>JAKJXN010000011.1:0-699675 GCA_022225945.1 Didymella pomorum | reverse complement strand
AGTATCTAAATTAGTCTACGTTGTGTAGGGTTATTCTACTTCAAAGTTGAGCTCGCAATGTTGGTGTTGTGGCTCGTGCGCCCGCGCGAACAGACTTTTGGCACCCGACTGTATAGCATGTACTCTTCGGCGTCGTCCG
Source organism: Didymella pomorum (assembly GCA_022225945.1). Classification (NCBI taxonomy): domain Eukaryota; kingdom Fungi; phylum Ascomycota; class Dothideomycetes; order Pleosporales; family Didymellaceae; genus Didymella; species Didymella pomorum. Next base: position 699,536 of record JAKJXN010000011.1, on the reverse strand, counting down.
TTGGGAAGATCTTCGGTAAGAGATTCTACAGTCTCCGTCCCTTCGTTATCTTGGTCTTCCTCCTCAGCTTTATCATCGCCGTAGACAGGCTCTGCATCCACCTCTGCAGCCGCAATTTGGAAACGAGCTCCAAAACAATCCTGAATGTGATCGTATGGCCCCTAGGAATGGCAGGTTGCCAATTCTCATGGAAGAAGTAAGGAATCGAGATGATCTGGCCAAGAGAGAAGTTCTCAGACTCGCTCGAAGCCTCGTCGCCCAACGGTACTGTAGCAGGAACCAAGACTGTAGATGGAGAGCCCTGAGTTGTTGCCCCGTAGGTATTGCCAATATGCTGGCAAAGCTTGCGGAACAGCTGCACCTGGTATTCAACAATCTTCCGAACCGGGAGCTCCTTCTACACCCAGCTCGTGTGGCGCGAACGCTCCCGCAACTTCGTGCCTGGAACTCGTTGCATAATCATCCACTCGACCCCGAGCTCGTTTGTTGCACGCGTCGCTTGCGATAACTCGAGGAACCGGAGACTAGTATTCTAGCAAATGTAGCCGATAGTGGCACGTTCGCTCAGCGTCTTCAGGCGTGGCTGCACGGGGAGCGAAACACGCATGATGTAGTCCTCGTCGCCGCAGTGGACAACATATACCATCTTAAAAGTTCCGTTGGCCAGGAACTCGACTGTGCAGGCTGAGCTTTCAGGTACGGCGAGCTCTCGCCGAGCGATCTTGGAAATGGCGTCAAGGTTGGGCTCAAACTTCCAGTGTGGCCGCATTTGCTCGAAGAAGCCATCTGGTGCCCGCATCAATCCAGCGCGGTCGTCCACCGCAGACTAAGTGGTTATGGGATCGACAGTTGCCATGAGTTGCGAATATGTGGGTAATAGATGTTGGTTTGGGGTGTAGTAGTTGACTGTTTGCTGATGATGGGTTTATTGTGGTGCAGAAATGTGATGTGCACGAATTGATTGTCTCGCTTCTGTGCAAACGGTGAAAGAACTAGGCTCTGTCCTTTCACTTAGACATCTGGGTCCCGCTTCCACTTTTCATTCAACTATGTTCTCACTGCTTACCCCTCTCCCACAATGAGCGCGACGGATCCGAATATTTTGACCCTCGGCTGGGGATACAGAGCAGTCGAGTGAATGCCAAACACATCGTATTCTAACGGATGCTTCACTGCTAGCAAGTTTGGTGAAGGGATCTCATCATGAAGCCTTCTCCAAATAAGACTGACGAGCAAGATGTTATAGACAATTGCAAGTATCTACACATGCTCAACCACCATGGGTAAAGCACAACCTTTCTCACGTCGCGACAACCCCAAGAAGATTCCTGCTCTAGATCGATGCTATCAAGGACGACAAGCTTCTAGGTATCTGAGCCGAGAAGTCAAACAGTGGGTACGACGACTTCCTGCGCTTGGACTGTCAAAGTGTGACTAGCGATGCACCTCTTCGCTTCAACCTTCAGGTGCAAGTCAACTTCGAGAGCCCAGACACCTCGCTGAAGCACTTTGCTCCCAGTACCGTAGCCTACACTTTCGTTCCTGTGAACGCCATGTGGTCGCCGGACGAGATCAAGATGGCCCTCAAGCCCACTGTCAACGGCTGGGTTATCCCACGCCCCGGCCCTGACAGCGTTCTCGAGGACAACCTCGCGGGCAAGGGTAAGAAGTCGAAGAAGAAGTAGGCACTCTCTCATCTTTCTACCCGGATTGTGTACAACTTACCCATGCACAGCACAGCAACAATAGTGGTCATGCACAGTTCTCGGTCTTCATTTGGGTGAATCATATAACTACCTCCAGGGGTTATGACAAGGCGTCAAGTAGACGCTTATGGGTATATAGATACTACATCAATACATTTAGTTCTCCTCGTTAAACTAGATACTTATGCAAGCAACTTCCACATCTACGTATGCTTCTCGTGTTTCCTTCTGGGCCACGATAACTCACACTGATCATCTTGGATCGACGTCAGTGGATGACTGGATAGGTGGAACACGTAGCAGATTATCGTCCAATTATGATATTACAAGGCGGCTCCCTGCTATCTTTGTGGCAGTAAGTCGGCACAGGAACTACAGGTCAGCGCTGCAATATGCTTTCGCAATTCTTTGACGTCGCGAGTTTGACATGGAGCCTTGCCATGCAGATGACTCGACAATTCGAGTCGCTCCAGCCCGAAAGGATGTCCTGCAGAATTAGCCTGATTGGCTCCGGAGCTCACTGAAGATGGCCGCTGCGGTCGACGTTCATTGCAAACCTACTCCATTGGGAAGGTGGCTTCGGGGTGAGCTCCCCAGGCCAATTGCGCGACTCCTTGAAAGGGCATCCTACACTGTATGTTAAGCCCGGCAAACTGCTCACCTTGACTCTTGTATGAACATTGCCGGGGGGTTTTGGGGCTTTCGAGCCTCTCGATGACCCGATTGATGCAGAGATGCTGGAGCACAATGTCCAGCCTGAGCCTGGCCAAAGAAAGCGAGGAGAGACCATGTGCGTGTGTACTTAGGTGGGGTCAATGCCTGCGACATGCCATGTACCCCCAAAGAATGATAAGCATGAAATTTTCGAATCTCTCAGCAGCGTAAGGCCTCAAAGTCGAATGTTCGGTGTTCGAGCGCTGTCACGGTCTCCACGCGAAGAAGCGCCAACGATTCGTCGACCCCGGCAAACCTCGGTACAAACAGCTTCCCCAGACTCTCCACCTCCACACCCGGCTACTTCATAACAGCTGATCGCCGCACTTTCAAGATGTAGCACCCACGCCTTCACCATGTCATCCACAGCATACGTCCCCTTCTCTGAGCCCGGGTACATCACCGGCCTGCCCTCGCCATACTACAAAGAAACTCATCTGCGCTGGCAGAAAGCATGCCGCGAGTTCGTCGATAAGCACTTGATCGAGAAGGGTCTGGAGTGGGACACGGAGGAGACCGTGCCGCCACATGTCTTTGAGACGTTTGCAAAACATGGCATGCTGCTGCCTACGCTTCCCGCGCCGCTGCCAGTCGAATGGTTGAAGAAGCTGGGCATCAACGACATCCTCGGCGTCGTCAAGGTCGAGGAATGGGACTACATTCACACCATGATCTACGCTGACGAGGTACGACTGGATCTCCCTCTACACTCACATAGCCTTGACTGACACACACAGATGGCACGCACAGGTCTCGCCGGCCCCAGCGGCAGCCTCACGACCGGCATGGCCTTCGGCGTCCCGCCCATCATCAAATACGGCAACCAACAGCTCCAAGAGCGCTTCCTCCCCGACCTGCTCACCGGACGCAAGCGCACCTGCATCGCGATCACAGAGCCCGAGGCCGGCTCCGACGTAGCCAACATCACGACGACCGCAACCAAGACACCCGACGGGAAACACTATATCGTCAACGGCACAAAGAAGTGGATCACAAACGGCATCTGGTCCGAGTACTCGTCCATGGCTGTACGCACTGGCGGCCCCGGGCCGTCCGGGCTCAGCATGCTCGTCGTCCCGCTCAAGAGCCATCCGGGTGTGAACATGCGGCGGCTGAAAGTCGGCGGGCAGGTCAGCGCGGGAACTACGTTCATCGAACTGGACGACGTCAAGGTGCCGGTGGAGAATCTGATTGGCGAGGAAGGAATGGGCATGAAGTACATCATGACCAATTTCAACCATGAGCGGCTCACGATTGCGATTGGCGCTACCCGCCAGTCGCGCGTCGCGCTTGCTGCGGCCATGGAGTATGTGCTCAAGCGCGAGGCATTTGGGAAGCCGCTTGTCGACCAGCCTGTGGTGAGGCATAGGTTGGCCAAGGCGGGCGCCTTGCTCGAGAGCCAATGGGCGTGGGTTGAGCAGTTTGTGTATCAGATGACGAAGCTGCCGAAGGCGACGGCGGATATCGAGTTGGGCGGTTTGACTGCCATGGTCAAAGCCCAGAGTGGCATCGTGCTCAACGAGTGCGCGCAGACGGCGCAGTTACTGTTCGGCGGTAACGGATACACGAAGAGCGGACAAGGCGAGCTGGTTGAGCGGATCTACCGTGAGGTGCCGGGCGTGCGTATCCCTGGTGGAAGTGAAGATGTCATGCTGGATCTAGGGGTGAGACAGCTCGTTAAGAACTTCAAGAACAAGACGAAAGCTTTGGAAAGGCCGCAAGGGTCATCGAAGTTGTAGGCTCGGAGACTGTGGATTGTCCAACAGCCGATCAAGTAATGATTCGTTCGTCTACCTGCGCTTGGAGATTCTTCACTGTAGATCGAGTGTGATATCCTGTGTCTCTTTCAATGTCTTTGAGAACATTCCATACCCGCGCCTTCTGTGATATTGTTTTAATGTGCTTTGCGGCTGTCCGTGTTAGCTCGTTGGAGAGATTTGCTAATGCGTCTGACTTACCGTAGTAGAGCCCATGGGTTGAGAACACCTTCAAGGCTGCTGGGAAATCCGATATGGTAATGTTGGTGATCTTCATCGCTTGATCCTGGATCAAGGGAACGTAGTTTCCATCCTGCAAAACCGGCTCAGCGTACAGCAAGATATGGGCAATGTGATACCAGAACGCTGCCGCTGCTGCTGCCGTGACTGTGAAGTAGATCTTGCGGAACCCATCGTCGTCCGCATCGCCGTACGGAATACCAATGAAGCAAGGAGATAGCCCTGCACGCCAGGTTTCCAGTTCTTGCAAAAAGCCTTCTCGTGCACCTTTGGTAGAGTCACTCGCACCGTTTGGTCCAAAGACGAGATTGATCACACGCGCTAGAATCCACATCATCTGGTTACCCAGCACATCTTCTCGGCCTTCGCCTTCCTTCCACGACACAGCCCACTCCGCTGGGTCCAAAACGAGGGGTCTTTCATTTGCTAATGCCACGGCTATCTCGTGTCGACAGTAAATCCAGAAGTTGGCGAGGTCAGTACCGCTTGACTGCGCTGTAATCCCGTGTGACTTGATCAGCATCGTCAGGCCGAGGAAGTGGCGTCGGTAGTCCTCAGATCGAATAGCGCCATGGACCTCGTAGCTCAGAAGAAGCATGCTGCCGGTCATGGCAGTCTCGCAGAAGGGGACCTCGAGCGCATCGATGAGCAGACGCAGAGCTTGGCCATAGTGTCGTACGGCGACCAGTTTCCAAGATGCATTCAGAGTGGTGTTGGACAGTGCGAGGTGGTTTGCAGTGAATGCGCAGACTGCGTGAAATAGGAGTGGCGAGGCGAGAGCGAGTGGAGGGACCTTGAGCTGGTATGTACACGAGTGATCAAACAGGTCCATCCAGGTGGCCACAGTCTTGACATAGGTCTGCAGTAGAAAAGCACCTTCGGAGCTGATTGATTTCCTCTCGACCGGACTGTTGTTCTTATTGGTAGGTGGAGTTGTGGTCGCAATCGAAAGGCCAACGTCCGGTGGTGTAAAGTCCATCAACTGGTCGAGGCCATCAAGATGGGATCGGAATATGTCGATTGTCGAACTTGGTTCTTCTTGTACAATATCTGAAACCTCATCCTGTTGCTGAGGCTGGGGTGTCTGGATGGTATGATCTTTCGCAGAATCTGTACGGTCGATTTTCCACGTGCTATCGCTGCGGGCGCAAGGAAGGTCAAGTCGCGCACAATTACCACAGGCGGGCTTCTGCTCATCACAGCGAGTATGTCGACGTTTGCACGTGTCGCTAGGACTTATTAGCAAGCTTGCAGTACTTGAGCCTCAACTTCGGCGTACCATCCTATATCAATCAGCATCCAGGGTTGAACGGTGTTTTACTTTGCTCGGCTTACCCGTCCTTCTCCTAGGTCCGCCCCTTCTCTTCTTCTTTGGCGGCTGCGTATCTGACATGTTAGCGGGAGCGTTGTGTTGGTGCTTAGTGCAAAGATGAGTCGACTGGAGTTTGGCCAGAACCGTGAGCCCGTGACAAAGCGGAGGGCGGCGACGCGCCGCTCACGATGCATCATCTTGTGGACAAGGAAACAGAGGACGATACGTTCAATATCGCGATCCAGGGCAAATTGAGCGCAGTCTAGGAGCCCTGGCTAGCGCAGGTACGATCTTGACAGTCTATGAGGTTTTAGTGATGCTTTCACGATGCGGAAGGTGCACGACTCCTCTTATCAGCCCCACGCGGGGTCAAGCTAACAACCACGACGAATGTTATGAGATCGATCTTTCTCGAGCAACCCGACACCTGCATTCTTTCGTGATCAGCGCGCACGAAACACCTCTCCTGGGCAGCAATTTATCTTCGAGAATGGCACCTCTTCAGATCACACCACCACTCTTGAACTCGGCGAATCCCTGGTGCACGACGCTTGAGCAACTCCAGGAACTATATCAAAGTGCATCGTCTGGAGCCATCACAACTCGGACTTCCTTGTTGAGAGGCTTTCCGCATGACCCCAAGATCCACCAGTTCGCGTTCTACAACCCTACAAGTCATGCTGCGTCCCCTCCAAATGTCGATCAAGGAGGCAAGCCTAGTGATACTGGCAGCTTGAATACCTTGGGTTACAGCCCAATCCTTCTGGAAGATTATCTTGGATTCGTCAAGACGATAAGCGAAAGTCTTCCACCGCAGCCAGAAGGAGGAAGGAAGCACTTTAAACCTGTTCTAGTCTCGGTGACGGGCTCAGTGGAAGACGTAGTGAGCTGCTACAAACTCATTACGTCGTGCCAACGGGACGTACGAATGGTTCTCGCAATGGAGATCAACCTGTCGTGTCCAAACATCCCTGGCAAGCCTCCGCCAGCGTATGACTCAGCCTCTCTCTTGGCATATCTCGCTGCCCTCAAAGCCGAGATCGAGCATCAAATATCCGTAGATGGCACATCTACGCACCCACATACTGGCCACATACATGTACCTATTGGTATTAAGACACCACCGTACACGTATCAGGACCAATATAACGGCTTGATCAAAGCTCTGAAGGACTCTGCACGAGCAGAACCAGAGCACCTGCCCTGCCCGGTCACTTTCATCACTTCGTGTAATACGCTAGGATCTTCGCTCCTCCTGGCACCTCAGATCGAGAGCTCATCAAATGGACAGTCCCATGAAGTTTACCACCGTACTCTAGAGTCAGCTACAGGAACAGGTATTGGAGGACTTGCTGGCGCGCCATTGCACCCTCTTGCCTTAGGGAACGTGTATACCATCAAAGGGCTCCTCTTCCAGCACAAGGAGCTTGAGCACATCCAGATCATTGGAGTGGGTGGTGTCGAGGACGCTGCCGGATACAGCAGAATGCGAGCTGTCGGTGCAGCGGCAGTTGGTGTGGGTACTGCACTCGGTCGAAACGGAGTGAAGATCTTTCAGGAAATTGGTGAAGGGCTGACTGCAAGTAGTCATTGATACTGACAACTCATCTAGTGCAAATGAGCCTCTTCTTGTATTTGAGTGCACGGATATCGTGAGATCAGTCGCTGCGCGGAAGCTTGCAGTCGCTCGGCGGTGCTGGAGCAACGACCAAACCGCTTTGAAACAGACAACATGTCATGACGCTTTGATGAAGTTCTACGCGCCCAACAAGGTGTCTCTCGACATTGAACGCGTTTTGAGGCCTGCAAGCCATGTCGGTACCTGGGTGAAGCTTGACGCGCACCAGGAATCATCGTGGTCGAAAGAACGCCAGCAAAGTACTCACCGCAAGCATCAGGAGAGCCCTTCGATAAGAACTGCTAGTATTAAGGGTCTGCTTCGTTGGACGAATCACAACTGCCGTCCTTCTCATGTGGGGCCTGAAGAAAAAAGTGGAACGTGAATTGGCGGGGCATCCGCGCGAGCATAGAAAAGCTCATCGTCCGGCAACTCTCATCTCACCACTCCCTCTCTTTCCTCCCTCCCTCAATTCACCCCTCAAAACATAAATCATTATGTCTGCTCCCGCCCACAAGTTCAAGGTCGCCGATATCTCGCTGGCCGCCTTCGGTCGCCGGTACGTTACCCCTCATCTTTCATCTGATGGACCCTGCTAACTTATGACAGCGAGATCGAGCTCGCCGAGAATGAGATGCCCGGTCTCATGGAGACCCGCAAGAAGTACGCTGAGGATCAGCCCCTCAAGGGTGCCCGCATCGCTGGTTGCCTGCACATGACCATCCAGACCGCCGTCCTCATCGAGACCCTCACATCCCTCGGTGCCGAGCTCACCTGGACCTCCTGCAACATCTTCTCCACACAGGACCACGCCGCCGCTGCTATCGCCGCTGCCGGTGTCCCCGTCTTCGCCTGGAAGGGCGAGACAGAGGAGGAGTACGAGTGGTGCCTTGAGCAGCAGCTTACTGCTTTCAAGGACGGCAAGTCCCTCAACTTGATCCTCGACGACGGTGGTGACCTCACTGCCCTCGTCCACAAGAAGTACCCTGAGATGCTCAAGGACTGCTACGGTGTCTCTGAGGAGACCACCACTGGTGTCCACCACCTCTACCGCATGCTCAAGGGCAAGGGTCTCATGGTCCCTGCCATCAACGTCAATGACTCCGTCACCAAGTCCAAGTTCGACAACCTTTACGGCTGCCGCGAGTCCCTTGTCGACGGTATCAAGCGTGCCACCGATGTCATGATTGCTGGCAAGGTCGCCGTTGTCGCCGGTTTCGGTGATGTCGGCAAGGGTTGCGCTCAGGCTCTCCACTCCATGGGTGCCCGCGTTATCGTTACTGAGATCGACCCCATCAACGCTCTCCAGGCTGCTGTCTCCGGCTTCCAGGTCACCACCATGGAGAAGGCTGCTTCTCAGGGTCAGATTTTCGTCACCACCACTGGTTGCCGTGACATTCTGACTGGCGAGCACTTCGAGGCTATGCCCAACGACGCCATTGTCTGCAACATCGGTCACTTCGATATCGAAATCGACGTTGCTTGGCTCAAGAAGAACGCCAAGTCGGTCACCAGCATCAAGCCCCAGGTCGACCGCTACCTGATGAAGAACGGCCGTCACATCATCCTCCTCGCTGAGGGTCGTCTCGTCAACCTCGGATGCGCCACTGGCCACTCCTCTTTCGTTATGTCCTGCTCTTTCACCAACCAGGTCCTTGCCCAGATCATGCTGTACAAGGCCGCTGATGAGGAGTTCGGCAACAAGTACATCGAGTTTGGCAAGACCGGCAAGCTCGACGTCGGTGTCTACGTCCTCCCCAAGATCCTCGACGAGCAGGTCGCCCTTCTCCACTTGGCTCACGTCAACGCTGAGCTCTCTAAGCTCACCGAGGTCCAGGCTGAGTACCTTGGTCTCCCTGTCGAGGGTCCCTTCAAGAGTGACATCTACCGCTACTAGGTTTCTTTCTTATTTGCTTCGTTTGAGTTTGAGCAGTTTCAACACGACGTTATGAACTGGGATGATACCACTTGGAAAAGTTCTTTGTCTTCAACGGCATAGCATTTCAAGAGTCAGGGACTCTTTGGTCGTTCAAAAGGCGTTGTTTGCAAATCACTTTCTTGACCCTTCAACCACGGTCAAGTCTAGAGGTGGTATACTGTAAGAGTGTGATGGAATAAGACAGCGCGTCTCCACACGCAATCGATATGTAGTAATGGTCAGCATAGATGCTGCTCTGAACGAGAGATCTGGTCAGCCATTGTTGGCTTGACATTGACATCGAACTTGCCTTGTTGATCTCTTCCCGCCCTATAGCATGTCGTGGCCATGTATGAGGTATCGATGCAAGTCTTATCACAATCTATACTGACACAGCCTGCCAACCGACGCACACGATGTTGTCCTCGGCGATTTTGGCAGCATTGACATGATGGCAACACGGCGTTGCCCATACAACGCATCATACAACATCTGCCGTGGCCGTCCAACCTTTCACCCCTCTGCCGTACTCCGTAACCTCAGCATATCAACCCATTGTCTCAACCGCCTTGCATGCGCACGCTCCAAGGATCGTCACCAGGCAAAAAGAGGCCGGCAACGACGTCCTTGCATGGCTATTCTTGTCTCCCCGCCGTGGTCTCAATTACCTTACAATTGCACAGCACCTCGCGGCGCTGCGCGCTTCGCGTGGCGCCACCGCATGCAGTGCACCTGTTGAATGGGCTCTGACGTTTCAAGTAACGTACAGGCCCGATCTGCTGTGACCCAGGGACCAGGAAACACCAGTAGCTCGTGTGCGACTTGGGTAACAGGGACCGGGTGTGCTTCGCATATCCAGAACAGACAGAGAAAAAGGAAACCTTGTGTGCAGCACCGTCGATACCCATGGTACGTGTTGCATTAACGGGTGAGACAGGTGTAATAATGCAGAGGGAGTGGATAATTCGAGATCCATTGAGCGGAAGAGAGTAGTATAGGCTACTTGCCATTGCCGGCACGGTGCCTCGCTGAATGTTGAAGATGGAAGTGCTGTGTATGCAATGGGGAATGTTTTACCCGTTCCTCACCGATGACTCGCCACTTTCAGCCGCTTTGAGCTACCCTGATCAGCCTTCTCCCAGAAACGTATGCTTCTGAACGGTGAGAGGGCATCGAAAGCCGATCTTGCTGGCTATTCTGCGGAGCTTGAGGGTCGATGGGTGCTCATGGAGCAGTGGATCTTATACCCAGTTCTTGTACCACCACAACCGGCTTCTCGATCAGGGGCTCCTGGCAACGAGTCTCGTCCTTACTTCGCTTCAGGCACATTGTCGATTGTTGCTTGTCCTCGGTCGATCTCACAGCATTAAGGCCGGGCTCACAATGTATTGTGCTGCGTGAAGTGGATATCTCGCCTCGCCTCGGCGCCCTCAGCTTCGAACTTGCCAGTATCCACTGCTCTGCATCGTGCCGTTGGGCGACGATTGTATATGCCGGGTGACGTCCACGACTTGCACGACGTTCCAACGGACGTCGACGTGAGCTGTTAAAGCTGCCGTGCATGAAGTAACTTCACTAGAGAAGCAGCTGTGCATAGGCATAAGCGGGCCGGTGCTCTACGACAGTTTCAGACATTGACTCGGCCGCATCCATTGGGGCATCTGCTGGAGCATGCACTGCAGATGTCAATCGGCAAGTTCCTAAACTCTTACGACTTCGACCCCACATATGCATCGACACATGGAGAAACAGCTGGGACAGGGCGTGGACGGCACAGGGCGTAGAAGCGCAGGGATGCTGCATATCAATAGCCTCACTATGTACCCGCTCAGGGCCTCACGTCTGGTGCCGAGACGATCAGGCATCCTTCTCCACCGAGGATGAGACCGGGCCGACGAATCTACCGGTGGACGCATGCATGCAGAACGGGACGAAGGAAGGCTAAAGGTGTGAGGCTGGGAAGCTACTGGCGTGCTACTGCAGCGTTGAGAGCGGGTCGACTGTGGGGAGAGCTGTCGATAGCCGTTGCAGGGAAGTGGGTGGTAATCGAAGCCGAGAGGGCTTTCGGGTATCAAGGGGCCGGTGCCGACATAAGTGATATTTTAAACCACCTTTTGAACCTTGACGGAGTCCTGTCCGGTGCGTATAGACTAAGAATTATCTTGCACCGATGAGGGTATTGGTCGGGCGAGTAGACTTTTCGGACGTGTATTAGGGCGATTAAGGTACAAAATGGTAAACTTTATATCGCAACTGCTAAGCAGGCATATGTACTGTGCCACTTGCACCTGCGGCGAACAATATGTGAACCTATGCCAACGCTCGCTATGATGACGTACATCTGCCCAACTGTAGCAATGGACAATGCAGAGAGGTATCAGAACAGTAAAGACGAGACAGAGCCGCTAATTATGCCCCTCAAATGGAACCGACAAAGCCAGTCGTGCTTTTCCGGTAAGATGGCGCGGCGAACGGGTCGAACAAAAGCGCACGAGAAAGGAAACGCCGCTGGGAGAACAAATGAGAAAGTGGTTTTGGTCGGTTATCGCAGACCGATGACGCTCTGTAGATTGTTAGCAGGGGTCATGGGTGGGTATATAGGGTCAAATACCATCTCGAGCGTCCAGACCCTTCTTATCCACACCTTGAGCTTGCCTTCCACACCCCTGACATTGTCAAGCTCAACACCTTCCCACCAGCATCGACGGGCGGGTTTCCTCCAGAAGAGCAGGAGCTTCTGAGCCATACCGACGGCATTGCTGTTGGCAAGGTCATTGCCTTTGATGTCGGTCCTGAGGCGTGCAAGAGCAATACTGCAAATAACAGCCTTGTTGGGCTCGCCGGCACGGTGACCCCAGTGATCGTCGTGATTGAAGCCACTAGGAAGTGTTAGTCGAGTGGCATTCGTAGTCGAACCATGGTACGTACCCTGCAGTCAGCATTTCGATCAAGTGCTGTTCTGTGGTCCCAGGCTCCTCGCTCTTCCTGAGACCCGAGAAGATGCCTTCCTGCCTCAACAGCGCTTCGCCTGCCGCACGCTTAACCTCGATCATTTCAGGTTGGGCGATGTCACGGTGCGGTGGAATCACGTAGAAGTCCAGATCCTCGCGGAGAACGATGATGCCGGCACGATCTTGCAGCATGTCTCGTGCAGAGCCGTGCATTGGCTCAATTGGGACTGCTTCGGCAGCATGGTCGGGAGCAGCTGTCGGCGAGGGAGGCGACGCGGGGATGGTCTGAGCAACATTGCGGAAGAACTCGAGCATGTACTGAAGAGAATTCGGGTCGTACTGTGAAGGATAGAGATTGTCAGATAAATATATCGCAGGATTGGAGAGGTGGTACATGATCTTGGCTAGTGTGCCCATGGGGAGGTGGGGAGGAGGGGAAGGATCGGGGTTACCCACGTCGACTGGATACACGTCGCCATCATGGTACGAGTTCATATGGCCATCAGGAAGGAGACCGTTCGGGAACAAGGAGAGGAGGACGAATTCGGGCAGAGTCAGGAGCTCATCGCGCGACAATGTGAAGCGCGTGCCTCTGCGACATAGTCAGTTTATATGCAGCAAGCCAGTCTGTACTACGCACCGCAGCTCCAGAGTGATGTTCTCATCTGACCCTCCACCAAGGGCATTGATCGGGGGACCCTGGCTGGTCTGAGAGACCTGAGTAATGATACTCGCTGGACCACCTGCAGATGCCATGACGTAGGTAAACGAGTTGAGCGGGCTGGTTCCTTCGGTATACGGCGGCGGCGGTTCTCCGTCGTCGATGTCCTTGTTACTGGAGCTGCCTTTGGTGTCGCGTGGAAGGACGGCTTTGGTTGCGGCGACAGTCGCTGCAGAGGACGCTGACTCGGTGAAAGGAGGTGCTGGTGCAAACGCAGGTGGTGCCTCGCGCTGTGTGGGCTCGTTGGGCTTGTTGCGCGCTTCGACGCAGTCCTCAGACGGGAAAAAGAGGGACGAAAAGGACGGGGGTAGCGGTGATTCGCTGGCGGTCGTCAATACTGCGGCGTCCCTCGCGGGTGCTGTGACTGTGTACGGTGGACGGGACGATTCGCTGTCGCTGGAGTTCGGGGACAAAAGAGTGGATACGGACAAGCCGTCTGATCTGGAAGCCTGCGTACGCGACAAGGTGCCGGTGTGCTCTGTCTGTTGACGCAAATGAGGCTTCGAAGGGGCAAGGGCGCTAACCGCCGCGGGAGTCAGTCAATCGATCGCGTGCGAGTGCAAATCACCGACGGGCAGGGCGCATCGAAGTGGGAGCTGTCAAGAAGATAATTGCAGTCCTTTTTCGCGGCAGACGGGAGGTGGTCGTCTGTAGGCGCGTGTGGTGAGGTGGGCAATGGCTCCAGCCCTGGAGCTTGGAAGAGCGTCATTGGTTTGGGCCTAGCGCAACAACTAATTAGCTGCTGTCCAGGAAGGCACGATGCGCGCTTAACAGCACATGAACACAGCTCACTACAAGTGCACGTCGCATCGAGTTGATAGCAAATTTCTGCTGAAACGAACACATCATTTTATATTTATATTGTGCTTATTTTCAGCTACTTAGACCCTGCTCAGTGCTTAGCTACAACACCTGCCTCGTTGGCCTGTGCGGTAATGCGGCGCTTGTACGCCTGCACGGAACCGTCAAAGTGCTCGATCGTGCCGTTGTCACACACCCACAAGCTTGTGCATACTTTCTGCAGCATTGTGACGTCGTGACTGACCATCAGAATACCGCCCTCGAACTTGTTCAGTGCATCAGAGAGCGCGTCCATGGCCTCGATATCCAAGTGGTTAGACGGCTCGTCCAGGACGAGAATGTGTGGGTTGGTCAGGGCCAGGCAAGCGAACGCAACACGGGACTTTTGACCTCCAGAAAGCAGCGCCATCTTCTGAAGACCTGTCATACCAGTGATACCGAAAGCACCCAGGTGACGACGGTATTCCTCGTCTGGCTTGCCAGGGTACTGTTTTGACATGAATCCAACGGCGCTGTTGTTCAGATCGAGGGCGTCGACGTGGTGCTGTGCGAAGAAACCAACTCTGAGTCGAGGGTTCTGCGAGATCAAACCAGACGTGGGTTGCAGTGCGCCAATGAGAAGTTTCAAAGCTGTTGTTTTACCAGCACCGTTGGGACCAACGATACCAATACGCGAGTCGAGCTGCACATCGAGGTCGACGCCCCTCAGGAGAATCTTGTCCTTTGAGTAGCCGAACGTGACGCCACTCATCTGGATGATAGGAGGCGACAGCTTCTCCACTTCCGGGAACTTGAAATGTACCGTGTATTCCGCCTCAGGTGCTTGCAGGACCGGCATGCGCTCCAACTTCTTAATCCTGGATTGCGCCTCAGAGGATTTGGCAGCGTTGTACCTGAACTTGTCGATGAAAGCTTGCAAGTGAGCACGTTCGGCCATCTGCTTCTCATACTCACGCTTCGCTGTCTTGCGTCGCTCTTCTTTGGTGGCGTAAAAGGAGTCAAAGTTGCCACCCTTGTAGTAGTCGAGGCGCTCCGAGTGCTGGTGAATGATATCGGTGGCCACTTCGTTGAGGAAAGCTCTGTCGTGAGAGACAACCAAAACTGTACTGGGGTAGTCTTGTAGGTAGTTTGCCAAGAAGGTGATGGATGGGACGTCCAACATATTAGACGGCTCATCGAGCAGAAGCAGGTCAGGCTCGCAGAATAGAGCTCGCGCCAAAGCCAATCGCATTCTCCATCCTCCGGAGAACGTCTTTGTGGCGAACTGCTGACGCTCTGTTGAGAACCCAAGACCAGCAAGGATACTGGCCGCTCTGGACTCCGCCTTGTCAGACTCCATCTCCGCAAGCTTGCCGTGAACATCGCTGAGAGTAGTGTCAAGACCCTCACGCTGCTTGTCGAGTCTTGCAGCATCTGCGGAGGTATCTGCCAAAGAAGCACGCTCCGCCTCCAACTCGGCAAGCTCTGCAGTGATCTTCTCCTGTTCCTTGAGAAGATGCTTCCGCCAGACGTCTGCGTCGAGAACGGCTTGAAGAGCAGGTGTATCATCGCCGGTGATCTGCAAAATGTCAGCTTGTGGATCTTGGGTAGCGATGGATGAGAGGACTTACTTCTTGCTCCACGTGGAGAATGGAGATATGGGTGGGAATTGAGACTTCACGACGAGCAAGGGCACGCAGCAAGGTGGATTTACCAATACCGTTCTGACCAACAAGACCATATCGGCGTCCATAGGCCAAGGTGAGTGACGCGTCCGTCAAGATACGGAGACCAGGCATCTGGACATCGAAGCTGTTGATCTTGATGTCCTTGCTCTTGTTTGATGAATCGCTGCCAAGCTGCAGAGGGTTGACAGCCATGTAGAACTCTTCATAGCTCTGTGTCTCGTTGGGTATTTCGAGCAACTTGGATGCTTCATACTCCACAGTCTTGAACTCCTTACGGTCCTGCTTGGCTCGCAGTTTACGCTCGGCTTTCTCGAGCTTCTTGCGATCGACCCTAGACTCTACCTTACGGGTGTTGGCTGACTCAAGATCAACTGTGCCGCCTGACAGACCCAAGGTTGCGGACATGTTCTTTGAGGAGCCCACGTGGACGGCCTGGTCCAGCCTCTTAGCCGAAGGGGCCATCTGGCGGCGTTCACCATCGGCGCCGTTGGCAGCATTGAGACGCGAGACGAACTTCTCAACAAGGTTGGTGATGGCTGTCTCATTTTCTTTTGACAGATTGCCAGAAGCAGAGAGAAGCAGGGCAGCTACAGTAGCGGCTGCCTCCTCGAGCGGGGAAGGGGCGTTGGGGTCCGAGTCGGAAGAGAAGGAATTGGCGGCATGGTTCAAGTACCCCACCGAGTACTCTGACAGCACAGGGTCGATGCTCGGGATCTGGGTTTTGATCTCAGCTTCCATGGCTGCTGGCTGGCGTAAAGAATACGGGGATAAGTCCTTGTCCCACACAGGCGGTTGCTCCTGAAGTCAAAATCCAGTGGTGGCGCAAGCGAGGTTGATGGGCACACAAGAGCACGTCTCGCTGTGCTCAGTTTGATGCCGGTGTATTGGCGGAGCGGATCTGTGTTTCTGCGCGCGGTATTCGTGCCACAGCAGGTCGTCCAGAGCTCAGGCAACCTGATGAAGTTTCGAAACCGAGTGGGGCGCTTCCTTCCAGAAGTGGCCGTGGCCAATCAGTGCAGGCAGTCACAACGCGCGCGACAGACAAGCGGCCGTTACTTCACAAACGCTGGCTACAGCACACACATTCTGAGGTCTGTAGACCGCCTTCTCATTGAGCTCACGTTCTTGCAAATCAAGCTTGACGGTCTGTTATCTTCTGGGAACATGGGCCTCATCAGCTCACACTGCGACATGAGAGAACGGCCCTTAATTCGCCCGTTGCGCGAAGCTGGGGCACGCCTTCTGCACGTTGGATCTGCTCCAGGGGTTTCCCGGCTTTGCACGTCTTCTGCCGCGTCTCTGTGTTTCCGCCGAACATCATTGATCGCAGCGTAACCTCATGCAGGCTCTGAGCCGCTCGCCCAGCACGCCCGCTGCCAGAAAGAATGATACATGCCGTCGCCGTTCCCCCAGAATGATTAACACAACGCCCGCCTCCACTGCTGATCAGGCAGGCTTGCCTATAGCTTTCAATCCATGCCTGGTCAACATCTACGTTCGCGGCGCACCTGTGACATTGCATTGCCTATATGGCTTTTGAGCAACGGGCGGTCGCTCATCGTCACGGCGCGTGCCATGGGAAGCTTACCTTGGATTTGAATTTGCTGGCTGAAGCTTCCGGCCGCTATACCCTCAATCCCTGTCCATCCTTGTCGTCTTGTCCCGTTCTCTCCCAGTTTCCCGTTCTGGGGCTGACGTGCTCTCTGTTTTGGCTGCTGAGTTCCAGACTCGGAGCATCATTGGCGAGCGCCTGCGTGCCGAAACAACAGCAACCCACGAGGGATCATGCATTCGTGCCTTGAACCTCTCCATCCGCATTCCTTCGGCTGCCTCCAGCGTGACACCTTCGGGCACGTCCATACGCTGATTACAGCACCGTTTCCCGGAGCGGTCTTGGGAGAACGACCTGTCTGGCCTGGTGCGCTGTGGCGGAGGCTGCTAAGGCACGCTCTACCGGATTTCCACACTACCAAACAAGCCTACAGAAACCGGCTGATGTGTACGTACATGGGCGCGGCGACGACACGATCAGCAAACAATCTCCACTCGCTTGCAGGGAACTGCTGTCGGCGTGCAGAGGGGCGGTCGCGAATCATCGCGCAGCGTTGCAACTGCCCGGGATGTTATATCGTGGGTCCCAAAATAGTTGGCTCCTAGCAGCGAGGGGTGGTTCTCACCACCGGACTTGTGGATTCGCTGGACTCGCGATGGCCAGCCTCTGCGCAGCGTCCCTGAGCGTCGTTGACGGTTACTCGACGCTACTGCTAGCACAGCTTCGCTCAAACGTCGTGATACCGCGTCGTGCAGCAGCTGGCCCGCACTGTAGAACGGCGGGACGGCCCAAGTGCACTTCAGATGCACTCAGATGCAGCGTGAACGGCGCTGCTTCGAGGCAGACGATGGCCGGCGGAGCTATGACAGCATTGGCCAGCGCTCAGCGAGGCATGAGGTCTGTGTCGACTCCGTGTTGTGTTTCGACATGCCGCTATCAGCCCAATTCATCGGCGACATCTCGCTAATCCCCAAGCGCGCTGGGTAACCCTGTTCGTCGATCCTACAAGCAACAAGCAAGCAAGCCAGCGGATTTCTTCAGTCCTCCGTCCGCTCTCCCTCGAAGCTCCACCTCTCTGCTTCAGCCCGCTGCCGGGTGCTCTAGCCGCCTTCTCGTCGCCCTGTTCTGTGATGCAGTTCGCTTTCCTGGCGTCTGATTGAACCCTCCATTCCTCCCACCGTATACCTGCGTGCATTTGCGATCCATGGTTCATTGAGGCTTGACGTGCCAGAATGCTCGCGTCGTCACAAGTACTTCGCCGAGCGAGTCTTCCCCGGCGGTGTGGTTTCTAACGATAATGAAAACGGTTCCAACGGTAAATATTCTGCGTCTCCTCCATCTGCAAGGCTTCAATGTTGCGTCTGCATGGCTACATGCGCCCTCAGCGAGGCCCTTGCTTGTTTTGATATGTCTCAACGCCTCTCCTGCTTCCGGGTACGGCTGCTTGCCTGTTTCGCTTCGCTATACCTCACCTCATAGTCGCACTGAGGGCAATGACTGACGCATCTTGGTCACACAGCTTTGTGCTACAGCCACTGTCGTTGGTGCATCTGCGGTCGGCCTATCTTTTGGACGCGGACCTCCCCTCGACTCCTCGAACTCAAACAAGAGGAAAGCCACGCCAGCACAAGAGCTGGCACCCGGCTCGATGCCTTCAACCACCCAGACCACCTCTGCGACAACGACCACGGTCGCTCCCTTCAGTGCCCCTATACCGGCCGTCCCTACCTCACGCATCCCAATTGCGACTCGAACGCTAGATGGTCGTCCCCAGAGACGGCCAATTATGAGAAGGATGACGACCAGTGGTGCTGCGCCTCCCGTGGGTCCGCCGAGTGCTGTGGTCAATGGCTTTGCGGCCAGTGAGCACGGCGCCGACGAGTCGGACGCCGGCACCCACGTGTCGTCGAGGAGAGCCTCGTGGATGAAGAGGCTGTCGACTATTTCAGTCTCGCAACACTCGAGTAGAAACAATAGCCCTACGCTGTTATCTCCCGCTGTGTCTTGCTCGAATGGCTCCGTGGCCTTCTCCCACGATGGCTCCACCGTGCCGATAATGGGCAGGCAGACACCTCCCCAATTGCCGCCAAATAAGCTCGTCAAACGGTCCTCGTCATCACGAGTTCCGCGTGACACTTACTCTGCACATGGTTCAGATTCCAGCTCCCTTCGTCCTTCGTTTCGTCGCCCTGCCACAAGCCATCAACGATCTGCAACGCTGCAGAATTACCATTCCTTGCTGCCGGTCACGAGGGAATCGCCATCATTGGAAGTCAAGCCTTCGTCGGCAAGCACCGACAGTGAAGCCGAGTACACGCAGTTCTTCACCGCGAAGTCGTTGCGAGGCAGAACGCTGTCCAAACGCTTCAATTCGAACATCACTCGGGTCAAGCGTATCTTTCCAGACGAGAAGCATCGACCGACGCTTGTCATGGCAAGAGCAGTCACCGCGAGTGCCGATGATTCGGAAAGTGAAGCAGGTGAAAGCGTGTTTTACGTTAGCAGGCCAGGCACCCCACTGAGCTACACGGCGGCTGTCGCAGCTCCCAAACCTGGGGCTCCACATCTAGTCGAGAACACGCACGTACGACCTTCGACTGCAGTTTCATCTACCGTTACTCCAGAGGATGCCTCACGGCGCAGGCGTTCTTTCTCTATTGCTGACCTCCTTCCCACCTCTGGATCCAGCGCCAAGAAACAGCGGCTCGCCAAACAACCCGGCATGAAACTCACCCGTGGGTCCAGCCAGCGCGTCAGTTCTGATCCCGTAATCCCAACGATGGGCAAGCGCTCCAACGCGACACAAAGACAAAGCGCGCTGCCAGAACGACGCAATTTGACTGACCCAGCGCCGCCAAAACGTGACGTTTTCGCATCTACCGGCATCGCCGAGCCCATCAACCACCACGATGCAGCGCCCAGAGGCTCTTCGTCGTCGCCGTTGTCCGCGCTACCACCTCCCCGTCGCGCGATGACAGTCCCTGGAAACAGGTTGGCATCAATGCCTCAGCTAGAGGCTATTGCCTCAGCCGCGCCAGCCACCAATCAGGCCCCACCATCGCCCTCGGTGCTAGCGCAAGCGGGCGTTCGCCCGTCGCGTCATTCCATCGCTCCCTCAGAACAAGCATCCACATTGGTTGGCTCCTCTGATAATGAAGTTCGCGCCGTAGGCTCGGTCGACGAAGACGACGCCGATTTTCGAAGCGAAACTCTCTATGATTCGCTGCGCACCGGCGCAAGGAGTGTATCTGGTGCTCGAGGGCCTCGCATAGAGACCATATTTGACGAATCTCCCCCTGCCAAGGTCAAGGTCACAGCCCTGCGGGATCTATTGCCGACTGGCACCTTTACGGACGACCTCACTAATGGTACTTCTGGCGAACATAGCATTGCCGAGGACGATGAAAGCATCATTACACCTGTGCGCACAGTACGACCAGAGCGCTATCTCCAAGAAGCCGTCAGCTTCTCTCGTCCAAACAGCACATCCGCCTTTCCTAGCCTGATCCCGTCGTCACCTCCGGGCATGTCCAAGCCACTCTCCCTTGGAACGCTAGAATGGGATTCTACAGCGGGTGACGATGACCGCAGCAGTAGGTGGTCACTTGATGAACAGGAAGGAGAGGACCCTTGGGTTGACCATCCACCAGCCAACCATCTTGCTACACCAATTACCCTGCGACGCTCGAACCCGCGCTTGCTTGCTTCGGTCCCTAACTCGAAGCCTACAACACCACAACATCTTGCACTTGACCAGGTCGACCGTGATGCACGAAGCAGCATCTTCGATTGGTCTGAACAGCCTGCCGCTCCCCAAAGCTCGGGCAACCGAACGCCGCCACGTCCCCGAACAGTCCACGGCAAGAAGGATGCAAACCGAAGGGACAGTCGATCGGTTGGCAGACGTGCCCCGAGCGGGTTGCACACACGCAGCCAGAGCGTGCCAGTTGTTCCAGATGTGGTTGGCAAGCGTAGCACAGTAGTCACCAACAAGTTTGGAACATGGGGCATTGGCAGCAAAGGTGTCACTGAGGATTGGAACGATGACTTCGACTTCTCAGAACTTGCCGAAGAGTCTACCCCTAAGAGCGTAGCTGGCTCACAGCGCATCGACAGCGGTTCAGCCATGGTGGTACCCAAGAGCATCCAAGAGCAGCAAAACAACGTCCTGGCAAATATCAGCCTACTGCGCGACTGGGGTCTTCTGATCGAGGAGCTCAAGGAGCACAAGGTTCGTGCCATTGCCCTTGGCATTCTGGATGGGCCTCAATCAGCGATGTGGGAAGAGGTGGATGCCATGATTGACCTTGCAGATCAAGAAGCAGAGCATGAAGAAGTCCCGCAAGCAACTCCTCCTTCATCGCCAGGTTTTGATGAAGATGCGTTCGATGACGTGTCTGGCAGTCCAAATGTTGGTCGCGGAAGGCGCAAGTCGGGGTCGCCGAACGACGATCTTAGCAATACCAAAACCGTACGCCCTAGGAAATCGATCTTACCGCCAAATGACCGAATCTTTGGCCCCCAAACTTCTCCTGCACCAGCGAAGCCGAAATACGAAGCGCCAGCAACCCCAGAGTCTAGGCCAATTACGCGCCCTCGCAAAGACTCAGAAGCCAAAGCACGCTCTGTCATCGAAGCACTGCAAACTAACAGGAGAAGTGTTTTCGAATCTCCTGCGCCTGCAGCACCCACTCCTTCACCGAAGAAGGTGCCTTTCGACACCGCGACCCTACGACGCATCGTTCCGTATGTTAATGGCTTAACGCAAAAAGTCAAGTACACTATCAGGGAAGCAGAAGGCCTTTACTACAGTCCGACCACCAGCCCTCAGCACGAGGAGGATCACTTCACAATGAGTCCATTCCAGGTGGACGCAGAGCTCACGGCACACATGAGACTCATGACAGTCATGTGAGGTCATAGTTTTCGACGATGTAACGGATTTACGAGCATACTGGTAACCCACCCAGCACCGCTTGGAATACACAAAACCCGGCCGATCTTGCGGCAACAGGGTCTTTTCAGCGGATGCGAAAGATTTCTTCCGGATATTTTCCAACTTTGGATCAGAGCGTTCGAGCGATTTTGAGTCAACCATCGACTCGTCACTGTAATTTTTATGTTACTATTGGCTACCACTGCCAAGTCAGCATTTGCATTTGGAGCGAAGCCGCATTTTCCCTGTTCCTCATTTGCATAAGAAGCAGCATGTCCTGGGATACACGCAGAAGAAGGGGATGGAGCGCTTGTGCAAGAGGAGCATGGCAGGCATTTTCATCGAAGAAGATTTCCTTGTCGGTCTGGGAAACATAATATCTTTCCGTCTCTTCAGGGCACCAGCTGGGTTGGCCCCAGGAAAATCACGCCGCGCAGTTCGCGAGCTTCTTTCTCACAACCTTCACGGAGTACGACGGATCATGTACAAAAGCGGACTGGATTTCCTTTTGCTTTGCTGTAGCGATCTCCTCGTTTTGGTTTGAATAACCGTGAATGCCTCAGAATCTGTATCGATATTCGACGGCCGGCATATGTCTTGCGAGACGAATACGAAACATTGAATATATCTTAATCGCTGTTCCTCGGCTTCATTGTGACGATCCTTGGTGGCTCCCGCACTGACACGGGCAAAGCAGGAAGGCGGGAGCCACATTCTGCGACGGATCACATCTTATAACCGTGCACATATCATAACACACGTAACATCTGCGTGAGTATTCCTCATGCATAATTGCGGAAGTCACGCCGATAGAGTTCGATCTTGATCCTTGATCTTTGGCATCGGAAACTGAGGCCATCAAGTCTCCACCTGCTCCAGTTCAACAGTTTCTTGTGGGTTTCCGCCGGCTCCAATCAGCCGTGCCTTATCCGTTCACGCGCGCTTTCGCTTGTTGTCTGACTAGAGCGCTGCTAAGGAACGTATGGCGCGCATGGCATCTGCTAGATCTACTAGCGCAAAGCCATCAGACCATCTTTCTGGGCGGCCCATACACCGGCGTACAAAGGTACCACAAAGGCAGTGATTGTAAGATGATAGCTCATCGCGAAAGCGCAGTCGTACAAAAGCAAACCATGGAACACTATTGTAGCAATTTGCGCGATATGAAAGCGACCGAGCTCCCATGTTGATGAGCAAGGTTGCTGTTTATTTTGCGATCCTGGCGGCAATAAACAAATGACCTTTCCCAGCCACATTGCCGACGCTACTTCGAACCGGTCTCATTTGCTGCTGCAGAACTATTACCCACATGCATATACCTGTTTCTACAGGTTGTACCTTGATTGTTAGCTTTGGGTGTCTGTAATTCCTCTGTAATTCCTTGCCTTGTTGGCTTGGGGCTGACTAGCTCTTCAGCTTCGCTCTCCAGCTCTGAAACGGAAGTAGTTGTCCGCTGAAGGACGCCCCGCAAACACTCCCGTCCCTCGGTCTCGGCACATCACCGAACGACAGGCGCACCTGTCAAAGTCAACACAAGCCATGTCGACAAGCAGGTCACCGACTCACGCCTCGGTGTCGACGTGCGACGTCCCTATGAGACTCTGATAGTCAGGCATACCATGCGACCCGCTGACACTTCAACCCACGATGACGTCCCCAGTCTTGGAAGCCAAGCATTACCACCTTGGGAATGCACCACGACGAAATCCTTGATCACGTTCTCCATATGGCATCGCCACTGAGGGGTACAAATCGGCTCCATTCCTTCTGCCGTCCGATGTAGTTTTGTACCAACATTCTCAAGTCGATCAGCTGCAAATCCACTGACTTGTACGATCTGATCCGACCCGTACCTGCATAGTTCCCCGCTTACTCGCCTCCGTATCCACGGTCGCTCACGTCAGCCTGAGACACTATCTCAATTCTGCAAGATGGCATTGAGGCGCCTAACAACCCTGTTTTTGATCGCATTCACCGCCAGTGCGCAGTCTACTGCACTGAGTGCTTGCTCGAGCACAATCGCCCCACAGAATGCGGCTCCTTCGGTGGCGCCTGGTTTCCGTGTCGAGGTCGTCGCTAACAACCTGACCCGCCCCCGGTCTATTCAGTTCGATTCGGAAGGTGCCTTGTTAGTGGTAGAGCAGAGTCAGGGTGTTAGGAGGATCAGGTTGAGTGGTAATGGCAGTTGTGTGAGGCAAGATGGAGACGTTCAGAATGTGACTGACAACACGAGCGTGAGTTCGCCTGCGTTTGCTCAGATCATTGCCGGTAGCTGGAGCGAATGACTGACGGTCGATAGCTGAACCACGGTCTCGCTCTTTCAGAAGACAGTCGAACACTCTATGCATCTTCAGCTAGCGCGGTATACGCATGGGATTACGATGCTTCTCAGGGTCAGACAACATCTGACAATCGCACAATCGTAGGTGACTTCGGCCCTACAGACGGCCATGTGACCAGGACGCTTCTCCTTAGCCAGAAAGTTCCTGGCATATTGCTCGTGAGTCGAGGCAGTGGACCGAACGTCGACCCTCGAGCACTCGACAGGTCGACAGCCATCTCCACCATCAAAGCCTTTGACGTGACAAACGCCACCTCGGAAGGCTACAGCTACATCAACAATGGTCTGCTTCTTGGATGGGGCTTGCGCAACAGTGTCGGCGTGGGTGAGGAGCCTGTGAGTGGTGGCATCTACTCGGTCGAGAACAGTGTCGACAACTTCCAGCGAGGCACCGAGTTGATCAACGAAAACAACCCTGGCGAAGAGCTAAACTTCCATGGCTATCTCAACAATACTGAGTATGAGCAACAGGGCGGCAATTATGGCTATCCAACATGCTTTGCAGCGTGGAACGTGATTGAGATCCCAGACAATCAGGGCATCTCCGTCGGCTCACAGTTTGCGATTGGGAGCCAGAACGACACAGTCAACGACGAGAACTGCCGTGATGGCCACGTTCCCCCAAGGCTCACCTTTCAAGCGCATATGGCACCCCTCGATGTTAAGTTCAATACAAACGGTACCGGCGCATGGGTGACATTTCACGGATCATGGTAGGCGCATATTCCAAGTGCAAGATCTGTTTACTAAGACCCGCAGGAACCGTGAAGATCCGGTCGGCTACAAAGTCAGCTTCATTCAGTTTGACGGCAACGGCTCGCCAACTGCCGCAGCGAACAGCACTACAGCAGCTATCGACATCGTGTCGAACACAGATCTATCAGAATGCCCTGATAACTGCTTCCGTCCTGCAGGTCTGGCTTGGGATAGCCAGGGTCGCTTGTTCATGAGCAGCGACTCGACCGGTGAGATCTTCGTCATCACTAGGGAAGATGGCAGTGGTGTGAACAGTGTCAGCGAAGCGGCCCCGAATGGTACTTCCGGTGGCGGTGGTGGTTCAGCTACTGGCACTTCAGCAGCGCCTTCGCCGACCGGGAGTGGCAATGCTGCCGTGACGCAGATTTGGCAAGGTGCGAGCATCTTGGCAATGGGCGCTGCAGCTGCTGCATTGGTGCTCTAAACACCATTGATGCGTGGTCGAGCTGTCAATTCTGTCAATATATAGGTACCCTCTCAGAACACAAATTTGAAACATTCGCTTCGCAGATTTCCAAGTAGTGTCTAGCAGAAATGTGATCGCATTTATAATCTATAGAAGGTGGGGAGTGACTAGGTCTTTGTACTAGGAGGGGAGCATGCACAGACCACGTGTGTGAGTGAAAGCAGATACGTGATGTAGGCTCCTGATATCTAACACATTGGCTGCACGGGGAGGATTAAACGCTCGCACCGATGGTGACTGCAAATTAGTTGGTCGTTTTCGTTTGTATCCAGCAACAACGTAGTCACTTCTTCGCCCCTGCATGCTGCGTCCTGCGACCACGAGAGAACCTGCCCATCATGTATTTCGAATTTTGACATCGCTGTTTGCCTGCTTGCCTTCAATCCATCAAGGAACTCCACGCCAACGCTCACCAACAACTCCTTGGAACACGCCTGCACGCTTCGCCGCTGCCATCTGTCGCCCCATCACTGGATCTCGTTGCATCATCTCGGAGACCCTTTTGGGAGGCTGCGCAATCGCACCTCGATCTTGGCGGACCTCGCGGCCCTGTGACAATTTCCACTCCAGTCTCTCACGCCTTAGGGTCGGTCTGCCAGACATCGCCTTCACTCATGACTAAGTGCTAGGGCCTCCACTTTCACCCACGGCGCACAGAGCAGAGCGCCGGTCTATATCTCACTCTTCGGAGCTATCGAGGAATTTGCCTCTTTTCCTCAAACAAGTCGACCGTCGCAGTTCTCAACCTTGATTGAACAAGACCTTACATATAGAATCTGAAGCATGTCCCTCGGCGCATCCTCAACGCAGACTGCGTTCAATACGCTACCCATCGAGGTACGCTTTGTCATGCAGTGTGCTCCATGTAATGTCCTGATACCGTCTAGCTCAACAAGGCCATCGCTCATCATCTTGATATTGACAGGGACATCATCTCCTTCCGCTTGGTCTGCCGGGCCACCAATGATGCTATCGACGCCGATCATGGATCCTTCTGGCGCCACGCATTCCGCAAGAAGTATGCTTTCAAGGATGGCCCATCCAACAAGGAGCTGAGGCGGACTTATCAGTACCGTGCTAAGATGCTTCGACGAGGCACAAGCTATGACTTCTTCCGTGGCTACAAGAAGCGTGAGCAGGATGTCATCGAGGTGCTGCGAGAACTGATCATCGGTGAGCATCTTCTCCATAACAGTAATCAAGCAATTCTCCTGTACTAACCCGACGTGTCAAAGATTCGTTCCAGGGCGCCGTTCACTTCGATGAGTATGGCCGACCACGTTGCAAGAATCAAGACCGTCTCCTCGACTTCATCTTGGACTCCAAGCTCCTTCTCAACAATCGCCGCGCACCAGATGTGCGCACCCGAGCTGAGAGGAACGAGAAGAAAGAGGCCAACCCGCTGCTCGCCGCCGTAAAGATCATCTGCTCGTCCCTGCTCTTCGAACACAACGATCTCAAGCACCATGTCTTTGCCATCGAGCAGCTTCAGCGCGCCGCGTATGCTTGCACAAACAAGGCTCCCATCTTCGAAGGCTTGACTTTCACTGATGTTAACATGGAGTGGATCATGAAGTGTCTCGACTTCTTCCGCTACCACATGATGAATCGCGAGAATTTCACCCTTGCTGACGCTGTCGAGGATCTCTCTGCCGTGCAGAAGCCAACAGCCTGGAAGGAGTCTCTGAAAGACGGCGCACTTCCTCTCAGCAAACACTGGAAGGGCACATACTCTTATATGGACCCCAAGGAGCAGAAGAAGCTCCGTGCTCTTGCAGACGACGATGACAGCGACATTTATTTCCATGACCACAACATCGACGAAGGCAAGATTCAGGTATGTTCAGATTTCATCCATCATGCTCCGATTTTGTACTGACGAAATACAGTCTCTTGAGCTTGACTTCGAGCCAGAACGTCAATTGAAGTGGCCGCAGCTATTCGAGCGCCGTCTGCACTCGTTGCGCTATGCGCCTGAGTCAGGTGCTCCTCAAGGATGCAGCAAGATCAAA
The DNA here is from genome assembly GCA_022225945.1 of Didymella pomorum. Classification (NCBI taxonomy): domain Eukaryota; kingdom Fungi; phylum Ascomycota; class Dothideomycetes; order Pleosporales; family Didymellaceae; genus Didymella; species Didymella pomorum. The sequence continues at coordinate 672,068 of JAKJXN010000011.1, read as the reverse complement.
GACACTCCGAACGCTAATCTGCAGTTCACCGGCACCGGTATGGACCTCCAGGATGACTTTCACGCTATTGGCTGGCTCAATGCTCTTCCCGACCAGTACGGCATACCCGGTTGGCAACGTATCACCTTCATGAAGCACTTCGCCGAAAACCTCGATGATATTGACTCAGATAATCTCTGGGCGTACGAGGGCGTTGTCCTGCCAGGTGGTCGTATCATCGTGGGTCGCTGGTGGTTCGCTTCTGAGGTTGTCAACTACAATGTCAGTGCAGATTTACTTGCGCACATCCGTGGCTATGCTGACCTTTACATAGGATGACTATAATGGACCGTTCATCCTCTGGGCAGCGGAGCCGGATGAGTTCGACGAGTACGTCGACAGCGACGAGGAGGAGTAGTACACGTTTTGGCGCACTGGCGATCTTGAACGACGTCTGAGGCGTGGACATCATCGTTGATTATCAAATTTGAAGTGATGCAATAGGATATACTTATATTTGAAAAGTTGGAGGATCGAACATTGCTTGTATTGGTCGATATTTTGGAGACGACGGTTTTTCTTTGAACATGCTGATGAAGACAACGCCGACATACTATTATGCAACACCACTACCTCAAGTAGTTTGTCCTCTCTTCACTCTCCTTGATCCACTGATCCAGCTTCTTGCGATCTCTGGGCTTGAAGCCAACCTTGAAGTACTTCGGCTCCATGGTCAAGCTGGTAGGGATATCGTTCGCCTCCAAGCAATCCATGATGGCCTCGTCTCTCGGATCCTTAGGCGGTGTGAACTCAAACGCGCTGATTAATCTCACAAACGCAGTGAACAACTCCCTGTTCGCCAGATGGCTACCCACACACATCCTGCTCCCAGCGCCATACCCATAATGTGGCGTCCCCGCGCCATCCGGCACATTCAAATACCTCTCCGGATCAAACGTCCCCGGGTTCTTGAAATGCTCAGCATCGTAATCGGCCGCATACGCATTCATATAAAACGTCGTCCCCGGTGGAATTACGACGCCATTCCACTCAATCGGCTTAATGCTGACTCGTGGCAGGCAAATCGGGATTACAGTCCAGTAGCGCAGGATCTCCTTGTACAGTGCCGTGATGTACGGGATTTTCTCTTCGTGGAGGCATTGCGTCCAGGCGTCGCCTGCGGGGTAGGCTTTCATGATCTCGGCGTAGGCGCGCTGCTGGATGAGGCGGCCCGCGGGCGTGGCGAGGTACGCGATGCCCATTATCAAGTTGCCTGGCACGGTGTCCAACCCAGCGCTGACCATAGTTAGGCAGATGGATTTTATCTCCGCTGCGTGGGTCAGTAGGTGCGATTTACAACTCGGGGAAGGAAATGAAGGGGAGTGTTGGTGAATGTACGTACCTCTGTTCAGCTTGGCCTCGGGGTCTTTGATGATGTTGCCTGTGATGCACGGTTTATCCGTGCCATTCGCAATCCTCTCCTCCAAGTTCGCAAGCAGCTTGTCCATGTACACGTCGCGCCTGTTCTTGAACTTGATCGCTTCGTTACTCTGGTTGGGGAACAAACGTAGCAGCGGAACGTAGTCTTGCCAGTTGTTCGACGTGCTGCGGAAGTTTCCTACGCCGCGCTCTACGTCGACGATCTCCTTCAGTAGCGGCGCGTCCACGTCCCCGTCGATGCGGTACCCGTAGTTCAGAGTTAGTGACGTGTTGAGCGCGTACCGCTGCCAGTATGCGCGAGGATCGAGGTCCAGCTCCCCACCTTTGCTGTCCGAGAGGAGCTCTTTGATCGATACGGTGGATTCTAGGTCGATCAGTGGCATGTAGGATTGCACCGCTGGGCGGTTCAGTGCAGTGGCTGCTGCTTTGCGCCGGTTTTTGCACGACTCGTCCCAGGGAGATGTACCGATCGTGAAGCCCTGGGAGGAGGAGACGACTTTGTGGAAGGTGTGTAGCATAGGCCGCGATATGAGGGCGGACTGGTTCGTGATCCAGAGGTGGCGGACGGATTCGAAGGAGTTTGCGAAGACGATGCGCTGGGATTGTGAGTTTTTCTTTCCTTAACGAGAGACCGAGGGTAATCGCACCTTGTTGCCCATGCGGACTTGGAATACTGGGCCGTACTTCTTTGCCCATCCTTGTGCGACTTTTGCGTGGTTCGTACCCAGCTCGTATAAGCTGCCGAAGACGGGCAGGCCGGGCACTTCTGGGAGACCTTTGATGTGCGGTGTGTTTGTCCCGTACATGAATCGGTACAGGACTATGCCCACAACCACAGCGCCAGCGACGTAGATTGGAATCGACATGATGCTTAGTGCTCAGGCTGCTGACCGAGGAGGAATCGAAGCTTAGTATGGCATACGTTAGAGCAGGTAGCCGCACTTATAATAACGCTCGTCGACTTGGCCCACGCATCGCAGTCAGCGTAGTCCACCCCGAGAGTCCGCACCTAACCACATCCTAGACGCTGGCCTCAGCATGAACACGCGCCGCTTGACTGGATGCACGATCCGACATGAGTGCGGCTTGCTGGACACAGCAAAGCGGGGTGTTAGCGTCATGTCCGCTGTCGAAGCAGTGGTCGTCTGGAGAGCTGTCTGCGGAATTCGACCGCTGGTGTTGGTTGACGTGTATTCACTAGCGGCTCGCGGGGGAGCTGCGCTGTGGGGTGGACTAGCCGCTTCCAGAAATCGACGGCTCTGCTCGCATGGCGGAGATTTAGTTTGGGTTTCGAGAGCACAGCTTATGATTTCGGTCTCCACAGTAAGGTTGCTGGTGTAATGCATGCTTCGCGAGCTGTGGTCCGAGTGATCGTGGCCTCAAAGCGGAATACTTCCTCGGCGTGGTGACAAAGTCGCTTGTGTGAGCTTCTTGCTCATGTTTAGCTGTCATCACGACGCTCGATTCGGTGCAGAATGGGCCGAACCTGCTTGATGATCACAAGTGTGGGAGCACAGTGTCCGAGAACAACCACACCTGTGCTAGCGTGAGTCTGTGCACATGTCAGCTCTGAATACACGAGAACAATGGGATGAGAGTATACCTTACATGTTTCTCTTGGTCATCTTGTGAAAGCTTGTCTTGTTGAGAGGAATGCTGTGATATGAGATTATTGCCCGTTTGCTTCACACAAACATCACACTCATGATATCAATGCAGCAGTGACCTCTCGAGGCCGGCTTTCATTACACATCTCAGTCAAAATTGAGCTCAAGCGCCGGCTCGATCCTGCCTACACACTCACCAAATCCTACCAATGCTTCCTCGTCGTGCCCACATACCCCTCTGATCGTGACCTCGTCTCCGTCCTCCAGGAAAGTCCTCATCTCCCCACCGCTGAGTCTTATCGGTTCCTTGCCGTTCTGACTTTGTTCAAGGAAGCTTCCGTATTCTGCAGGAGAGTCGCCGCTTATTGTGCCAGAGCCGAGCAGGTCGCCAGGCTGGAATGGGCAACCATTGATGGTGTGGTGTGCGAGCATCTGAGGGAATGACCACAGAAGGTTCCGTGCGTTCACTTTCGAGATGGTGGTGTTGTGGCCCGATGATGCTGTTCTCAATGAGTTTCCTTAAAGGCATAGCAGAAGAAGGACAACATACTCTTGACATCCACTTGGAGGTTGATGTCGAACACAGACTTCTCGTCTTTTTCTTTCAAGTACGGCAATACAGGCTCGTCATTCTCTAGGCCCTTGACCTTGAAAGGCTGCAGCGCGTCGGCAAGAACAACCCAGGTGCTTATCGTGGTGCCGAAGTTCTTTGCATTAAACGGTCCCAAAGGTACGTACTCCCACGCCTGGATATCCCTTGCCGACCAATCGTTCATCAGCACGACGCCAAAGATATTGTCTGCCGCCTTGTTGATTGGTATGGGTGTGCCCTGCTCGTTCGAGCCGCAAACGAAGGCGCCGAGCTCCAGCTCGATGTCGAGCTTCTTGCAGGGTGAGAAGGTTGGTTCCTTCTTCTCGGCGGTAGGATTGAGCAGGATCTGGCCATTCGGTCGGCGGATGGGGGTGCCCGAAGGTACGACTGACGATGCGCGACCGTGATAGCCAACCGGAAGGTGCTTGTAGTTGGGTTGTAAGGCGTTCGTAGGGCCACGGAAGATGACGCCGCAGTTGTAGGCGTGGGTCATACCGGCGAAGAAGTCGGTATAGTCACCAATCTTGAAGGGCAGGTGCTTCTTCACATCTTGTAGCGGTATCAATGCCTGCTTCTGCAATGATGCATTGTTCTTGAGCACTTCCGGGAACTCTGTGTTTTCGGTGAAGACGCTCTGGATGTACTTGCGCACGACCGAGTGTATAGGTCGCCCAAGCGCAGCGAAGGCATTCAGCGAAGGCTGTGAGAAGACAGCCTGGTGTGGCTGGATTGTCGATAGCCCTGAGAAGCCATTATTTGCTGCGAAGACCTCCAGATCCAACGCGTGGTCTCCAATAGCAACAGCGACCCGTGGCCTCGCAGACGATGCTGTCGAAATGACGCCAAAAGGGATGTTCGCGAGCGAGAAGTGCGATCCTCGAGGGATGCTGAACCACGAGCGTAGGGAAGTCATGCCGAATGACGTTCCTGTAGTGTTGCTGCTTGTGCTGTGTTCTGGGGAGCCTGCAATTGCCGGACCAGACGAGAACCACGCGGTGCGGAGCTCGAGAAATTGAGGTGATGTGATGCTCCTTTGTTGCGACGAGAGCGCTCAGTGTCTCCTCCAGTTCCGAGCTGGAGCTCTGAGAATCAACAGACTCGGAAAACGCGTTCCGAGCGCGTCGCTGCCCGCCATGTTGTGCTTGCAGAAACGTCACGGCTAGTGGTGGAGTGGATGACGACGGAGGCCAGCAAAGCGGACGTATTCCGTAGTAAAGCGGACGCAGGGGTTCAGAATGTGGGGTAAGCCGAGTGGGCCAGCAGCAGCTCCCTCTAGCTTCGAGCACCGAACCGCGACGACGGAATTTCAAGCCGCCCATTGCCGGTGAACTGTAGTCACTAAGCAGCCATGGCTAGAATAATATCTCACTACATTCACACATGAAGCACTACCTTCGATTTGCAGGTCGTGAGCCCATAAACACTTAGCCGTCTCCTCATACCCAGCATGCCCGTCACACAGTTCAACTTCCAGGAAAAGTACAGGTACCAGAACGGCTTTGCCTCCTACCATGAGTACGCTCCACCTCCCAGCGTCTCCACAGCCATCGCTGAAAGCAGTCCAGAACAGAAGCAGTAGAGGGCGCCTTGCCCGTGGGCGCAAACTCACCACAGAAGCCACCGCTGGGACTCTACGCCGAAAAGCTCTCCGGCACTGCCTTCACAGCTCCCCGACACAAGAACCAGCAGTCATGGCTGTATCGAATCCTTCCTTCCTGCGGCCACAGCAACTTCGAAGCCCGTGAGTCGAGCACCTTCAACACAAACCCAGAGAACAAGCCATGGGAGAAAATCCACTTCATCCCCAACCAGCTGCGGTGGGACCCGTTTGACCTCGACGAGACGGTCGACTGGGTGCATTCGCTGCACCTTGTCGCCGGTGCTGGAGATCCCACCATGAAGAGCGGCGTGGGCTACTTCATCTACGCAGCAGGCAAAGACATGGCCACGAACGAGGCCTTCTACTCGGCCGACGGCGACTTCCTCATCGTGCCGCAGCACGGCGTGCTCGACATCCAGACCGAGCTTGGGCGTCTGGTCGTACGGCCAAACGAGATCTGCGTCATTCCGCGAGGCATCCGGTACCGCGTCACACTGCCCTCCGGACCAGTGCGAGGCTACATCCTCGAGCTGTACGAGGGCCACTTCGAGCTGCCGGAGCTGGGCCCCATCGGATCCAACTGCCTCGCCAACGCGCGCGACTTCCAAGCCCCCGTCGCCGACTTCGACGAGGACACATCCAGCGCGTGGACCATCCTGGCCAAGTTCGCAGGCCACCTGTACGCCGCAGCGCAGGACCACACGCCCTTCGACGTCGTCGCGTGGCACGGCCTGTACTACCCGTACAAGTACGATCTCGGGCGCTACAATACCATGGGTAGCGTGTCCTACGACCATCCCGACCCCAGCATCTACACGGTGCTGACGTGCCAGAGCGCCCAACCCGGGACTGCGATCGCCGACTTTGTCATCTTCCCGCCGCGCTGGCTGGTAGCTGAGGACACCTTCCGCCCGCCGTGGTACCACCGCAACACAATGAGCGAGTTTATGGGCTTGATTGGCGGGCAGTACGACGCGAAGACGGGCGGGGGCTTCCAGCCCGCCGGTGCCTCTCTACACAACGTGATGAGCGGTCACGGGCCGGACGCGAGCACGCACGAGAAGGCATCGAATGCCGCTCTTGCACCCCATAAAGTAGGCGAGGGCAGCATGGCGTTTATGTTCGAGAGCTGCTTGATGATTGGGGTAACGGACTGGGGGCTCAAGAAGTGCGCGAAGGTGCAGGCGGATTATAACGCCGAGAGCTGGGAGCCGCTGAAGCCGCACTTTAGGCTCAGGCCGGGGCAGAAGATTGATAATGGGGTGAGGGCGGTGGAGAATGGGACGGAGGGGGATAAGGCGCAGGTGCCTCACTACACTTGAGTCAACCAACACTTGAGCATTTGAGCATTGAAGGGAGTGTAGTACACCGGGATAATGAGATGATATCTCCTCTCATGAACATCGAATCACAAATCTGATATGAGCGCGTAATACAGGACAGAAATGATGATGTGTGTGAGGATGGCTTGCAGCAATCTGTTGCGATACAAGAGCGGTTGTCACATGAGAATTTGGAAAACACTCGCTTGAAGCCTCGATAGATACAATTAATGTTGGACCAACCTGCATTCGGCCGCTTGGACAAGGGTGGGCTCGGAACTCAGGTACCGACGCGGAAAGCATATCGATGGTGTGATGTTGCCAAACTATACTACAATGTATTATAGGTACTTCCTCCTTCGAAACGCTAGTGCCGCTCGTTACAAATTACAGGACAAGTCATGCCAAGTCTCATACTCACAGTGTCTGGCCGGCTTCAAATGTGCTCATACTTCGGTTTCAATGCGAGAGTTCTTGATGGAGGACACGCGTTGTTGAAACATGGTTGGATTTTCATCATTAATTACTGCTACCGAGCTGTCGCAGACATGGACTCGGTAGACTGGGGTATCTGCTTGGGCTTCTACCGATCTCTGTACCGTACTACGACAATCTCATACCGTCAAACAATCTACAGAAAGGAAATCGTGGGATCAACGCTTTATTCATCTGCTCTGAACGTACTTGGCTCGCGCGCTGTCCTTTTGTGTTTTCATCTCTTCGTCTCCCTTGCATGCGCATTCGCCCTTTGTGCTTGTCTTGTAAAGGGCCTCTGCTGTTGCAGGCTTGTTGGTAAGGGTCAAGCGCTCTATGAGGGCTGGATGACCGAGGGGCCAGCAAGCACCTGGTCGTCCTTGACGGACTCGGTCTTGGTGATCATCATGTAGACCTCACCCTGCAGGTTCTGGGGGACCATGCAGTTACCATCAGTGATCTTGGAGAATTGGTTGCCACCACTGTTGTATATTAGCAAATGCTTCGAGGTATGGCGTAACCGGAAGACTATGGGAGGAGATGACTTACGGAGCAACGAAAGCGCAGAAGGAAGCACCAGCAGGGCTCGCGGGGTCGGCAAGCTTCAGGTTCTGGCCAACGGTCGCCTTCTCGGGGTTCTGCAGCGCGATCGCGGGGAAGGCCTGGATGTTCAGGTTCGAGCCCTGGGGGCAAGACTTGATGAACTGAGCGGCGAGAGTGAAGACCGCGCGGGGCTGGAGAGCGGTATCAAAGGCAGCGGGGACGGGCTCGGCGCCGGATGCGACGCGAATGAAAGCCTGGTGGCGGGACTCGACAGTGACAATGGAAGCAGCGGCGGCAAGGACATCGGAGGAGTTGATCATCGGTGCGGCACCGAGGTAGGCGGAGACACCGACGGCCTCAAGAACACGTGCGGTCTTGACCATGGAGTCGGCGCTGGCCAGGGCTGCGTCGAAGTTGTACTCGCAAGGCTCGACGGGCTTGGCGCCTGCACCAGTAATAGCGGACATCAGAGTGGTGACGTGAGTGGCCTCAGTCTGGCCGACGCCCATGAGAGACTTGACCTGAGCCGCGCTGAGTCCAAGAGCCTGGAAGTCGCTCATGGGGAACTTGGCGAAACCCTGCTTGTAGAATGTCGACTCGAGGTGCTCAGCGGTCAAGGCACTGTGGTCGTCAGCAGAAGTAGATTTAGGTGTGTTGATAACACTTACAACTGGAGGATGTCAACATCACTGAGCGTTGCCGCAGCCGCTGGCGCAGCCGATGTTCCTGATGCCGCAGAAGAGGCAGAAGACGAAGCCGCAGAAGAGGCTGCCGAAGACGAAGCCTGACGAGCCTGCAGATTGGCGGGGGCGGCAGCGGCAAGAGGTGCCAGGACGAAAAGGCCCTTGAGGATTGTTGATACGCTCGGCATATTGGTGAATTAAGTAGTCGTTGTTGTTGTTGTTGTTGAGAAGATAGATTCGTAAGGATCGACGGCCAGCAAAGTCTCGCTTTGAATTCGAATATTAAATATATCTCTTAAAGTCCAGCCAGGGACGAGGTAGAAGAAGACCGTAAGGAATGTCGTAAAGTATTAGGTACAGAGATGGAAGCCTGCAGTCGATGTCCAACAGAAACGTTCGGCAGAAACAGAGATGGGCAGCGAATGACACTTATACAAGACACCGCAGCTCCTGGCGATCCTGAGACGACATGGTAAATTCGGAGGACGGATGCAGAGCTCGTGGCAGAGGGGCGGACAGAGCGATCCCGTCCACGCACTGGCGCAACTTACCCAATCCGTGACCATTCAAGCTTTCAGCCTTGGCTCCTCGACCCACTGATGGCCAGGAACTGCTTGCTCGTACTGTAGCAATCGCTGGACCATTCCGGATGTCCACGCTGGGGTTGGTGTTGGACGCGCGAGGTGTAGCAGGTCTGGGGGCTGCGACGCGAAAACCTCGCGATGAAACCGTGTGAGTACCAACGTCACACACTTGGACTCACGGAGGCGACAAAGCCGCCCACGATGGATTCTGGGTAGTCCTGATAGCGCATAGCCATCAATGGCGGCGACTAGCCTATCCGATGGGATTCAGGTGTGGCTCACCAGCAGCTGCGTGAGGCATTCAACTTTTCAGGCTGGGCATTGCGACTCGTGCTGCGTCAGTGACAACGCCCTCGAAACGCGTTTCAAAACGTGCTCTCTCGACATGTTCGAGGACAGCGACATGTGCAATAGAATCGCGCGATATGAGGAATTGGTTAGGCAGTGTTGCCGAGCTGAAGGCCAGAGAGCTGTGGAGGGGTGACGGAGTTGGTGAAAGAGGAAGGTGTGGTGGACGCTGCGCACAGGTAAAACACCACAAGACGATTGCCGAGCATCACGATCAACACTGTCATAATGGTCTTCATGCCTGAGGCACGGCATTGGCCGGAAAACACGATTTCCAGCACAAGCTTTGCGGGTAGATATTGCAAGGGTTCTTGTCCTGTCTGGTCGCACATCAGCTTGAGGTGGTGCAGGACCATCAACGTGCGGCGAACATGCCGGCAAAATGACATTCCCAGCATCCGAATGTGGCACACGCCCCAGGATGCTAAAGATGCCGGAGGCTGCAGTAAATCCGAATCGTTTCATTGCTGTAAGGCCAATGGACTGCTACTAAGCGCAGCCACGATGGATCCGTCAAGTGTCAAATTGCGCAAACGAGTACGCGGGATCAGACGCAAGGTGAGGCAAGTGTACGAGCGTGAGAAGTGGACAACAGCAATTTTGATTGTACTGACGATGCGCGAAAAACACATTAACACACTACTAACGCTTTGATTAGACCTACTGTATATATCCCGTGACGGTCGCGTACCCCATACACATGAACAATACAGATTCGTCATCCCTCTCTTCTTCGCCAACACGACTTAACTATATCCACGCTATGCAAATTCCCAAGTAATGTTGGCAGCGACATGAAGCTAGCCTGAAGCGAGACAGTAACGTTCGCGCTCCCGAACGGGGCTACTGTACATGTGTCCTCCCAATTATCGATAAGATGGTTGCCAATACGCTTACAAGGCATAAGGGTTCAACGATCGAATGGTCAAGCAACTGAATGGTATGTTAGCAAATGCTGGCTTCTCGTATACTCAAGGCAACTTACGGAGGGCTCTTGGTCAGATCCGCCTTTAGGATGACAGGCACACGCGTCATCTCCCGCACATCCTGGATGTAGTCGCCGTTCTCTTCACGAAGGGCGAACCAGCTCAGGTACTTCTCCTTGTTCGATAACTTGGCCTCGGGCGCCGCGCTCTTCGACAGCTTCGAGTCCGAGTTTGTACGCTGCGGCGCTTGGCCAGAAAGACCCCTTGTTGGAGAAGGAGGCATGCTCTGGGTCGGTCGGTCGGCACCGCTGGGGTTGAGTGATACGCCCGCCATGGTGGAGTTCAAATCGCTCGAGTCATCATCGTCGTCGTCGTCGAACAGGGCATCAACCTCGTTGGTCGACATGGTTCCCGTGTCCATCTGGCGGCGCTGGGCCTCTTCCTGCTCCTTAGCACGCTGCTTGGCCGCCTCAGCGTGGCGAGCGGCAACTGCGGCATTGGATGCGCGGAATGAGCCGTGCTTCGGCCTCTCGTCCTCGGGAACGAAAGCAGACGAGGGCACACCCTTCTCCCAGTAGAGCTCGAGAAGGCGCTTGTTCTTGTCGAACTCGGCCTTCTTGAGCGGCAGCTGGTCGCAGTGCACACGCTTCTCGAAGCCCCACTCGGGAATCAGAACGTCGAAAGCCGACTCGTACACACAGATGACGATACCCTCGGCGATCAGGTCACCGCCAATTTCTTGGCTGAGCCTATCCATCTTGCGACATGCCTCGATGTGAACGCTCTGCTCCTGAGCAGCATGCGCGGAGTCCTTCTTGGTGTTGCACATCTCAGCGGTCTTGGTCAAGACCTCGATGTCCTCGGTGAACTCAATGGCACCGTTGGAGAGAGCAGCTTCCAGCTGGCGGTGGACAACGATATCGGCGTAGCGACGGGACGGATTCATGAAGTGAGTGTACACTGGAAGGTTGAGAGCGTAGTGTGCGTATTGATCCTCAGGAACCTTGCTAGCCACAAAGTACTTCGCACGAGGCATGGACTTGATAACGAGCGTCTCCATACCCTTACGGATATCGGCATCCTCGACCTGGAACAGGCTGTTCTGAAGTGTGCCGCTGCTCTCTGTGTCGATGTCGTAGCCGATCGCGGTCATACGCTCAGCGATCGTGGTCAAACGGCGAGGGTTGGGAGGAGCTTGGCGACGGAGAAGAGCCTTCTCCGGGAGAGCAGTCTGGATCTTCTTCGCAATGAAGCTGTTGGTAAGGTGGCTGAGCTCCTCGATGCACTCGTGGGCCGGCGAAGAATCGAAGATGTTGGCCTCAACAGGGACATTCTCGTCATCAAGCTGGTACATCAGACGCAGAGGCTGGATGTCGGCAGTGCGGTCACCAAAACGAGCCTGGCGGAAGCGCTGGGTGATCTGGTGGAGTGTCTTGATGTCCTTAGCACGAGCCGCTGCAACGTCACCATCGCGTCCGCTAATAACGGAGTCGACTTCCTCGTACGACAGCTTGCCAGAGCTCTTGATGATAGCCTTGCCGACCCAGGTCTCATCATCTGATACACGGCCGGTCTTAGGATCGACCTTGAAGATGACGCTAACGGTGTAGCGGTCCTCGCCAGGGCTCAGGCAGCAAATCTCGTTCGACAGGCGCGGCGGGAGCATGTTGACAGAGCGGTCCATAAGGTAGACGCCAGTTCCGCGCTTCTTGGCCTCACGGTCGACAAGAGAATTGGGCTTGATGAAGTGGGCAACATCAGCCACGTGCACACCAATCTCAACGCGGCCATCGTCAAGGTACTTGAAGTGGATGGCATCGTCGAGCTCCTTGCTGCCGTTAGGGTCGATAGTGAACGTCTCCTCGCTACGGAGATCACGACGTGTCTCCAGAACCTCCTCGCCATCGTTGGCGACGGTCCAATCCTCGAAACCAATGTTCTTGATGACAGCATCGGAGAAATCGTCCGGACCAAAGTTGTTGTCGCGCAGCAGAGCATCGGTCTCCACCTTAGGATCACCCATGACACCAAGCTGCTCAACGAGAGTTCCGAAAGGATGCAGCGAAGTGATAGGCCATCGCTTGATGCAAGCAACAAAGATGCGGTCAGCATAGTCCTGGTGCTTCTCAACAAAGTCCCTAGGTGCCTGCTCGGTAGGAATGGCGATCAGAGGGACACGCTTGTCGGTAGGCTTGAACCACACGATCTTGGGCTTATCCTGACGCTCGGGCTGAGGACGGCTGTTGCTGCCCTCACGGGCCTGACGCTCAGCCTCCTGCTTCTCCTTGGTTGCCTGGCTGCTGGGACGCAGTAGTCCAAGGGACCCAGAGAACATCTGACCAGCAACGCGTTCAATGACTGCGACAACGTGACCGGCGTAGAGGGGCTTGAGCTCATCGTTGATCTCCTCCTCTTCCATCAGGAGCAAGCTCTGACCTTCGACCTCAACATCGTCATTCTTCTTCTGTGTAGGACGCTGGCGCAGACTGCCACGGCGGCGAATTCCACCCTCTCCAGCCGTCTCCGGCTGTGTGGTGGCATCGTTCACGGCAATGCTACCGCCGCGAGGATCGGCGTTGTCCTTCCTCTTCTTCTTCTCTTCCTTCTCGCGCTTCTGGCCCCAAACTTCGTCGACGTCAAGAAGCTCAATGGCGACCAGATCTCCCTCCAGAGCGCGGTTCCTGTCCTTGCTACCGCAGATGAAGATGTCGGCATCCAGGTCGGTCGTAGTGACGTAAGCGTCGCTTCGGTTCTTCTTGTTGACTCGGAGGATACCGGCAACAAGCTGGCCGTCGCTAAGCAGTGCAGGCAGAGTAGCTTGGGGAAGGTAAGGAGTGAACAGGGTCTTGCGCTGCTGTTGCTGCTGCTGCATGCCCATCTGGGGCTGCTGGTGCTGGCCCACACCAAGGCCACCGAAGCCGCCACCCTGCAATTGCTGTGCCTGCAATGCCTGGAGGTGAGCAATTTGCAGGGGGCTGAGGCCCTGGCCGAGCATCTGTTGTGGGACGAGGACCTGTCCCTGGGGTAGCTGGACCAACTGAGGCTGGCCTGGGTACTGGAAGTTGCCGAGAGAGCCGACAGACTGGTTGACTGAACCGCGAGTGCGGTGTCCGGGCTGGAAAGGAGCGGCATTGGCAGTCTGGTTCATGTTGAAATTGCCCATGTTCTGGGCCTGGTTCTCCTGAGTAGGCTGCTGAGGAGTGTTGTTTTGAGGTTGTCTCCAATTGCCCTCGAAGTTGCGCGATGCGCTGCGACCGTGGCCTGAGCTGCCGCGACGCTGGAAGTCAGACTGGCCTGTCTGAGTAGTGTTGTTATTGCTCGATGTGCTCGAGTCAGCGGGTTGCTGAGGAAAGGAGAAAGCCGGTCCTCCACGACCAGCGCTGCCGCCGCCACGTCCAACAGCCATACTTTGGCTGCGTCCATGGCCGCCGCGACCGCCGCGAGCGGAGGGCTGCTCGCTGGAGCTGGCACCACCGGGGCTTGCGTCACGATTGGAGCTTCCACCAGCAGAGGGCAGAGGGAACTGGAAGCCTGAAGTCTTTCTCTTCGATTCTGCCAGTTCTGCCGCCTTCTTAGCATCAGAAAGTGCCAAAGAGTGTCTCCGTGTGTGACCGGAGCCAGCGGCACCGCCACCACGACCGCGGGGGTTTACGTTCTCGCGGCCCTGGGCACCCTGCTGACCGAACTCGCCAAAGCCAGATGCGCCGGAGGAAGGAGCTGGGGGCGGGCCCATACCAACATTGGGGAGGGCGGACTGGTTACGGCGGTGGGCGGAGGGCTGGGCGGGAGCGTGCATGGGAACACCGAGGTGTTGCTGACCCATTTGCTGAGGGAATTGGTAGTTGTTCACCTGCGGTGAGATGTTCGCCATCTGGCCGGGCTGCATCTGGAAGTTGCCGAGCTGCTGCTGCGGCTGGATCATGCCCATGTTCACATATTGCTGGTGCGTTGCGGCGATTTGCTGTTGCTGCTGCTGTAGGACCTCAATCTGCTGTGCAATAGCAAGTTGTTCCACTGCGCGGGTGTGTCAGCCATATACATGGTAAATGTATGGGGGCACGAACTCATCAGCGGTGTCAGCTCGGAGGGGCTGCGACGGTGGGCAATGTGCAGGCGACGGCCGGCAGGACCCATTGGCCCTTGCTGGCCTTGCTGCTGTTGTTGCTGATCCATGGCTAAAAGTGTTGTGTAGGTGGCTCAAGGCCGGTTGCAAAGATGTATGTACTGTTCACAGAAGTGACGGTCGAGCCAGTCGTCGCCGTTGAGGACACGAATGGATCTCGAAATGGTATTTGTGGGGTTGTCTACCGCATGTCAGTGTCGAAGCTTTAGACGGTGGTTTCTGTGTCGACAAGGTAGGGCGCAGAGGCTGCAGGCTGCATGCTCGGCGGGGGAGTGCTGGGTGCAAATGCAGGGTCGAATGCTTGAGAGCTAGCGGGGAGCAACTTACATGCTGGGATGCGTGCGGGTGAGGCAGCGGGCGCAGGCAATGCAATGCTTCGAGTAGTCGATGCTGGATGACAGGTAAGCTCTGCAAGAGATTGACAGAGACTGCTGGTGGTGGAGTGTGCAGTCAAAAGCCTGGCCTTGTGATAAGGATCGAGTCGCAGGGGCGGGCTTCGACTAGTTCAAGGAGCGCAGATTCCCTGAGAGCAGGGTCGGTTGTCACGAGTGACGGAAATGGGGAGGAGTGAATGCTCGAAGGAGGAAGCGATCGGGCGCAGAGGGAAAGAGAGGTTGTGGGAGGGCAGCTGGGTGAGATGCTGCGGGAGGGTGAGGGCTATGGCGGATAGCTGGGGCCAGTTCCCAAGTGGAAGCGATCGGCCTGTGTCCAGTCCGCAAACGAGTGCTAACACGGACGTACGTCACGTCAACCTGCGCAATGTCCAGCAGCGCCGAGGGACAATACTTGGAATCAACAATGAAAGAGAGCAGGAGCAGACGGCGGCGGGAGACGCGTGGTCTTGCGACCCTATATGTACAGGTAGTGACTGCCGTCGCAGAGTGGTGATGTGAAGCAAGTTCACGTGTTTCAACTGCAGCTAAACGGATCCCTCACCCACTTGAGCACCACCCAAGCCACCGTTGCACGTCCACGAGTCTGGAGAACTTGGGCGCAAGAACGTTCTTCTGCGCGCTGCTCGGGCCAGTGCGGCAGCAGCCTTGACGCCAACCTAGTCGCGAAGTGACATTCAGGCAATCCAGGCAACCTTGTCTAATGAGACTGCCATCATAAAGTCGCCTCATGAACAGAGCGTTTTGCACGTTTGACGTGATGGATGGATCGATGAAACTGCCTAGGCAGTTGCAGTCGCTTCAACCTGCCCACCACTGTCACGACGGTACGCGTCCAGGAGCTAACGAACATATTATTGATGACTCGTTTGCGTCGCAGCCTGTGGCAGAAACGAACTTAATGCTCCCGATACCGACAACTATCCGTATTGAGGCTCTCTAGCTAATGGGAAAGGTATCTTTGGAAGCAAGCCGTCTCACCAGCTGCCCTGAGCCGCGATCCTTCGAGAGCTTGTGCTTGGCGCGTGCTGAGAGCTTCCGGGCGTGGCACGGTGAAAATGTGCCGCTGCCTGTTTTGATATCTTGCTGGTGCCTACCAATGCCTTGTTAAGTCATGTGCAGATTCCCGAAGTGGCATAAAGCATGTCTCGCAACTATGCAGACCCTGAGACAAGACGGTACCGATGGATGAACGTTCACTGCAGACGCGGGCGGGCCGCTTTGTTGACCAACGGGCGGGTTCTTCGACCAGGGTACGCCTCGTCATGTGACGCTTTCGGAGCTTTGCTTCGGTGATTCTTTTGGCGCGTCTTTCACAGGGCCAACCACGTCTTTTACGTGACGAACGACCGGTGCTCGAAACCTCAACCCCCCACACGCGCCATGCCCCCCAGATCGGGTACGTCTTCGTCAAGCATGCACACTCGAGCTTCTTTCGGGTCCAGCATAATTGAAACTTCTCCTGTACGACTGTCACCGTCACGAAATGGCTCCCGCAACCACCGATCATCCCTCGCTCGGGATCCTTACGAAAGCCCTTCCCGGCAAATGCAATTGGAATTCAATCTGAGACTCAGCATATCCGACCGGAATTTCAATGATCAACTCGACGAAGCCGCGGCAGAGCGCGCAAGGCTACACGAGGAACAGCTTGCGCGAGCTGCCGAGGAGCATGCAAAAGTGCTGCGGGGCGCAGAATTGGAGTTGCAAAGGTTGAATTTGGAGGAGGAGAGGTCACGCCTGCGAAACCAGGAAGAGCAACAAAGGCAGATCGAGCAGCTGCAGAGGGAGAAGGCACAACAACAGGCAGATGCACAACGGCGGCAGCTCGAAGCACAAAGGCGCGAAGAGGAGATCGCGAGGCAAGCTGCTGAACATCAGAAGAAGCTTCAGGAGGCAGAAGCACGCCAAAAAGCGCACAGAGAGCAGCAGGCTGCAGCAGAGAAGCAGAGGATAGAGAAGGAGGAGACCGACAGGAAAGCAAAGGAGACCGCTGATGCTGCTGAGAAGGCTCGAGCTCAGCAGGCTGCTCAGCAGGCCGCCCCAAGACCAGCAGTACTAGCCGTTCAAGCCGCACCCGCCGTCGCACCACAACCCGCTGCGGCCCCGAAGGCGCCCGGCACCGCACAAGCGCCGAACGCTGCCATCGAAATTATACATACACAGTACCTGGAACTCCACCAGCGGATGAAGAAGTTCAGGGTCGAATTCTGGAATGCGAACAAGAAGCCGGGGCAACCGCTCAAGGCAGCGATTGGCGATGCGCGTCGAAACATGCGTCTCAAGCTGGGTCAGATCAACGTCGAACGCGCAACCAGCCAGGTCGCAATCAAGAGCCTCAGGGCGGACTCGTTCGATGTCGCACTTAACGCTCCCGGCCCGACAGTCGACATCCGCCCGTTCCTCGTCGGTCAAACGATACCGCCTCTCGCCAACGAGCAGGAAGCGCAATACCCAGCCTTCCTCCTTTACATGTGGATAATGTTCGAAAAGTTTCTGCTCAAGCAATTCGAAAAAGAAGCCTCGAACGAAGACGGTCGCATCATCCAGGAACTCGGTCTGATCGCAGCCAGTCTCTTCGCCGACCAGAAATACATGTGGAAAGGCATCACGCTGATCGACGTTCTCCTCGCGAAGATGCACCACATCTGCCCAATCCTCTTCGGCGTGCGCGGCAACATGAACACCGCTCAGGGTCAGAAGCGTCTGGGCTGGATGCCCATCGACAAGCAGCCGCCCACAGGCGAGATATACATGCAGCGCATCCGCGGGCTGTCGGCCGGCTTCGCAGCAATGTCTTTGCGCGCATTCAAGACTGTGCCTGCGCTGCCCATGTCCGAGTACTGGCGGGTTGTCGTTCACGTCTGCAATACGCCATCCGAGGATCTGTACCCTGGCCACTTTGCCATCCTCGGTGGTCTACTCAGAGACTTCAAATTGAAGTTCCTCCAATTCTATGGCGTTCAGGCTCGTGCCGTGCTCAGACGTGCGGTTGTCGACTTACCTGCTCGTGCGCCTGAACGCTGCAAGGAGGCGGCCGGCATCATCAGTGTGTTCCAGGAGCAGTGGAAGAAGGAGAAGTTGTTCCTGAATTGAGAAGGTGGAAGGCAGAATAGAAGGTTTGATTTGGAACCAGGCTCAAATGGAATGGGGCCATTGCATCTTGTTGTCAAATATTGTCACTTGCATCTATCGGCGTTATCAGCATGGCCTGCGAATGCCTTTGGGGTGGAAGCCTTGTCATCAAAAAGAAAAGGCGGAAAGCACTAAGCTGGGTCCGCCGCCACCGTTAAATGAAATGCCTTGTACACTACCACAGACCTTCTGGACTATCCTAAAAAGATAAAACGTGATGCTGCCTCTCAATCGCCATCAACAATGTCGCGGATGCATCCCCAGCCGCTGCAATATCAGTGTGTCTGCACAAAGTCTTCACAGAGGCATATGCACATGCAGTCCACCATTGTATCCCCACAGCGTCTCAGTCCTCTTGTAGAAAAGCTCCACCCCATGACTTCTCAGTCTAGCACACTTCAACAGGAGAATCATTTCACAGACCACGACACACCCACAACGAGTCTCACGAAAATCACTCCCCACCTCCTCCTCTACCAACCTCAAGCCCTCACCCTCCCGCACAATGCCCAACCCCATCACAGCCTAAGAATTGCGCTCCTGGATCGACAGCATCCCGTCACCCCTTCTGGAATCTCACTTCCTGGCCACCCACCCAATCTACGCAGACACGAACTGCCGGCCAGTCGTTCAGCAGGTTGTCTGTGACGCTTCCGGTGCGCCTGCACGATTTATTTTGCGAGTGGTGATCCAGAACGGGTGTGGGGAGATAATGCTACAAGCGATGCTGGACCAATGCCCGTGGCACACAGCGGCGTGGTGCATGGTCCCGCTTGCGGGTGATGGGAAGGGAGTGATGAGCGTGGAGGGATTGGGATTGCATTGAAGCAGAGCGTTGAGCGCTAATGGCGTTAATATCAATGTCATTCGTCGTACTCTTGTTCGAGCTGTGCTAGCAGTTCACGTGTCACAGGCAAAGTAGGATTTTTTCAAATTGACAAGAGCAGTGTTTCTTAGGCAACACCCCTTTGAATTCAGATGCAGAACACATGTGTGAAACGCCCACCACCGACCAAGCATCTTCACCTCTTGAAACGATCACTCACACTCCTCGTCAAACTCCTCTCCAACCATATCAGTCAGCTTCAACAAGCGCTCAAACACCTCCGGGTCCTGATGGGCCGCCTTCGTAGCCTTAACAATCAGCGGGTACAAGCGATGCAAGTGCTTCCTGTGTTTTGACTTGACTCCCGGCGCATCCGGAATCGCATTCGGCTCGCTCTCCAACTGTTCGAGCTGGGTGAGCACCTGCAGAAGCTCCTTGCGCTGCGAATCAGGTACAGGCATGCGGCCGCGCAGCGGATGGTCTGCGATGTACGTTTTGAGCGGCAAGGCGGCGCGCAGGATGAGGTACGGTGCTGCTGCCTGCGCGAGCTTGACGTGGGAGCTTCTATCGTGGACGGCGACGAGGTCGAAGAGCTCGGATGTGCATGTTTGACTCATCCGGGTTCGCGGAGTTGCGGAGAGGGTGGCAGTCTGACCGAGTCTGGTCTTATAGAGGTCTTCGAGCGGTCGATTCAGGTCGGGCAGCTCGCCGTGGAGAGGTTCGTGGATGAGAGAGATCGAGAATAGATTGCGCGCATAGGTCCTTCGGAGGCTATCGGGTAACGAAGCAGAGTTGAGAGGTGTTGTAATCAGATGGCGAAGCTCAGTGAAGGATCGAACATCGAATGCTTCGTCTTTGTGAAGCGATGCAGGGCGCTTCTCGGGGTCGAGATGTGCAGCTCTTGTGATGTGGTAAGAAATGTCGATGATTGCAGTCCAGATATTGTTGACAACATCGCCGGGTAGCCCTTGAGCTTGAACTTGAGGCAGACCCGCCTGCAGCATGGCCAGTGTAGTAGTGGTCGCCTTCTGCCAGATTGCGGGCGGCTTGCCTTCTTTCTGCCATGCGTACTTCTGTTTGATCGGACGTCCGAGCTGCGTCAAAGCCGTGTTGAAAGCACTGTCTGTGAAGATCTGTCTATGTGCGATGTGCTTGACAGTCGTCTCTTGAAGCATAGTCATAGATGCCTTCGACAGCGCAACGAAGGTCGGTCCCTGCCGGTCAGGTTGCTGTGCTACTGGAGAGTACGGAAGTACACTGAGACGGCTAAGCAATCCGATCATGTACGACGGGAGGTTGGGGGCCGCGGTGTCTATCATGGCTAAGCACTCCAAAATGCTCGTCTGAAGAGGGGTCATAGTGTCTATATCAGACGAGTATGCAATGGCATGAGACTCAACAATGCATGTTTCTAAATGAGACAACATGGTTGGCAAGTCAGACTCAATACCCCGACCGGCCAATTTGTAGATCGCCTTGAAAGCGTGAGCATATGCTACAAATGCTTCTTGGTTTTCCCCAGGATCTGTTCCCAGCGTATTGTGAGGGTCCAGGTAACTCGTCCAGACGAAGGCAGTTTTCTGGAGAGATGAGTTGCCCAGGGTTTGTGCACTGGGTAGATGTGACAACACGTCGGTAATCGTAGCAAAGACGTACGACCCTAGGGCGTGTGAGCCGAATGCGAAAAATTGTTGCAGACGGTCTAAAAGGTCGGCCCAAGTCCGTCCAAAAGTAGATACATCATCGACCTTTTGAAGGCGCATCACAGTGAGAGTGCTAACGCTCTGTAAGATCGTTCTTGTTGTTTCGTTCCAGCTCTTGATCTCGTCAGCGGTGTTGCGCGAGCCATGTCGAACGGCCTTTTGAGATTCGAGATTCTTCTCGATTGCTTCAAACAAGATTGCACGCAGGCACAGCATCCACGCTTCGGAAGAAAGCTGGTCGGTATAGTTCTCGAAGATGCGTTGAATCGTCTGGACAGCGGAATTTCGGACCTCGGCTCGCTGATCGGTAGTGGTAGTGGACAGGTTGAGCAGCACCTGAAGCCACAGCGCGGATGTGTCACCGCCTTCCGAGCCGGATCTTACTATTGCGCGTGTACCTTTCGAACCCTGAGCATCTCCGATGACGCTTGGCAGTGAGGCGATGTCGCTACGTGACTGGAGATAGTCTGACATGTTCCAAAAGAACGTGATAGCCTACTTTTGTTAGCTCTTGTCGCCCGGTGACGGCTGCGAGAAACCAGACTTACAGTAAGAGACATGTTTAGGTCATCTTGTTGACCGCAAAAATTGAGAAGAAGCTCCAGCAATGCTGAGAGACAGGCATCAGGAACTGACGCAAGGAAATCAGAACAGACTAGTTGAACTGTTGCAAACGCAGATCGAGCCAGCGATCTTGAGATTACATGAACAGTCCTCGACTCATGCTTGTCAACGTGGACCTCGCGTGAGTCTGTGCCCTCAGTTTCTCGACGCTTTTCGCTGGGCAAAAAGACACTCAGTAGGCTGTCCAGCACCGAAGCCCAGCCAGCAACTAGCGACTCGCCGCACTGCTCAATCACGCTCTTCAATGCATCGAGAGCTATCTGATGTACTCGAACGTCGATGTCGCTGTACTCGCCTTTCGTCTTGATGTCGTTCAGACGCAGGACTGATATCTGACGCTGAAGTGTTGCCAATATCCGCGCTTGTATCTGTTCACGTTGCTCATCGTACATAGAGATCTCGGCAATCTCACGAATGGTCCTTGACAGAATGTCAGCCGCGAGCAGTCTCGATGCCGATGCTTTCCGCTCGTTTGCAGAGAATCGAACCAACTCATGGACAAACATGTCCCAGCCGCTCTCCGCGGGGTCGTACTGCGACAGTCTGGCTTCGTTCAAGGCGGCGAGCTCGCCGATCTTGTTCAAAGCGAATGCTGCATCACGGGAATTGGATTCGGTGTTTAGTGTGAGCCTGGATACACTAGCCAGTCTTCGCGTGTGAAGGATCTGTGGTCGGCCGGCTGTCGTAGGCGTCATTTGGCCGCTCTCGATTGGCGAAGTGTCGTTGAGTAGAGCGCAGAGCGCCTGCAAAACCTCAGTGAAAGACTCATTTGGGAAGTCTGCAGTACTCTCGAACAGTCTTCGAGCTGCGGCTTGTACTGCTGCTGTTTCTGTTTCCATCTTCTCGGCAGAGCTCTCGGCTCCGAGATGTTGCGTAGAGCCTCGGCTACCACTTTGGTTCGACAAGGAGAGTACAAGGTCAGCGACCTGCAATGTCTCAAAGACAATTGACCATGCAGACTGAAGCGTCGGCCCTAACGCAATTGCCAGGTTGAGTAGAGCTCGTAAGCACAGCAGATTGCGCGGACCCAATGAGGGCACTTGGACGTCGTGGGAAGGGCGACGGCTTTGGTCCGCAGAAGTTCCAGATGACTGGCTGACAAGACTGTCGACACTGAGTAGACCTTTAGCATTGTTGAACATGCCTGGCTGTTCCCCGGTCGCTGTCTTCGGAGAGGCGACGCTTGTGAGAAGCAAGTTCGACGGCACAGCGGCTTTGCCCATAGTGGTCAGAAACGCGTCGCGAGGTGTCGCCATCCTGAGCAGCCCTGAAACCTGCGTAAATTTCTGAATCGCTCGAACCAGAGCACGATAATAGTCCACATCCAGCGCAGCGTTGAGAAAAGTCGAGCAGGTTGCTAAAATCGCAGGCCAGCACTCGGTGACAAGCGCCAACGACGTTTCTATGTACGCGTATGCGGGATGCTCGATCAGATCAAGCGGGTTGACCGGTATGGTCTTCTTGCGAAACGACTGTGTCCTTGCTAGCCGACGTCCGCCTTCTTCTGCAGGTGTACTCTCACCCTCCTGAACAGCAGAATCGTCCGACTTTGGCTTCCTCCGGCTCTTGTTGTCATGGTAGACGGTCAGGGGTAGTACGAATTTGGCCAAGCTCTCACTTATGTTTGTGATGCAGGTCAAGACGAGGCTGTAGATATACGTCTCAGGCAGCGATGGCGGCTCCGACTTGTCCAAATGATCAATACATGGGGTCTTCATAGAACTCCACTGCGTACTGATGCCAGATGGGCGACTGTTGCTGCTGCGGTCGCTGACAGGCCCACCAATATCACCTGCCATTGCGCCTGCTGCCGCTGCCGCCTGATCTGAGCCCGCGACACCATCATCTGTATAGCTCGCAGGAGCGGTCGAGTGCTGACCAAGACCGATCAGTGCTGGCTTCTCTGTTGCCAGTCTTACAAACGACGCTAGATTGTCGCCAAATATTTTCTTCTTGCCATCCTGGGCATCAAATTGGTGGTAGATTGCCAGCAAAAGCCTTGAGTCGGCATAAATTCCACGGAAGATTTCGAGACAAAGTGCACGCTTCCACAGTTGCGATGCTTGCGGGTCAAGCATGTGATTGAGCAGCCCGAACGCAATCTCGCATTCCGACGGAAGAACTGTCAAGTGGTTGCGGATGATGAGGTTCAAGATCCGAATAATTCGCACAACAATCGGAAAGGACAGGCGGTCAGAGAGTGACCGTATGATCAACGGCATCAACAGATTCCTGAGTATATGAACCTGCTCTGGATGCTCGACCATGATCTGGCTGTAATTGGACAGGACTGCTTCGATTAATTCGAGAATCGAAGCAGGTGGGATTACAGAGAAGCGAATGAATGCCGGCTTCTCCCCCGTCACGAGTAAATTGAGGTCGTTGAACACCTGATTTCTGTCAGCGTGAGCCACATTCTCGTCTTGATCGACAGACCTTGTAGGCGTCATTCGCAGCCGGTCTGACAGGAACAAGGCCATCGTCTCCCTTGACTTCAGTGACAGTGGGAATCTCAAGAGCTTTGCCTGGAAGGGTTAGTGTAGGCTCGCTATAAGTTGGACACCTCTCACCATCCTCAACTGTAACCCTGTCAAAGATGGCAATGACGAGCTGTTGTAGAGTCGCTGCAGCAGTATTGCTGACAGCAGGATTCTTGGTAGTTTGCAGGCCTGAGCATATTTGTAGCACTGTTGACAGAAGCTCTCCGCGTACTTCAAAAGGATAGTTCTGGAGTAACGACGGCAGCGCTTGTAAGATCTTCAACTGTATATCATGACCTATACATATCAGTACAATCATGAATGAGGGGCGGCAGCAGGGTCGTACTTGATGTTGCAGATTGTCTGAGAGCTTCCAAAATCTCAGATAGCCGTTCTCTAGGTAACGCCCGAGAGACACTTAGCCGCTGCAAGCAGGAAACAGCTGTCGACGTGAACTTTGCATTCTGAGTACTACAAGCAATCAAGAACGGAGAGCAGAATTGTGGCCGTCTTGAGAGGTCTTTTGAGATTGTCAGCTTTATGCACAATGGTTTTAAGTAACGAGCGCTTGCCTGCGGAGAGTTGAGCCTCAGATGTGTTGGATAGTGACTTTAGATCCTGGAGGGACTTTTCTGCAGCTGTTCGAAGCTCTGTATTCTTACGCTTCGAATCCGAGATCAGATTCCCCAATTCCGCCGCCAGAATCTGGGCCGTCATGCTGCGTGAGGGTTCAACAAGAGCATGTAAATGCTAGCCATGGGTAACTGAAGAGCAAAATCGCAAAAAGCTCTCCTTGTCACAGCCAGCGTCAAAAGGTAACTTGTCCTGTCAGGTGAAGCGTGCACTACGGCAGGCGGTCAAAGCACCAGGTGCAATAGGCCGGACCCTTGTCACGCCAGGCGCGCGTTCCTTCCGCGTCGTCATAGGCCAAGAGCTTACCAAATCGCAGCGACGCAGCACCTGAGCAGATCTTCAAGTTTTAGCCTTACGGTTCTCAGCCTCAACTTACCGAAACAAGACTCGCGGTCTCACTCCAATCACCTGCGACCACGAATCGCCATTTCACACACTCGCGACAGCTACCGCGACCAAGCAGCCCAATAGCGGGGCAAACGACTATCCTACTTGCCTACGCCCTCCAACACACGACCACACACCAACAAACATGGGCGCCAAAGTACCACGCAACTTTCGCCTGCTGGAGGAGCTTGAGAAGGGAGAGAAGGGTCTCGGTGCTGGTATGGCAGATGACCGCGCTTGGTCCAAGGTCGAGTGCTGAGAGTAAACAGAGGCATGCTCGTACGGTCTTGACAATGGCGACGATCTGTTGATGTCAGACTGGAACGGCACGATTCTTGGTCCTCCTCATGTAGGTCTTCTACAGCACATCATGCGACCACATGCTGACTTGCTGGTACACAGAGTGTCCACGAGAACCGCATCTACAGTGTTTCGATCCATTGCGGCCCGAACTACCCTGATCAGCCGCCTGAGATCAAGTTCACATCCAAGATCAACCTACCCTGCGTGAATGCACAGAATGGAAAGGTATGGGTGATGTACATCATTTACGAATAGATGCTGACACGACGCAGGTTGACGCTTCCAAGCTGCCATGTCTGGCGCAGTGGAAGAGGGAGTTCACAATGGAAACGATCCTGATTGAGCTTCGCAGATACATGGCTCTGCCCCAGAACAAGAAGCTCCCCCAGCCGCCCGAGGGTTCTACCTTCTAGGCTAGGAAATATGACAATGACGATACGAAGCGAACAGTAGCCCTGGGTCTCGTTGACCAACGTGCATAGGATGGAGTTCTGGCCACCACATCAGCTTTTCCAGACTGAGGATTATCAGCAAGAATAAACAAATTATCTCTATCATGATTGCATGCTTGCTTTCAGAGGAGCATTCAAATCGCTCACTCTGACACGTGATACTGCGTTTGGACGCGTTCCGAGCAGCTCGGAACTTCTAACAATCTACACCACCAAGCGTCCCATGCATGCCCCGGTTCCTCCAGCCTAAGAAATCAACAGAACATCGTGTAGCAGGTGCGCGAGCCTCACGACTGCGAAGGAAGCCACTAATTTTGCCTTCAGCGATTGCTCTATACAGAGCATTGCTTTCAGGATGCTCGTCCGCGGCCCTCCCCGATGACAATCGCACATCGCTGCGCAATGCCATCCAAAACAAATTTCGCCAGAACAGGAAGCTACAAAGTCCGTATCAGCTAGGTCTGAGCTTCAAGCTTGGTTACGAGGCACGTTTGCTGGTTCAATGCTTCCTATGCCCTCGCTGACAACCATCAGGCAGTGGACAAGCTCGATGCCTGCACTGCCGACGATCCCGCCAGTGTGAACACTTTGTCGCGACTCATTGCGACCTTGCCGCGCGGGCTGACGAATGCTCCGCCTGCTTCTCGTCCTCTACCTACGCCTCCACCATCGCACCCGTCCGGTAAGCACCCTCTGGACATTCTCCCACCAGAGCGCGCCGTCCTGAACAATCGCCCATACGCGAAGGTGAGTGGGCAACGACAAGTACCGCGCATTGCCTCAGCAAACGGAGTGCCCTTCCTGCGCCTCACAAAACCACAACCTGCTGCGCTGTCACGCGTGCTGCGGCAAAAGCTCGATCGGCGCATCGAGCGCTTCCACAGGAGAGTGGAACTGCAAAACTACTGGCTACCGCTCGCCCAGCAGGAGGATGAGTGGGACGAGCTTGTTTTGCCACAGGTCAAAAAGCGGGAAGACGGGAACAAATGGGCAGACGTGATGCACGAGGCAGAAAGGCTGAATGGGGCCGAATACGAAGCAGAGTTGGTAGCGGACGCAGCACTAATCCGTAAAATGCAGCGTATTGTGGACGTGGAGACGGAAATGGTGCTGAAGGAGGGGCGCGAGGTCATCACAGGGCGGAAGAAGGCGCCTATACGAGTTGTCAAGCCCTGAATCATGACAACTGTTCGCTGTATTGTCACGTTCAGAGTGGCTATGTACACGAGTGCTCTACGCCTAGCTTAAATGGGTATACGCTTCCTCGCACCTCTCATCCTCACGACTCAGCCGACAGCTTCAAATCCTTCATAGCCTGCACATCAATCGCGTCGTCGTCTTCTTCATCCGCACCTCCGGTCGCCAGACCACGCTGCCACAGCTCCTTACCCGTGAGTTTCCTCTCTTCCTTGGGCCCCTTCTTCTTCTTATCCTCGGCCTCTCTCTCCTCCTCCTCCCTCCGCTTCTTATCCTCCAGCTCCTGGCGAAACGCCTCGCGCCACCGGATAAAGCTCTCGCGCGTAACCGCCTCGCCCTGGAACTTCTTGTTCTCCTCTTCCTCGGCCTTGGCCGCTTCCATGTCTGCCAATGCTTGCTTGGCGTTCTGTCGCTCGCTGATCAGCAGCTCGGCGCTGTCTTTGAGCACCGTGACCAGTGTGAATATCATCGCCATTCCGAGATTCTCTTCAATGGTCTCGGACAGAGAGTCCAGAAGTCGCTGCTTGTCATCTTGGATGTCGAGGTAGGGGTGCTTGGGCGCATTGGGCGGTTGCGTTATGTCGAGGCGGGGTGCTTCGTCGGGGTATGAGGGCGGGTATTGGACATTGAGGATTATTATTGCTAGGATTGTTAGTAGTAACTTGGGGACGGGGACTGAATGCGTACGGGACTGGAGGTCTTTTGGATCTTCGTCGCCGGGTGTGATCTCGAGCTGTATTGAGATTCGGAATTCTGTCTCGGAAACATCTGTGGAGAAGTAAGTAAGGTGCCGGACGGAGTTCACACAGCTGCACGCAGTACCTGTGATTTCTTCTGGGAAGATGGAGTCGAGGACTTCCCTCTCTTCTTGCTGGTCGTCAACACCCATTGTGGAGTCACCGTCGTTTTTCTTAAGCTATGATGTAGAAGTTCACATGCGGGCGGGTTGCGGTGATGGCGGGGACGAGCGCGAAGCCCCACATTAACTTTTCCATGGAAATGCAAATGCACGCCGAAATACTTTTCTTTAACAACACAACCGTGACCCCCCACAGCTCTACACAATGGCGAAGACGAAGCCCTCAAATCGCGCCGGCGACTCGAAGAAGAAGTCTAAATCTGGCGACTCGAAAAAATCAAAAGCTTCAGCGGAGGAGCTCCTCACACAAGCCGCTATCCTCCTTCAGACCTCGCAACCAGAGGAAGCGCTTGTTGCAGCAAGGAGAGCGCTCAACATCCTGCAGCCCACCTCGAGGCCAACAATAGCAGCCCTGCCCGCGCTCAACCTTCTCGGCGAAATCAACCTCGAATGCGGGGACCCAGACTCTGCGCGCGAGGCCTTTACCGTTGCTGTACTGCTCGACCCTGAGGGCGCGAATGATGGTGCAGAGAAGTTTCTCTGGCTGGCCCAAATAAACGAAGAGGGTGGTGCAGAGTCAGTACAGTGGTTCGAGAAGGGTATCACGGTATTGAGGCGGGAGCTTGAAGAGCTGGATGGGAAGTTGGTCAAGAAGGCGGATGTCGAAGAGCTGCTGGAGGAGAAGAGGATGAAGATTGCAACTGCGCTGTGTGGTATTGCAGAGGTATACATGACAGATCTGTCCTGGGAAGAAGACGCTGAGGCACGGTGCGAGGCGGCAGTCACTGAAGCGCTCATGACTGCGCCGAACAACCCCGAGCCTTTCCAGACGTTGGCGAACATCAGGCTCTCGCAGTCTAGGAAACAGGATGCACAAGCAGCGCTGAAACGGAGCATAGAGCTGTGGACAGACCTGGAGGCAGACGATCCGAAGATGCCTAACTTCCCAACATTGATCAGCTTGACACGCCTGTTGATGGAGGCTGAGATGGAAGAGGAGGCAATTGAAATACTCGAAAGACTGGTCAATCAGAACGAGGAAAGCGTAGAGGCTTGGTATCAGGGTGGTTGGTGCCTGCACTTGCTGGCTGCCAAGCAGAAGGCAGCTGGCGGAGAGCTCGAGAAGACTGTTCCTGATCTGCTGAAGGCCAGTCGTGAGTGGCTCGTCAATTGCACAAAGCAGTACGACGCACAGGAGTACGAGGACGAGAGGCTGAAGGAGCACGCCGAAGAGCTCCTCCAGGAGTTGAATGACGTACTGGGCCCGATGGTTGAAGGAGAAGAAGATGAGTGGTCAGATGAGGACGATGGCGAGGACGACGACGAGGATATGGAAGGCGCATGAGGTGCTACAATGTCAACGTCGAAAGGTGCAGGCGCTGATTCCAGAAGGAAGCCGCGGGGTTGAAAGCCCCAAGGCCCCTTCCTCATGCACTCAGCCTCTTCGCTGTGGTCTGACGGGCAATGTGCGCACACCGTTCGAAGCAGAATAATTCCAGATTTCCTGCAGATGGTAGCACTCGGGTCCGGCTATGGTTGCCCACCGCCCACAGAGCCCCATTCAGCGCGATCGCGATAATTGCCGGAAACAGTCCGTGCTACAGGCTTCGTGGTGCCCTAATTGGGAGAGCGCTTGAGGCTGAGGAGGTTTTCGGAGAATTCGCAGCACGTATGACGGCTCCTGCATGCCATCGCCCGCTGTCTAGGCTCGGCACTGGGGTGTTCGCTGTATGTAACTTGTGATCTGCAATTCGTGCGTCGTCGAGAACGACTCCCCAGACAGTCAAATCCACGCGCTCGGGTTTCTGCTCTTTGCTTTTTCCTAGTCAAGGTCTGGAGGCTGTAGGCGTAACCGGAATGGATGGATAGCATATCAGACGCAGGCTCTCGAAACCCCCCAGATACCCTTCTCATCGCTGTAACTGCATTGAGACAATCCTGCACCGACTGCTCGCGTAAAGTGATCACCGCTGGCGAACCCGCATTGAGTGTGTAACTCTGTGATGCCAGCCTCTTGGCGGCTTTCGAGGCTCGACTGCGCGCCCCGAACGCCACGAGAAGGTAATAATGCGTGTCGCTACCGCCCTTCGATCTCCACAAGTCCCGCGATTTGAGCTGCGCCGTCGCCGCTGGTGGTTGTCTGGGTCTGACTTTTGACGTTTAGCGCTGCTGCTCCGCACCTTCCATGGTTCTGGACAGCCTCACCCCTCTTGTTGCTGCGGCAGTTGAGCGCGCGCGCGTTCCAAACCTCCAGCTGATAGCTGAGGCCGAATTCTTGACAGAGTCGAGCATGTCCGAGTGAGCAGATGATCTGGTATCTCCTTTATCCGCTGCGAGGGTAAGTCACCGAGGCTGTCTGCGCATGACCCCATGCGCAGCCCTCGAGTCCACGAGTCCCCAGAGGCAACCAGCTCAACAGCAGCAGGACGACAGAACCGCCCAAACTCTCGCCCTCACATCCCATCCGCCGCGCTTTTCAGGCCCACGGCACTGCGACCGCGCAGCATTGGCTGTTGTCGCTCGTCCTGACCATCAGTATCTCGGTGCTCCTCTGCTACCCAGCCGTCTTCCAAACCAACAGCCCCGCCGCTGCAGGCCTGCGCAACCTTCCCAAGCATGTCTGGACCTCGACGACGGAAGTCGAAGGCGACCACCATGCTGACGTCGTCGTGCGCCAGGTGTGGGTGCATGGCGACTACATGAATGCACTCAACCAGAGCGTGATGCGCAAAGCACTGGACGTCCAAGTTGCGCTCCTGAACGGCGGCTTCGACGCAAAACCACATGGCTCAGTGTCAATGCTCAGTCGCAGCACCCCAGGCTGTGTCGTTCCAGGCCCTGGCGAGAAGTGGGGTTGGCAGTCGCCTCTGATGTACTGGAACTGTTCTGAGGAAGCACTGGCGAGCGACAAGAACATCTTGGAAACGATTCAGGCTGGTAGCAAGACGCAGACCCCCATGAACCTGACCCTGCGACCAAGCACCGTCTTCGCCGGCAAGCATTTCACCAACACGAAGCTTCAAGCAGCCGATGCTCTCGTCTTAACGTTGCTAGACCAAACCGAGGGTACCGACATAGGCGAGAAGTGGAACACAAGGGCAAGAGCGCTCGCGCAAGGACTGGACACAGACTGGACCATATTTCCTCGAGATGCGCAAATCCAAGCGAGCCGCCTCTACGAGTTCCGTCTGAAGCCAATGTCGAGGCTGGACGATATGTTCCTCGCCGGCTCATACATGATCACTGCTGTCTATGTAATCTTGAGGATGATGCAGTTACGCGCTGTGAAGAGCTGGTTTGGTTTACTAGTCACAGTTGGCGCCAAGATGGCCATCTGCATCATCGCCAGCTTCTCACTGTGTACTTGGCTAGGGGTCGATTTGGCGCGCATACCGCGGCCTTGGTTTCCAGCCGTGGTGTTCTGCTACGGACTGGGAAACATCTTTCGACTTATCAACGCCGTCCTGGAAACACCGCCAGAGATGCCTCCGCAGCAGCGCATTGGAAAAGCACTTGGGGAAGTCGGCCACCTGTCGCTTGCTGTTGCATTCCAGAATTTGGCCTTGATCTACCTATGCTCGCGATTCGTGTCGCCCTGGGTAGCCGACTTTTGCATCTTCGCAGCTGTCACGTTGGTATTTGACTTCGTCTATCATCTGACCTTCTTTATCGCCGTTTTGAGCGTTGACGTTCAGCGTACGGAGCTTTCCGACTCGATTGGCCAAGCAGACTTGACTCGCAACTCGAAAAAGAAGAAGCCGGAGCGACAGTCTTGGTGTTCTGCTCTGTTGGAAGGTTCGACGCCCCTTAGTACACGTTTCGCCGGCACTGTTGCTATTTTTTCCGTCATACTCGCCATCAATCTTCACTTCTTCGATGTTGGCGATCAACACTTGTCGTTTGACACGATGAAGAAGAAGTTTCTGGCAAGAAAACAGAAGCGAAGCGGTATGCCCCAATGGAGTTCGCCACCAATCAATCAGGCCAGAACACCGGCGGAGTGGTTGAAGCTACAGGACCATAATACAGCCCGAGAGCTGTTTGCGTTACTCAAGCCGGGTGCTCATAGCTTCATCGCTAGAATCTACGACCCGATACTCGTTGTGACCAGGGGAGCTCGGGGGAGGGACAAGCCGCAAGTACCCACTACTCTGATGGGCTATCTTCGCCGCTTCGCGCAAGGTTATACCTTCCCAGCAGCTCTGATGGCGGTATTCATGATAGCAGGTGTCACTCTGCTCATGAACTACCTCCTGTGGACCGGTCTCCCAGAGGCAACGGATGACGACAAAGAAAAAGAGTCAGCTTTCTCCGTCAAAACATTACCCACGCAGCACACGTTGGACATCGTTGACATGTCTTCTTGCGTTAAGGGTAATCTGACTAGCGTCAGCTTGGACAGGACCACTTCGATCTGGCTCAACGGACCCACGGGCTACATTCCTACTACGCTGCAGACAGCCAACATGAAACCCAAATTGTGGCCCATAGTGGCGAGCGCCCTGGATGACAGTGGCACTTTCCTCGCCATGGGTACCGATACTGGACGGATAGGTCTATGGAACATCACAACATCCCGCTTCCAAATGTTTCCAATGGTTGACTTTCGAGCACAAGTGCCGGCGCTGTTCTCGTTTGTCAACATCACTCGCAACGACCAAGAAAGACCATATATCACGATTCTTAGTCCAGATGGCTATCTAACAGAACTTGAAGCGCGGACTGGCATCCACCGTACAAAACGCATCAGTGCAAGTGCCATACTGTGTGCTGAGCTCTACGTCAACGCCAAAGGCGAAGCCAACCTGGTCTTTGTGTGCAAGCCTGGCGAGGTACATATCTTATCTTTGCAGGAGCCCAACAATGCCTCATCCGAGGTCGTGGCCAGCCTTGACCCTGGGCCACCGCCTGACAGCAACCCTGCCAAGGTCAAATGCATCCACGGCGTGGCCAGCCTGGGCCTTATCTTTGCGCTTCGCGACGAAAGAGCTGAGATTTTCGAGTTCAATAGCAAGGCGCTCATACATGCTTTCGAGATTGGTCATATTAGACCACACTCTTTTCGGGTCATGCACTCTGCAAGACGTCAATGTACCTGTGGTGCATCTGCGGTCCACACTCTGTCTGTCGCATACGCAGAACAAGATAAGGAGCACATGATCTTGCAAAGCTTCACCCCCGATGATGCCTCAATTTCACAGATCTGTCTCGGTAAGCCCCTGGACAGACCCAAAAACAAGTGCCAGGGTCTTGAAAGCGCAACTGAAACCGTCTACTGCGTCGATTCAGCCGGCGTCTGGGAGACCACCGGTGCCTCCACCATAGTGGGCGTCCGAAGGCGGACCCAATCAACCCGAGCTTCGTCAATAGCATCCGATGATGAAGACGATGCCCCTGTCTCCATCGCCCCGGCATCTGCGGTCAGACAACGCGCCAGCAAACCGACTGATGCACTTGTCACATCGAGGTCTTTTAATGGTTCGGCCAACGGTCTTTCACATACGCCAGCAACTGTCGACGACACCGACCCATGGGAGGCATGGACAATATCGTTGAATGGCGAGTTCCGTGCTCGGCCACTGCTACCCGACGATGACGATGACGAGGAGGTGGAGAGCGAGGCTGAAGATCTTTTCGTCGTAGCACCTGGGCCCATAACAAGAGTGGGCAAGCGCAGTGTAGCAGTAGGATTTGGCAACACCGTAAAGGTCATCACACTGGGCAAGGAAGTATATAACGGCGTGACAGTGCAGAGCGGCGGTCTTGACATCGGTCTTGGGAGTTACCGGGCACGACCGAAACGAGGGCTGGAAAGAAAGGCTCTCTGAACTGGTTTGTCACATTCGAAGGCGTTCAGGATACCTACAGGGCCTTGGGAGTATCTTTCAGCACAGCGTTCCCTTTGGGAGGATTCATTCAGTTCGTGATACCGTACATGATGCCATGTTGTAAAGTACATACACAATATCGATCCTAATAGATCTCTGTATCATTACATCTCTCATCTGCGTCTTGCTTGACTCAAAATGAGGAATTGGCTTGCAATGCAATTTCATGTACTTTTCACGTGCGCGCACGCCAAGGCTAGCATCATGGCTGGAAGCGACGACGCTGATGCACCTGTCACCATGCGCAAGCTCCATAAACAATTCCTTCACTGACATTCCTAACGTTATCACTTCGCCCAGAAGATTTGTCGCACGCCTCATCACAAGTTCGAGACACACTCGCTGAGCGACTATACCCCGCCTGATTCACGGCCTCGCATCTCGACGCCGAGCCCCACTGTGCTGCTCCTTTGCACCACACAACACGCGATAAGACGCTCAACTGCACACTCGTAAAGTGCGCCACTCCAGACGAAGCTTCCGCTGGCTCTAGACCCGCGCGTTTGCGTGAGACCGACTCACGACCCCACACGACTCATTTTGACCCCTCGTGGTCCCGGCACTCGCGGAGTGGAATTGCGCCTTGCACCCTGAGCCGCGCATACACAGCGGCGCACACCCACCCCCACCATGTCGTCGTCGTCGCAAGTCACCGAGTCTTGGGTCGCGTCATTCTGCGGCCTGCTTGGCCACGAGTACTTCGCGGAGGTCTCAGAAGACTTCATCGAGGATGACTTCAACCTGACAGGCCTGCAGTCGCAGGTGCCCATGTACAAAGAGGCATTGGAGATGATTCTGGATGTCGAGCCAGAGGACGACGATGAGGACGAAGAGGAAGAGGAGGAGGAAGACGACGAGGACGAGGTTCTGGGCGATGAGAGGGGTGCCTACAGAAGGGCAAGCGACCGGAGACACCTGCGGATAGCCTCAGACCTGAGCGTGATAGAAAGCTCCGCCGAGCTTCTCTACGGTCTGATACACCAGCGCTACATCACCTCTAGGCCAGGTATCCAGCAGATGGCCGAGAAGTATGAGCTGCAACACTTTGGCACCTGCCCGCGCGTGAACTGCAACTCCTGCAAGGTCCTCCCCGTGGGTCTGAACGACAGCCCCGGCCACGAGACAGTCAAACTCTTCTGTCCCTCCTGCCTCGATGTCTACACGCCTCCCAACTCGCGCTTCCAGACTGTCGACGGCGCCTTCTTCGGCACAACGTTCCCCTCTCTCTTCTTCATGACGTTTACAGACCTCGACATCAGCGGCGGGCTACGCAACAGCACATCTGCAACCATCGACGCCCTCGCACAGCTGCAGGCTCAGAGCGCCGAGGCCAAGTCGCGCAACAACACCACCCCCGCAAACGTGACCTTGATCAACGGCGTTGCACCGAACAACCTCGCACCTGGCCTCGGTGTAGGCTCAATCTACGAGCCCCGCATATACGGCTTCCGTGTCAGCGAACGCGCCCGCTCTGGCCCACGCATGAAGTGGTTGCGAATGCGCCCTGCAGATGTCACCGAGCTCGACGAGACACGACGATACTGGGAAGACCGCGCCGAAGACGAGGATCGACCAGACGAGGACGACATGAACATGGTGGACGTAGCAGAGGGCGGCAAGGCCGGTGTACCTGCCAATCGCACACGGAAGCAGGCCCGTACAAGAAGGCGGCCGGCGAACGGAAGCGGCGCGGCAGAAGGCAGCCCTATGGACACAAATGGTGTTGCTGTGGATGCTACAGCGGGTTAGACGCCTACGAATGCGGCTCACCCTGTGCTCCAGCGGCACGCGGCTCACTCTGACCTACAAAAGCACGCGGCGATACTGGGTCCAGCAACACCGAGACTCGGAGAGTCGCATACCAGAATCATTAAGAGAGGGAGGGCGAAGCGTTTACCACATCGATTCAGCGAAGGCGACATCAGGAAAGATCAAGGTGTAGTGTAGGGCATTACGGGAGAACTCGATCTTCGAAGGATGCTATTGGAGTCAGTCGCTTCATTAGCCATGCTGTTTGGGTTGTTCGCGTGGGTCCACGTCATTGTACTCGTCGAGCTTCTCCTATCTGCCTCTCCCGTAGAGATTACACTGAACCATGCATCGGCAGCACCATCGCACTTATTGACAAGCTTTGGGTAGATAGACTTTGCTCGACAGCATACCACCAGAACAGCAAAGAGCTTCCTTTGGGAGGAAGAGCAATCAATCCATCGTTCATGTTCATGCAAAGCCATCAAGTGCAAACACTCCGTGTCAAGCCGTGGGAAGAGAGAGGCAAGCATCGCAGATGATACGCGGGAAGGTCCAGCCAATGACACTCTTGCCGAATGGTCGTAGATTTCCCCGCAAACGCGCCGTCCGATCAGTGGGTCGCCGAAGCCGCATTCCAAGGTTGTTGAACCTTGTCGGCCTGCGACTCTATCAATCGCGACTCCCACGAGACAGGAGGCGGCGAACGGGAGGCCAGCAGCTGTATACTGTAGGTAGCAACCATGAGTCCACGACGCACATCGGTGCCCGACGGCAGCGACACAATGAGCCCGCAAAACGACTCGAGCGCAACGGGGAAGCGGAAGACGGAGGACGGGACACCACAGCCACGGGCGAAGCGCAACCGATACATCAGCATCGCATGCAACGAGTGCAAGCGGCGCAAGATCAAATGCAACGGGCAGACGCCGTGCCAGCGATGCGGCAACCTCAACCTCGAGTGCCTCTACGCGCCCAACTGCTGCAACAACTTCAAGGAGAGCGACGAGTTCAAGCAGATGACGGCCCACATCACCAGCCTCCAGCAGCAAGTCGACGATCTGTTCCACAACCTCAGCAGCCTCAGGACGCAGGTCGACGTTCACAGCAACGGCTCTATCGGCACGCCCTTCACAGCCCAGGAGTATGCGCCCATGCTCCCGCCGCCCTCAGCACGCTCGCGCACCAAGTCGTTCAGCAAGCACCCGCGCTTCCATGGGCCGACGGCCAACGCCTTCAATCTCGGCGTGGCGCGGTCCAGCCTCAAGACGATGGGCATCACAGCCGCCGAGGAGGGCGAGGACGAGGGCGTAGTGACCAACGACCCGACACCGCGCGGCTCGCCACCGTTCGTTGGACAGCTGAACGCCACGGGCCCGCTGCACGCAGACAAGGATCCGATATGGTCCATCTCGAAGCAGGAGGCGCTTCGGCTGGTGCACGTCTGGCACGAGGAGCAGGGCATCATGTACCCGATCCTGGACATGGACAAGGTGTTGCGGTACACTGAGATGCTGTTCTCGTTCGTCGAGGCGGCCGCGCGGTCTGGGCTGATGCAGGGCGCCATGCCCGGTGCCGATTCTATCATGGACGACCAGACTAGCGTGCTGAAGCTGGTGCTCGCCATCACGCTGATCATGGAAGGAGGTGGGAAGGACGCCTTGGGGGAGAAGCTGTTCGAGAACGTGCAGAAAGTCATCGAGCGCATACTGTCCGAGCCCGTGAGCTTGCAGAGCATCAGTCTGCTAACGCTGACCGGCATGTATCACTTCACCCGCGATGATGAAGGCCTTGCCTGGCGCATGATTGGGCTCGCTGCTCGTCACTGTCTCGAACTTGGTCTGCACCGCCGCGAGACGTACGCGACACTGTTCCCCGACCCAGACGAGCAGGCTGCTGCCATTCGCATCTTCTGGTCTGTCTACGTGTTGGATCGCCGGTGGTCGCTCGGCACAGGCATGCCGTTTGCTCTGCAAGACGCAGACATGGACCACAACCTGCCCAAACCCGTAAGTCTTCCTGCCGAAACCCTTCTGCTGCACGTCACAATGCGCAGTATCAGGCAACGTTAACACTGCGCAGGACGTCTCAACACACAGCTCCACTCCCTACCTCAACGCCATGATATCCTACAGCGCCATCGGCTCCAAAGTCTGGAAATCCGTCTCCAGCGCCTCCGACACGCCGTCCTCGGACCTCAAGATATCAAAAGAAGACATCTCCTTCCTCGACTTCCAGGTCCTCAATTGGCACCGCTCCATCCCCGAGCTTCTGAAATTCAAACACCCCGATGCCGGCCCCTCGACCGCAGAGCCGCCGCCGCGAATCCTGCACCGCCTGCAAGTCCTCTTATACCTGCGCGCAAATCAGATGCGCATCCTGATCTATCGGCCAGTACTGCACACCGCGACGACCATCCTGGGTCATTTGGATTTCGCACACACCGTGGTCAAGGTCGCCAAGGACACGATTCGGATCCTGACCTTCATCAACCAGTCAACCGACATATACCGCTGCCAGCAGACCATGTTCAACTACTTCCTGATCAGCGGGCTCGCGGTGCTCTTCCTCGCCGTCGCCCACGCACCCGCCGAGTTCAGCGCCATGTGCAGGGAGGAGTGGTACATGGCGTTGGACCTCGTGCGCGGGCTCAGCGGCGAATCGCACGTGTCGAAACGCCTATGGCGCACCGTCCGCACGCTCAAGGAGGTTGGGCCGCGCCTCGGTCTCGTCTCCAGCGAACAGCTGCAGCACGACGAACAGCAGTCCCAGTCCGATGCCGCGGTTGCTATGGCGGGACTCGCGGGCCATCCGGTCGACGAGGTCGCGCTGTATCATCAAAGAAACAACGCAGTGCAGAATGGACCGCAGCCGCTTGATACGCCGCACGGTATGGCTCTCGATTTGACCACGTTGTTTGAAGCCGCCGGCGGCACGTTTAATCTCAATGGGTTCGAGGGTATGGGCGGTGCGATGCAGAACGGGGGTACCGGGTTCGATGGGATGCCGGCGTATGGAACGGAGAACGATGAGCTGGCGCGGATTATGCGGGATCTGTTCTGAATGTGTCTGGTCCGTTGTTTCGATTCGTGATGCGGATGAGCGAGAGGATTGGATTTGTGGTCCTGACATTTTACGGGATGCTGGTCATGCAGCCTGGGATGGAGTAGCACATTTCAGATGCGACTGGATGGGCGCTGGACACCAGTTCTGAAGGAATCTACGCTCGTCGTGGCCCAAACTAGCTCCCAGGCCGTCTGTGGATCTCGGCATGGTCTTGCCATTGCGCGGTGAAATGCCTTGATAGCTACAGATGCTATTATCATTGTCATGTTCTGGCCACCAACACATCGTACATTGAAGCTCTTCCCATCATTCCTCCGCTCCCTTCCCATCCTCCATCGCAACAATACTCGGCAAATCCCGTACATCGGCCGTCTCATTCGTCGCCAAATCAACAACCCGCACACACTCCACAGCCTGCACGCCCGCAACCAGCGCAACAAACTTCAAATCCGCAGTATAACACGACCCCGCCGCCAGCTGGCCAAGCCGGATGTCAGTCGTCAGACACACCAACTCCGTCACCTCGGCCTTGGAGCCCTTCTGCCGCCCGTACACGATGTTCTCGTCCAGCACGGCGGGGGCGAGGAGTTCCTTCCCTTCTGCGCCGCCCGGAGCGGCACGGCCGATGGAGGATGCTGATGATGTTGGCCTGTGGGCGCTGAGCGCACGCCGGGGGATCACCATAATAGCCAGTCGACGCGCCGCCGAGCTGCGGTTCACGATGAATACGGACCAAGTAAATGGCTCGCCGACTTTGACACGCGGCGGCCCCGTGACGGTCAGCGTGAGGCTGATTGTGTGTGCGGGAGCCTCGGGGTCGGCTGCGGGCAGCGCGTCGGGGCTCTTGATGCTGGTGTGCGATGCGCTGCTTAGCCGATGTGAGGTGCTGCTTAACCGGTGCGCGGCTTTGAGCAGGTTGGCGCGCGCTTCCGAGGCGAAGTCTACCGGCGTCTTCCAGCTGATGGATACTTGGGGTGTGCAGGAGGAAGAGATGTGGATGGAGGCTGAGATGGCGAGCGTGAGGATGTGGCCTTTGCTGCCCAGCAAGGGTGTGCCGTCGGCGCCGAGGTCGGGGGTTGCTTTGTAGAGGTATGAGAGCTGGTCGCCGGGACTGGAGGGCGTAGAGGTGTCGATCGTAGTCAGGGGTTTGATGTCACCGCCCAGTACAGAGAGGTTGACTGATTTGATACTGACAGTGTACGATGTGTACGACGCGACTTCAATGTCCAAGGAAGCCAGTAACGAGAGATCGGCCAGCGAGGTGTGGACCGCAGCGAACCTCGTCCTCCACATCAACGGGGGCACTACGCGGAAGAGCGGTCGCTGGCCTGTCTTGATCGGACGCACCATCTCTCGTGCAAGAGGGGCGGATGGAGCGATTTTGCTAATCCGCATTGCTGAGAGTCTTGGGTGAATTCCTGCGAGCGCTGGATCGTGCTCGAATGACTGCAACAGATTGAGTGCTGGAGGTACTCTGCTGGGGAGGTAGTCATCTTTGGATAATGGTTTGCGAGCGGTAACGTCCGGCTTCAGAGACGCGGTTGGCTGGAAGTATATTGCCGGCTTGTGAAATCTGCCCTGCGGACGAGCTGCATATCATTAGGGAGAAGGACTGAAAGACTAGCGCATGCGGCTTACCTATAGCGACCTCGACTTTCCAGAAGACATACGCGTGCTTTCCATCGTCGTTCTCATGAAGTACAATCGTGGGCTCATTGGTGTCCTTGATCGTTTCAGAATAGATCAATTCCTTTGGTAGAGCTTTCATCTCCTGATCGGGGCCAGGCGCAGTGCCAAAAGCAAAGACATCAAGATTGACAGCTAGTCGGTCGAGGTATGACTTCAATGCTTCGTCTTCAAGTAATGGCGTCCGGAAGACAACGTATATGGGGAGTAATTCATCTAGCCTGTGTATGAGTAAGACGTCTGCCCAAGTGATGACGCCGGTCACACATACCAAAGAGGAGGACATGTCTTTGCTTTACGAAGGGCAATATCGACGCACCCTCATCTCCGACAGTGCCATCCCACGAGTTGAAAGCCTCCTCGATGTCGACATTAGAAGCGGCAGGTGCGATTGCCTCCAATACGGAGCTTTCAGCAAAGTCGAGGCTGGCACGAGGTTCCTCTTCTGAGCTCATTTGTGATAGACAGATGAGGTGTGTCGATGCGAAGTGAGCTCACGTGCGGGTAGGTCGTGAAGGTGGAGCTTCCCCATGCAGGGAGCACTAGCGCCAGTCCGTGCGCAGCTTCCGTTCCAAAACTTCGATGTCGACGCGCGAGCTTGGATTGCTCACCCTCCGCGACGCAACCTCAATCACCTGTCGCGATGAACGGCTACCCGCCCCCGATGGGCGTTCCTGCACCTGCGTGGCGGGCTACTAAGACAGCAGATGGCAGAGAATACTACTTCAATGCCGCGACGAATGTGACGACCTGGGAGAAGCCCGACGAGCTGAAGGACGAGGTTGAGGTACGTCGCGTTTGGCTTAGCTCTAATTGAATGAGCAGCGATGGAAATGTTTCTTACACATCAACAGCGCGCGCTCGAAGGCTCTGGCTGGGCGAAGCAGACCACGCCCGAGGGCAAGGCGTACTACTACCACAAGGATACGCGCCAGACGACGTGGACTGTCCCCGAGGATGTCCAGAAGAAGATCGACCAGGCGCAGGCGAACATGCCTCCGCAGCGCCCGCCCGCTGGACCTGCCGGATGGGCTGCGGGCCCTGCACAACTCCCTCCCT
The DNA here is from genome assembly GCA_022225945.1 of Didymella pomorum. Lineage (NCBI taxonomy): Eukaryota > Fungi > Ascomycota > Dothideomycetes > Pleosporales > Didymellaceae > Didymella > Didymella pomorum. Next base: position 631,408 of record JAKJXN010000011.1, on the reverse strand, counting down.
CGAACGACTTCGGACGCCGCGAGCGCGATGAGTACCGACCCGATCGCCGCGACCGCGAGCGCGACTTCGACCGTGAGCGCGATGGAGGGTTTGGTGGAGACAGGCCGAGGGTTGAGTTCTCGACCGGCAGCGAGCTGCAGTTCTCCAACGCCCAGGAAGCTGAGGCTGCCTTCACAAAGGTTCTCAGACAGATGAAGGTCCAGCCTGACTGGGAATGGGTGCAGGCCGTGCGCGCCGGTGTGAAAGACGCCAACTGGCGCGCCATTCCCGAGCCTGAGAAGCGCGAGGAGGCCTTCAAGAGATACTGCGAGGACCTGCGCGCACAGGAGAAGCACAAGGAGCAGGACCGTCAGGCCAAGCTGCGCTCCGACTTCACGGCCATGCTCCGATCGCACCCCGAGATCAAGTACTACACGCGCTGGAGGACTGCGCTGCCCATCATTGAGGAGGAGAGCATCTTCCGCTCAGCCAAGGACGACAACGAGCGCAGGACCTTGTTCGAGGAGTACATCATCACCTTGAAGAAGGCGCACGAAGAAGAGGAGGCCGAAAGCCGGAGGACAGCGCTCGACGAGATACTTGACCTTATGCAGTCCCTTGATCTCGAGCCCTTCACGCGTTGGCAGACGGCCGAAGCCAAGCTCGAGCAGAAGGATGAGTTCAAGAGCGACAAGTTCCAGTCGCTGACCCGCATGGACGTTCTGAACCAGTTCGAGAAGCACATCCGCCAGTTGCAGCGCGATCACAACGACCGAGTCCAAGCCGAGCGCCGCGTCAAGCACCGCATCGAGCGCACGAACCGGGACGGCTTCATGAAGCTCCTGAACGAGCTCCGGGACAAGGGAAAGCTCAGATATGGTACTAAGTGGAAGGAGATCCATCCGCTGATCGAGGATGATCCGCGCTACACTGCTATGCTCGGTCAGAACGGATCGTCTCCCGTGGATCTCTTCTGGGATGCTCTGGAGGAGGAGACGGGCAAGTTCCGCACATTGCGCCGCTACGCCCTCGATGTGCTGGAGCACCAACGTTTCGAAGTCACCACAGCGACCCCGGTCGAAGAGTTCTTGAGTGTCATGCGCAAAGATCCTCGCACAGCTAACATTGACGAACAGTCGATGCATGACATCTACTCGTACATCCTCGAGAAGGTCAAGAAGCGCGAAGAAGACGAGCGCAAGATCGAGGAGTCTGACGAGCGCCACGCAATCGACCGTCTCCGTTCTGTCATCAAGCGCCTTGAACCTCCCATCGAGGTGGGAGATACATGGGAAGCGGTACGTCCCCGTGTTGAGAAGACAGACGAGTACCGCGCACTGAAATCAGATTCCCTCCGCGAGAGCGCATTCGACAAGTACATGCAGCGCCTGAAGGAGAAGGAAAGCGAGCGCCGCGACCGCAGGCGTGACGACCGCCCACGCAGCAGAGATAGACGCGACCGCGGCGACAGAGATCGTGAGTACCGCAACGGAGACTCCCACCGCCGTGATCGTCATCGCACGCGCACACGCTCACCTGAACATGACCCCTATGCGGCCGAACGCAGGCGCGCTCAGCAGGACCGCGAAGCTAGGTACAGGGACACCGAGCGCAGCACAGGTCTTTCGCCGCCCCCGCGCCGCACCCGTGACTACCGCGACGATGATCGCTATGAACGTCGTCGCAGCCCTGTGGGAGACCACTACAGCCGCGAGCGCCGCGACCGCGAGGTCGAGCGCGAGCGGACCTACCGCGCCGACCCGCTCAGTCGCGCTGATCCCCGCGAGGGCAGCGTGAGCCTCGACTACGGCGACGGCACCGGACGGGCAGCGAGCTCCAGGCGCAGGAGAGAGAGCGATGCGAGCGCGACCCGCCGCGACGTCAAGGTATGTTTCCTTATACAACATGACATCCGTGTAATGTACTGACTGTGTCACAGCGCCCCCGCTACTCTCCCCGCCCTGACCAGCGCGGTAAGTCCAAGACTCCCGTCCCTGAACCCATCAAGGAAGAAGACCGCGCTCTCAGGTCTGGCAGCGAAGAGGGTGAGATTGAAGAGGATTAGAGGTCCTTGTCGAAACATCCTATGTCGCTTGTGCCGCCCTCGAATGGTCTCCCTAGGAGGCCAAGTCCTTTGAGCTTTGAAGTCAAACGTGAGTACGAGTGGTAGTAGGGGAGCAAGTATTGGAGCCACAAGGTCAGTAAAATGTTATGTCTTTGTATCATATAGCAAGCATATGTAGCCAGATCGTGGCTTCTTTGCAAATCGACAAGTTATCATACATCCCCAGCCAGAATAATTTGCCATCCACATTTAATAGGGCTATAACTCCTCGACATAATGCACTGGACTGGACTGTAAGTATTTTCGCCTCGGTGCATTGGGACCTTCCATGCACGGCGTAGTGCTTACAGGTCTTTCTCCATACTACCACAACATGAGCCTTACCACTTTATAGCGTCCAGACACCGATGCAACAACCAAAGATTTTTACCAACAGCTACCGCCATGGCAAGCCCAGTGTACTCCACGCCAGAATGGTACATGTCGGTAAAAGACCAGGACGTCAGCAGCGACTTGGGTCGCCTGACCATTTTCCACCATGGCTTCAAGCAAGCGAACTCAGGGACTCTTCTTTTCGCGCCAATCGACTTTTCCACCCAGTCAAGAGCGGTTCTTGACGTCGGAACAGCAGACGGTCTTTGGATGCGCGACGTCCAAGCCGCACTACCGCAACCACCCGAAGGCGAGCATACGTTCCTAGGCACCGATGTCAATGCGAGTTACTTCCCCACGCCCGCCACGAAGAACATCACGTACCTAAGACACGACGTCAAGGACCCGATTCCACCAGCCTGGCTCAACTCCTTCGACCTCATCAATCTCCGCATGGTCCTCATCGCCGCAGGTTCAGGCGCTGCACAGCGCGCTGCAGTCACCGAGCACATCCGTGCCCTCAAGCCCGGCGGCTGGATCCAGATCGGAGACTGCGACCGCGTGTGTCCTACGCCCGTGGCTGAGAACCCGCGGTACCATGATATGTGGGCGTGTGTGCGTGCGGTGTGCTCGGCATCCGGCGTTGATGCTCTCGAGCCGCCCAAGTTCAAGGGATGGCTGGAAGACGCGGGATTGGAGCAGGTGCAGGAGCGGATGTCGATGCGGGCTGTTGGGGCGAGGAATGCGGATGAGGAGTTGGGGAGGGCGGGAACGAAGGCGGATCTGATGATTGCTGCGGCTTTTGTGGAGGGGGCGAAGGGTGAGTTTGAGTCGTGAGAGATTGAAGGGATGCTGATGAGAATAGCACTGGATCTGTCTCTCAGGCCACTATCCGATGAGAGACTAAAGTCTCTCGTACAAGATTTGGAGGTGGAATTGACCGAGATAGGCGCGTTGTTCCCGATGCGCTATGTCTGGGGTAGGAAACCTCTTTAGACTGGTTGTTTGCTGGACATGACCATAGGGGGCGGGCTCTTGTAACGAGCGAAACCATGGATGAAGAGTAGATACAGAAGGGAGTGACACTATCCGGTAAGGCCCTTTTACTATCTGATGAGGCATACTGCAAAGATGACAGGGGACACTTGGAGCTAACAAAGGGTCTCTCGGACTAGGAGACGCCTGCGGATAACCCTTGACCACTTCCCGTATTATTAGGGAAAAACTTCCTCTTAGAGTTGCTTAAGGCCGAAACGTTTGACAAGCGTGGTCTAGAATGCCTTACTGAGCAGCGAGAAAGGCTCACTGAATAGTGCTGCCCATAAGAGGAGAATATCAAGGTATCGTAGCCTGCACATTTTCGGAGATACCTCATCTCGCTGATCTCATTCAGCGCTTGCTGCTTTTGAGCCTGCCATTTCGTGCAAATGTATGCTCTCCATATCGCCGACACCTCCCTTGATATGTGATCCGTTTCGAGGCAGGGTGTGGTCGACAGAGCCTTGCACGTCAGATTGCTCACTTCTTCTGCTCATAACGCTGTTCGCAGGGCTCGGTAGTGTACCAAATATACCCCTCTGAACCAGATTACGCATGACAGGACGAATTGTCGGGGCACAGGCGGCGATGATGCCAACCTGAATTTCAACACGGGTCCACACGCACGTCGCCGTGACCCCAACTAGGACATAACATTAGTTGCACATCCATCGGATTGGTATGATGCCTTACGTCCAGGATCCATGATCTTATCCTTCGGGGCGAACTTGGTGTAAATGCCGATGTAGGATCTCGCAGTGCTAGCTCCTACCGACCTCCGCGACAATCAGTGCGCTCTGCAAGACTGCGGATTTGTGTACTCACAACAGTCCGATCATAAATACGGCAGCAATAGACAGCTTCTCCGACGTACGAAGGTGTAGAGACCAAATCTTGCGCAGTCAATTAGCCTCGCAAGCAAGCGCTCAAGGGAAGAATTACCATCGGTGTAGGTATCAACACCGTAATAAGATCGGATATCGTGCCAGAGATCAACACGCCAAAGTCCAGCATTCGCGTGGATCCGCACTCCCTAGCCTGAACCACGGGGCTCATGTGACTGCGTGCAGAGAACATACCGTGGTCGCCGCATATAGCCATGAACGCAGTGAAGAAGCCGATCGTCCAAAAGGTCATGAACACAATCCAAGTTATGATAACATTGATACGAAACTTTGAGGTGTTGAAGACCTCCAGGTAGAAGAATGACACGGATGTCTTGATGAGCCCGACAGCGAGAATGCCGGTCACGACGAAAGCGTAGTTGTGCTGGCAAATGCTTAGCGATGGGTACAAGACTATCGCACTGGAGGATAAGGACCATGCGTGCTCTGTACAGAAATTCCACGGCAGCGGCGGGTTTTGCTTTTTGCAGCGGCGCGACTCTGACCGCGAATACGCCGTTTGCAGCGCCTTCCTGGCATGTCAGTAAAACCTGGAACTTCAATGCATGGAAACCGTTGTCTCGATACATTTGGCAAGTGTGGCATGGCGTTTCTTCTCTGGGCGCACGCCATGATGTAATTCCAACCCTGAACAAGTAGTTCGGTTGAGGCAAGCTATTTACAATATAATTGCTCTATTGCCAGTGCGGTCGACAGAATCCCCGCCACAATGATGAGACAGTCCGAGGTATGGAACTTAATGCCCTTCGTCTTGTGCGACGCGAATCGCAAAATGATCATGCCCAAGACCAAAGTCTGGACAATGACAGCTGCGGCGATGAGGCCATGCGGATTGTCATACGCCATAGTCAGAGCAGGATTCGGTGGTGAAGACGGCGAGCTGGAGTAGAAGGGCGCGACTCGCGTGAGGTGAAGAAAGGCGCTTGACTTGGACGGATGGAGCCAGGTTCTTCACACAACGCGGCAACTCGCCTTCTCGCTGAGACATCTTGCGTGGCTGCACGCACGGCAGCAGCCGTAACAAGACGTGTCTGTGCGACAAGGCTGCAAGAGAATCAGGATCTGACTGGCACAAATGCTGAAGTGTCGGATATAGTGCTGAGGTGAGCAAACGCTAACGTTGATTGAGGTGGCTGTTTAATATACACCGAAAGAAGTCTTCTGCCGATCTCACTCCCCTTTGATAGTCAAAAATACAATCTTACATGCATTTGTCGCCCTTCTTCAGCTTTGTAACAATGCCCTCGAATCCAAATGCTGCATGTCGTAGACCATGCGCTGTGCTCTATTTCTCGTCAACGACCAACAGGCCATGTTGTAGCTTCTGCTTAACGTAACCGGTGAGGATCGAAGCGACGGCGGCATGCCATCCTTGATACGCGTACTTATCCGGTTCGTAGCAGTACATCGCTTCCTAAATCCATCCCATCACGAAGCGATTGTTGTATCCGATGTTCGTAACGCAAGTCCTTTGTCTCACCGTTGACAAAGGTGCAATTCGCGAAGTATGTAACATACCACATCTTGCAAGCGAAATTGCGCTTCCGTGTTGCAAAGCATATGTCGAACTCGTATTCTACAGGGTATCCTCTATAGGGAAGCGACTGGCTTGGGTTTGTGGCGTTGTACAGTGTACTCATGAATCCGGGAGGAGGGGTAGACACATTCAACAGATCAGATGCAGTCTGATTGCTAATCGCAGCGAAGCTTAGGTCCTTGGAAAGTGATTATATACGCGTAATTCAAGTGCGTTGGCGTCATCGAGAGTATACTGCCAGTATATGCCGAGCTTGTGACTATACGGTATTCAATTTGACCAGCGTCTGAGGACGTCATTAATGCGGCTGAATGATGCTCGAAAGCCGTATAGCGCCAGTCGACGACAGGTACAGGCGAGCTTGTCTGTCTTTTTGTGAGGGAAAGGGTCGCCGTCAGACTTGCTGGAGGGACTATCGCAGAAAGAGGCAAGCACCTGGAATGATCAGCTGACTGCTTACTCGACGGTATAATGGCAAATATGGGGGCGACTGGCCGGATTGAAAGTGCGATAATTACAGATGCCCAAGCTTTCCTTAAGATTCCCAATTCAGTAAGTACATTGGATTCGCAAGCAGCCCCATGATATCGTCGATGCCAGCAATGGAGACGGGTCGACTACGCAACATTCTCCCATAGTGCTGCTGATATGAGATGCCTGCGCTTGCGGTTAAGAATGCCTTCGCGAGGAAAGCAATACCTGTCCCGATTCGAACAGCCCATTCCTGGCTGGTCTCCTCGACTGGCTCACAGTTCAATGACTGCTAGCAGAAGTGATGTGCCATCGCGAAGCCGTCGAGGAGCCTGAACGACACCGTGGCAAGTGGGACTTTGTATGAGATGCGCCAGCGATCAGCCTTCGTAGAGTCATCGTCGGCAGAGGGGTTGAGGGGGTTATCCTCAGCAGAGCGAGCCATTGGCGTCTTTGGTGCGTTCATGGGAACATGTCGAATGTTATGGCAGTAGAAAGAGGTCGTGGGCAGTCGCCCGGGCTGCGGCTTGCAACCTCATACAGGTCTCTAGGGCTGTGTAAGCTCACAAGTGATCATACAAAACATCCTGAATCGTGGGTGGCGCTGCATATGCAGTAAGTTCTTGGCGGTCTGATCAGAGAGGAGGACTCCACTGAGCGAAAGGTCCACATCTGGGGTCCATTTCCTTTCTTCGTCCGCATTTCAGTCGATCGAGGAAATTCATGTGGAGAAACGGCGTGTAATTTAATCGTGCAGGCTATGAGGATGCCCTCGCGGTGTGTGCACGAATCCCTGGGTTTGTAAGAAAGCGCAATGAGTTCGGCGCTAAAACATGGCCCCCAAACATACCTTCTACTTTCATTGGTCAACACATGAGCATTGGTGCATCCTCAGGTCAGCTCAGCCTCATTCTCTCAAACGGCAACCTGCAATGTCATGTAGACGTAGAAACGCTCAATGCGCTCAGGACACCGCGATATCTAGCTCTCAACTCAGCCCCTACTTCATTGAAATGCGATATACCATTTAATTTGCTGCTAGATAATCACAGCTCCTGTGCCGCTACGTCCAGCTCATGCTTCTCATCTTCTGCATTGCGATCACGATGTGTGACCATGCCAATCACGGAGGCCTCTTCCTGGATCGTATCCCAAGGCTTTTCAAGTGCATCGTGGTAGCTTCCCTTACCTTCACCATCCTGCGAATGGTGGTTCTCCTCAACCACCGGCTCAGCTATTGCAACGACTCCGGCTCCAGTAGACTCCACGCATTTGCGGTTGCTCAAACGGGCAGTATTGGAGACGCCATCGATCACTGCCGGTCGTGTTCGGCCAATTCCCTGTTGGCCGAAGCTGGCGAAAGACCGGCAACAGCATCTCGAACTTTTCAACAATGACCTGCACATTGGCCCATGGTAACGTGCGAATGGCCGACCTGAGCGAAGTGTCAGAATTGCCCCGACTGACTCTGGGCTTTGAGAGGGAGGACCGCAGCAGGCAAGGAGAAGCCTGTGGATCGCGGCGTGATGTAAGCGACCACGAACCTGGAGCAATGAGCCCAAAAGGAGAAACTGCAGGTGATGATATGGTTGTTGATTGTCCTTTCCTTTCGGCCTGCCTCTTGCCTCTGTCCATCTGGACCTTTCCCACTTCCCCTTCTCTCGTCTTCCTCCGATGCGCCTTCCCGTCTCTTGTGGTCCAGCCAGCCATCTATTCTCCAAGCCATGTTGCCAATACTGTGGACTATGTTTACTACGAAGTGAAGAGAGCGACTCAAAGGTATCATGTGCGAGCACAGAACGACAAGAATACAGTAGTGATAAGCTTCCACCAAGCTTGATCCTTCTCCTAAACGCCAGATATGCAATGTGGGCCTCCGAGTAATGCGTGGGCCATCTTTTCCGAAGACAGGAGCCAGTGCTGATGAGCTGACATGCCCAGAGTGATTCGATCTCTCGACTGTGAGCCCAGTGTCCGCTGTGCCATTCGAGACAATGATAGTGGATCTGGGTGCCTTCGTCGCTCATCGCATGGTCGTGCGCTACTCGCGCGTTGGAACACGTTTGGCTCTGTGGCCGGCCCGGCCGAACAGTAACAGTCTCCTTTCCTGCCGGCTCGCAGGAGGATCTCCGAGACCTTGTTGATTTGAACAGAAGTCTGTAAGGTTCGCTCATTCGATCAGGGGTTTCCGCACGCCCCCAACAATTGCTATGCCCAATGCAGCCAGGCCATTGGGATCGTTTGCCCGGACAATGTGACTCGCTGGCAGCATTGGGTTATCGGGTGCAACATGTGCTGCGTCTTTGGCAGCCTGCTCAATGGCTTCCATCTCTTCTTTGCATCCGGCGTGGTCGAACGGGCATACCACGATGGGTTGTCTTAGCAGGATGTCTCTTGCTGAGCTCATTTGAGCCTGTCACATGTTAGCGTACGTGTGAATGCAGGTAATGCGGAGTGTACCTTGACGGTAAGGTAGTACTCAATCTTATAGAGTGTACCTGTTGTAGTGAACCCGTTGACCGCGTACATCGGAAACTCCTTTTTGCCCCTTGGTATTATGCCGTCGCTGTCCCTGAGATCCTTCGCAGGAAACACCAGCCCCAAGTTTGTAAAGTAGCCTGCCTCCGGCATTTTCACGCCGACTGCTTGTGTGGTCTTTGCCAATGTCTTGACTTTTCGTGTTGGTTCGTCGCCCTCGTGGTTGAATATGATCTCCTCGTCTATCCCCACTGTGATCTGCTTTATTGTGACTTTCTTTGCTTTTGACAGCCAATCTGGATTGGGAGATAGTTTGATGTAGACAGAGACTGGATCGAGCGGCCCGTAGCTCCACCGCGGGAGACTTATCCCAAGGGTGACAAGATGGTCTGTGACGCGCTCTGCGCTCTCGGGCCGGTTGTACATGCCAAAGGTGGACAGCGTGTCGTAGCGCTGAATGGGGACGGGGAAGGCGTATTTCTTCTGCTCCTGGTGGCCCTGCTGGACGGTGACGACGAGCTCGTAGAAGGTCTCTGCGGTGCGCGAGGGCAGCTGCAGACTGGCGGGTGGGACGCGGCGCGCAACCTCCTCACCGCCGCGGCCGTACGGTATGAAGATGACAAAGGGCAGGTCCATGCACAGGATGCTCTCGTGCTCGCGGCCGGACGAGCAGCGGAACAGTAGCATCTCCTTGCCGACCAGGTCGGTGATGTCCTTGCGCGGGGCGGCGAGGTGCTTCTTGGTGACGCTGTCGGCGGACGGGTGGATGGTCTCGCGGCGGTGCAGGGCAATGGTGACGAGCGAGATGTTGACGGGCGCAGAGACACCGACCAACGGGCGGATCTCGACCTTGCCCTCTATGCGCGGCAGGGTGGCTGATATGCCTGGGTAGCCGACCAGGAAGTTGGAGTTGGGCGGGCCCGACACCCTGACGAAAGCCGCCATGTCTGCTGAAGCAGAATCTCTAGCATGAAGCGGCGCAGGCCTGGGGCGTGGACAGGCGCCGCATGAGCGGGCGCGGTGTGCTGCAGTCGGCGGAGACTGCGCTCGAGCCGAGGGGGCCTGCTGTACTGGCTGTTCGGAGCTTCGAGGGCCTACAGCCTTCGCGGGCTGATGTGGGGTTGCGGCGGGATAGAGATGCGACGAGGGCGGCGCAGACGGGACGACAGGTGGAGGGTGGGCGCACGCGTGGGCGATTGCTGGCAGGCAGCGAGCGTAGTGGTGAGGATGCTGGACTGGCGATGTGCGGTGATGTGAGCCAGGGCCGCAGATGACGGCACGGTAAGGCTGTGGGGACCCTTGAAGCAGCCAGCCTTAGCTACTGGCGCCGGCTTGCTTGGACTTGCACTCGAGCGGGTTGCACAATGTCGTCGCAGACTCTACAGTCGAGGAATAAGACAACGCATGCGCGCGCAGTCGACAATGGCCCGGGGAGCGTGCAAGTAAGCGGCGCAGCACTCCTCGAACGTTCGCGCTCCATTGGCAGCCCGCCCGCCTAAGCCCACGCACCTGTGGGGTCTGAAGCTGAGCGAGTAGCGAGTCCACGCTTGGAAGATCACTCCCGGCGCTCCATCACCATGTCCGTAACTGTGAGTGCGCCCACCTTCTTGCCGTCTGACAGGCGCATCTGGCCTCTGGGTCGTCGTCGTCATTCTTCTTCATGCACAAGCTGACTAAGACATCTGCAGCTGCATACCACCAAGGGCGACATCAAGCTCGAGCTCTTCTGCGAGACGACCCCCAAGACCGCCGAGAACTTCCTCGCCCTGTGCGCCTCGTCCTTCTACAACGGCTCGCCCTTCCACCGCCTGATCCCGAACTTCATGGTGCAGGGGGGCGCACCTGCATCTGATCCAAAGTCCAAGACGAGCACATCTATATTCAACGATGGCGGCCTTTTTGAGGACGAGTTTTCGCCAGCGCTGAGGCACAATGCTAGAGGCATTCTGAGCATGGCCAACAAAGGACCGAACATGAATGGCAGTCAGTTCTTCATCACCTTTGCGCCTGCACCGCATCTGGACGGCAAAAACACCGTGTTTGGCAAGGTGCTAGAGGGACAGGAAGTGCTGGATGATATCGAGAAGGTGCCGGTAGACAAGAAGTCGCGGCCGCAGGAGAAGATCATCATCGAGAAGGTCACCATTCACGCAAATCCTCTGGCCGGGTGAAACGACACGAAGCGCAGTATATTCATGTCAACAATTCAGGAATGCATGGGCGATGAATCACGTAGAACAGAGGAAACGCCGAGTCACGATGCGAGAGTGCACGAAGATGTGAACGAGGTGGAATGTGCGTTGGGAGAAATGCGGTCATATGCTTCATTGTGGCTGGCGAAGCCCTGGTATCTATGCCCCGGCCCCAATGCAGGAAAACAAAATCTATAACTTTTGATGCAACGCTCATGTGCCGTTTGCGGCAGCCTGCTCTGCGGCGTGCTCCGCCTCGTAGCCCTCGGTCTTCATATCCTTCAGACCGAGCTCCTCTTCTTCTTCCTCTGTGCGGTCGTACTCCTCGACCTTGATCTGTGGGTCCGGCTCGGGCGCAGTGAAGCTCTGAATGTAACTGCTGGCAAGAGGGTCCTCGAGAATGACTGTGAACTTCTCCTTGCCCTCAATGGCGGAGCCGAGCTGGTCGAAAAATGTGTTCCACTTGGTCTTGGACGCCGTGTCCATTGAGTCACCGCCATCGCCAACGTCGAAGATGGAGGAGCGGAGATCGTCGCGGACCTGCGTCAGGAGACCCTCAACAGTAGTGAACCGACCGCCCAGTGTTCCAGGCTCCACGCTCAGATTCAGCTCGGGGCAAGACATGGCGCAAGACTCAGACTTCAGAATATCTCGCGACATGTCCTCCTTGTTCTGGATGTCTATTGTGAGACGGCGACCTTTCTCAGGTACTTCACCTCCAGTCTTGACTTCGTTGCTTCGGTACCCACAGTGCTCACAGACAGTGGACATGAGAACGACCTGCTTGAAGTGGGGAATATTGACCATCTTCATGTTCGTGGCGCACGACAGAGTGCATCCCGGGCAAGTAGACGGGAACGAGTAGACTTGGTTCTCGACGATGTCGTCATCGACGTTGTTGACCATGGGCTGGTAAGCAGAAGGCATCTCTGGGTACATCTCGCGGGCCTTGTACTCAGGACGGATCTCGGTGGCAGGTGCCTCTACATTGAGGGGTGTCTCCTGCGCCTGGCCACTGGTGTCACCGAGACCAAGGGCTTCGTTCTGCGCGGCAGTGCGGTTGTACTGGTGACGGGAGTACTTTCCAGCAGCGAGGACGTTAGGAGGCTCGATTGAAGAGTTGCCGGCCGGGTCATCAATTGTGATCTTGAAGGGCAGCTTCTCACCGCTTGCCATCTCCTTCAGTGTGTCGATGACCTTCTGAATCTGAGGCGCGACCTCGGGCATCTTTTCTCTTCGCTCGTCCTGCTTCTGCTCCAAGTCCTGCGCGACCATGGACAGAATTCCCTCAATGTTGGTAAGCTGTCCACGACCAGCAGGAATCTCCAAGTCGATCTCCTCCACCCGGAAAATTGCGGTGTCACTCTTGACGACCTGCTTGCTGAGATCGTCGGCCTCGTCGACTCGGACGGTGAATCTGACACCCTGCTGCTGGATTTCACCAGCGGGCTGGATCTCAGAGTTGCGGAAGTGACAGTGCGGGCATTCGAAGGACATAATGACGATCTCGCGGAAGAAAGGTATTCTTGTCAAGAGAAGGCGCGTGGTACCCTGGAGACAGTCAGTCTTGCGCATGTCGTGCTAGAAGGAGTACACCTACATTCTCGTGGCAGTTCATGCACAAGCTCTCGATCTCGTCAACAACCCTGGAATCGTCCTCTTCCTGCTGTCCGCTGGCCTCGGCGACCTTGCGGCCCATATCCTCGAAAAGATCCTTTGCGAGACTCTTGTGTTCGGCCATCTTGTTGTATGTGATTCCGTATAGGGTAGAGGTGGTTGTGTGTAAAATCTTTGGGAATAGTCGGGCAAGATTTGGCGTGGGGCCGGTAGTGTGACGAAATCTGCCAGAATTTCTAAGGCTGTAGTGGCGGGGTACCTGGAACCTTCTGTTTGGACCCTGGCCCGTCCAGCAGCCCTATGAGATGCTGCTCACATGCCAAAGTCCATCAAGTCCAAACCGCCTGAACTTGAGGTCTGAGATTTGCTCTTCTCGAGCATCGCTGCAAGACCGCCCTTTCGAGCCTTCTTGCGCTCCTTGCTGCTCGCATTGACGGATTTGACCACCTTACTAGCCTCTGGTACTTGTTGCTTAGGCTCTGGCAGTGATGGCAAGGCTTTTCTAGCCGTCGATGTTCTGACGTGTCTTGCGAGTCTCGTCTGCAATAACTGAATTGTCTGTCTTTCGCATCTCAAGCATGTGTAAATGATCTGCTTGTTGGGTTGTGTCAAGCCTTTGACCGGCTTCGTTTCCTTGCGCACTCTCATACGGTCAGCTTGGTGTGTGATCTTGCAAGACCATCCTGCTATCATCGGATTGCCGCAGGCGCCGCAGAAACTTCTTCGAAGTGCATCGACTTCCTTTGGTTGCCGTTCTACCTCAGCATCTTCGATTAATTGATCATGCACTGAACCCAGGTAAGCTGCTGTGGTCGGTGACGAGACTGCAAGCAGATGTGCAGCCTCTCGAAGGAAATTTGATCTGCGATCCACAAGTTCTGTCGTGTCCATACTCCTGCGATGTTGTTTGCGGTGTGCTTGTCGCGAAGAGCTGTCTGTGGACCATCAAGGTTCGTGTGCGGACTTCAACGATCACCTCCGGCGCTAGTGGTGGCCCTTGAGCTTTCCCTGACAACTTGCGCCTGCTTCACCTTCAGTCGCAACTTCTGGTCTAGCAATGCGCAATTGGCTGGAGGCATTGCGTTCTATCCGCTGATACTACTCGCTCCATCATAGGCAAATCCAGCGTCGCAATGGCTGCGCCGACACTCATCGAGCAGCAGAGCTTGCGCATAGCAGTAGAAGGCTGTGGTCATGGAGTGTTGCATGAGATCTATGCTTCGGTCGCAAAGTCATGTGAGCTCAAGGGCTGGTCAGGTGTTGATCTCCTCATCATTGGAGGCGACTTCCAGGTTTGCGCTCTTGCACTGTGGTCAGGCATTAAGCTGACGATGTAGGCTGTTCGCAATGCTTCCGACCTCAAGGCCGTCTCTATGCCCTCGAAGTACTACGCCATGCACGACTTCCACGAATACTATGCAGGAACCCGTATCGCACCATATCTGACGATCTTCATCGGAGGAAATCACGAAGCTAGTAACTACTCATGGGAGCTATACTACGGCGGCTGGGCTGCGCCCAAGATCTACTACATGGGCGCTGCGAATGTCGTCAAGCTGGGACCTCTACGCATTGCTGGTCTGTCTGGCATTTGGAAAGGCTACAACTACAAGAAGCCGCATTACGAGCGACTGCCATACAACCGTGACGATGTGAGGAGCATATATCACGTCCGCGAACTTGACGTGCGCAAGCTACTGCAAATCAGGACACAGGTCGATGTTGGGTTGAGTCACGATTGGCCGCGCAGTATGGAATGGAAAGGCAACTATCGACAGCTGTTTACGTGGAAGCCAGACTTCGAGCAGGAAGCCAAAGACGGCACACTCGGAAGCGTTGCAGCCACGGCAGTTCTTGAGCATCTGCGACCACGTCACTGGTTTAGTGCGCATATGCATTGCAAATTCAGCGGTATCTGGCAACATGCAGGTGGGTCAGACACAGCAAAGCCAGAGACTACAACTAGTGAGCCTCCTACTGTTGTCACAAACGATGGCGAGATCGACCTTGATCTTGACGACGATACACCGACAGGGCCACCGAAGAACGACGCTGAGATCGACCTTGACTTGGACGACGATGACGGAGTACAGGCACCGGCTGCGCCAGTGAGCAAGCCTGATGAGCCAGAAAAAACAAATGGTCAGACTGTAGTGCCTGATGAAGTGAGAGACCTACTGCCGGCCGCTTTCGCACGTTCAAACTTCGAGAAGCCAAAGACATTACCCTTCCCTGCAGACATCACCAACAAGACTACCAAGTTCCTTGCACTGGATAAATGCTTACCGAAGAGAAGTTTTCTGCAATTGCTGGAGATCACGCCTCACTCGCCCAACGACCTGCAAAGGCCATTACAATTAGAGTACGACACCGAATGGCTCGCCATTACACGTGTCTTCGCCAGCGATCTTCAGGTCGGTGATGCAGATGCGCAAGTACCCGCCGACAAGGGCGATGCCTACTACAGGCCTCTCATCGAGGAGCAGATCACATGGGTCGAGGAGAATATCGTAAGAGCCGGGAAGATGACCATACCTCATGACTTCGCACAGACAGCGCCCGTCTACGATCCAGCGCAAGGCATCCACGTTCGAGAAGAGCCGCACGAATACGACAACCCGCACACGCAAGCTTTCTGTGATTTGCTGCAAATTCCAAATGCTTTCCACGCGTCAGAAGAGGAACGAGCACAGCGCATGCAGGCCGGTCCCAGACCAGAGGAACAACGGTCTGGCAGAGGCGGAAGGGGCGGAAGCAGAGGCAGCAACAGAGGTCATCGTGGAGGTGGACGCGGCGGGGGTCGCGGACGGGGTCACGGCGGTGACAGAGGACGCGGGCGTGGGCGCTGGTGACGACTTTCAATATCGACTGCGACTCAAATCTCACATGCGGCTACGTATCCCTTTGCGACAAAATGTGCGCCCAAATGATCTAGTCTGGAGGTCTTCACGAAACTGAAGCCTTGCGCAGCGTACGTGGCTAGTGGCCGCTAGCGACTCCACAGCTCGAGTTTTATCGTTCTTTCTGCATATTGACATGACGGATGGCGCTGTTTGAAGATATTATTGTGGGTTCAGGGTCTGCGCGAAGGATGGAACGACATCATCGTGCAGGGACTTCGAGGTTTTCGGCACGGCTGCCGGGCGCGATGCTGCACGACATGGGAATACACCGTAATTACGGTGCCGGCCTCGGCCAGTTGTCGTAGATTGAGGGTTCGCTGCACTCGCTAGCAGTTACTGCCGGTAGACCACAACGTTTAGACCGAAACGGCCAATACTGTAAGCCAAGGGTGGTGGAGGCTGTGAAGTGGTGCCTGTCCGTTGTACGTCATTCGCTGCAAATACGGGCTTGTCCTCGTGCGCAACACCAACTGTCAGAGAGAGCGGATGGCACAGCATGTGCGAGTGCGGAGAAGGGTGTGGAACACATTAGATAGGGAATCTGCAATCTGATAAAGCAAGGATAGACAAATATTGTTGTTTATGCGGAGAAGGTGTTGATCGTGCTGATCTCGCGCCTCTGCCACGCTGCCCTGAGATTGACTCATCAGACTGTGGCGAGAGGCTTGCGCGTGTGCTTTGCAATTCACCCACGCCGTCGACAACCGCGCGGACGATCCTGTCTATATCCCAAGCCCTCGCTACGAATTGCGCTGCGTTTGGGTCGGTGTCCGACTGAACGGACGTCCGCTGAACGCCTTGGGGGCAAAAGTAAGTGGTAACAAAGCAAAGATGTCCTCGGACATGCGTTCGCAGCTATTTCGGGTACTCAACGTCTCCCAAGAACCGCGGCAGCGTCCGCGCACGAATCGCTTGCGCAAGGCTTTTGGGAAGGGTCTGCCATCTACAGGTCTTCTGGGCCGGTCGAAGACCCCGCCGTCGTCATCCCTGCCCTTAGCGGAACCTGTTAGGCGTCGAGACCTGAGTGATCAGCAGCCCAGCGACCCGTTCAGGGCTTTACACATTGCGTCCGCATGCTCGTCGTCAAAGATGCCGCGTGCAAGGTAAAGTTAAAAAGTCTGCGCCGCCCGGGTCGTGCGAGGCTTCCATTCCGTTATTTCCAATAAAGCTATATCCTTCGCTCGAATACTCGTTCGCTCCATTCTGAAGTGTCACTACATACCGTTGCAGGCTTCACCGTCTTGTACCACAACACAATATCGCTACCTTGCCGCCCTGAGAGTCTGGACCACTGCACTACATTGACCCCCTAAAGTATCGTTCGACATCGCTACAGTGACATAGTTCAAGTACATCAAGTCCCTTGCTTGTTTGCTTTGCTATATTCACCGACTCAATCAAGTTACAATTCGGTCGTCACATTGCTATTACCACATATCATCGAAGACCTCCAACCACTACCAACAATGGCATCCAAATTCGTCGAGAACCTAGAAGAGGTCCCAATTACCCACCCTCACCTCAACGTCAGCCTGGAGGACATCCTCGCTGAAGAAAGTCGCAAGAGGTCATCGTCACAGTCATCAGAGTCCTCCAACAGCAACGGACGATCCGGAAGCGAAGGCGCACAATCTCCAACAAGCCCTACCCACCACGAGAGCCACCTGGGCTCTATCAGGCGTCGCGCGTTCACTCTTGGAAGCAAAAAGGTTCGCCGCGCTAGCTGAAGAGGCGTTCCCTGACGCGCATCAACTGCGCTACACTTTTACGACCTCATGATGATGACTTGACACGACACGACACGATTTGCCAGCACGCGACTTTGGTTTGCGAGAGCTCGACCAAGCGTTGGAAGAGACTTGCGTATTACTATTGGGAGCTTTCAGGGTCCGTTGATGCTGCTGCTGGCATGCGCCACACCCCTGCCGCAACATTGCATAGGCAGGAGGCATTCATGTAGAAGAGGAGATGATGATCTCGAGCACGCGATGTGCCACGTTGAGCGAAACGGAGTAATGGGAAGCAACGAGGACGGTGCCGCTCACGATATACACATTTTGTACAATCCAATCCACTGATACCACAACCCCGTTGGTACCAGCCAATTCTGATGACGTGCGTGCCTTCCTAGGACTCGCCTTGCCCCTCCCTGCATTTTCTTACTATCCTTCAGCCGCTGTGAGAAACATCACGCGATTCACCTCGATGCTCTTTCCAATCCACCCCTGCGAGTCCTCGGCTGTCCACACCGCAAAACCCAGCAACCTACCATCGTCACAACTATCAATACCTAGAATCCAAGTCGACAGAGAGATGAACACCACAGCACCTTCAGTAACCACAGCCACCCCTCTTATCGCCTGTCTCGAGTCCTTTCTCGCAACAACTCTCAATATTCCGGCCTCGCCGTCCTCGCCAGCACTCCACTTGCTCACGCCCTCAACGCTTTCCAAACTAAAGAACTTGGGCCATATGCGTATACGCGATGCGCGTGCCTTAGGACAAACCACACAGGTCATCTCGCACATACCTGTTGAGACCACGCCGCAGATGTGCATGAAGCTCAACGACGCGCTAGACGCGGGGATCAGGATGCAGAATGACAGGCTAGTGGGACTGGCGCTTCTTCACGGTGGGCTAGGCGAGGGGAGAGAAGCGGCGAGAGAGTTGCAGAGATGTGTCACGAAGTTCAAGTTCGTGGGTGGTGTGGTTGCGGCCGGGAGAGAGATCGAGGACAGAAGCTACGAGGAAGTGTGGGGTATGGCGCAGAGGTTCGCAGTGCCAATTATGCTGAGAGAGTATTGGCCAAGCATTGATCGGGTTCGTTATTGTTCGCTGCGGAGGAGAGGTTGTGAAGAAGAGTGTTGACGAGCGCAGATCGCAGAGTACACAGAAGACCTACCGAATAGCACGGTCGCGCCATTGGTCACGCACCTGCATAACACACATGTCGGCTCTCTGATGCAGATAGTCCGCCTCTACCTGAAAGGCGTCTTCGACCGGTACCCGAACCTGCGCCTCGTCATTGCACATCCAGGCTCCCTTCCATCCGCACTTCCTCGCATCGATACAGTGCTCGAGAGCATCCCGCCTGCCGACAAACCCAAGCGCGGCTTCCTCGATGTGTGGCAGCATAACTTCTACCTGACCACCACCGACATCCTCGACCTGTCGAGTCTGCGTACACTCCTCGAGCAGATCCCTGTGGACCGCGTGTTGTACGCAAGCAACTATCCGCTGGAAGAGCGAGGGCGAGATCTGATGAAAGAACTGAAAGAGAGTGAGTTCTTGACAGACGAAGAGTGGGAAAGGTTGGCTTGGAGAAACGCAGAGCAGCTGTTCAAGGTGCCGAGCCCATCGCTGGGTCCGTACAACGCCAACACCAAGGTTACGGCGCAGCCTGGACAGCACGCGGTGATTGTGTAAGGAGAGTCATGCTGGCTGTTGCGGCTGTGGTCCTCGATGCTCATGTACCAGCGCGCCTGATCCTCTTCGTACCTAAGCTACAGCGACTCCCCAGTCTTAACAGTAGTAACGTCACGAACTCCTCGATCATACAAAGCCTGTAGCTGGTGTTCATTGCCCGTGCATTCGTGACTGTCTATGCGCTTTGCTTGAACGCCTTGCAAATCAAATCCGTGGTATCTTTGTATCAATCCGCAGTCTCGTCCGAGTGAGTGGCGAGCCATTTATTTCTTGCCGGACTTCTTGATGCCCTGCTGACCGGTGTTCATGGGGCCCTTGCCGCCGGCCTTCTTGGCCATCTCCTCGCGCGCCTTCTTGTCTGTGTTGTTGTCAGTATGATTTCCCAAATCTTGAAGACGTAGTCGTATGAGGGATTTATATCGACGAGGCTGAGCGGCAGCAGAGTCGCGCTAGGTGATGAGCGAGAGGGATCGAGAGGTGTGTACGCACCGGCCTGCTGCTTGGCCTTGAAGGCCTTGTCCTCGTCGTCCTCCTCAGCGGCGGGCTTCTTCTTAGGCTTCTTGTTGTGGATGGGGTTTGTACCCGCTGCTTACAGTAAGCTATTGCTCTACAAAATGTTTGATACAACAGATGGACTGCGTGTGGGTAGGTTTACTGACCTCCCATTCCTGAAGGCATCTTGGCTGAATGTATGGGGGATTTGGTTTGAGGGTGGTTCGTGGAGCTGCGATTATTGTGCTGGAGGCGTGGTTGGATCTAGTTTCGGGCGGTGAAGTGGGGTCTTTCACAAACAGTGAGAAGCGAAGAATAGCCGACCGCGGGGCTGACGTTTGCTGACAAGCGCACGTGACTATTCAACGAACGTTATACAGGGCTGTTGTCAGATGTCCATTGTTCGCAGCAAAACGGCCGCACCTGGACACATCCCTGCAATCATATCGGAGATGATCAATGTTCAATTGCATGAAGTATGGGAGGCGCACATCGGTTCATGCATATGAGCCTCATAATCACAACTAATCTCATTCTCGGCGCATTCGCATTCGCAAATGCCTGCAGGCTGACGCTTCGCATTTTCAGTTTCATCGAAGGACGGCGAACACCCCCCGGCTTCCTAATTTTCATCTCGAGCCCATCAGCACATGCTGATCAAGTGCCGGTGCCCGGCTTGTCTATCGCTTTGAGGGACTGGCGCACGATGCTACTCTTCAGGATACCGACGCCTCAACGCCCCAATTGCTCGGGAAGTTCCCACTTTTCAACGCAATGACATTTGGGTTCGAGGTCGAACTTTTGGACTGAATTATTGATGGTATGCAGTCGTCGCGTATTACAAGGAACGCACGGTAAAATATCTATTGACGCTGGCGACGACAGTACGCCCTCTGACATTGAGATCTGGAAACAAGGAGCCCAGAAATTTGCCAAAAGCTTTCTTCCGCCGCAGTCGAGTCCTGGCAAGGCTTGTGTGGCAGCCGCGGAGGGGAAATGCTCCTCTATCGGGCACAGTCCGCCGCACTCTCTAGCCATGTTTCGGCTAGTCGGCATACTACTTGTCGCTTCGAAGTCACGCCGATGCAGGACATCCCGGAACCCAATGCTTCACCAGCCTCTACTCTCGGTTCTCATTCGTGGAAGAACAGAACGCAGGATTCCCTTCCGTTTTGTGGAGTGTCGACTGATAAGATGACCGTAGGATGGGGCCCCAGATTCGGGCGTTATGGATTCCTGGGGAGCTAGTTGGCTCTAGAGCAAGCTTTTGCGGCTGCATTGGCACTTTGATTCGTGGTAGAATGCTGGCGGCGGCGTTGATGGATCCTAGCACATGGCGAAGGCGTACCGACTCTGGGGTTGACATGGGACGGGTACGTGCGCCGTGCTGCAGTGTTGTATATATTGTATGATGATCGACCCTTTCCCTGATAACTACAAACTCTCGCTGTGGCCTTTGCGGAGCTCCAGTCGACAGCCTTGACAAAAGTCACCACTTCGAATACATACAGACATAGACACCTACGCAAACATGGTGACAGCTAAGAGAGCGTACAACTGGTAGGCCACACCATTACCTTCGTGATGATCAAAACTAACATCTGTCAGGTACGTGTCACTCGTGGCAGCATCTTGCATGGTGCTCTACGGATACGATGCCTCCGTCTTCAACGCTGTCCAAGGATCGAAACACTGGGTCGCCTACTTCAACCACCCTAACGCGAACACCATTGGAGCTATCAACACCGCATACACCGTCGGAGCCGTCGTAGCTGGTTTCTTCCTCGGAGGTCCCCTTGCTGACTTCGCTGGTCGTCGTGTCGGCATGGCTACTGGATCTGTTCTCGTCATCATCGCTACCTTCATGCAAACATTTGCACCTCGAGGAAATATCGGTGTCTTCATTGCTGGCCGAGTCATCATCGGTTTGGGTCAAGGTCTTGCATTGAGTGAGTTACAACGGTCTGCTACTTCGCACCGACAACTAAACCATTGACAGCTGCTGGTCCCATCTATATCGGAGAACTCGCACCCTCTGAGATCCGTGGTAAGATTATGTCCTTCTGGCAGATGTTCTACTCGGTCGGTTCCTTCATCGCATACTGGGTCAACTACGCCTGCTCCAAGCATCCGCAGAAGCTCGGCGAGTGGGACTGGAAGATGGTTGTCATATTCCAGATTTTGATGCCCATCATCATCCTGTCTCAGATATTCTTTATCCCCGAATCTCCACGCTGGCACATCCAGAAGAACAAGAACTACGACGCTGCGAAGAAGTCCTTGACCCGTGTTCGAGATACAGAGCAGGAGGTCGACGATGAGATCCTCATCATCCGTGAGGCCATCGAGTTTGAGGCTGAGGCTATTTCCAGCGGCTACTCTGCGCTCTGGAAGGACAAGTCTGTTCGTAAGCGTATGTACATCGCAATGATCATCAACGCTGGACAACAGATCACTGGACAAGGTACTCTTAACTCGTACTCGACCATTATATACAAGAAGGTCTTCAAGGCTGCCGACACCATCGCTCTGATCAACGCTCTCAACGCCACATTCGGTATCCTGTTCACCCTCAACGCTACATGGACTGTCGATCGTTTTGGTCGCAAGTTCTTGTTCATTGTCGGCGGTATCGGCATGGGTCTTTGCATGGTCATCGCTGCCTCGGTTGAGACCCAGACCCCGTCTTTCGATGGCGCTAAGTCGCAACCTGTCGGTATCGCGATTGTGTTTCTCATGTTCCTGTTCGCTTTCTTCTGTAAGTCGTCACCTGACCCAAGCGACACCAAGCCCTCGCTGACTTTCTATAGACAAGCCATCATGGGGTGCCACTGTTTGGATCTACACCGCCGAGATCTTCTCCATGAACGTCCGCGCCCAAGCCGTCGGCATGTGCTCGCAGACCCAGAACGTCGCCAACTCGATCGTCCAGCAGTTCTTCCCTCTCTTCTTGCAGAACGAGGGTTTCTACGCCTTCTACATGTTCGCTGGTATCAACATCCTGTTGGCTGCTTTTGTTTGGTTCTTCGTTCCTGAGACCAAGAAGATCGGCCTTGAGGAGATGGACGCCATGTTCGGTGGAGCCAACCACGTCGATGGTGGTGCTGAGTTGGAGAAGAAACAGATCGAGCACGAAGAGTTCGCGGTGGACCCTGAGCAGAAGAACGCTACAAGCGAGCGCAGGGGCTTGTAATAATGTGATTATGAACTCTGGTTCGATGTTGTCAGTTACATGATTGACGTAGTCCCTGGCTTACAGATGAGTCGCAAGACCCCGTGAACCAAAGATTACACTCCAATAGAGATTATTGATGCCTCACAACCTTGCTTGTCGACGCCAGTGAGTCGCCCTTGGATTGCATTGAATACTTGCCCAGTTGCGTTCTCCTTCCTCACACATCAAACCCCCTCCGCAACTCTTCGCGAACATCCAACTCAAACGGCAAAACAGCAGCGAGTACCTCCGGAGCCGACTGCAGAAACCCAGATCACCTCTGAAAATCACTCAAAGACTTCAAAATGTCTTCCTGGCTTTTCTATCAGTGCGACGATCCAACCTGCCTAGATCTCCAGATCACTCCACACTCCACATCTGATGCGGTCGGTCTCCCGTATCCTAAAAATCATCCTGAGTACGAACCCAAGTACAAACTACCTCCTATTCTACGGAGGCGAAACGCCGATCCTGGGCTCTCAATGCTCCCCTGAAAGATATTCTGGACTACATCCCCATCCACTACGAACGATCACCAAAGTCCAACGACACTGGCTTTGCCAAGACATATCCCGGTCGTCTCAGTGTGAAGATTACGCCTGGCTTTGAACCCAAGTAGCCACCAAGAAAAGATTTGGGTCTTGAAATCGTGTCTGATGAGATTTCACCAGGGGAGAATAGACGGGCACAGAATCAGTGGACGTGGCAGACGAAGAAGGCGAGGGGGGAGATAGAGCAGACGAAGGAGATTGCGCAACAAATAACGAAGGAAGATGTGATGAAGGAGCAAGAGAGGTGTGATTCGGTGATGAGTGTTGCTGTTTCTATTGTATGACGCGTAGGCATTCTTGCTTTTTCTTTCTCAGAGTTCAATTGGATATGGCGTTGTGGGAAGATTCGCTGAGTTACTTGACAACTCCTTTATTAGCAGAGGTATTCGCGCGTATATTTACCAGAATTGACAAGCAAGTCACTGAAAGACCGCTGACTTCGCAGTGAATGTGTCGCTCACATGTGATTCGCTAGCTTATCGGCGCATTATCGGTGACGTAGATGATTCGTCGCGATCCTGCAGTGAGCGCGTCAAAAAGTTGATCGACCACACGCATAATCAAATCAGACTTTCACATTGCATTTCTTCCATTTTCTAGATGTCTGGTAACACTAATAGCGATATCCTCATTGTAGGTTCTGACTCCGCAGCTTCAATGGTTGCATTGCATTCTGACGTACCACCTGTAGGCAGGCGCAATTGCAGCATTTACAGTCGATCTACTTGTATACCCACTTGATACACTCAAGACTCGATTCCAATCACCGGACTATGCACGCCTGTACACGAACCAGGCGACGGGGAAGCCCAATCCCGCGTTGTTCCGGGGGATGTACCAGGGCATTGGCAGCGTGATCATTGCAACACTACCATCATGTAAGAACTCCAAACCAAGGCTGAGAATGAGCAATGTCATGGCGCTTGGCTTGTTCAGCACTGACGCTCAGCAGCAGGAGCATTCTTTACGACTTACGAGCGCACGAAATCTGCCCTAACATCTCTCAATCGAACATCTTCACATCCTAATGGCCTACTTCCTACACCAGTCATCCACGCCGCCGCGTCCTCTTTGGCCGAGCTAGTCTCCTGCGCCATCCTGACCCCGGCAGAAGTCATCAAGCAGAACGCGCAAATGGTCTCCTCCTCTGAGTCCGGCACTAATGCCACGGTCCAGACGCTACGCAAGTTTCAATCTAATCCGCTCGCACTATGGCGCGGTTACGCCTCTCTTGCAGGCAGGAACCTACCATTTACAGCCATGCAGTTCCCCATGTTTGAAAAGTTGAAGCAGGGGATCAAGGAGTATAGAGATGAGAACGGTCTTACGAGAGGCACGATCGTTGAAAGCGGGATCATCACAGCCATTAGCGCTGGAAGCGCTGGCGCAGTCGCTGCGGTTATCACTACGCCAGTAGATGTGCTCAAAACGAGGATCATGTTAAGTGCTGCGGAGGGCGAATCGTCTGAAGCCTCCAGCAAGAGCGCGAAGAGCAGTACGAATGCGAAAAACGGACTGGTTGATGCGCTAGGCGAAAGTGTCAAGAAGAGTAGAAGAGGACAGAAGGGGACATGGCAGATCACCCAAGAGATTGTGAAAGAGCAGGGGTACAAGGGCCTTTGGAGAGGTGGTGCGCTGAGAGCGGTTTGGACGTTCGTGGGCGCTGGGTTGTATCTTGGTGCGTATGAGAGTGGAAGGGTGTATTTGGCAGCGAGAAGAGGAGAGCAGGTGGACGAGGCGGATTTGATGTAGGAAATGCTGAAGAGGTAATTCTGTCAATCGTCGGAAAGTCCCTGTGACATCAGGGTGCACCTTCCCAGGTATGGTTGAGCAATGCTGAGTAAGTAGCTCCGTTTACCCTTAAACTTCTGAACACCTCACCCTCCTCGCACATTTCCAATAATTTGGCGAGGTCCTTGGAAACAACAAGAACCATATACGCACTTCGTCGCGAATATGGCCGCAGCAGAGCACACGTCTGATCACTACGCGACACGCGGACTTCAGCAGAACAACATGCCCACCACACCGCATCGCAAAGAAGAAAATATCTCTGTGCTCATGTTCGGACAACTCTAACACACGAGTCGATACACAAACGCCAGCTTTGGGCGCACCAACGCAGAATCCTCGAAGTATCCGTTTTCAGACGCAACGTGCATACCCTGTCTTTCAATTCCCGCATCGTAGCCATCATTGCATCTATCAATCGGCTTTCTGAGAATTACAGAACAACCTATAGAAACATCGCCTGCATCCGGAAAAACCACATGGGGCCGTGCATCATGGGAAAGCGACGGCAACTACTTTATATACTCGAGTTGGCTCGTCTGCAAGTCTTTGCCGAGGCGCTTTCACAAAGAGGCACATTGGCAAGCTTGCTGGAGCTACATGATGATGAGTTCATGAGACTTGCGCAAGAGACTGGCAAGAGCTGGGCACCGAACGCCACCATATATTGGATTAAGAAAACCCAGAAACTACGTCGGCAAGCACAGCAATTCTTGGATCCATTTTAGGAGAATTATAGGCAAGCAGCAGAAAGGTTCGAGAATTTCAAAGGGTGAAGCGCACCATTGGCTGCAATGCAGCAGGGGCGATCGTCAGGCCCGCCGCAGATCTTCAGACTTTCACTCCAAACCTCATTCTCTATTCCTGCAACCCCATCAACCCCTGAATTAACAATGGGGTGTTACTTGTGCACGTTCAGGTAGTCCCTAACACGAGATGCGCGATGGGGCGCATGATCATGCCACCCGGTCCTGCCGAGCTTTTTGAGCAGCGTCTGGAAGCTGCAAACAAGCATTCTGCAGAAACGGCATGGGAGCTTGCAATTAAGGAGACCGAAGAAGCAGAAACCCTCACCAAAAGGGCCGCATTCTCTTCAGTCGCTGCCCGCGATCATGCTCAGCTACGACTGTTGCTACAGCGCGGTACGCTCGAGCGCAGGTTGGGCAACTACAAGCGCGCAGTCGAAATTCTCCAGCAGGCGAATCAGCATTTTGAAAAAGATGACGCCGGATGCGAACATTTGGAGACGTTAGGCGAACTCGGAATGGCTCTGCTGAGGCAAGACGCTTTTGCACAAGCCAACGACATATTCCAACAGCAATACACTCTCGCTAAATTCGCTGCACAAGCCCTTGAAGGGCGTCGTGTGTCCAAGAAGGCGCTGGCATATGCATGTCATGCTGTGGGCAACCGTGCGTTGGCTGTCTTTCACATGGCTGTCCCAGATCTCAATGAACCCGAGGAAATAGACGAGGAACAGCTTTCTTTGGCGATGGCACTTCTGGAAGAGCGGATCGAGCGCGCGACGTTCATTCGTACTGGATTACGTGAGAGGGATAAGCACTCAGGTATCTGGGGCATGACTGCAACCTGGCACGCGGAAGCACTAGATCGCCTGGTCTTGTGCTGTCTTGCGCTTCGCGATACGGCGAAGGCGTGTGAATACGGCAACGAATCTATACTAGTATCTCAAGAGCAACCGGGGTCCACTGCGTGGGGCTTATCGAGGTTCCACTATGGACTGGCCCTCTATCATGGCGACTGGAAAGATGAGGCCATGGAGTTATGGGAGCAGACTGGAGACAAACTGGGTTGCGCCCCTGCAATAGCTCTTGCAAGGGAATCGTCCTCCGAGAACACCGAGCACTTACGGCTCCTTGCGCAGCATGGTGTTGGCTTCCTTCGACATGATGAACACGGCTACAGCGTACTGGACTACACAGTACTTAGTAGCAACGAACGTATGAAAGCTGTGGCGATTGAGGGAATGCGACAAGAGCTCACTCAATACAAGAAGGATGGGCGGAATTTGGACGCCACTACTATATCAGCACGGATCGAGCACTCCGTAGTCGAAGCTCAACGTCGAAAGAAGTACCGAGAGACGTATCAGCTTACGCTCCGACCGATCCTCAGCAAACTTTCAGAGGACCGCAGTATAAAGAACCTTGCCTATCAACCAGTATCCGGGTGGACCATAGCACGTCACTGGCTACGCTCGTCCAATTTCTTTCCTTTTGGGCGGTCTGATGAAGAGGTATACATTCTCCGCCATTCCAGACGCCTGGACGGTATCGACAAGCTAAGGAAGGGGTATTTGCGACAAAGAGAAATGGACGAGGAGACGCGCACGATGTTCGACAGACTGGTCGTGCTCCGTTATCAGGACCTCAAGAAGAAAATGACGGCCTTGCCTCGTCCTCACATCAAAGATGACATGCAGGAGGTAGTGCACTGGCGTCAAGGGTACAGACCAAAATCGGAAGACGCAAAGAATGACCTACCACAATTCATAATCTTCTTGTCCTATCGATGGCTCGGTAAAGGCTCACCAGATGATGAGCAGCATACGCAATATCGGCGTATGCTTGACGCGCTCGATTCGTACCTTAAGATGCATCCGTGGCTTGACCAGAAACAGATATCGGTCTGGTTGGTAAGTTCACTCCAACACACATCTTCCCTCGCGAGAACAAAAGCGTTCTGAACGCGAGAGCGCACGACGACCCAGCAGATTTCTTGAGCCTTACAACGTCTTTCCCCAAAAGATATGACTACTGACACGGCATTCGGCAGGACGTCGCATGCATCGATCAAGTTGATCCAGACATCAAGCAGCGCGGAATCAACGCTCTACCCCTTGTAGTTGCGCAATGCAATGCACTCATCAGCATTGTCGACTCCGAGTATCTCTCTCGGGCATGGTGCTCTGTAGAGGTTATGATGATCCAGACCTTACGGAGTGCGTTCAGTCTGCATGAGCACTGGAATTACAATGCAACGAACGGACGATTGACTGAGGCGGAGAACATACCACCGATTAATGATGAGCTAGACGGACTGAGTTTGAGTTATCCAGAAGTTGACGAGCCGACTGTCAAATTCTTGGTGAGGCAAAGTCGTGTACTAGCGAAGTCATAGACACTTGCTCTCGATTATCAGGAGATGAAGTCAGGCACTGATAACCTTCAAGAGCTTCAGCAGATCTGGAAGGGGGTCAAACACACTCGACGATCACACTGTGAACAAGGATAGATTTTGCTCTAATCATCAGGGGTATGAGCTTCTAAACATGGCGTGATCGTAAAGGAAACAAGTTTTGTCAAATAGTCCAAAGACTGCGGAGCTAGAAGCTCAGTCGAGGAGAAAGTTATCGAGCACAACCACCAAGTTAGATACCAGAGTCGGTCATGTTGTATGGGTGGTTTCCAGGGAACCAGTATCCATCCCACTCATCACAGCCCTGCTTGAAGTCCGATGTGCTGCCGATGAGACCGGCGATTTCGCCCTTACGCTCAAGGAACTGCAACGCCAAGCCTTGACTTGCGTGCCATGCGATGTGGCAGTGCATCTGTATGTGTATTAGCAAAGAGTAGATTGGGTGTAAAGTAGAGTACTCACCACCCAAGTTCCAGGGTTGTCGGCGGGGAATGCAAGCACCAGGTATCCGCTCACAGGCATGGTCGTAGTGTCGCGGCGCAGAGGGTTGTTCAGGTTGAGACTACTGACCGAGCCGTCCCACTGCCCTGGCCCCTCACCAACGACGTAGAAGTCGTGACCGTGGAGATGGATGGGATGCGGCAGCTGGAACGCATCTGTCGATTCAATGTACCAGATGTACCAGTTACTGCTCGGCATCTCGTGGATGTTGTTGTTAGGGTAGAAGTCGCTCTTTCCTGCAAGGGCCGTCTCAAGAGTCGGGTTGTTCCAGTCGACGATCATGGGAGTGCCGTCTAGTAGCCAGCGCACGACGTTGCCAGTCCCGAGTTTAAGGTCGATCTTGCCGGCTGTGCCAACGGCGGAGGAAGGTACGGTGTTGGGCACGAAGGGAACGAGGCTGAAGCGATCTTCGTCGACGCAGGCTGTTCGCAGCGCGACACCAGTGGTGGTGGGGTCGCTGCTTGAGGCCCCACTGTACGATAGAATGGCACCGAGCTGAAGGCCAGTAGTGAGAATGTTATTATTACCGCAAGCGGTGCCGTAACCGACGCGGAACCAGTAATTGTCTACCGTTTGGTTGGCGTTGATCATCACATCGTATCGCTGGCCGATAGCCAGAGTCAGCTGAGAAGCAACATAAGGCTTGATTGGGACGAAGTCGGCAGTCATGACTGTGAAGGGGTGTCCATCGAGAGAAACACTGAACGTGCTGTCCACGGAAGTGTTGATGATCCTGATGCGGTATTTTTTGCCCTTGGTGACGGTCATCTTGGCATATTTGCCGCCACCGCTTGGGCTTTTGTGGGTACCGTTGACGAGAATGTTGTCAGGGAGCGGTGGGCCAACTTGCGAGTGCTGAGCGACCTCATTAAGTGTGAAAGCCGGGGTGTAGTAGTAATCTGTGATGGGAAGGACACCAAGGTCCTCGTCGTAGTTTGCTGTGGCAGGTCCATCGATGATCATTGTTCCAAGCACACCATCACCATACTGAGCAGACCAGTGAGAGTGGTACCAGGTCGTTCCGAATTGTGTAGCCTTGAAACGGTACTGGCGAGTCTTTCCAGGGGCAATAGGGCACTCTGTGATGCCAGGTACGCCGTCGTGCTGACAGCTGTTGAGTTGACGGATACCGTGCCAGTGAATGCCTGTGCCATTGTCTTTCATGCTGTTCTTGACATTGACGACAATTGTATCACCCCATTTTGCTCGGATGGTTGGGCCCGGATATTGACCATTTATCAACTGAAACTCTCGGCTACCAGGTGATCCGTCCAAGTGTGGTCTTGTTACATTCGTAACTTCCAAGTTGTACTAGGCGATATCAGCATGTGCCAGTGTCGGGAAGCTTGATCGACATACGGTGACAGTTGTGCCTGCCGGCGGGGCCTTCGCGTCGAAGTCTGTGGATATGCTGTAGCCATTACTCCAGCATTGGCGTGTGCGGGCTGTGTTCGTGCAAGCACCATCCTGCCTCTCAATTAGAGACGCTGGAATGGCACTAGCAACGGCAAGAGAGCCAACTGATAGCCAGTAGGCTAGTGATTTAGACAACATGACGATGCCAAAAGACCTGAAGCGAATGGTCAAGTATGAGTGCCGTATCCCAATCAGATATCTTGACCAGGCTGAGAAAGAGTGAGGACCTTGGTCGACTTCGCTGAATAGTGTACAAAGCCAGGTCGAGGCTTCATTTATACAAGAGGGCGTCTTCGCTCAGCTGTTAAAGTAGTCGTGGCGAGATCTGGCGGGCGCTAACCCCATCGGTCTGGCGCTGTATGCTCAGGTGAATGTAGCGTCCGCACAGCTATGCCAATCTTCGATGGCTTTGCCACGCCCTCTAGGCGAGAAGAGAACGCAGGGAAGGACCGCGGAGCCAAGGCTGACAATGAACGGCCTAACGCGCGAAGATGGAGCGACTTGTCAAATCACGAAAATCGTCTGAAAAATGATGGACCATCTATTTTGAGGCCAACAGCCGAGTGACATACTGTTTGATAGGCCACATAGATACCGTAGGTCTGGAAAAGATGTGTACGGAAATGCCGGCAGCCGTGACCAAAAGAACGCTATACTCCCGAGGTCAGCGAAATATCGATGACAGGGCACCAAGTTACCTGTTCCGGAAATAATGCTCAGCAAGGTCCCGATCATCATGGACAGCTGAGCCTGGTCAAGCTCGAGCGGCATCCGTAGGGCTCCTCGCCTGACCCCAAGTGGTGGGTCTGTGGGTATCTCGCGTCAGACCATGCATGATTTATTGAATAACTGTTGTTGAAGGCTCCATTACGGAAAATCCATGGGGAACATTTGATGTGAACAACCTAGCGGCAGCGCCACTTCGCTTGTTCTTCGTGACGGCAGCGGCATGCGGATGTAGAGCGGAGGGCGTCCGGAATCCGTAAATGTTCGCACTGACATCAACAAGATTGACAGGGATGCAAGAGTGCGGCTACGGCGAGCTAAGAATTGTATAGCTATGGTGATCTGATTGAGAGGGTTTCACGAGGCGCTAGAAAGCCGGTGAGATGATAGACTAGGATGTGCCGGTGTCCGCCGCTAAGGAAGCATGCAGCAGTAGCAACACTAAAACTGTTCATTAGGTTTCTCACGAGCCGTGGGTACCTGGTGGGTGGCTCTCAGACAGAGCGTCACAACGATGAGGCTGACACGCTGGTTCAGAACCGTTCATTTCGTTGCTTACCTCGAGTTCTCGAAGCTGATTGACCACGTCCCCTAACGTTGCACATCAGCAATCCAGCTTCATAAGGCTCAGCTGGCAGGGGTTTTAGCTCCCGCATGACTGGGTTCTCTTTGTACTCCGTTATCATGCATAACGTGGCATGACTTGCTTTTTGAACCTGTCGTGTATCTTTAGTTCGAGGACCCTGAGAAAAGAGGTCAACGTGAAGACGCCGGCAATAGCAAACGCTAGCAACCGTTCGAGCTGTTGAGAACCAAATTTTATGAATAATCTCGAGCGCAAAAGCATTGAAGATTGCGAGCCTGGCCAGGAAGCTGAAGAGACGAGCTGCAATGCTTGCACAATGTTGAGGTTGCGGTAAAATCGGGGTCGCGTCTTGGCTCGATTGCAGCCTGACTTGGTCTCTCAAATTCATTCTCACGAAGCTTGTCACACGATGAGAGAGTCGCGCTCCCGGGTCAGATCGGCTGCAAGACCATGCAGGTGGTTGTGGAGTTGGTGACGTCTAAAAAAGGACAAGGGAGGTGCATTTGCGCTAATCGGTGCACGGGCGCCGATGGAAACAAGGTTCCGAAGTGGCTTTGCAGGAGCGACTAGGTTACATTCTCCATCCTTGCTCCACACCCAGACCTTCGGCATCACCAGCTCTGACTACGCAGAGACGGCAGATTTCTCGATGCGATGCATTTGGAAGCAGACGGTGGTGTCTGTGAGCTGACCGTGCGTCATTCGCCAACACGCCCCATCCGCGGTGCGCCCGCAGCGGCTCATGTATCGATTCCACTTGACCGCTAGGCAAAGCACTTGCGGATAGCTGCTCGCAGTTCACATGCCGTATGACCAGACTTTTGTTCGGTCAAAATTCGTATCCAGTATGCGGGTCCTAGAATAAGACAATGGAGGGATCTCTAGTTTGTCCGCTTGGTGAGGTACAAAAGACAACACTGCCCGCGCTCGCTATTCCAAGTACCCCTTGTGGATCTTCCTTTACTACTCATCATGTCTGTCTCTCGCTTCTTCTCTGTGACAGCTTTCGCAACTCTACTTTCTTTGGCCAAGTCACAAACCGATTCTGGCACAATCTTCGACCCTGATTCCATTTGCTACTCTTACGGAGTTGACTTTGTAGATGAAGGCCATTACTTCATCAACGCACAGTCCACTGAGCAGTTTTCCGCTGTCAGCACATTCAAGGGATGCAACACAGGCGAGGCGGATATCCTACTTGTCGACCCCAGTGACATCGAGTACCTGTGCGATGACGTTTCAACAACCCCGGACGACACCAATCAGCTGTCCAAGTGCCCAATTCAGAAGGACCAGATGTCATCGGGCCACTGGCTTTTACTGATACTGGGCAACAACGGCGACTACCCGGCTCAGCCTTTCGCATGGCAGCGTGGTATGTATCATCTAGCAATACATTCTCCCTCGGTCTAACGTTATCAGATCTCTATCTCACTGTCGGCACACAAGTGACCAGCACATACACACCAACAATGACGGCTACATCGTCTGTCATTCCCATCATCACTGAGACGCAGACTACTACATCTGTGCTCGTGACCGAAGTCGGCCCCTTCACAACTTACACCATCCCGAGCGCCACAGCTAAGAAGACTAAGACCATCACGCCCAGGCCTGTTACAACCACATCCACGAAGACTCTTACCAAGACCCGCTTGACAGCGACTCGGGTCTTCAGCACCACCACTCAGACTGCAACCGCAACTTGCAAACTGCCTGGTCGACCTTTCCCCGACAAGCCATGTCGCTACACTCCTACTCGTCTTCACCCTGCCGCTTTGGCTACGCCCACCACTATCTCTAAGCAACGCTACATGCGCCGTACTGATCGTCCTGTTGATTACGAGTGGGCACGTGCCCGCATCGAAGCGGCCAAACAGAAGCGCAACGAAAAGGCCCGGGATATCCAGCGCCGTGCTCCTGATTCAGAGACTACGACTATCACCGCCGCGACTCCTATCACTACCACTACGACTGTCACCGCTGAGGCGACCACTACTATCGAATCTATTCTTGTCACATCCACCAGCACGTCTGAGCTACCACCTGCAACTGTCTTCTCCGGAGTGTTCACGTTCACAACGACTTTGCCAACACCCACCAAAACTCGCCTCAGGCTGGGCTGGGCTACTACCACCAAGACGATCACATGGGGAGCTACCTTCACAAGGCACACTACCGTGACTCCATCCGCTTCGGTCTCAGCTTGTAAGAAGGCCGGTGGTCATTTCTGAGCAGTGAAGTCCCTCGTATTTGATTCCTCGATTTAGCGTTAAGTTTCTCAAGTCTACACCATAAGATCGCTTGCATAGACGAGTATTTCATAATCTTCGAGTATTTCAATCAAATTATTTTGCTATGCCTATATCCAACCGTCACAGCCGTAGTGCTGTCTAGACCGTGTCTCTGCTCCATTACTCCGGTATAGATGTGCCGATCCTATACACAAGGATGTCTTCATCCTCACACATTTGTTATGCAGAGACACTGTTGTGGCGCAGGGCTCTGCGAGCTGCATGCACCCTGCCTGATCCCTGTCACTACCCCTGTCTTGTCTAGTTCCACTCGCTTACTTAGCCGCAGCTCTTGTGTCCTTTGCTGCTCGCCGTTCAGATGTCATACGTTCTCTAGACCACTGCAGCGAGAAAGAAACACGAGGCTTCTGTTACACGGTTCGTAGCGTGGCACTCTACTGCAGTATCGCGGGACAAGGGCGAGAACTCAATCGTGCCGGCACAGCTTTGATCGCCACAGGGTATGGATCTCCTCAATCGATGTCCGAAAATGCCTGAGCTAGCGCTGGTACTACCGCAACAACGTCGAGGTCATCGATACATCTCCAACGGAGCGCCGTGCCGCTATGAGTATCTCCGTTGTCCTATTCTGCAAGTTTGACCCTCGGCTCGCTTTCTTGATGACAGGTACACTGCAGCGCTCGGGCAAATGACGAGCGGCGTCAGCGATGATTGCATCGCCTCGCACAGTCAGCGCGATACTCGTTACCCTCGGTATGCCTGATGTGAATGACTGGCTCAGGGGGAGAAATTGATTTCTCGTATTCTGGAAAGCGGCAATCCAGAGTCTGTGTATGTCTGAATTCAGATATGTTTCACGTAAACAACTTCGTGCTTTCGCTACCGACGACCAGAAGTTCGGACACATCCCTGCGCAAGCACGGCGCTTACTGCACTCCCTTCACGACTGCCTGTTCTTCATTCGCTGCAGCTTCAGGCATGCGATCACCTGTCAAAACAAGGTGCACCCTCGATCCATGCAACAAGGCTACAATCAGGCCTCTCAGGCGCTGTAGAAAGCAAGTTTTGTTGGGCGGTGTATGTGGATGTTAGTGCAAAAGTAGGTTGCAACAAACCGGGGACTAACTGCGGAGACGAATTTAGGCCACCCTCGGAAGCGGAGCGTTTACCCGACGACGTCAACACGAGGGGTCAACTCAAGCTTTCTCGACTCACCCATCACGAATTGTCAATCAGCGGCACGAGGAAGCGATACGAGGCTGACGACGATGCTTCGAATTCACTGTGAGCTACTCCGAACTGCATCTCCCACCTTCTGCTGCACCGCGAATCCACCGATACGGCCAATATTCGACGCGTGTGCACAAGAAGAAGGCTGAGAGTTTTGGGAAGTGGCGTTCGGCGCACAGTGGTCGCATGCATTGTCCACCAAACAGCACGCAGACGTTGAAGGAGGCTTGCTTGTTCTGCGACCGCATCGTCCACCTTTGGCGGTTTCCTCGCAGCATTGCGCAGCCTTTTGCAAAGCTGACCTCTGACGCATAACACGTCAGCGAACATCTCGCAGGATCCAGACCCACGATAGGTCGGCTCTCCCGCAAACAGGATCCAGCGGACATTTCGCGCTGCAATGCGCAGCACAGTCAGCGTAGAATTACCGGATCCCTGCCAAGTATCCACCCACGAGGCGACGGAGAGGCGGCCTTGCCAACAATTCCGTTCGAATGAGGAGAATGTTAACGATGTACGAAGCACAATCCACTCGTCGGCATCAGGTGAGCCTTGGCACCGTACTTCACTGACTCGTCACGAGCTCTGATGCTACGACGCTTGAGCTATCTATTGATAGTAAGCCCTACTACCAGCGTAAGCGATTATCCACGGGGCCAAGATCTCCCCTAAATGGCTTCAGTCGGTCAATCCTACCGATAGCATTGGAAAGCTGCTAGCATGTAACAAGCTTCAGCTAACTTCAAGTCTGCCTGGGAGATTGGCAGGGTCCAACGCAACTCTGGCGACATTGCATACATCGGTTCCTCTCCCAAAACAGCCCCTGTGAGACGGCACTTGATGCGGCGCCTGCAGCAGCAGATGCGCATCCGGCATCCTGCACACGGAATAGCAGCCTTATCACAGGTACGTATCTTTCGTAGATGCAGAGACGATCTCTGAAATGCTTTCCTCAAGCTAAGTGGATCACGAGCTGTGGAGAGCTGATTCACAGCGTCACTCCACAGCAACAAGTGACCAGGCTTGAGTTTACCGCTTCACCGGTCAGTCGAGACAATGGGTCGAGATCCTTCGTGACTTTGATACCATGTCAGCGCTGGGGAAGCCTTCTGTTGCACCAAAATAGATCTCAGATACACGCACGACCGGACCGCAGTCGTAAGTAAGTACTGATACCGGATCCATGGTAACTGACGGCTGGATCTCGTCCATGTGCCTGGGGAAGCACAGAGTTCTCTCCGAGGAGCTCGACATCGGCTTGTCGGTGTCACCTGGAAACATATCGTGGTAACTCTGAACAAACGTTCTGGAGCGTCTACGGGTAAGTGCCGTAGTATGCAGGACACCATCGATCGTACAAATTCCATAGAAGCTGAATTAGCCAGCACTAAGGTGAAGTGAACCATGGTTCGCGCCAAAGCTTCTTCATGTAGCGTTCATGCTAAGAAGAGCTTGATTGTCTGATAGCAAAGTACATTAGGGTACATGCTTGATTACGTCGCAGGAACATCATGCCCGCGCGCCGAGATCAATCCAAATACTTAGGCCGCTACCATCCTTTTCTCACCGATCGAACTACTTCCCTCACATGTCGAGCGCAGTGTCCAGAGCGTCTTCTCACACCACTAACTTGTTCCATAGTCTCTCAAGCGTATCAAAAAACCCAGCGGTGCTGCATGCAAACACCGGGTCTCCTCCGGCGCCTACTGTCTTCGTGTACTTCGGGCTGCAGTCCCTCCTATCTGGCTCTCCTCCAGACAACGACGAAGGCTTGTGGTAGCTTGTCGTCGCGAAGATACTTATAATTGTGTTGAGGACCAAATCTCGTGAATCCGGGATAGCGTGAGAAACGGATGTAAGGGAGCTGCTCTGGTGAACACCTCAGAACCATTCGTAAGGTTTAGGAAGATGGAGAGATTCAATAAGGACCTTGTCCTCAAGCCTCTGAGCCATCGTGATGTCCTCCTCGGATATGTCACGGAAAGAGAGAGGGTGTGCTATTCTGCGTCTTGGATCTTAAAACCGGGACAACATATTTGCAGAGTGATTATGCTGTTATGTTGTGGCCTAAACAGCTACTCTTATATGCGTCGTACCAATTGTCCGAGCAATTTGAGAAGACCGATGGCTCTTTGTGAGCTTTCAAGATTACCAGTTGCATCAGATACTGTTGTCTGTTGCGAGCAAATTCACTCGACGAATTTGACAAACGTCGCAAAGACAGATCGTGGCAGGCAGTTGAAGTGAAGACCTGACCAGTCGAGTCGACCACCGAATAGGACGCCCGTCTGACTCTCGATGCACTCTTTGCCCACCGAAATCTTGTTGCCACCAGATGAGTTCGATATCACTTTGAGCCGCCGTGTGCTCCTGCCCGATGAGGCTCATTCAGTGGATTCTCCTCGACCGTTGAAATCAGCGATGGGCGCTTCTTCGCCGGCGTCTGCGATCTCAGCACCCTAGCCCCTGCTTGATCTCCTGACTCTGGCCCCTCAGCTTCAGTGATCGTTTCAACGAGAACGCAGCCCTTGCCCTGGTTTGTCGTGCATATCTACACATTGGTGCAGCTGTGCAGAATAACAAACGGCATCAGACATTCGAAGTGACAGGCAAAATGTCGGATGTGGATTTATTTGTTCGACCAAAACTTAAGAGGCAGGAGCAACTATTGTACAGTCCCGGCAAGGGCCTTCTTGCTGCGGCAGGCACGTACACAACCTGCTCTGCCAAGCACGTTACATCACAGACACATATGGTATGTACCTCCGATTGAAGTTTCTTGTCATCATGAGACGACTACAGCAAACTGGTGAAAACAACGGACGGAAGATTGCGAGAATTAGTGCAATAACATGCTGTAGGGAGTGAAGGCTGCTCTTCCAACCAAAGGAATGGCAGCGACATCGTCGCGACTAAAGCAAGCAAATCAAATGAAACCACAGAACTGCTTGTTGCGCAGCTCACAACCGCAGCTCATGTTTGCAGCTTATGATACACCTCTGGTCTGTCGCATAGTCCTGCAGTGGCTATCGAGCCATATGGTCAGCGCGCTTGCTGCATCGAGACGGATGTAACCCTCTTGCTGGGACTAGTCGACGATTACGTCAATACAAGCAGATCGAATTGAGTTGGAGATCTAGATTAACGGTTCTAGGAATGATGTGTAAGAGGTGCCTCTAGACGGATGGAGTACTGTCCTCGCAATATGCCGAGAACCAAATTCTTGAGCATGCTGATCTTCTTGCGGGGAAGACCGCGCATCACATTGTTTTGCGTCATCGTTCTGCAGTCGCTGTCTGAGATGGATTTAGGTTAGAGAGAACGGATTCGCGTCGTTCACGATAAGTAGACCGAGCCGACGAAAGTGAAAGCAGCTTCTCTACAGCCGAACGATGGCTGCGGTGGCAGCAAACATGTAGGATGCAAATCGCAGAAAGGAATACGGGGCAGCTCATGGCTTGCGTGAAGAACATCAAGTCAGTGCTATGTACTTGCAAAGTATCTCAGACCTTCGGCAACATCCCCTCCGCACTGATACCACAGTGAGACCCGGTATCACTAATATCGCTGCTGTCGCTGTCGCTGTCCTTCTTCGAAGACTTGAGCGACACCAGTCTCCCGACATTCTTCTTAACAATCGCCTTCATCTTCTTCTTGCCAACCTTCTTGACCTTCACATCAGCACTGCTCAGTTCACTGCTTTCGTCGCCTGAGTCCTCGCTCTTGACCTCTGACTCATCATCACAGCCCGTTGACTCCTCAGAAAACTTGATTAACTTCCCATCCCTGATCTTCACCACTCTAAAAACCCTCTCCATCAAAAAATTCTCCTCCAGATATGGAGTGAACTTGATCTGCAGCCTTTGCAGCAAGTCCTGGAATGCACTAAGCATGCCGCCCTGACCGAAGCCATTCATCGAGGTCTTGAACTGGGTGTCGATCGTTCCATACTTGTCAGCCTCGTACACGATGGCACGTGCGATGTAGAGCGACTCGCTGCGAGGGATGACGATATCGCATTTGCTGTTGGGTGAGTGGCCGTCGACGCAGAAACATTCAATCTGCGCTACCGGGAAGTCAGTCAATACATTCAACAATCATACAGTAGTCGATATGTGAGAGTAGATCTTACAGATGAGGAGACGTTGCAGATCAGCGACCAGACTAATTTGCGAGCGAGGGAAGCCAGTCAGGTTGGAGCTCATACCGCAGCGTGCAGGGGGTTACTGACAGGGAGGAAAGTGGATGCATTGCTCGTGGTAGTTCGACGGTGGATATACTTTTCGCTGCAAACGCGGGTGGACATGACGTGAGGACTGCATGAATGCCGGCGCGGTTGCGCTGCTCCAACGTTGGTGTGGCGCAAACGAAGGGTCTTGAGCACCCCTCGGCCTACAGGATGTGGTAACCAGTTCGAAGTGTCGTCTAAGCCTATGTCGGGCCAAAGGTGAAGGTGAGACACGAAGTGGGAAGGTGAGCATGAGCTCGACTGCCACGGAAGGCAGCAATACTCAACTGATCTTAAACCTCCACCAGACCATGAAGATAACCGACAACACTCTTACCATCACTGTGTCCATCAACTACGATCGATCATGAACACTACCGAGCAGGCAACCCTTGCGTCGAGCATCGACCTCCAGGAGAAGCTCGAAAAGCTCATTATCTGTCAGTCAAAAGCTAGTACATTTGGAGCAACTCGACTGACTTCGGACAGCTAAAGCACGCCCTCTTTACATACCACGATATTCAGCTATCCACTCATTCGATATCGTTATCTCCAAGACCCGCCAACTCAACGATATGGGTACAATGAGCGACGTGTACGATGCGCGCCTGATCGCCTACACGGGCGGCCTAGATGCACCAAAGGGCGAGTGGATGCTACTCCTCGAAAACCGCAGTCTGTGCGAGAGCCCTATCGACGCCTTGGCAGATCTGTTGGAGGATATATACCTCCACGCTGGGTCGGCGGTGGTGAACAACGGTGCTGCTGTCGGTGCAATATACAATGGAGTTTGGGGGATGTAGAGCACCACACCCGAACTTGATCGTCAAGTATTACACAGATCGAGCAGCCCTTCTGCAGCGGCGGCGAGGCGAATGTCCGCGTCGATGCGCGACTTTGGCGGCTCCAACGACGGTGTTGCTCTGCCACAGTATACCCGACCCGAGCCTGATGAATTTCGCGCATCAAGCAGCCCTTCTGCGGCGGCAGCGAGGCGCTTGCCCGCGTAACTTTGGCGGAAGTAAGGTAACGATGACTCCGAGTTCAGAAAGGTTTCAATAGCTGGATAGTCCAAGTATATCAAGGCTGCCGCTCTCAGAAAATCTGGGTCTCGTGCCACCACCTCTTCTGATTCCTCCTTCGAATGAGCCATCGACTGACAACGTACCACGTGCAGTCACCGCCAGACTGCCAGAAGCATGCACCAGCGTACTCGCGACCGGCATCACTTCTTCACCAACAGCGACCACCTCATCTGCCTCAACAGCTCCTTCCTTTAAGTATGGATCCTTCCAAATCCTGATCTTCCCGTCCGTCCCACCCGCCCACATCTCGTGGGCAATACTATCGACAACATACGGGCTAGCCCCCGCATTCCACACATCAAATCCTAGCTTCTGCTTCGTCTTCGCCCGTCTGCCCTTGCAATACGCCAGCGCCATACTAAAGCTCCTCACATCATAGATAAGAATCGCATCACTATCCCTTTCAGCAACATACAAATACCGTCCACAAGGACTCCACTTAAGACCGCTCACTCCGTCACCCATCACAGGCTTCAATCCCTCATCTCGCAACTTCCTCCCATCCCTCGTCCCCGGCAAAGAGAAATGAGTTACCTCTGCGCCACTCAGCGCGTCGTACAGACCAACATGACGCGTCCGGCTCCCTGCGGCGAGCAAGCCTTCCGCGCTCTCGGAGGTAGGCGGCGAGACAGCGAGCGCAGAAACGTGGCCTTTGAAGCCGCGCCCACCGCCCTTGAGTTTCGAGCGCGCCGACGGGATCGTGGGGATGCTGCTTATTGGGTCCGAGGTGTGCAGGAGGTCGAAGATGGAGATGCTGTTCTGCGTGCCGGCGAAGAAGTGCGATCCGGAGTTTGAGTAGGCGAGGCTGAGCGGCGCGGTCACGGCTTCGGTGAGGTGATTGATCAGCTTGTAGGATGCGAGGGGCGTTTGGATGTTGACTGGGGAGATTTTTGCTGATGGGTGAGATGTTGGCGGGTTCGTGGTGTCCCAGAGCGCATTGTGCAAAGTGATGTATCTGTCGCGCCGACTGAGTAGCACATGTGTGCTGCTGGAGTCTTGCAGGTTGAATAGCGGGTTGGATACAAATGCCCATATTGGGTCTGCGGACTTGAGTTGCGCATACACCTTGAGCGGCTGGGTGGCAGCAGACGAGAGGATGTCCGTGCTGATGGGGTAGACGGAGAATGCGCGGTCGTAGTCGGAGGTGAAGATGCATGTACCATCGGGCGATAGCTGTGCTTCCTGTATGCAGCTCGTCGACGCTCTCTGGCTGACGGGATTTGAGGCTCCAGAGTCAACATCGCTCCCGCTAGATCCAGAGCCTTCTTCGTCGCTCGAGTCGGATGAGCTTGATACTGATGTCGTATTGCGCTCGTGACCAATTCTGTCCACGGCTTCGTGCTGTGGACCCGCATCGATCTGGTCGCTGTCATTCCTGCCACTCAGACTATCCGCATCTGTGTTGTCCTTTACGACATCCTCATCCTCGGAGTTGGCATGGTGCTGACCGTTTCGATCCGTCTCTTGCCATATCTCTGTAATTCTCGTACTCGCCAGCCATCGCACCGTCAAGGCAGGCGCACTCATCATTCACTAGCCCTCAATCTTTCCATCTATCCTGCTCTTACCCAAATTCGAAAAGTCGTGGCGAGCGTCAAGTGCTACGCGACTGCACACCACCCGTAAGGCTGACGCACAGACTAGCTCGCCAAAAGTTCCCAAGGTTCGAGATCGCGGTGACGTCCGCAGCGCAAGCGTCACCAACACCTTTCCACCATGAGCGTCCTGGAGCACCCGCGCAGACAGCCATGGGTTGAGTCGCCGTATGTGCGGTCGCTGTTGGTAAGCCATCAATTTATTCCCCTCTCTATCCTCTCACTCTATTTTGGAAAGCTCAATTGCACTTCCGGCCTTGTCACGCAAGCAAAGAGGCAAGCTCCGAGGTCGCATTTGACAGCTCCCCAATTCTCGATTTGCAGTTGCGCACGCGAAACGACTCCCCCTTAGACATCTCAGCAAGACGTCACAAACCCTCCAAAATGTTTTTGCATGAATCCATAGTACTAACTGACACTCCCAGGCAGGCGGCCTCGCCGGCACCACAGTCGACATGTCCCTCTTCCCACTCGACACCCTAAAAACGCGTCTCCAATCCAGCGCCGGCTTCGTCGCCTCGGGTGGCTTCAGTGGAATGTACAAAGGCGTTGGCTCTGCATTCTGGGGCTCCGCGCCCGGTGCAGCGCTCTTCTTTATCACCTACGACGGCATAAAGCGCTCCTTCACACCCTCCACGACGACCGCGCGGACAGCTTCGGGACAGGAGTATAGCGTGAGGGAGGAGACGGGCGCGGGCGTCCATATGCTGGCAGCTAGTCTAGCAGAGGTCGCGGCGTGCGCTGTGCGAGTACCGACCGAGGTCGTCAAGCAGCGCGCGCAAGCGGGCCAGCACCCGAGCAGTCTCTCAGCGCTGACGCACATCCTCTCGCAACGCACTACCCGCGGGCTGCCGCACGTGTGGCGCGAACTCTACCGCGGGTGGAGCATAACCATCATCCGCGAAATCCCCTTCACCGTGATCCAGTTCCCGCTGTGGGAATCCCTGAAAAAATGGCGACAATCGCAGACAGGCCGGACACACGTTAGCGGGTTAGAAGGCGGCTTGTTAGGGTCCGCGGCGGGCGCGGTGGCCGCGGCGTTTACGACGCCGCTCGATGTGCTGAAGACGCGGATGATGCTTGCCAGGGAGAAACAGCCCATGTTCAGCATGCTGAGCCAGATACTGAGGGAGAGTGGGCCGAGGGCGTTTTTCGCGGGGATAGGGCCTAGAGTAGGGTGGATCAGTGTGGGTGGTGCGATATTTTTGGGGAGCTACCAGTGGGCGAGTAACCTGCTGGGCGGGGATGAGGAGGCGTAGTGGTGGAGTATGGCGTGCGTGCGAGGCTGCGGTGTACATGGATGGAGAGAATTGTTGTAAGATAGTGTTGGTGAGATCCGACGTGCATATGTGACAAGAAGCCACCCCGTATAGACGGGGCACATCGACCCACTACTGCTATTTACAGTCCAAATGCCAGTCAGAGAGCGTCAAGAAAGATATCCAACCTTGGGAACTCCTACCCAACTCGCACCGATGCTCCAAGTGCTCTCAAGGCCCAAATGCAGCATTCCTGTTCTCACCCTGGCTCGAATGCTGGCTCCTACCCGCCTCACTGCTCGGCTTGCCCTCACTGGCATTGCTGCTTCCCAGTCCAGAGCTCAAGCCGCCCTGTTGCACAGCAAAGGGCAGTCCCGGGTGTTGCGGGAACGGCTTCAGCTCCTTTTTGCCGTTGGCCTTGTAGTGTAGCATGACGTCGCCGCCGCCGCGCCAGACGTGCGCACGCATCGATGCGAGGGTCATGCGTGGGTCAATGAGCTGTGGCATGTCAGTATATGGGCTTGACAACATGCCAAGGAGCGATAGGGGAGTCTATGACTTACCTGACCATTGCAGTAGAGCTCGAGATATTCGTGAGGACGAAGAGCTGTGCCTTCTGTTTCTGCCTCTTCTTGCTCTTCCTTTGTTGGAGGTGGCTCGATACGCTCAGCTACGTAGCCGAGGATCTTGCGAGCGCGGAGCATGCGGTTGGCGTTGAGGCGGTTGTTGCTGGACGTCATTAGCTCTGAGTAGTACGTACACAGTGATGGCAACTTACCCGTCTGCGGAGATGGCGGGGAGTGAGTTCTGGTACGGCTCGAGAACGAAGGACACCTTGACGATGTCCTTGGGTGGCAATTGGTTCTGAATGGGTCAGTCATGATGTGCTGATGAATGAACTTGGCTATACGTACGCGCAAAAGGACCTCGCCGAGCCACATAGGCGCAGCCTTCTCAATCAGATCGGCCTGGAGACCCAGCGTGCCCACCTTGCCCTCAAACAGATCAGCGACACCACCCGAACCAGGCCGATCTTCCTGAATAAGGATCGTGGTCATCGCCGGTGGCTTCAAGACAGGTGTGTCGTTGGGTAAGCTCGGCGCAATCGCTGAGACCAGGTCCGTCACGCCGGTGTTCAGGGCCTCCTCGTAGCCGTGCCGTATCCGCTGAATCGAGCCAAGGAAATTGTCCTCCAACGTTTTCTCGTTGGTCTTGCTCGAGTGCGAATCGCTGTCATCGGCCTTCTCGTCGACCACAGGCTTAGGAGCCTCGGCGGCAATAGGTGCGCCAGTCGCGAACATGTTCTTTGTGAAGCCCATTTTGAACTTCTTGCCGAACATGCCCTTGCTCTTTTTGGATGGTGTGTCTTCAGTAGTAGGTGATGTGACAGTCTCTTCCTTGGTCTCGGCGGCGCCTTCAGCAGGCTTACCGTTTCCATTGCCGTTCGATGCAGTTGCTCCAAAGTAGTCCTGGCCATCCTGCGTCG
This sequence comes from Didymella pomorum, assembly GCA_022225945.1. Classification (NCBI taxonomy): domain Eukaryota; kingdom Fungi; phylum Ascomycota; class Dothideomycetes; order Pleosporales; family Didymellaceae; genus Didymella; species Didymella pomorum. The sequence goes on along the minus strand of JAKJXN010000011.1, from coordinate 586,851 downwards.
AGCTCCGCTGCGACTTGGTCTGCTCGAGCGGGTTTCCCTCTTCGGTTGTTGGTGTCAGGTAAGCGTTGCCGTGCGATCCTCGTCCTGCGCTGTTGGGTGGTAGTGTGGGTGTGGCCAGGCCGATGCCCATGCCGGGTGTGTGTGGGAAGTGGAATCCGTTGCCCTTGAGTGTAGAGCCAGAAGTAGGACCTGAAGCGCTCCAGCCATTGACATTGACATTGACGGGTATCTCAATGTTCGTTGGTCTGGACACGGCCTGTTGCTGCTTCTCCTGCAACATCTTGGCTCGGTAGATCTCGTCGCGCTTGATCTCTTCGTCGATGAGGTTCGAGAAGAGGTAGCGCAGTACCCATTTGCCCAAGTTGATCCTGTGGTCCTCGCGGAACTCGATCTGCTCTTCCAATTGTAGCTCGTCGGCGTACATCTCGGCGTCGAAGCAGTAATTCTCTTCCAGAACGCAAGTGAGTGTTCCTATCCGTGTGTCGACCGCACACCAGTGAGCCACGCTCTCCTGAGTGTTGACCTCAGGCAGCACATCCTCCATATGGCGCTTGCCGAACGACTTGATCGGTGCGCACTGGATCAAATCCCACAACATGCACTCTCCTGCTGTGTCCATGGTCAAGACTCGTCTGCGGTCGTTGAGAAGATGGTGCTTCATGAGACCATTCTGGCCCTCAATGCAAAAGTCTGGCGCGTTTCGCACAGGCTGTATGCCATGGGCTTCTGTGGTTGTCTGCACAGCCTCGGCGGGCTTCCGTGTGCTTGCCAGCGTCGACGAGTCGGGATCTTTGGTGAATAGCTGAGGATATGGTGCGGCGTTCGACATGCGCAAGAGTGCTCGTCCAGGGATCTTCGGAGTAGTACCGTTCGTAGGTGGGCTTGATGCAGGCGGCGAAGGGTAGCGTGAGCGAGTAGTAGCGACGCTGTTCCTATGCCACTTGTAAGACTCAGGCAGTTCGACCTCGGCAGAAGTGTCGATGTCCTTCCATCTGTTGATGCTCGAGCTCGATGTTGCTGTCCAGATGTAGTCGCCGGCGCTGACAACTCTGCCAACGCCCTCGTGCTCCTGGCAGACAGCAACAGAGACACCCTCGTCCCACTCAGCGCAGTTGCGCACATCGGTCTTTGCGACAGTGCCGGAGCGGTCAGAGGAGTAGAAGATACCGAGGGACGGGTCCTCCGAGAAGAGCGACCACACGCTATCGTTGTGCATGGTGAGGGTGTGCATGCAGCGACCGGCACTCATGGACCACACCTTGACTGTCTGGTCAGACGAAGCTGTCAAGATGGTCTCGCCATCCTGCGCAACGAGGATGTCGCGAACATTATCTGTATGTCCCACGAACTTGGTGATGCGCTTGCCCGTCCTTGAATCCCATACGCGCACGACGCTCTCAGGCCCGCCACTGGCAATGATGCTTGGTGTCGCAGCCAGGGCATAGACTGAGCCCTTGGCCGAGGAGTTGTCGTCCTCTCCAACGTGAATCTCCAGCCTCCTGCCGCCGCCATTGAGGTCCCACAGGCTGATCTTCCTGTCGAGTCCACCAGAGGCTACCCAGTTCTCGGCTTGGCCAGGCGACGCCACGCGCTTAACGTAGTCGGTGTGCAGGCCGATGGTCTCTGGAGGGACGGCTTCGTGGGCGGCCGGGCGCCATACCTTGACGGTGATATCGGATGAGGCAGAGACGAGGGCGGCGCTGTTGTTGGCGAGGACGAGGTCATTGATCCAGTGGGTGTGCGCCTGCACCTGCGAGCGGAATTGGGTCGGCGGGGGCTTGTAGTCGGCGGCATTGTGGTCAGCGAAGGGATCGCGCTCTTCTTCGTCGGTCTTGGTCAGTTCGAGTCCGAGGTCCCAGGCGCATATCACGCCGTCGCGACCGCCCGAGTAGCTGGGGCACGGTGTTAGCTGGGGCAGGCAAGCACGGCAGACGGGTACCTACAGCGTCGAGCTCTGGGGGTCGACAGCAAGGCCATTGACTCCGAGTCTGTGGCCGCCCGCCGAGTTGGCCAGCGGTAGCACTGCGCGCGTCAATAGAGTTCACGGGAGCGGGAGCATGGCGAGACACTGCAACGGGGGAGACACCGCAGTCGCATGCAAGCAAGGGCCGGGGAACCCACCATAGCTGATGCGCTTCCGCGCGCTTCGTGCCATACCCTGCGCTTAGGCTCGTCTACACATGGGACGAGGAGCCGACAGTGGACAGCGGAGGAATGGGCAGAGTGAGTCCTGGGGAGTCGAGGTTGAGATCGAGGCCGCTGGACGGGTGCTGGCCAAGAGCCCTCGCCCGGCGTCCCTCGATTGCACCAGCACCTCCGCCGCCCGCTAGCGGCAGGGAACACGGCATCGCTAAAAGATGACATCGCGTGGGGACGAAGCAGCGCACGCAGATCGCTAACGGCCGCTTGTTGTTGCTGCTCGGCATCGCACTACGTCACTGCAAATGACGCACCCCGGCGACACAGAACATGCGGGTTGCAGATTGCTTTCTTCGACTGAACACACAGTTCACCCGCCTCCATGGCACACTGGTGGGTCCAGCACGCAGCCCTTGAACATGCGGAGGTGCGCCAATTTTGGGGCCTAATTGGCTCATCTGGTTAGACCCTGAATCCGGCCCAGCCTCGTGCTCACGCCTCAATACTTGATCCGTCCCGCCCTGACGGCGTTGTCGAAACCAGGATCCGCCGCAGCGTCCTCCACCTTCATGTCCATGACAAAGTCATATTCGTCGCCGTATCCCAGCAGACGTACAAGGTCTCCAAGACCACTGTGGCTCCGGCCGACTTGAGTTGTTTACATACTGGTCGTAACATCTTCAACCTGTGCTCGAATGTGAAGGTGTACAAGTGACAAGAACGGATCCTGAGCTTGAAATCGAAGTCCTGCAGCTGAGAAACTCGGAGTAGAGTTGCAAAGCACGACCTACAAGTGGGCAGTCGTGGTCGAACTTGTCTGAACTCAGGGTAAGGGGATGTACCTTTTTTCTAAGGGCTTTAAGTGCGTGAGATTAAGAAGGGTGGGTCGACGAACCAACTGATTGAGGATAGTACCTGACGTAGAGCACTGCAGTCAGATCAGCAACGTCTAAGCTTAGTTGTCAAAGACGTACAACATTGCCTGGGGGCTTTCTCTGCGGCTGCCCTTAATGACGGCGCTGGCTGTAAGCCGCTCATGATGGCCGAGCGTGACCAAGGTTAAAAAACGGAGTAATATGAGGTGAGAGACTGCATCCACGAAGGAAAGTACGACCCGTCTGCGACTGTCTCACATAGAGCTACTATTAGTAAAAGATTGAATTAGAAAACTCAGAATAGAGAAATTAGAAAGTAGGTTCTGCTCTTTGCCTTACAAGATTAGGTGAGACCGAGCGCAGAGGTGAAGGCGCCTCGCAAACACAAGACCCAAACAACAGCAAAAAGATTGGACACGGTGCGAATCAAACGCACAACTCTCACATCACCCTAGTATGAATGTCTTCGCACCTTACCAAACACGGGCCCAGGCCCTCTTTACTTCTGCTTGCACTTGAGCAGTTTCTTCTGCTCACACTGAGCATCAACTACTGAATCCAGTCGAAGCTATTGGGTCAGACGGCGGAGAAACCGAGATGGGTCGCGGAGTGCGGGTGTTATACCATTCAATATCACTGAATGTCAGATTGTCTGGGGACGTTGCAGGTGAGCGCAAACGCGCAACAGTGGGACAGCAAACGATGCAGATGAAGACACACACAAGTCCAGAAGTAAATTCAGGAGGCTCCGTGAGCAAAAACATTGACGCGACGCGAAATAAACGCGCGTCTCTCACATCCCCAGCGCAGTGAGTATCTCTCAAGGCTCCTCCCGTTTCGCGTCCGAGGCGACTGCTACTGGATGGTTGCAGTCAACTCAATGTGTGGGCGTTATACCATTAGATGACTTTTGGATCTTTGATAAAAGGCATATCGATAGTTGAAGCCATATCATGCTTGGACCAGACTTTGAGGCAGAGAGTGTTCCGAATGACGGAACTGAGGACAGCAGAGGCAAGAGAACATGCCAAATGCCAAAAAGACAGTCCATGTACGTGTGTGTCTTGCATCAGGATCCTGTGCGTACCATAATCATATAGTCTTTAAGAGAGTGTCGTGGTATATCGTAAAGCAAGAACGAAGAGGGCTCGAAGCCGGGTATCATGATCGTCTCAAAATGAAGGTTCATCCAAAGTCACTTGTCTCCTCCAACTCTGTCTCCTCCAACTCTGTCTCCACTCCCAAATCACGTCCATCAAGGCTTGGAAGGTCACAGAGCATCCCTCCTCCTTATCCTCTCAAACACTCTCCCGCGGCTGCACAGGACGGCTCGCCACAGCATCGATATGCTCGAAGCTCTCCCTTGGGCTCGGAAATTCTTCACCCATGTCGCCGCTCTTGTATTTGCCAAACTCTTTCTGTCTCAGCTCCCAGCTTCCTACTCTCTCATGCCTTGTCCTGGGATCGGTATTGTTCGTAGCGCCGAAGCTCACGATGCCCGCAGGCAACGCGCCCCCCTTGGCAAAGTTGGCGACATCAGCGTCAGATGCCAGCTTATTGCTACCCTTGAAGCCACCCAGCTCAGACTTCGAACGCCTTTGCACACGATGGAATCTCACGCCACCCAACAGCATGGCGAGCGCGAAGAGTAAGCCCGCAACAGCAAGCGTAACGACCGCCCCAATGACACCTGCCACAGCCGGCGACGGCCCATTGCTCTTGCCACCAGCCGATGACTTGGGATTCGCAACAATGATGACATCGCTATCGACACCAGTACAGAACAGACTCGGCGCACTGCAAGTCGCACACCACTGCGGAATCGTGTTCATCATAACCCTGCTGAACATCATGTTGAAGTCTGTCCACTTCATATCCGTCTGACTGGGTCCATGATTGAACATGGGAAACGCAATAAGCTGGTCGTTGAAATCCGCTGTGCCATTGTGATAGTAAAATCTTACCCACAGATCATCCTCACTCTGCGGGAACGTGCCGCTGCCGCCAGTGGAGAAGAGCTCGAAGATGATGGCAGACGCGTAGGGTGGTATAGCGCGGAAGTTCTTGTCGCGCGCGTCCATGAGCATCAGACTCATGAGGTTGATCATGGGGTCTGTTTCGCCGAAGAGGAGGGTGATGGGTTGCGAGACGCCGGGGGTGGAGGTGCTGTGGTTCTGGCGGTCGGCGACGAGGTTTTGGAATTGGTGGAGGATCTCCGCTGCGAGGGTCATGCCGCCGATAGCTTGAGCATCTGTACTGTTACTTGCGCCAGTGTTGCCCCAGAAGTTCCAGGCATATTCGTCGGCGAGGTAGCGGGTTGCGTTGTAGACTCCGGTGTACACAGGGCTTCCGGTCAGCCTCTCGTATACGGTTCGGTTGTGCGTGTACTGATATTCGAGGTAGTCCCAGATCTCGAGAGCGTGGTCGTAATCCCTGCGTCAGTGTCAGCCTGGCAGTCTTCAGACACTCCTTGGCTGTTTTTACCTTTGGTCGTCCAGCAAGTTGCCCTGAAACCAGCTGGTCTGCAGAAGGTCGTAGGTGTCTCGGCTAGCAGCCTTCGTGTTCTCGAAGTCGTTCGACACCGTATACTGCAAAGACTGCAGTTTCGCTTCTGGGCAGTTCGAGTTTCCGTCGATGTAAATTGAGTTGTACGCAAACTCGTTGAAAGATTGCACCGTCGCGTACTGATATCCGTTCAAAGGCGCCTGCACGACCGTCCCGTCTGCAAGTAATCCTGTTGAGTCTCCAAGCCCAGTTGAGTTGCCAACTGCATTCGGAGGGTACATGCCTTGCATGAAGGCTTGCCCTGAGGATACTAGGTACTGCTTGTCCAATGTCTGAACCGAGATCTGATCGTTGTTTAACATGTCAACCGACATGTTCGCGATATTCTGAACTCCGAGTCCAGCATTGTCGCCGTCAATCCACCTGGCTCTCAAGCTCTGGCCCAGCTTGTACATTTGCTGAGCCCCCACCGCTGTCAAAACTTGACCGTCGCCTGCGATCAGCGGCGTGCGCTCTCCAGACCGGATGAAAGCAAACGCGCCATGAGGGTGGTAAGTGTCCAAGTCATTGTCCTGGGCAGTCACAACCCAAGCCGAGGCAAGTAGGGTTAGCGGGAGCGCGAACATGGTGGGTAGGCTGTGAAGTGAGTAACACTCAGATTGAGGAGATGCGACAGCGAGCTGGAGGAGCTGGAGCAGCTGGAGGAAATCCAGCACAAGGCTGAGAGCCAGGCATGCAGCGGCATGCGCCTATTTATCCATCCGGTCACCCACAAGCTCGCATGCAGCAATCTAGGCTTGCAGCTAAGAAGCTGACTGCCAGCACAAAGAGCACGCCTCGCGAACTTAGGCCCATTCCGTATGATCTCATCGGCCCTACAGCGCTAAGGGCTCATACCTCCGAGATAGTCTGCAGAGGTGCAGGAGCGGCGGGTATGCTTGTATGCGCGGATCGCAGCAATATGAGCAGCATGGCATTGTTGACGTTGCTTGCTCTTTCTTGAGCTTCGTGCACGCTTTGCGCCTCGTGCGATCGTAACAGAATTTCATGAGCTTCCAAAGCTCCAAGAGCTCCAAGCTGTAGCTGACGGCGGGGTAGCTCTCCGGCTGCAGCCCACCGCATCACGGGGCGGCCAGAGTTCGCGCCATCCATCATCTTGCATGGAAACCTGCATCGCCAAAGCTTGAGCATCTTCATCTTCGATTGCACGTTCGAATCCTCTGCTGACTTCAGCGGCACGTTGGGCGCAAGTCGTGCCTCGAAAGTGCCTTGCAGAGCTCACCTGCGAATCGCGTTATCGAGCTTGCAAGGCTCGCAAGTCGTATCCACAAGCGCGGGCCTTCCCTCTCTGTTCGTTCGGTTGTGGTTGCGAGCTGAGCCGGAAATAGAAAGTGTGCATTCCATTCCCTCGCACGACATCTGCGTGCAACGCACATGGCCGCCGCACATATGCCCTGCCGTGCCGTCTCCCTACCTCGGGCTCTCGTAGAATCAAACCCCCAAAACATCAATATTCTCAGTCTTAGAGTATTAAATTCGGGAGGCTGGCATCGGTCCTCCGCCCGGCTCCAATGGAGACGGCCAGGATCCAATACGAATACTCGTGTCTAGCTGCTTAGGCGCTAGCTTACACTGAGCTGACAGCCCTGACCGGCCTTGCGGTTTACGGTTGGGCGCATTCCCGTCAGTGTCCAAGTCATGACGTTCTGTGGTACAATTCGATAGCGCAGCATTGAGACATGCGAGGCACGCGAGGAAACGTGCAGTGTTACCCTTGCAGCGCGGGTGTACCTGCGTCCAGATGCACAGGTGTTGTTTCGGCGTTGTGGCTGTTATGCTGTGCGCCAGTGTGTTGTAGGAGTTGCGAGCACGGTAGCATGGTACGAAAGTCACGTACTGATAGGTAAGTACAAAGTAATAGTCATCACGTCAAGAAATGTGCTCGGGTGTGTGGGGGAATGATATGTAATCTTTTACAGATTTCCCAGCCAAAAACGTACTTAGGCCTTAATAGTCCACTGGGCGATATCGACCTTGTTCCCGTTGTTAAGCTTGACAGGCGTTCCATTTCCTTTGACTCTGAAAGTCTGGCCGTTGCTTTGGACCGTGAGCTCGACACCGTCTTTGTTGTGACTGATGCTGGTAGCAAGGACCTTTTGCTTTCCAGTCAAGCTTGCGAATGTGACTGCGTCGTTGCCGGGAGTGACGCTCGCGTTGAAGTTCGCAGGCTCGTCGGATCCTCCACCGGTATTCTTGTCGTTGGCGATTGTGATTTGGAAAGACATGGCGCGAGCAGTATAGTTGTGTGTTTGAAGAGCTGAAATTTTGAACTCGTGTTCTCGACAAGGAAGATACCAGAGTTATGTCGATGATGGGCTTCCAAAGCCGTGATCCCAAAGGCCTTAAGTACTTCGATCTGTAGTGTTCATCTGTCAGAAAACGAGTCTCGAGCTGAGAGATTCGCGAAGCTGAGATGCACGTCTTACCGGTATCTGCACACTTGAGCATCTTAGTGTATGCATTCCCCGCGCAAGAACTGGGTCTCAGCGTTCAACTGCAGGATCTGGCCTCGTCACAGCGAGTGTATCGGCGTGAGAATGGCTGATGCTACGTCGACGCGCCCATATGGCGTCTCATGCCTGACCAGTCTCAAGCACCTCAACCGGTTGAGATTTGCGGGCTGGCCAGTCAAGATGATTAGCAAGCGAGGATGCATACAATGCAGTCTTTGAGCTTCCTTCGAACGGCTGACGTTTGAGCTGACGGTGCAGTGTGATCTCACTTGATCATGGCGTGCTGGTCGATCTCCTCGAAACGGTTCATCGTGATTGTAGACGATAGAGACAGAGGCAACGTGTGTGCTCGAACGATTCTCGCCGACCGCTTGCTCGAGAGAAACCGTACAACTGTGGCGGTGTTGTAAAATCGAGGCTCAGAGTTGTGAGTGGTCAGGAATGACGGTAGTCGTAGTGAATGAAAGGTACAGCAAAGAGGAAGGAACACCCAGCATCTAGCGAATAACAACACAACCACAGCATTGTGGCCGTCTTGATCCTGCATAATCCCATTGAAGCTCACAAGGGCCAGTGACTGTTGCACGCTGCCCGTCTTGATGACGCTCAGGAGCTGAACAGCGTGCGGGGTTGTCTTCAGCACTCAGCTCAACCTGAAACACCAACGAAGAGCTTAATTTTGCAGGGAAAACGGCTGCGGCTCGACTTGCCTGCCGTATGCAGTACCCAGGGCATGTCGAGATTGTCTTGTCGGGTTGCAATTGCATGGTGATGTAGTAGGTCGCCGTGTGGATGTCAGCTTTGACAGTGAAATTCCATGATCGGATAGCCGAGCAGAGTCCTGTATCATTCAGCACCGCATCACTGGCAGTCGAATCACGTTCTGATATGAACCGATTGTAGTTCGTACGTGATGGTTGTCGTATGGCATTAAAATATTGTATCTCCGCCCACAGCTAGCGGATATTGCTACAAATCCCACATTCTGTGTAAAGAATCGGTCTAGCACGCTCAAAACGCCGGTTCCGGTCAAACATCAAGTGACGAGAACTGCATGTAACCTTCCATTTTCCGTGCCGTGAATCTACAAACTAACCTCGACACGACCCTCAGCACCAGGTGCACCACCCTGCTGCAGGGAGGGCAGAAGGTAGGTGATGTCGTCCCAGGGATGCCTGTAGAGACCAGTCCTCAGCCTCTTCTGGTCGAGGAAGTGGGCAATCAGACCGATCGAGCGACCAAGCACGAAGAGACCGTTGAGGACACCCATCTTCAGGTAGTCCTCAGCCTCCTCGTTGGTGAAAGCACCACCGTTGCGGACGAGATCAACGAAGCAGACAGCAATGCAGCCATCGACGTTGAGGATCAGGTTGTCCTTCTTCGATGTTGTGACGGATTCGACGGCGAGGGCGTAATCGAGCAGCTTTGTGCTAGGGAAGTTCTTCTTGACGTACTCCTTGACGAGCTCGACACGTAGATCGGGGTTGTTGCGGGACTTAATCCTATGGCCGATACCGGGGACTGCGGGGAGGTTAGAAACTGCACGAAAAACTTGGCGATTGCAAAGACTTACTCAGCTTGTTCTCCTTCCTCATGGTGTCGACGAAGTCACGGGGGCTGAGACCCTTGTCGAACGCCTTGCTGAACTCCTCAGCGGCGCCGTCAAGAGCACCACCGAATCGCGAACCAATGGTCAACAGACCAGAGACGAGCGCGGAGATGAGGTCCTTGCCAGCACGGGTGGTGATGATGGTGTTCATGGCACCCGAGACAGCGGGGCCGTGATCGGCGGTCAACATAAGCACCATCTCGAGGAAACGGCTGGCGTAGTTGGGCAGGCGGCGGCGGAACCACAGAAGGGACATAACACCACCGATACCGATCTCTTCCCGGAAGACATCGGAGATGGGCATACCAGCGTACAGAAGCTCCTGACCACGGTCGTCGGAGATAGTGGAAATGAAAGCAGCGGGCTTTCGGATGAGGCCAAGCTCCTGCGCCCACGAGTAGTCGATAGGGATCTTAGGAACGACGGGCTCGGGCTTCGGCTTGATTGTGCCGTCCTTGACGAGCTTCTGATAGACCTGAGCGAGGGTCTGGGGCATCTCCTCGAAAGTCTCGGGGACGTAGATGCCAGCCTCACGCATGGACTTGTTCTTGGTAGTGGCAGTCTCGAGCTGAGAGTTGGCGAACGAACCAGCGTGACCGAACTGAACCTCGGTCTTCAGCATGCCGGCAACGGTACCGATGGCCCACGCGACGATGGGCTTGGTAATCTGGCCAGACTTGACGGCCTCAATGACACGGTACTCCTCGACTCCACCGACTTCACCGAGAATGACAATGATTTTGCAGTCAGGGTCGGCCTGGTAGCGCAGAGCGTGGTCGATGAAAGTGGTACCGGGGTACCTGTCACCACCAATGGCAACACCCTCGAGAACACCGTCTGTGGTGTTGGCAATGATGTTGTTCAGCTCGTTGGACATACCTCCAGACTTGGAAACGTAGGAAACGGAGCCGGGGCGGTAAAGCTTGGAGGCAACGATGTTGTCCATCATACCACCAGTGTTACCGATCTTGAACGCGCCAGGCTTGATTCCACCGACAGTAGCAGGACCGATGATGGTGACGCCCTTCTTCTGGGCAACATGCAGGATCTCACGGGCACGGCGCTCGGGAACACCTTCAGCAATGATGGCAATCGACTTGATCTGAGGGAACTCGAGCAGCTCCATGGTGGACTGGTAGACGGAGCGGGACGAGGCGAAGTTGACAACGGTGTCGACATCGCTGTGCTTGGCCATGGCCTTCTCTACCGACTGGTAGACGGGCAGCAGGGTCTCGCTGGTTCCCCAGTACCTGCAGAACTTAATTAGCACCTCAATTGCATGTTGTGGAAGACTGGCTTGGCACGCACATTTTGCTGACGAACTGGCCGCCGAATGTGTAGATGATACCGGCTACCGAGGGCTGCTTGCGCTTGCAGATGAAGTCGAAGTCGAGCATGCCCTGCACGGCACGGGGCTGCAGGCCGCTGCGGGCTGTTAGACGCGTTCTCGGTGAGAGTTCAGGCGGGGTCCTTACTAGACGAAGCATCGCGTCTTGGGGTGGAACAGCGTGTGCGAGGGCGGGGGAGTCAGCGCACGGCTGGGAGCCTCGAAACGGCGGATGTTGTCGTTGGCAGACAGGCCCTCGCTGGTCGAGGTGCCTGCCTGGTTGGGGGCAGAGCCGTTGACAGGCGCGGCGGAAGGCATCGTGGCCGGTCGTGTGTCAATTGAGAGAAAGGGTCTGGGGTCTAAGGAGCGACAGGTGTCAGTATTTGTGACGGCACGGCGGTGAGATGCAGCGCTGCGTCTGACGTGAGGGCGTTGGTGTGGGCGCCGGGGAAAAAGCTGCGCACAGCAAACAGAGCAATTGGCAGAATGTGAGGAGTCTTGGGGGAGGGGAGGGCAGAGGCCAAACGCACCTTATGGAGCAGTGCCAGGGCGCGGGCACAGCAGCAGAGGGAGGCTTGGGATGAAAGAGGAAGAGGTTGCGAAGCTGGGCGAGCTGGCGAGAATTCCCGAAGAAATGATGGGCCCTGCTGTGCTTCTTTTCGGCGGTGTTGAGGTCCCTGCTCGACTCTTGCGTTGTTGGGCTAAGGCCGGGCGCGGCGCTATCGGGCGGTGAGGAGCCGTGTACCTATGTGTCCGCCCTCGCACTCGGCAGCGGGGGGGATATCAGCAGCGTCGAGACGTCAATTGGGTGTATTGGCGTCGGCAGCTGCTGTTGATATCGGCATCCACCCTGTCTTGCTCCCATCGGAGGGCTGGCACAGTCCGTTGAGGCTGCCCGCCGTGTCTCGCAGCCCTCAACGCGTCCGTTCCATGCAATCCATGCAATCCTGCCCCTGGGAGGGGTCGCGCGCTAAGTGGGCCGGTGGCTTAGCGTGCAGTTGATGCGCTGCAACCCCGAGCGACGCTCAACGCAAAAAAACATCAGACCGCTGCCCCAATTACTGAGCTCAACCCCTCAGCAGCCGTCTGACGCCCCAATTCCCCATTCCACCCGCCTGCACTCTATCTCCTGCTCTTGCTGTGCTGTGCATCGCTCCTGCCTCCAATCCCACACAATATAGGTACGTCGCAGCTGCCTCCCGGGGCGCCGCACCTTCCCTCGCTGCGGTCCCCCTCCACTCCACACCACTGTTGTCCCGATCCTCGCTCTTCATAAGGTCAGCCTGCCGTAGCGCCGCGCTGTCTCGGAATTATCGTCGGGTGTCCACACCGCGTGTTCCTGAATCTTCGCGCCTGCCGCAGCTGCCCTTCATCTGTCCATTGACTCTTCCCTCCTCGAGCTGCCACTCACGCCCGCTACAGTTTGACGCCTGACATTTGACACACCTGCAACATGTCTGCCAAATCCATCCTCGAGGCCGACGGCAAGGCCATCCTCAACTACCACCTCACCCGCGCCCCTGTCATCAAGCCCACTCCTCTGCCTGCCTCCTCGACACACAACGCCCCGCCCAAGCTTGCATCGCTGTACTTCGCAGCCGACGCCGACGTCAAGGGCGTGCTCGACCAGGCTGAGGTCACATACCCGTGGCTGCTGGTCCCCGGCAGCAAGTTCGTTGCAAAGCCAGATCAGCTGATCAAGAGGCGAGGCAAGAGCGGACTGCTGTGCCTGAATAAGGGCTGGGCGGAGGCTCGTGAGTGGATCGAGGCGCGTGCAGGAAAGCCACAGAAGGTCGAGACAGTCGACGGTGTCCTGAGACAGTTCCTGGTCGAGCCCTTCGTCCCCCATCCCCAGGACACCGAGTACTACATCAACATCAACTCTGTGCGCGAGGTACGTCTCTCTCTATTTTTCCGTGTTTCGTTCCTGTTCCGTTCGCGATCGAGGTCAGGGCGTGCAGGGCAAGGCCCTTACGTTCGGCGACGTCCGCTGCGCGAAAGGCATATTCGCATGCATGCACTCCGGCGAAAAACTGCTGCGTAAGTGGGAGCGGATGGCTGGCTCGAAAGCAGACGGGCGCACTGCCTGGTTTTGTTTGACGGCCGGCCGGACGAAGGGAACCAACCCTGACCCACTCTTGCTACATGCGATACGCACGTTCCTTTCACATGCCAATTCTCCCTGCCTTTTTGCCCTTTTCGTTCACTCAAATTTGCTGCACTGGTGTTGCGGCTCCGTTGAATTGCGGCTACTGCACGCTTGCACCAATCACGTTGTGTTCTTTCACTGACGGTCCCGCTTTAGGGTGATTGGATCCTCTTCACCCACGAGGGTGGTGTCGATGTTGGTGATGTCGACGAGAAGGCTGAGAAGCTTCTCATCCCCGTCGACCTGAAGGAGTACCCTTCGAACGAGGAGATCGCTGCCACTCTCCTGAAGAAGGTTCCCCAGGGTGTTCACAATGTCCTCGTTGACTTCATCTCGAGGCTGTACGCTGTCTACGTCGACTGCCAGTTCACGTGAGTACAACGCTCTCCACTAAGCATGAATGTTACTGACTTTCCACTTAGCTACCTCGAGATCAACCCTCTCGTCGTCATCCCCAACGAGGACAAGACCTCTGCTGAGGTTCACTTCCTTGACCTGGCTGCCAAGCTCGACCAGACTGCCGAGTTCGAGTGCGGTGCCAAGTGGGCTATTGCCCGCAGCGCAACTGCTCTCGGTATCCCAGTTGCCCCCTCCAAGGAGACCAAGACTACCATCGATGTCGGTCCCCCAATGGAGTTCCCTGCTCCCTTCGGTCGTGAGATGAGCAAGGAGGAGGCTTACATCGCCGAGATGGACGCTAAGACTGGTGCGTCCCTCAAGCTCACCATCTTGAACGCAACTGGTCGTGTCTGGACTCTCGTTGCTGGTGGTGGTGCCTCCGTCGTCTACGCCGACGCCATTGCCTCGGCTGGTTTCGCCAGTGAGCTCGCCAACTACGGTGAGTACTCTGGTGCTCCCACAGAGACACAGACCTTCCACTACGCACGAACAGTGCTTGACCTCATGCTTCGTGCTCCTCAGCACCCTGAGGGCAAGGTCCTGTTCATTGGTGGTGGTATTGCCAACTTCACCAACGTTGCCTCTACCTTCAAGGGTGTCATCCGCGCCCTGAGGGAAGTTGCCGGTTCCCTGAACGAGCACAAGGTCCAGATCTGGATCCGTCGTGCCGGTCCCAACTACCAGGAGGGTCTCAAGAACATCAAGAACGTCGGCCAGGAGCTCGGCCTCAACATGCACGTCTACGGCCCCGAGATGCACGTATCAGGTATTGTGCCTTTGGCGCTCATCCCTGGTAAGACAACGGACATCAAGGAGTTCTCTGGTTAAGCGTGCATTTTGTAACATAGGAGCTTATGGATCATGGCTAGACAAAGAGTAACGTTTGGGGAGCGTGCATGGAGTATTTGTTCGGGCGCACTTGTTGCTCACGCCTAGACTATGTCGAGCCCAGAATTGGCGGACAGCTCTTAAATATAAGATTTAATACTTCTCTTAAATCGTGCAGATACTAGTGTGTCCTGATGTAGTGAAAAACGTTGCCCTTCTGGCATGTGCATACCTCGTTGCTTCACAGAAAAGAGCGCTATTTCTGCGAGTATGCATGTGGGAATCGTTGTGCTGTCGAGCCTGATGTCTGGTGGTCGTGCCTTCCTGTGAGGCAGACGGAGTTGGTCCGTGCCCCTGCGCGACTCCTTGACGAGGAAAGCATCGTTCCTTTGCCACTGTATCAGTTTTCGCCATCAACACGCTTCCGAGCTCCACCAGTCATCCATTCTGTCATAACACCTTCAATCAATTCCCTACATCTACCCCAGTTGATGATCGGTGCGCTGCCGCCGTGAAAGCCGAGACGCCTTTGGATTTCTTTGACCAATCAGATCAGGCCGACGACTGCTTGGGCGCAATCATGTCAATCAGCGCATCTTCTGTTTTGACCTGAAAGAGCTGGAAAGCTTATGGAAGCTTGGTGTGTGTGAAAATGATCAAGGCTACAGTGCGTCCAATCCTGAGCATAAAGCCTGGATGGGTGCACTTTCCACGACCCACGCCGAGATTGATCAATGAGCCATTGTCTCGTCATATTTCCGGCCGAAGGAATGATCGCAAGGTAAAGCGGGATGCTCCCATACTGAAGTCGCCAAAGCAGTCGTTTCCAATACCTGCGGCTGCGACGTTGCGCCCAGATCGCAGCCATGATCTGCTTGTTGCCGTGGCTGAGCTAGGTGCTCTCGAGCAGCGAATTGGCTACAGGTTCAACGATAAGCTGTTGGGTCTGTCTGCCTTCAAGACTTCACCGCCCGACAATCCAGTCAAGTTCCAGTCACTAAGTGCGTCATTCCAGGACTGGAAGCGACTTGCTTTGCTTGGGGACAGGGCTCTAGACCTGGCTCTGTGCCATACTTGGTATCAGAGTGGGAACAGTCGATGTAAGTATCACTGCTCGATGATGGTTTCAGGGTCTCTCAACGCTGACTCCATCTCAGTGAGCTACGCCTCGACGGAAGAAAGGCTAGTAACACGAAGAGCTCTGGCTCGGAAGGGCCTTAAAATCCATCTCGATAGAAATATTTTGACCAACGGGCTCTCTCTTAGTCACCACATACTGGGCGAGGTTTTTGAGGCTTTGATAGGCGCCATATATCTCGATTCCCAGTCCAATCTCCATGCTGTCCAAAAAGTCCTAAGAAACATCGGTTTCAGCGAAGTGCGGACTGATGTCGAGACTTCAGCGACTGAACGGTCCGTATCACAAGAGGCTTCGTCGCAGTCCACATCAGTCACTACTCATAGCGATCCGGTGGACGGAAACTTGAGTGTCCCTGGAAGACAGATACAGATCAAACCTCACTTAGATCCCACACCAATTCCAGCTGATAACACAAATGGTATTGGAGACGAAACAAGTAAGGAACCGTCAGTAGCGACGGGTGTATCACTCGATCATGGCCAATCCAACAACGCTGTGCTCGTCGGCAACCCGCACATACTCAGCATATACCGGGACTTAGTGGAGATATTTCCGAGGAGGCCGTCACGCTTGCAGATTCCGAAGAACCAGGACGAACTCAGAACCAAAATCTTTGGCAGTCTCCATGAGTGCTTCGAGGTGTACTTTCAGGTTAAGGATCTTTGTTCATGGTTTCCTGCTCTGCAGGCGCGATACGCGAGGTTCTATGGTGCACACCTAAAAGACAAATCCAAGAATCGGGGCCTGGGCGAGAAAAGATACCTTTGGTTTTTCAACAGTTCCTTCATCGAAAAGGAACAGCCTCCGTTGTTGGGTAGTGTTGGGCCAAAGGCTGCTATGCACGACATGCTTGAGAGTGAGCTCCGACGGGCGACCAATGCACGGTATGGAGCCCCGTTCAACACCAGGACTGTAGTAGAGGCTCTCCGACATTTTACGAATCGTGGCGAGTCCGATGTCCTCCTGAACGCACTGTATATTGAAGAGCGAGTACGGGACTACATCAGACGACAGGCAGGTTTCCCAGATTGGTACGACCTGCCAGAGAACAGGGACAAAGTACTTCCACCCTGGAGAGTATTACAGTCTGAACTCCCCCCGCATGCAGAGATGGTGATACCAATGGAGGTTCTTCTACGGAGTGAAAGTTCTTCACAACCACCTCTCTTGCTCGACACCATACGCCAGCCAGACTCTCAGTCTGACACCATGACAAGCTATCACGAACAGCTGGCTCGAAGCGACCGTGTACGGTTTGCACATCGAGAACGTGGCGGATATCGATTGTCCCCTTCGCGTTCGATGGCTTCCTCAGCTTGGACGGTGATGGCCAATACCATCTCTTCCGAAAAGCATGCAGGCTTGCTGCAGCATGATATTCAGGTGCACCCGTACGCGATACATAAGGGGGAGAAACAGTGGTCTAAAAGACATCCGGTGCATCAGTCAGATTGGCTCTACTTCTGTGGCTCACCTCTGTCTATTTGTCAGCACTCTCTTCGGAAGAACGAAGAGTCACACGCCCAGAAAGCAGATGTCGGCCCAAAGGCCATCATCGCGAAGTCTTTAGCAACGAGCATTGAGGCTGACTCAATACAAATCGTCCCAATGACGGGTCCATTATCGCCACACTCAAGTCATTGGAGACAGCGATGGGTTGGAAAAGCACTCGAGTACCTCTATTACCTTCAAGACACAAAAAAGGAGTCGACCGCTCTGTCAAAAGCGGCTGAAAATACCCAGCGACCTACTCGTGTGGGAGATGCGTTGTATTTCTGCTCAGACTCTCCTCTCTTGTGCGGTCGGTTCGTAACTCGCAATAGTGACTTCGAGATAACGGAATTAACAGTCAGCACCCGAATCGAGCCCTACAGCAGCTGCAATCCAACAGACGACATCCTCGGGCAAGAGAATTCGGACACCGAAAGCACGAGCGCAAAGTCTACCATTGCCGACACCACAAGGAGCTCTCGCAGATCGAAAACGGTGTCCGCTATGCAAAAACCTTACGAAGGACGCAGAATGCGATCTGCAATTGCATCGATGGAGGCGGGCTGGCGCGGAAGGATTCCTGCAAAGCCCCAAAGTGCTATCAGCCATGCACGGGAAGGCGGCCCACCAGGACCCGCCTGCACTCAAAACTTCATCCGTGAGATCGACAATAGTGTCATCCGCAAAATGGATAGGAGCCTCAACGGCAAAACCAATCCTTATCCCAGGGTTCGACCGCGAAAATGCATCTCCGCGCCCTTCTGGCGAAAGCGGTCTCCTGAAGACGGCACAAAAGCGGACACCGCGCCTCCAAGTATCGAAGCACAAAACCTCATGAACCTTGTTCGCCCGGACCGTGCCCCAGAAAGGGACGACAGCAAAGCGCTAGCCACAGACGCAGCGACCAAATGTGCCATCACGCAGCATGATTCCCTTGGCCACACGTGCAACCAGTCCAGTGATGCCGATCACCGGAATCAGGGCCCCGGCCTCAAACCCGCTCACGAGCCAAAGGACCAGCCTGACAAACCGAAGACTGCATTTGGGAAACTCAGCGCAATTATGACGGGGAACAGAGTATGGTTTGAAGAACAAGTATCGAAGGCCGTGCCGACGTTTACGTCTTTCGACCCCGTGAAGAGAGCTAGTGGGTTCAAACAAGACTCTGGACTGAAGGATCCTTTCAGGGACCTCACCACAGCGAGGTCTGCCAGACCGAGCGGATCTGAGGAGGAAAGCGAAAGTGAGGAGCAGAAGAGTGTTGGCTGTAACCTCGTGAGACGATTCTTGTCGAGGAAACAGTAAGCATAGCGGTTTGATTTCAGTGGCCGTTTTGGAGACTCTTGCATAATGTAAGATATAGTAAATCCATTGTAAATCCATAGCACGATGCATCAAATGGTAGACTCTAAACACCCATATCTATGCTTACATTACTTGTAGGAGATGTTGGTATTCGACACGGTCTATATCTTTGTGTCGGCCTTGTCTTCACGATGATGTTCATGCATCACCCTTGACACAGACCCACAAGACCTCCGTACCGACGTCGTCAATCAGCGCCCAACTAGGACCCTTTTCTCGCTCAGAATGCTCTTATCTTGACCTTTGACAATTTCTCGAACAGGTTCCATTCACTTTGCCTTGGCATCATACCCGTCCGGCATGGCAGCGATATCCAGAAGTCTTGTCGGCAATCTTACTGTCTTACTCGTGTTCCGGGCGCATCGCACATGTTTTTCTTCACAAGTTTGAAGCCAGCTTCTCGCCCGTAGCATAACCGTGATGTCAAGGGGACTCGCGAGGACGACATGCGAGAGCGCATGTGCCATGGGAGAACCTTAGTGACTCAGCTAATTGCTGCGCAGTACGTGTGAAACACACACCGTACATTACAGAATTGTTCCAGATAACGATCGCCTCCTCTGGCCCGTGAAATCCCAGCCACAAGCGCAGCAGGAAGTGCTTTATGGTATGAGGTAAAGTCAGGCAGACGTTCAAAGCCTCCGTCTCTTCGCATCTCTCGAAATAGCTGCAATCGATCGCATCTGTTACAAGGGAACAGAAGCGACATGATGCTGGCTATGTCGATGCTTAGCAACCATGCACTGCTCGGGGAAGGCGACGACGTTCTCCTGATACTCGCCGACCTCGTACCGTATGAAATCGCGAGCCAAGGGCAGCTCTTCATCAGTACCGTCTGACTCGTTTAAAGTCGCTCGCAGGGTTTGGAAAGGGATCTGTTTGCAGATGGGGAAAGAGCCAAGTTAGCGTCAATGCTGCCGGAGACTCGGAACTCGGAGATAACGAAACGCGGGGAAGGAAACTCCCGGCAGCGGGAAGGAGCAGCGACCCACACCATTCGCTGACTCGGCCGTTGACAACAACCTCGGAGCTGAAGCTACCCCATTCGAGATGGCAGCGATGATGGATTGTCTGCCGGCTACTTGCGATTTCTCTTCGAGCTGCCTAATCACCCCGTACAGAGGCTGCGGTTGAGAAAGTCTCTTTACTACGTCACGAAACATACAAAGATTTCTCACATTTCGAAACGAACCCAGAGATGGCATGTAAGTATTCTGGAACAAAAATCACGGGTTGGGAATGAGCTGACGGCGCTCTCAGTGATTGCTGCAGGAGCAGCCGGCACAGCAGCTCTTGCCGCCTACCTGAACGCCAAGTTCCATATCGCGTACGACCTTAAGCATGCTCGCGGTGGTCTTGCACCATCACAAGATGTCCTCGACTTCATTACCGAACGGATAGTGAAGAGACGAGTCCTCACATACCACGTTCTGGAAGACCAAGCTCTGCGCAATCGACCGAATGACCCATTTCTGGTCTTCGAAGGCAATACATGGACGTACAAACAGTTCTTCGAGGCAATCACCGGAGTGGGCAATTGGCTCATGAACGACCTGGGTGTACAGGTCGGGGAGATGGTCGCCATTGACGGAGGGAACAGCCCCGAGTATCTGATGCTTTGGTTTGCACTGGACGCAATTGGAGCCACCATAAGCTACATCAACTGGAACCTCACTGGAGCTGGACTTGTACACTGCGCCAAGGTACGTAGGAGACATTGAGATATGCTATTTGAAGCTGATATTCTCCCAGCTGTGCCAGGCAAAACATCTCATTGCAGACGTCGACGTCAAGAACAATATCGAAGCCAGTCGAACCGAGCTTCAAAACCTCGGCGTGACAATTCACTACTACGACCCATCATTTATTGCTTCGCTACCCGACAGCACGCCGATCCCCGAAACGCGCCGAGAGAGCGTTCCTATCGAGTCAGTACGTGGACTGATCTATACCTCTGGAACGACCGGCCTGCCAAAGGGTGTTGTGATGACTACAGGGCGTGAGCTGCTAGTGGGTTACACAACAGCAAATTACCTAGGCTTGAAGCCGGGCGATAAGATGTACACATGCATGCCACTCTATCACGGTGCAGCACACGGTTTGTGCGTCACGCCGACGATACATGCTGGCAGCACAGTGGTTCTGGGACGGAGGTTCTCGCACAAAACATTCTGGCCCGAGGTCGCAGCGTCGGGCGCAAACCATATTCAGTATGTTGGAGAGCTCTGCAGGTACCTGCTTAATGGGCCACCGAATCCATACGAGCGCAAGCACAACGTCCAGGTAGCATGGGGCAATGGCATGCGCCCAGATGTGTGGGAGCCGTTCCGTGAGCGATTTAACATACCGATCATCAACGAACTCTACGCGGCTACTGATGGACTCGGTGCAACCTTCAATCGCAATGAAGGTCCTTTCACGGCTCACACGATCGGACTTCGAGGCTTAATTTGGAACTGGAGATTCAACAACGAGGAAGTACGGGTGAAGATGGACGTCGACACCGAAGACATCATGCGCGACGAGAACGGCTTTGCGATAAGATGTGGTACGAACGAACCTGGACAAGTGTTACACCGTCTGACGCCGGAGACTTTACCGAGCGTCCCAGGATACTACAATAACGACAGCGCCACCGAGAAGAGGAGGATCACGGATGTCTTCCAAAAGGGTGACATGTAAGTCCATACATTACAGTAGCCAAGGCTGGAGACTGATAGTATTCAGGTGGTTCAAGTCCGGCGATATGATGCGGCAGGATAGCGACGGCCGCGTCTTCTTTGTCGACAGACTGGGTGACACATTCCGCTGGAAATCAGAGAATGTCTCGACCAATGAGGTCGCCGACATGATTGGCAAATTCCCGCAGATCGCAGAGACCAACGTCTACGGTGTTTCAGTTCCCGGATACGATGGAAGAGCGGGCGCTGCGTCGATAGTCATGGCTGAAGGCGTGACAGAATCGACGTTCGATTTCCAGGCCCTAGCGAAACATGCTCGAGCTGTTCTACCTGGCTATGCTGTGCCACTTTTCCTGAGAGTGACACCTGCTTTGGAGTATACTGGAACGATGAAGATCCAAAAGGGCAGACTAAAGTCAGAGGGCATCGACTTGGAAAAGGTGACTGGCACTGATAAGCTGTACTGGCTTCCGCCAAACAGTGATCGATATCAACCGTATAGAAGGAAGGAATGGGAGGGCATCAAGGACAAGAGCATACGATGTACATAGAAGCATATCGATGATAGCAACGCTGTTCAGAGATGGCTATGTTGCGAATACACATGTCCGTGATCAAGGCTTCGAAAGAGGGTCTTCTGGCCGATAGACTCCACCAACTAGCATGGTGGCGTTGCTGACTAGCTCAGCCCTACGAACATTGAACATTGCGCTTACCATCGATCTCCCACCACAACTCTTATATCACTCGGCACGCCCACCACGTATACACCATATCTTCTCGAATACCCGATAGCGATCACGTACATACACCATGGGCAAAGCAGAAGTCGGCAGCTCGAAATGGATCGGCAACAAGATGAAGTCGAAGGGCCTCCAGCGGCTGCGGTGGTGGTGCGAAATCTGCCAGAAGCAATGCCGCGACGCCAACGGCTTCAAATGCCACGTACAATCCGAGTCGCACGTGCGCCAAATGCAGGTCGTCGGTGAAGACCCGCGCAAGTTCATCAACCAGTTCAGCAACGACTTCCAGCGCGATTTCGTCTCTCTCCTCCGCACCGCCCACAACGAGAAGTGGATCTCGTCGAACAAGTTCTACAACGAATATATCCGCGACAAAGAACACGTACATATGAACGCGACTAAGTGGCCGAGTCTGACGGAGTTTGTCAAACACCTGGGACGCGAGGGCATCGTCCATGTCAAGGAGGATGAGAAGGACGGCTTGATGATCGCTTGGAGAGACACCAGTCTTGCTGCCACACAGCGCAAGCAGGAGATCGCCGAGCAAGAAGCCGCCGAAGCGCGAAGCGGAGCCGGCGAAGACAAGATGTTGAAGAAGATGGCCAAGCGCGCAGCCGAGGAAGCCGAGGCTAAGAAAGCCATCGAGGCGAAGAGGGCCGCTGCTGCGGCGGCGACAAAGCAAGAACCTACACCTCCTGCCGAGGGTGATTCGCCAACAGCAGAGAAGCCTGCTTCGCTAGTCGAAGAAGAGAAGAAGGGGGGCGAGGAGCTTGCTGCTGCTGCGCCGGTGAAGCTGAGCTTTGGCTTGAAGGCAAAGGCAGCGCCACCGAACAAGGCCGGTCTTGGACAAATGAAGAGCCAAAGTATCTTCAAGCGGAAGAAGGAGGGCGTCGACGAGAAGCCGGCGAAGAAGGTCAAGTTGTAGGGATCAGCATGGGGCTCACTGTTGTACATTTAGCGCGGCGTTTGGGCAGGCATACCATTGGCATTTACATTGGGAATTACTGGATAGTGCAAAGGGACAAATCAATTGAGTATCATTTAAATATTTACCATCAAGTGCATTCGACGTTGACTACGCTGAGTACTTCCAGGCTTGTACATATATTACTCCTCTCTCAAGATTCTAGCTTCCACGTAGTTCTACGATGACACTATAGGCGCACCACCAACCTCCTCACCTACCCTCAAACTCCCTCATCACACCTTCAGCCTTTTCCTGCGCAATCTGCATCCCCGCACCCGCCGCTGCCTTCAAGCCCTCCGCCATCGCAATCGCCGCCTGCTTCATCATGACCATCGTATCGCCCGCCGCGAACACCCCTCTGACGCTTGTCTCATTAAACATGGAGTTGACGATCTTGACATGCCCACCGAGACTCGCATCCACCGTCTCCACACCCAGCTGCTCAATGAGATGCTGCGCCCGATTCACCGTCGGCGGGCGATGCGCAATAAACCCCAGCGTCACCGGGTTGCCAGTCTCGAACTCAATCGTGATGCCGTCTGTGTGGCTGGGCCCGTTGTTCACCAGACGCGTAATCTTGCGCTCATCCAACTTTGCGCCAAATGCTTTCGACACTTTGAGCGCGCTCTGCACAGCGTCGTCGGCGAGGACGGGGCCGTTGCTGAAGATGGTGATTCTGTCGTCGAAGGCTTTGGCCATCTGGACGTAGTGGCTCTGGCTGGGGTGGGCGAATGTCAGGATGCCGATGGGTGTGCCCCGCTGCTCGAAGCCGTCGCACGCGAGACATTGGTAGACATGATCTGGCCAGTTTTCTCTGTAGCCGGGGATGTCAGGCAAGATGTCCTTGCTGCCGGTTGCGAGGATCAATTTGCGTCCGAGGTAGGTGTTGGACGAGCTGTCTTTGATCTCGAAGCCGGAGTATTTCTCTGAGCCGATCAACGTCTTGGATGCGTGAGTGATGGTGGCTTGTTGGAACCATACGGTCTCGTAGCGAGACTCGATTTGTTCGCGGGCTTTCTGACGGAAGCTGTAGGGCTCCTGGTGGTCTCGCGAGGCCACAGTGTGCATGTGTTTGATGCCCTCGTTGCGGTATTCGCGTGAGTCGAAAACTAGTGCCGTGCCGCGAGTGCGCGCGAAGACGAGGGCGGCATTGAGTCCTGCAGGTCCGGCTCCGATGATCAAAGCGTCGAAGATTTGTGGTCGTAATGCTGACATTGTTGTAGTTTGATGTCGTCGTGACAGTATAGATGCTTTGGTAGTCTCAGATGGGCTTTCAAATATCTCCACCCACAAGATATACGCCGTATACGTCCCTCAGACATTGGAGTTTCAGCACTTTTTATATTTGCGGAACCCGTGCTGCCCATGGAGACTTTCGCGATGTGAATCCTTCAGAAACGCTGTGGTCTGCAAGTGTCGAAGGAGAGTACGGCGGCAGCATGGTGCTCTGCTTGTTGCCAAAATCTCCATTGGGCTACACAAGCTTATGCGATAGCTAAGCATTATGTTACCGAAGACTTAGACGCGGTGGGTGGGCAGAGTGGCTTTTGGTTCGTGGCCTGAGAAGTCTCCGAACAAAGTCTCCGTCCGCACGCGGAGTAGAGCCCCTGTAGACCAACTCTAATGTCACCAAAGAGACGAGATGTATCCACGGAGCCAGCCTTAGTCTTCTGAAGACCTCCCTTAATTGTGGGTATCTGGTTGTTGTATCCAGCTCTTACGACAACATGAGAGACCAAGTACCGTAGGCTGACTACACAAGCACACCAGAGGAAGTCCATGTATGAAGACTACCCGGTCTATTGATGCAATCTACAGATCCATTGAACCTCGGCTGGCATTCGACTTGACTGTGAGTGACCATCGACCCTCCAGGGCTGTCGCCAAAATTGCGCGAGATCCTTCTTCGTCTTTCCATTTCCGAACGAAGATGTTGGCTGCACGCTGTCTTTCCGATAATTATTCAGGTCAGCTCTGTTTTGATTGACAGGCTCTGAGCTCGCTTCGCCGTCCTGGCTGCCGACCGGCGTTGCCGTCTGCATAGCAGGACCTAGACTTGATGTTTTGACCCTTTGACCGTTGGTCGATGCTGGATCTCGATTGGCAGAACGCCAATTCGACTCTTCGAAAGTTTGATGGCTGGCTGATGCTGAAGCTGAAGGTGCAGTCAGCTACGAGCGTTCATCTCAACGATCTGGCACTTGCCCATTTTCTGCGATCTTCTTGCGCCTCTTGTATCGCGGTGAGGGTAACGACTGATGTTGGGCAGCTGCCCAGGCCCTGCGTCGGGTCCAGCAGGCTCGTTAAGCTCTTATCATAGCTCCTGCACGAAACAATTCATGGCGCGCCAAGGGTCCGAATGACTGCAAGCACTCTCTTTGACAATAACCCATCTTTGTGTCAGACTAGCCCAGAAATGCACTTTGATCGTGTACAAGTCCGTGAAGTAGTCGAGCGAGTTGAGACGCGACTCGAAATTGTTGGGATAGGATGGAGGGCCGTTATGCGCTACAACGCAATCGTGTATTTGGAAGTGATCAAGCGGAATGAGATGATCAGTTGAGTGGAGCCAGCTCATGAGATCTAATCTCTGGTTAAAGGGCTGTAGCAAAGATTTCGCGGAGGTTCACGTACGTAGTACTTCTTTAGACAGTTCTGCTCTACGCCCGGCAGTGACCTCCGCTTCAACGGGCGGGTTACGATTGAGATCTACAAGAGTTGAAATCCGATTGAGCTGATCAGCGTAGGGCTCCGCAAGCTTCACGCTCGAGGCGGCATGGTTGGTGAACGAAAGCGCCGCGTCATCTCGGTATAGGAAAGGCATACTGGAAAATGGATGTGTTGCCGCTCTTGTGATTTGATGAGCGGATGTGACGATAGCGAATACGTGACTGGTCTGTCCTTGGCGAGGCTGGGTCGAGGTGTTGAGGTTCGATGAAGGCTGGGCACGGTCCGAGAAGGCATAGACCGCATGATTGTTCTTGCCGGTATGGAGATGTGTTGCTACTGCTGCTTGCTTGGAGCAGCTGACCCGCACTTTCCTGATGACCCCCTGAGCGAAAAGTCACAAGTTAATACAGATCAGCGCCATCCACCAACGCGACCTTCATCCCACCTCTCTTTGCGCTCTGCTCTGAGGTAGGCAACCTTCCGTCCTTCTCTTATCCTTCTTACGAAATCGATCACCTCTCGTTCACTAGCGACTGCATCATTGCCACCAACACCCTCACCTTCCAAGAAACTCTCTTCCAGGCCTCGACACAAAGCTTCTTGTTCTCCTACCGCAGCATTTAGGCGTTGGTACAGCGCTGGCGGACTGAAGTCGCGGAGAGCTTCGTCCTGCTCTGCTTGCTTAGCTTTCCACTGACGTTCCAATGCTCGAAGAGCCAGTAAGCGTGACTGCGTGCCATCGCGCTGATGCTGAACATGTGCTTCAAGCTGCTTCAGAGATTCTGCAAGCTGGACATTCTGTGCTAGGAGTGCTTGTAACGGTGCTGTAGATGCCTGGAGAGAGGCATGGGCTATCTCTGGGTTGTGCGCGATAGCGTGTTGCAAGTCTGGTGTTGACAAGATCTCATGTAGATCTTTTGTTCTGTAGGGACATGAGTAGCTGGTATGTGTCGATCTGGAGACCTACATACGCTTTATCCTTGACAAATTCAGGCAACCAACCATCACTGGGAGGTTGAACAGCTAGCTGATACGGATCGGCCTGAGAGTCATTCTGAGGATACGCTAGTTGTGAGCCACTGTGAGATTGTGATTGTCCAGGTGGTGGTGGCAGTGGAGGTCCAGTCGATGGTGTTGCTGGGCCACTTGAGTTATTGGGCTTTGGTGGGGGGGGCGGAGGGGTAGAAGCATCATGTTGATAGAAGCTCTGAGAATGGCGAGGGGATTGGAAAGCCATGTTCGAAAGCATGAGATTAAAGGTATTGTGATACTCGTAGACCCGTTCAATGCCTGCCTTGAAGTCGTACACAGGCACGTGGTGACGAACGAAGCACGGGCCGGTTTCGACGCCGTAACGAAGCGGCGATTGCGCGAGTCAGCAGCGTTGCACCTCGACAATCAGCCGGTAAAGTGAGGTTGCGGTTCAGGGGCACGTCGTCCTCAGAGAAATTGCGGTCATCCAGAAGCGGAGGCGTACCAGCCAGACAGTCCGATGTGTTCTCCGCAGCGAGCCTCATCAAGTCATGGTCACAGAAGAGCCCCTGCCGCTCGCCAGGGGCGCACTTGCCGCATTCAGGTCTCGGCCTCAGGCACATGTCCGCTTTTAGACACAGGAAGATTGCTTGCGCCATCCGCAGCGCACGATACGGAGAGTTCAAGCATGCTGCAGCCATCCGCTGACTAGAGGCCGATTGAGTTTGTGCGCACACATTGCGATTGACAGGACGGACTTCGTTCACAAGTAGGGCAGGCTGGAGAGGGCAGGCAGGGCTGTCAGCATTGTGCAGGTGGTCGAACTGCTGCTGAAACTGTTTCACTGTTGCCCTGCAGCGAATACCGGGGGATAAGGCATCAAGACTGATGTCAACTGTCGTTCGGGATGCGCGAGGGGTAGATATCCACTCGAGTCTGCGCCGTTTGCGTGTCCTCGAATCAACCGCAAACCCTCCAAATCATTTCAAGATCATTTCCCATCGCTCGCCTCGCTCTCATCTCTGTATCCCTGGCGCCGCGGCTCATTGGCGGGCAGAAAAGTGTTCCTGCAGCGAAGTACCCCTGGCGCGCGGCAGGCTCCACTCGCGCTGCGCGAACCACCCTCGTTCGAGGCTGGCATTCACTGGCTGGGTGACGGATGGGCGCGTGGATAGCGACCAATTCCAGCGTCGTGATCCGCACTGAGGCCTCCAAGTGCTCCTCGCCCTGCTCGCGCGGTTTGCTCGGCAGTCACAGTTCCCCCTTTACGAGCGCTCTTGTATCGGATACGATTTGCAGTGCACACTCGGTCACTCACTCTAGACCCGCGATTTGTGCAGAGTAATGATCTCCCCCGGGTCATAAGATGGACAGTATGCAAGACGCCCAAGCGCCTGGCGAGGTCGCGCCTTCTACACAAGCTCAAGCCTCGCCGCCTCGCCAAAAGCCATCGACACTGGCTTCCATTGCCATTCAGTCCTTCGCCGCCTTCCGCTCCCAGACATCGTCACAGCCTGTCCCTATCGCCGTCCAGTCGCCGGTTCGACGCAAGCCTTTGCCAGCAGACTCTCCTGTCGCTGCTCGCTTCTCGCAGCTGAGCGCTCGCTCCAACAGCATCACCAGTAAAGATAATCTGCCTAACAATTCCGTGCTCTCGCCGCCCTTGACCGACGAGGGCTTGTTTGTACCCAGAAACCTCGACAGGTGAGCGTCTTATCGCCATGCGCCTGTCCATCGCTAACAATGACCGCAGCGACCCTCACGGGAACACACCTCTCGTCGGGACCGCGCCCAAGCCCTTCGAAGCTCGCAAAAGCTCCCTCTCAGTCACAGTCCTTAGCCCTATTGTATACTCTCCACGGCATGAGCGGTCGGTCAGCAACGGACAGCCACCACGACCGTCGAGAGTAGCAGACATCAAGGCGCACGCTCGCTCTCCTACCATGCCCAATATGCCATTATACACTTCAGAATCACGGCCAGGCCCAGACCTGAAGATCAAGTTGGACGGTGTCACAGAAGACTTCACCGACGACTACTACGGTGTCGAGGACGACGCCCCACGAGACATTACACAACAAGGGAAACCCAAGTCTCCGAGCGGCGGGTTTACTTCCTTCTTTGGCTGGAACTCGTCGAAGCCTAACGGCGCCGAATCGCCGGCTACGACATTCTCATTGTCCCCAACCAATTCTCCGCGACACAAACAAGGGAGCATGCCTGCCAAGAACAAACCTAATGGTCTGGACATTCCAGCCGCCAACTCATTGTCTTCGTACTTCAACGTACCCGGAACACCACTTCTCTCGTCGTCGCCACAGATGAACGCTCACGTTGAGGAGCTGGAGCGCGAATTGCGCGAGGTGAGCTCGGAGCTCGCTGCCTCCATCCAGCGGGAGATGGATCTGGAAGATGAGGTCGAACGCTGGAAAGCAGAAAGCGCCTCGGTCACATCACCAGACAATAGAAGAACAAGTGACTACTACTCGGACTCGGGTATTAGCTCGATCAGGTTTCCCATCAGCGACCCTGAAGCCAAGCTGGAAGAAGTTGACACACAACGTCGAAAGGCAGAGCAGGAGCGCGCCTCGTTGAAGGTGCGCATGGCTGAACGGCTCCAGGAAGAGCTCAGGCGTCGACGAGACTTGGAGGAGCAGGTACAGCAACTTGAGGACCAGGTCAGCGACCAGTCTAGAGCAGTGTCCATGGTCGAGGATCCCCGCATGAAGGACCTATCGATGTCTTTGGAAGATGCTAAAAGACGTCTGGCCGAAGAACGACGAGTGAAGGAGAACTTTGAGGATCTATTGACAGCTTTACGCGAAGAACTCGAGAAGCACCGCAACGAGGCCGACACTCTCCGAGAGCAAGTGGTACCCCAGCTGCGTTCGCGACTCGAGGTTCTGGAACTCGAGGCTGCCGACACCGAAAGACTCGTCTTTGAGTCGACTCGCATGCAACAGGAGATACAGCAACTACGGACTGAAAATCAATCCCTTGCTGCCGCCCGCAAGTTGCAGCTGGAGACGAGTCAACCACCACTGGCCAACCCAGCTTTCCAATCCATTGCAGAAGAAGAGGGCGATGCTCCTCCATCAAACCTGCGTGTCGGCTTGACACGGTCGAACTCACTTGCTCGCAGCACTGGTTTCAACTCTAAGCGGGGTTCGTTGATGAGATCGAATTCTGTCAAGAACAGGTCCGGCGATATCTCTCCTGCTGATACACCAACGGTCAGCAACCCGGTGAAAGAGCTTGAAGAGCAGCGTGATGCGCTCCACAAAGCTTTGAAGCATCTTCTGCACCGCCAGGAGATGCAACAGAGAGACTTCCAGAAACGCATCAAGGAGCTCGAAGCTGAGAGAGACGCTGCGCTCAACCTCACACCACGTCGGACCGCGTTCCATAGAGAGGTCGGTGATCTTCGCCAAGAGGTAGATGCGCTTCGACGCCGCGCCGATGACGCTCTGGAGCAGAAATGGCAGTGCGAGAAGGGTCTCGGCGGGCTGCGAATGGATCTTGATCGCGCACAACAGGAGACAAGCTCGCTCCGTGAACTCCTCCGCGAGCACGACATTACCATCCCCGAGATCCGTCTAGAGGACGAACCCATCTCTCTTGACAAGGCATACAACGAGCTACAGACGACGCAGGCTCTCTCAATCGCGCGCATCCAGCAGCTCGAATCTAGCGATGGCGAGTCACTAGGTGCCGCCGGTGCTGAAGCAGAGAGGACACTCGATCTTCTCAAGCGTAGCATTTCTGATGCTGAGGCAGAGCGCGACTTCGCTATTAGCGAGGCTGAGCAATACCGCCAACAAGCACGTCAGCTACAGAAATCCGAGCTCGAACATCTTGGTAAGGAGCAGAAGCTCAGCACCGAGCTCTTTGCCGCTGCCGGCCGTATGGACGAGCTGTCCAACAGAATCCAACAACAACTCGAGTCCAACAGCTCACTACGAGCTCGTCTGACTGATGCTATCTCTCGTGGAGAGCAAGAACAACAGAAGTCAACAGACCAGATCATCGAGCTGGAGCGACGTCTCAAGACCGCAGAGGATAAGGTCATGATGGCTCAGCAGTCGTCTGAAGAGGCCATTGCCAAGCACGAGACTGAGGTCCAAGCCTTGAAAGAAAGCCACAGCAGCCATCTGCGCCGCGTCAAGTCTGGCTTGTTGAGTCCATCAGCTTTCTCGCCCAAGATGCCGTCGTCGCCTGTGTTTTCGCAGCGATCGCCCCGCCTTGATGTGACTTCAAGTGGCCCAGCCATGACTATGGCTGAAGCAACCAAGACAGAGCTTCTCGAGAAGCGCGTCGAGGAACTTGAGCGAGCCCTAAGAGACGCCGATCGCGAGATGGAAGAGGTTGTCGGTCGCATGAACATTGCCCAGATCGAGGTTGCTGAGCTACAATTCGAGAAAGACGAGGCCCTTCGCCAAACACGAAGACTGCAAGCCGACATTGTCGCTGAGCGCGAGAAGGTCAAGGCACTCATGGCTTCAAACTAATTACCGACCTCTCTAGACCGCGCTCGCTGGATACGACGTTCTTACTTTACATAATATTCGCCGACTGCATGCATCCATATCTGCATATCGATGTGCCCTTGAGCCGTCGTTTTCGGCGTTCTTGCAAGCACTGCATCGACTTTGGCATTACGAGCAAACGCATATTACCTTTTCGAACGCACACCTTTACACGTTCTTGGACATGTATCCAGAACTTCGTCGTGGCCAGTGTCTTGCTGGCCACCATTTTATACCCTGTAGCAGCCAAGGCGCTTTTCTTGCCTTTCTCAGTTGGCGGCCTTCTCGCAGACATACTTACGGGCTTCTTCTCAAATGTCAAGGCCTTAGGCCTCTTTGGATATTTTGTGTACTCACTAGCATTCGTCTACGGATGTTGTACTATAACGGTGTAATGTATCAATGTCGACGCGTGTCTCACGCGTGTTACCAAAATCGAAGCATTACCACATCTGCAAGACGTGTCTCTCCTCCTTCCCAACTTGTGTTGTGTAATTATGTTTGATAGACGAGGCGAAGCGGAAGGTAGGCACACGACACGTGCACAGCGACACAAAATCAACAAAAGCATGTCGTTGCAGCCCCACTGACTACAATCCAAGCACTGGGGTGAATCACATGACAATCGCTGCAATGAGGGCTGCTCGAGCGTCGAAAAAGGGATGGTTACTGACTAGCAGACCCTGTGACCGCAGCACGTTCTGTAACGGCAATGCACCATCTGCGAAAGCGTTCAAATCTCGCAGAGCGGCAGCTCAGCATCTGCGTGTTTGATTTTCAGCAATACGGCCAGTATATGAAAACAACAGTTCACAGCACGCACCGGGTGTCCTGGGTGTTGGGTCGGCCCGTGGACTGGCGTGCTGCATGGCCGAACGCTAGAACCCACGGACTCCCTGACTTGAGCTCTCGTCGAAACAACCCCCCGTCCGCTCCCCCTCTCGCCAGCTGTTCGCTGTGATTTGCCTTCCGGGGGTTCGTTCGACGCTCTGTGCACTCGGAAAGAAAGTGCGCTGCTTTTCCTCCGCCCGCTCGCTCTCTCCCGCGGCCACGCAGCACTCCCTAAACCCCTCTCCTCCGAAATCATTGCGGGCTGCTCGAACCACACCGCCTACAGCACACTTCGATCCACCGCATTCTGAGGAGGCCTTTACAAGCCACCTCGGCTCCGCACTCGCTTCACAATGAACAACCAGCAGCAGGGCAACCGCCTGCAGCTCAATTTCGGCTTTGGTGGTGGGGGTGACCGCAACAACCAGTATGCCCAGGAGCAAGGTCGTGCCTTTCCCACTACGCCGTCGACATTCCCACAGCCTGTGTACCCGAACCAGGCTGGCCAGCAGGAGGTCTGGGGCGCGCAGCAGCAGCAGCAGCAGCAGCAGATGGGCGGCAATGGTTACGGAGGCTACTTCCAGAACCCCTACCAGCAGGCCCAATACCAGGGGCAACAGGGCAACCTCCAGGCCCCAGGCTCAGCCCGCGGCTTTGACCAGAGTCCCAACGGTCTAGCTCAGCAGCTTTCTCAGCAGCATCTTGGAAGTGGCAGCAACCGCTCTGGAAGCCCCTACGGTCGCCAGCCCTCGCCGAATCAGCAGCGTCCTCGGACTGCCGACAACCGCTCATATGGGTACGGAGGCTATGGAGGCGGCTCTGCACCTCGTCAGCCATCACAATCATTGTACGAGGAGGAGGCGCCGGCCAGAAACCCCGAGAAGTACTCCAGCAATGTTGCTCAGCAGGCCACCATGTCGAAGGGTCTGATTAACACCTTCTTCAAGGATAGTGTTCAGCGAGCACGCGACCGAAACCAAAGGTACGACAAATGAAGTTAAGGAATGTTGCGTCACTGACACAAAGACAGAGCTCTGGAACTTGAGTCCATCATGAAGGAGCCCTCCATCTCCGACAACCGTAAAGCCCAGAAGGAGAACAGCATGCGCAATGCTGAGATCCAATACCTCCGCTTCCTGCGAACAAAGGAAAAGCCTGACAACTTCTCGACACTCAAGGTCATTGGCAAGGGTGCCTTCGGAGAGGTCAAACTTGTCCAGCGTAAGAACGACGGTAAGATCTATGCGCTTAAGTCGCTGGTTAAGCAGGAAATGGTACGAACAAGAATCAAACGTGCGAGCTTCGCGGAACTCAGTCTGACACTACGCAGTTCAAGAAAGACCAACTCGCCCACGTACGCTCCGAACGTGACATCCTCGCCGAGTCGGACAGTCCTTGGGTTGTTAAGCTGCACACCACATTCCAGGACAACACCTTCCTTTACATGCTCATGGAGTTCTTGCCTGGTGGTGATCTGATGACTATGCTTATCAAGTACGAGATCTTCACGGAGGACATCACAAGATTCTACATGGCAGAGATTGTTCTCGCTATTGAAGCCGTTCACAAGCTCGGTTTCATCCATCGGTGGGCGTCCCTTCAAGGCAAATTAAGTACGCTGACTGACACTGTCTAGTGATATCAAGCCCGATAACATTCTTTTGGACCGTGGTGGTCACATCAAGCTGACAGATTTCGGTCTGTCCACAGGTTTCCACAAGGAGCATGACGCCGGCTACTACAAGAAGCTGCTCGCTGGCGGCGCGCACAAGTCGAATCGCGACAACCGCAACTCGATGAACATGGACCAGATCCAATTGACAGTCAGCAACCGAACACAAATCAACACATGGAGGAAATCTCGTCGTCAGCTTGCCTACTCCACTGTCGGTACACCCGACTACATCGCGCCAGAAATCTTCAGCGGCCAAGGATACGACTTCGGCTGCGATTGGTGGTCCGTTGGTACCATCATGTTCGAATGCCTGATCGGCTGGCCTCCGTTCTGCGCCGAAGAGCCCCATGATACCTACCGCAAGATCGTGGATTGGCCGCGCAACTTGCACTTCCCACCAGACCAGCAACTCGGTGCGGAGGCAGAGGATTTTGTTAGGCGGTGA
The DNA here is from genome assembly GCA_022225945.1 of Didymella pomorum. NCBI lineage: Eukaryota > Fungi > Ascomycota > Dothideomycetes > Pleosporales > Didymellaceae > Didymella > Didymella pomorum. Next base: position 553,000 of record JAKJXN010000011.1, on the reverse strand, counting down.
GTCTCCTTTGCGTTGTCATGACTGACTCGTATCCTAACGCATCATCTTAGCCTGATCTGCGACGCTGACCACCGTCTCGGCCGCATTGGTGGAGCGAGCGAAATCAAGCAGCATCCCTTCTTCCGCGGTGTCTCGTGGGATGGCCTGCGACGCATCCGTGCACCGTTCGAGCCTAAGCTGCAGTCTAACGTTGACACACAGTACTTCCCTATTGATGAGATCGACCAGAACGACAACAGCGCCGCCTACAGGGCACAAGCTGCGCAATCTGGAGAGGACGAATACGCCACCAGCCTTCCCTTCATTGGCTACACATACAAGCGTTTCGATGCTTTCCGAGGTGCATAGAGTGCTCGTCGACTGGTTGCGGCGATACACAGCACAATTGCATGTCGTTTTTGCAGGCTTTGGCATCGTATACAAGCATCGCCTAGGCGTTGGGCTTCATTTCTCTTGGACTCATATCTTAAGTTGTCGTTGTGCACATCATTAGGAGTATGGGGCGACCGCTGTATTGGAATCATGTGGGCTGCTTATGGTGTCACGAATAGGCATAAGCTGCAGTGGGTAGGATCCTTCTTCAAGTGCCTGGTAGCGGCACTTCAGGCGCAGGCAATTCTCAAGAGGCATCTGACTAGCTATTGAGACAGAGGAGTTCGGAGAAGAATCAAATAATGCGAAACTGCACCCTGCGATTGCCGAGTTAATGTGTTGTCTCGAGATCTTCATTCATCACATCCAGCGCCGCCTGCACTGCTCATGCAAGACTGGTCTTCATCCACGTGCAGTGTAAATGCAAATCGTTCCCAAATCGCCAGTAACTCCATGCTCGCGCGGGAGACTCAAGCCCGCCAGTATTTGCCCTCAACCCTCCGCTTCACATGCCTCTCGTACAGGGCTCTTGTCTCAGACCGCCAAAGTCATTGTAAAAAGACCATGCTCAACGCGCCTCGAACTGGACCATACTGCGCAAACGTTAGCACTGGACCCTGCAACGTACAATTCCCTCCAAGTTCGCCCAACCACGAATCCCTCTCTTCCACTCTTCACTCCTGTCTCTTCACCCTGCCATCCTTACAACAGGCCTCCTCATCCTATCCGCACCAAATGGAACAGCACTCACCGGTTCGTCCTCTGCTTGTACAACACACGGTGACCGCACTGCCTGCAGCGAATGGGCTCGCCGCGCTTGAGGGGAACGTCCTGATCGCAGTCGCCGCACTTGTAGTGGACGGTGCGTGCGTTGAGGTCGACTTGCTGTTGCGCCTCGGAGGTGTTGGCGTTGTAGCCGCCGTATTGTTGTGTGGACATTTTTGGTTTTGGGGGTAGGATCGCGGGTATGTAGTTTATACGGTAGCGTTGTGGGTGCGTCAAGTCGGCGTGTACGGGCGTGTGAGGTTGCAGCGATTTGGATTCGATGCGTAGAGAAATGTTCGCGGAAGGCGGAAGGCGGAAGAAGGCGCGAAGGCGTGAGCACGTGCGTTATCGATTGTGGACAGGGATGGGCGAGACGCGAAGGCGGGATCGCTTTCACATAATGCTTATGTCAGGTTGAGCCCAGGACCTCGTTGGAATTGTTGATGCCGGTGTCTAGCGGAATGCTCTGAGATCGATCGTCCTTCTGCAAATCACTTGGGCAACTTGGTGTATTGTCACTCTGCTTCCGTGCACGTCATTGTGTTCAGCTGGAAGGCGCCCTGGCATGGCTTGACTTTCGGCAAGCTGTCAGTCTCAGATTGCATTCGCAACCCCGAAACCTCGACGTCGCAGAACCTCGCGGACCAGTCCATGACGTGCCTCCCTCGCTCCTTCACATTTGCCGCGCGGGCAAATAGAGCAACATGTTCTCCAACGCCCTGAAGTCGTTCCAGTCGAACGTCTCAGGCAACATTTACGCCAACTACACCGTCGAGCCCAAGCCGTCGTCATACTCCGGGCCGTGGAAGATATACGATGCAAAGAAGAAGTCGACAGGAAAGGCTGTCTCGGTCTTTGTCTTTGAAAAGAAGAGCCTAGAGCCTCCGGGTGGTGCTGGGCTCGGTGGTCGTTCAGGCGCATCGCAGCTGAAGCGCGCACACGAGGAGGTGGTAGAGAGGCTGAAGAAGGAAGCTAGCTCGCTGGCACGATTGCGGCATCCCAGCGTTCTCGAGCTGGCTGAGCCCATCGAGGAGACGCGTGGCGGAGGATTGATGTATGCAACGGAGCCAGTGACTGCATCCCTTGCTGGCTTGCTGTTGGAAAAGGACGAGCAAGAGAAAGCTGGGGGCGTGGGCGGTCGTCGCAGCCGCTATGTCATCGAGGAGTCTGATGGTCAGAAGCGCCGACGAGAGCTCGAGATTGACGAGCTGGAGATACAGAAGGGATTGCTGCAGATCAGCAAAGGACTGGAGTTCTTGCACGAAAGTGCTGGATTGGTCCACGCCAATCTGACGCCGGAGGCTATCTTCGTCAATGCTAAAGTAGGCAATACCAATTCGTCACTTCAAGGCCTCTTGCTGATGAGTGTGACAGTCAGACTGGAAGATCTCAGGTCTTGGGTTCTCGACTCCTCCGGAGAACTCCACGAAGCCAACCTCCGTGACGCCCATCTCCCTTTCCGAAGTCCTAAACTACGACGCTCGACTGCCCAAATACGTTCAGCTGAACATTGACTACACATCGCCTGACTTCATCATGGACGGCAACGTAACACCAGCTGCGGACATGTTTAGTCTTGGTCTCTTGATCATTGCTCTCTACAATTCGCCGCATCGAAGTCCACTCGAGCTCAACGGGAGCACATCGTCCTACAAGCGCGCATTCTCTTCATCGTCGTCAGTACCTAACAAGAACAACAACTTCATGAGCTCACAACCGCTGCCTCGAGATGTCGTCAATGGAGTTCTAGATCGACTCATCACAAGGAGACCTGCGCAGCGGTTGGACGCGAAGGAGTTCCAGCAGGCACAGTACTTCGACAACATTCTCGTGTCAACAATACGGTTCCTCGACTCTCTACCTGCAAAGACGCCAAACGAAAAGTCACAATTCATGCGTGGGCTGCCACGGATTCTGAACCAATTCCCAAAGTCGGTACTGGAGAAGAAGATCTTGCCAGCGTTGCTCGACGAGATGAAGGACCGCGAGTTGCTGACGCTGATTCTGCAGAACGTTTTCAAGATCATCACCATGCTCCCATCAGGCAAACGGGCATTCACCGAGAAAGTCATACCTAAGCTACGTGAGACCTTCTTGAACGGCTCTGCTGCGCCCGCTTCTACAAAGGGCGCGGCCCCAGAGCGTGATAGCTTGAAGGAAGCGGGTCTGATGGTGTTACTTGAGAATATTCAAGTGGCAGCGGACAATACAGGTGGAAAAGAGTTCAAGGACGACATTTTGCCTGTCATCAACTACGCTCTGGAGTCGCCGACGCACTCGTTAGTCGATGCCGCACTGCGAACACTTCCCGTCGTGCTACCCATTCTCGACTTTTCGACGACCAAGAATGAGCTGTTCCCTGTCATTGCGGCCATCTTTGCAAAAACCAGTAGTATGGGTATCAAGATTCGGGGATTGGAGGCCTTGAAAACTCTATGTGGTGGTGGCAACGACGAACAGAACGACTACCAGGGTGACGGCCTTACCGGTATGGTCGAGGCTCCCAAGGCGAAGAGCTCGAATGTGTCCATTCTGGATAAGTACACGATACAGGAGAAGGTCGTACCGTTGCTCCGCGGCATCAAGACAAAAGAGCCGGCGGTGATGGTAAGACACGTGCGATCGCAATTGAAGATATCAGTTAACGGGAGTTTGTAGATGGCAGCCCACGAGGTCTTCAAGGCAATTGCACCACAGGTCGATAGCGACTTCCTAGCGATGGATGTCCTTCCAATCTTGTGGCAATTCAGCCTCGGTCCCTTACTCAACCTGCCGCAATTCCAGGCCTACATGAACTTGATCAAATCCACCTCCTTACGCATCGAGCAAGAGCAGACAAGAAAGCTTCAAGAGCTTGGCGCCAATAGCACGACTGCGACTACTCGCAATGAGTTCATGAGCTTCGGCGGCCCGCCTGCATCCAATGGCTTCGACACGACGAATGGCGGCGACGATACAAACTTCGAAGCCTTGGTGCGAGGCAATGCGAGGGCAACAGGCGGTTCAGACATGCTTGGAGGCGATCCGTGGGCCAATGCCTCAGCAAATGCTCCCGCTTCTTCCCCTACTGCTCTGCCCTCACGACCTGCGAACAGATCTAACAACGCCTCGCCTGCTCCTGCAACCTTCTCGTGGTCAACGCCTCCTGTCTCTCCACCACCACCGACCAATGTGCCTGCATTACAGAGCAACAACACCTTCTCATCCCTCAACTCCTCCTTCCCAGCCATGAGCCCTGCCAACCCTGGTATTGGCAGCCCCACTTTCTCCCAACAGCAGAATAAACCTGCCATGGGTATGAACAGCATGACGTCGCAACCAATGATAACTCCTTCGTACACTGCACCAAGCTCAGGCGGTGTCGATTGGAGCAAAGCCAACACGTCTTCTGCATCAGCATGGGGCGGCTCATCCGTGACCAACAACATGTCCAGTGGTCTCTCGAATTTCTCAGCTGTAACGCCATCTGCACTCCAGGCTCAGCCTCAACGTCAAGCGGCTGCCAGTCCATACTCGGCTTTCAGCATTGCGCCACCTCCTGCGAAGCCTATGAACACTGGGACATTCAGCATTGCACCACCACCAGCCTTGGGTCAAAGTAGGAGTTCGAGTGCGAGTGGCGGGCTGAGCATGAATAGCGTGGGGGGGAGTATGAACAGCATGGCTGCGCTGAGAGCGCAGACACAGATTCAGCAGGGCCAGAGGCCGGCTCAAAATCAGTCAATGCCGAATTGGCAGAATGGTGAAAGTTTGATATAGATCGTAGCGTATACCAACACCCAGCAGTATCGAGTCGATGTACAAGCTTCATATGTCTATATGATTCTATCCCGTCTTGCTGCTTCTGCAATGATGCGACACAGCCTCCAACTCGAGACCGTTCGATTGGTCGACCTTTCCAATGGGTATTGTGGGCGTTGTGGTCCAAGGCCACCAGGACATCACGCGTTCAAAGTCCACGGGTCACACTTCGCTGCGCGACCTTTACCCTACCTTTTTGATACAACATCACCCGCGCTATGGACGGCAAGGCGGATCTGCAATGCACCCAATCAGTCACGCGAGATGTCCCGTCAGATCAATGCAGCATCGCCTATGGTTGCGTGGACCCTTACTCTGCTGGGTGTAACCGAGCCAGCTTCCCGCAATCAGGAGACGAAGGCTCAAAAGGCCTCTGGACAAGCAAAATCGCAAGCAAAGAGGATGCGCTTACGCCATATTGGCAGAAGCTTGGTGTCGCAATCCGAGGGGTGGGATTGCGTGCGAGAGGAACAGCCGAGCGGGGCCCACTTTCTTGTGTGCTTGGCTCTGATGCTTGCGTGCAGGCTTGGGTGCGCTTGTGGCGTTCAACGTCATAGCGCAAACAACAACGCTTTTACGGTCCAGATACGCGCGGTGAGCGGGTGGCAACCAAGAGGAACGGGAGTGCCTGGAATCGCCGGCTTACGATGCAACGGAGGCCAGACGGGCTCCAGGATATTGATGTTGTTGTTGTGGGTCGATAGATTCGATGTGACCATACGGGAAGATTCCACATCGAGCTGCGAACCTGTTGCACGGAAGACGGCAATAACATCTTATGCGGCATGCTAAGCCCAATTGCGTGCTGGCCAGTTAGGAGATTTCGGTCTACGTCACGCCAGTCAGCCGTTGCGGCATGGGAAAGGCTGGGATCGCTGCCGTACGAAGCGCTACCCGCGCGTCAGCCGAGATTGAAGAGGGCTACGAAAACTCGAACAGGTAGATGGGATTTCGAATCGTGGGCGATGTTGAGCGATATAGCAAGTGTTCTGGCGAGTCGTGGTGTGATTGCGCGGGCTGGACGTTTGCACAGTGCAACGTTTGATAGGTCGCTTGTATAGCAGGCACCTCGATACGTGGACGAGTCTCCATTAAACCCTGCTCTTGCTTGCACAATCCCAGGGTTCTTGCTTCCGGCCACAGCGACTTTCACCCCGCAGGATTCTTCTAGCGGCACTAGTATCGTTCGCTCGCGCCTCAGCATCATCTCTAGCCACCGACACTCACTCGCGTGCCCCACCCTCTATTTAACTATCATTGCTCTCACTCTCTCACCTCCGCCTATCTTCACCCACACTTGTTCGCCCTCTCCAGATCGCGAGTTCCAAGCAGCCGAGACCGTCTCGCCTGCGCCTATCCTGCAGAACTTGCACAGTCAATCAACAAGCAAGTGGTTAATGCTACCGGAAACGAACGTTCGTCGTCGTTTTAGTTATACTCCCTACAAGAGGACGCTCCGCTGTTTGAAATGGCGTTAGGACTGTTCAAGAAGGCCAGTACGGCCGATAGCAACTCCTCTACCGACGAGAAGGTCATCTCCAAGGGCGCCAGCCATGATCCCGCAAACATAGGCGCTGGGACCGACAGGCTCCAGGACCCTGGTGCGAACCGCGACCCCGAGAAGGGAGTGGACAGCGACACCGAGAGCAGCATTATTGGCAAGCAGGTGGCTATGGAAGCTGAGAATGCGATCAAGTACAGGACTTGCAGTTGGCAGAAGGCATGTCCTTCATAGCAGGAGAGCCCTGCAGTACACTAACAAATTGACCAGACTGCTGCTCTGCTCTTCTCAGAGTACATCTGCTTGGCTATCATGTCATTTCCCTGGTCGTACTCCATCCTCGGTCTTGTACCTGGCGTGATTCTCACCGTCGTCATTGCCGCGTTGGTTCTGTACACATCTTTGACCACCTGGTGAGATTCGACGATTTAACGTCATACTCGAATAATTGCTGATAAAGCCCAGGCACTTCTGCATGCGCCACCCCGAGATTCGCGATGTGTGCGATCTTGGTCAGATGATCTTCTGGAACAAGAAGTGGGCATTCTACTTTACCGCGGTCATGTTCATCCTGAACAACACATTCATCATGGGCCTGCACTGTCTCGTTGGCGCCAAGTGGTGGAACACCATCACTGGCCACGAGCTCTGCACCATCGGCTTCGCCACCATTACCGCGGTCATCTCGTTCATCGCCTCCCTCCCCAGGACATTCTCCACCTTGGCCAAGGTCGCGACGTTTTCCGCTCTGTTCACCTTCATATCTGTCCTGTTGGCCGCCATATTTTCCGGTATTGGCCAGAAGCCCACGGGCTACCCCGACATGGGCGAGCTTGAGGTCTACGCAGTTGCGCCGAAGGGCACAACTTTCGTAGCGGGCATGAACGCATTCATGAACATCAGCTACACCTTCATCGGCCAAATTACACTCCCCAGTTTCATCGCCGAGATGAAGAACCCCAAGGACTTCCCCAAGGCTCTCTGGTGTGTCACTATCGCAGAGATCATCGTGTTCAGCTGCGTCGGTGGCGTTGTCTACGCGTACACCGGTACACAATACATGACCTCGCCCGCATTCGGCTCGATCGCAAACGAGGTGCACAAGAAGGTGGCATTCACTTTCATGGTACCAACCATCATCTTCTTAGGTGTCCTGTATGCCTCGGTCTCTGCGCGCTTCATCTTCTTCCGTATCTTCGGCAACACGCGCCACATGGGCAACCACACAATCGTCGGGTGGCTCTCGTGGGCTGGTATCCTCGCCGTTCTCTGGGTGCTCGCGTTCATCATCGCAGAGGTCATTCCGTTCTTCTCGGACTTGCTTTCGCTGATGAGCTCGCTCTTCGATTCTTTTTTCGGTTTCATCTTCTGGGGTGTTGCTTATTTCCGCATGAGGAAGGAAGACCATGGCCCCAAGTTCTATGCGGCACGTGGAATTCGAGGATGGGCAGGGTTCATCTTCAACGTTGCCCTATGCTGTATCGGTGTGCTCTTCCTGACCGCAGGCACGTACGCCACCGTTCAGTCCATCATCGACGGCTACAAGATGGCGTCTTTCGGAGGGCCGTTCAGCTGTGCGGACAACGGTCTCTAGAGAGAGACGTGACGACACTTTTAATCATATTCTCTATTTCAGGATGCGATCTCTACGATCTTTGATGGGCATACAACGGCTTGCAACACATGGCGCAAACGGGCACAAGATTGGATGCCAGGGATGGAAAGTACATGTAATATAATGATTAGTAAATGAATGACAACAGTTTGGTAAAAGGGCCCGCTGTGACTATTCTATTTATTTGCATGTAGGATGCACGTTGCAACTGCCGTGGTAAAGTGTGGTGCTTTCTTTCGGCTTCGGCAAAGCACAAAGCTATGACGTTTTCGCGTAAAGGCACATGTTAAACAACCTGTCAACATCCCACCAGCCTCCCTAACTCACTATTTCCGCACTGTCAAAGCATCAGCGAACTCCCTCTGCATCAACCTTTGACTTACTGCCGCGAAAATGTTCGACAACATCGACTTCAACCAACCTTCATTGTGGGGTAAGTCCCCGCATTCCGGGAGCTACACCTTCGAAAGACTGACGATAAACAGTCTCCGCCGCTAGCATTGCGTTCAATCCTACATTCTGGAAGTAAGTTGGTTACTAAAGGCTTGCGTAATATGCTTGAGCTGACTTCGCAACTAGCATTGCTGCGCAATCAGGTATGAGTTCCACTGTCCAGTAACTCTGTTTGGAAGACAACTACTGTTGTAAAGCAAGAGTAGCCGAACACATGTCTGATATTACGCAGAGTACCACAACAAGGTCATCACTAAGCTCTTCGGTGGTAACGGTCGCTATGGGTGCTACGCGCTCGCCGTGACCATCTTCTCGCTCGGCATCTTCAGAGACTACCTGTACGTCTGCCTTAGCCAACCTATCCAGTCTCCATACACGGCGCAATACTGACACATATCTCTCAGCTACAACGAAGCCCTCGCCGATCAGCCCACCTCGCCGCTCCTCCAGAACCCACTCGTCAAGTACTCCGCGATCCCTCTCTTCCTCACCGGCAACACCCTCGTCCTGACCTCGATGTGGGCGCTCGGCGTCACAGGCACATACCTCGGCGACTACTTTGGCATCCTGATGGACGCGCCGGTGACCTCGTTCCCATTCAATGTGTCCGACGCGCCCATGTATCACGGCTCGACGCTCAGCTTCCTCGCAACCGCGCTGTGGTACGGCAAGCCTGCTGGTCTATTGTTGACTGGCGTTGTTGCCGTTGCGTACAGCATTGCCAGGCAGTTCGAGGACCCCTTCACAGGCATGATCTACCAGAAGAGAGACGAGGAGCGCGCCAAGGGCAAGAAGGGCTTGTAAGCACTCCGTGGTCTACAATCCATTTGGCAAAGCGGTTGGCAGTCATGCCAGTTACCCGTTCGATGACAGAAGGCCCACTTTACAACACAAGGCGTTACCTAGCTCTCGTCGGAGCGCAGGTGCACCAGCGGAAGATGACATGAGATGAAGCAGGGAAGTTCAACACGGCAGCTCAGCACAGCAGCGGTGTTCGACGGTGATGCAGTCGGGGTTCAACAGCCTGCAGCAAAAGTAGATACAGCATTGAGTACATATTGACACGTTTACGACAGCTACAAGCCCAAAGCGACAACTCCCACAGCGACAACCCTCTCTTCTGTACATCACAGGTAAGGACTTTGAACGAACATTATTCTTTCCATTTCACGTAATTCGTCATGGGTTTCTTCTGCACCGAAGCATACAATGCGTCCAGAACAGCAGAGCTTTGACGATGGAGATGAGCGTACAACTCTCCGCTTGGAACTCATTCTGCAAACTTTGTTGGCATTTCTCGCTCTAGGTAGCAGCATTTGCATAACCACGGGATGATCACAACATCGAGGTCATAGTAGTGCACTTGGTTGTTGAACATATTCAATTATAGAATCTTTTGCATTAACAAGAATCGCTCAGGCGCCAATGTGATCATGCTACAGCCTCAGCCAGTCTCGGCAGTCACAACAAGTGCTCCGCCAATGACACGCCAATCAACGTAGCGATGATGCTCCAAGCAAGAAACAAAGGTTGGCAAGATTCGACGTTTCAGCAATGCTGAGCTAAGTGTACAACTCTAGCGATTTGATAGCGTCGGAGCCTGGGAAGCCTACTCCTCGGCCTCAAGAGGAGCCTCCTCATCGTACTCCTCCTCAGCATCAGAGACGGAAGCCTCCTGGTACTGCTGGTACTCGGAAACCAAGTCGTTCATGTTGGACTCAGCCTCAGTGAACTCCATCTCGTCCATACCCTCACCAGTGTACCAATGCAAGAAAGCCTTGCGCCTGAACATGGCAGTGAACTGGTCACCAACACGCTTGAAGAGCTCCTGGATGGAGGTCGAGTTACCGACGAAGGTGGAGGACATCTTGAGGCCGCGGGGAGGAACGGAGCAGAGAGCAGTCTGGACGTTGTTGGGGATCCACTCAACGAAGTAGGAGGAGTTCTTGTTCTGGACGTTGCGCATTTGGTCCTCGACCTCCTTCATGGAGACCTTACCGCGGAAGTAGGCGGAGCAGGTCAGGTAGCGACCGTTGCGGAAGTCGGAAGCAGCCATCATGTTCTTGGGGTCGAACATCTGCTGAGTGAGCTCGGGAACGGTGACGGCGCGGAAAGAGTGGGCGCCACGGCTGGTCAGAGGAGCAAAGCCGACCATGAAGAAGTGGAGACGGGGGAAGGGAACCATGTTGACGGCCAACTTCCTGAGGTCAGAGTTCAATTGACCGGGGAAACGCAGGCAGGTGGTGACACCCGACATGACGGCGGAGACAAGATGGTTCAGGTCACCGTAGGAGGGGTTGTTGAGCTTGAGAGTCCTCATGCAGATGTCGTAGAGGGCCTCGTTGTCGATACAGAAGGTCTCGTCGGAGTTCTCGACAAGCTGGTGGATGGACAGGGTGGCGTTGTAGGGCTCGACAACGGTGTCGGAGACCTTAGGGGAGGGCACAACGGAGAAAGTGGCCATCATGCGGTCGGGAAACTCCTCGCGGATCTTGGAGATCAGGAGAGTACCCATACCGGCACCGGTACCACCACCGAGGGAGTGGGTGATCTGGAAACCCTGAAGGCAGTCGCAGCCCTCAGCCTCGCGGCGGACGACATCAAGGACCTGGTCGACAAGCTCGGCACCCTCAGTGTAATGACCCTTCGCCCAGTTGTTACCAGCACCTGACTGGCCGAAGACGAAGTTGTCGGGACGGAAGAGCTGACCAAAGGGGCCAGCGCGGACAGCGTCCATTGTACCGGGCTCCAAATCCACGAGGACGGCACGGGGAACGAACTTGTTGCCGGAGGCCTAGAAGCGGTCAGTACTCGCAGCCCGTCTAGGGAAAGCGTGCCATTTCTAGTACCTCGTTGAAGTAGACGTTCATGCGCTCGAGCTGGAGGTCCGAGGTGCCATTGTAGACACCGGAACCGTCGAGGCCATGCTCGCCGGAGATGGTCTGCCAGAAGGCGGCACCGATTTGGTTACCCTGTCAATTGTGAGCTGCCGTCGACGTGAGAAGGTTGTAGTGGTGTACTTACGCACTGACCCGTCTGGAGGTGAACCTGTTGCGCGAAGAGCAGACGTTAGCTGGTGTTTCATCCAATGTTGTGCTGCCTCCAGGAGAACGCGGGGTTTTGTTGACGCTCAGGAGGCGCGCCAAAACCGCGACCTGGGGCGGGGAGACGTACAATCTCACGCATGTTGGCGATTTGTGTGGGTAATGGGAGCTACTGAAGCTGAGGATGCGAGGAGCTGGGTAGAGGCTGGCGGTGGTGCGGGTGGAGAGCGAGGAGGGAGCAGAAGAGCGGTCAATCCTAGAAGTTGTTGTCGGTTAGCCTTAGCGCAGGTCTGTGCTCGCTAGCGTGTTTACAGCGCGAAGGCAACCGCAAAACAGCACCACAACACCACGGAGGAGGGGAAGGAGGGGTCAGAACTCGAGAATGCGTTATTTAAAGTCTATTGGTGCATTCGAGCCATGTCGTTGCATGCCAGCAGGTCGCATCAATCGCAACAGTGCAGTTGCAGGCGCGCTTCCCTAGGCGATAGCTCAGGAGTTCGTTCCTGCTGAGCTGCCCCACAGTAGCTTCCTCTTGCACATCTGTGAGCAGCGTGACACCACAGCCGAATAGCAGTCTACCTGCGCACGATGGTGATCGTCAATGCACAATTCTACGATGTCTTCTTCGCGGTCCCGTTCGCAGAGCGTTGCGCCTTCACCACCTCGGGCATTGTGAACCAGTCCGGCCAGTACAATTCGTACTCATCATGCCTATAGTTTAGACAGTGGCGAAGCCAGATGCCCCAAACGATATAGAAGTACGCTCCAGTGCCGGTCATGAGATGCCTGCAGCTGTCAATCTTGATTGAGCTTCAGAATGTGTCATAGCATGCTTACCACCAACCATGGCCCTCCAGCACAAAACCCCATGGCATACCGATCTCGTGTCTCCACTTCCTCAGCTTTGAGCAGTGTTCATTGTCGAGATGCCACAGGAGGAATCCACCGAGAAAGATACTCAGGCCCGAGGCGATCATCTTCCACATGACGCGCAGGATCTCTTCATCTCTTAGGTCCTCTCGTCGTCGAACAGCCTCCTCAGCTCGATCAGGGTGTGGGTTCAACGCCCTCCTCTGTTCTGATTTGAACCGCGGCCGGATAGCGACCTCCATCATGTACATGGCGCGGAATAACACAGTCGCTGTCAACAACGCATACACGTTCTGGTGGAATGCCGGGTCTTGGATGTGATGATAGTATAGGGTGACGAACATGGCCAAGGAGACCAAGCCTATCGCGAGGATAGTCGAGTACCTCTGGGACCTGCCATATGAAAATGTTGCGAAGCACATCAGGCATGTCGTATAGATCATAGACAGCTCGTCGACCAGCTGCATGGGGTATTTCAGCGTTGCGTGAAAGAGGAAGCTCCCAGTTCCAACAAGAACATAGCCTATGAAGGCGACCAAGAAGACTGTATCGTGGCCATGCTTCAAGCAATTCCGTATGCCTTTGCTAGCAAGATACATGAACAGCAGGTTGGTGAGGGTGTTGATGATCTCTGCAGCGTACGACGTGACAACATAGTTCTGCACAATGTCAGCAGCGTTCGGACCCTCACATCAAACCGTCCTCACCTCTTCACACCAGTCCAGTGTTGATGTTACAGGGCTCCAGTAACCATCCTGCTCTGGGGGATATGGAAGGCTTGGGAGCCAAGAAATCAGCGCAGCCATGTTGTGGCAGAGAATAGGTCGCAGAAGTAGGCTTTGGTATAGTATATGAGGCTTATCAGCCCTACGAATCCTGATTGCTAGGCCGGACGTCTCGGATGTCGGGTTGCTGAGCCTGCCGTTGGCCAAAGGTCACCATGCTTAATCGATAGGCTAGTAGCGAAGTAGCGAAACAAGCCACGAGCGGCAGTTGAGTTCAGACACTGAAGAATCTGTAAGCGTTGCGAAATAGTTCGCCTGTTCGATTTAAATCTGCCAAATTGTCACAAAACGATGACAAGGTTGTGAAGAGAAAGCGCTTCTGTTGTTTGCGTTACTCGTGGCTAGTGGCGCCTGCCAATCATGGAAATGACAGGGATGCCGAACCGAGAAGCTTGACCCTTGCACGGGCGTTGCCTCCAGTGCGCCCACTCACCATCGACAAGTTCCAGATCAAGCAAAGAAGTCAAGATGTCGGGTCAAAATGAAGCGCTGCAGAAGGTGCGTATTCGGAAAATTCTGGTGACACAGCGAAAGCTGATCGTTGCAGATGCTGCAGGAGATTAGCCAGAAAAAGGCTTTCGCCGAGCAGCAACTCCTGATCGTTCGTCAACAAAAGGCGGCGCGTACACGAGAGGGCCGCATGCTGGAGTTGACCTCCGCTGAGGTTTCTTCATTGCCTTCGGAGACGAAGGTTTACGAGGGCGTTGGAAAGATGTACGTCCACACACAAGTCGAAGGCATCGCTGGACAACCCCGCTTTGTCAATCATGAATCAAGTCTGATCGTTATAGGTTCGTTTGCACGCCGATCCCAGATGTTCAGAAACGTCTCGAGGAAGAAGAGAAGGCAAGAAAGGCTGAGATGGCAAACTTGGCCAAGAAAGAAGACTACTTGGAGATGACCTACAAGAACAGCAGTAACGCGATCGAGGAGGCTCTCAAGAGACAGGGCTGAGGTGGGGTCGTTCAGACAGAAGAATAGCAGTAGCGACGTCAAAGATCTTACGGAAGAGAAGGGCGACTCGTGCAATGGAGCGATTGGAGTATTGAGCCCTAATTCAGCGACATCACTGCCTAAAGCCAACCCAGCTGCCACATTCGAGGAGGCTTGCATCAGAAAGAACGCCCGGCACATGAGACAAATCAAACGTACATGTCGCCACAGCAGAGCCATGAGGCAGCCAATTACACCATGATACATACATTCACTGGTCTACGAAGGACATGCTTCATCACAAGAGTTCACATGAACAATCATGTAAAGGCTCTGTCACGATTTTACCGCTGCCCTGTGATGACTTCTCGTTTAGTTGGATGAACGCTCTTCATTTTGGTAGTCGGACTCATCACCTCAGCCTTACCAACATACTCTCGACGCCCTCTATCGACTTCCTCACTTCTTCTGCAGCCCTGGCAACATAAGCTCCATCGATCACTCGGTGGTCTGCGCTCCAACTGAATACGCACTCCTCCCTCTTCACCAGCTCCCCGTCCTCGCCGAAAGCAGGCACAACCTTTGCGCGGCCAATACCCAGGATACCCACTTGAGGGGTGACAATGACCGGGGCAACAGCCGAGCCACCAATGCTTCCGATATTGCTCAGAGTAAATGTGGCGCCTGTCAGATCCGCAGATGTAAGTTTTCCAGCGCGAGCGAGACCAGCGAGACGTGTGATCTCCTGTGCCAACGAACTAATACTGTGGTTCTGGACGTTCTTGAGGACGGGTACTAGTAGACCAGATGGTGAGTCGACCGCTACACCAATATGGTGACCGCCCTTGATCAGCAGCTGGGGTTTAGCCGGGTTTGTTGTAGTATCGAGGTGTGCATTCAGAAGAGGAAACTGCTGTAGGGCCAATGACACCGCCTTGATGATGATCGGTAGTGGCGTGATGCGCTCGGACTTCTCGCGGTTCACGTTGTACTTCTTACGTAGCTGCGTCAGGGAACTGAAGTCGATACTATCGGTGAAGAGGAAGTGAGGTATAGACAGCGACTTAGTCATCTGCTTGAACATGCCTGACTGGACTGGTGTCAGGGCGTGAACCCGGTCTTCGGCTTGTTGTGAGAATGTTGCCGCTGGTGTTGCTGGAGTGGATGTGGAGCTTGATGCTTCCTTCGCCGCCTGTGCGTGTCTCTGAACGTCCTCCTTCAGGACACGTCCCTCCTTCCCAGTTCCTTCGATGTCCTCAATGTTTAGCTTCAGATCCTTCAACATGCCTCGGACCGCTGGAGTCGCCAGCGTCGTATGCTTTCCGGGCTGCCGTGGCGACTTTTGCACGGTCGAGAGCTCGGGTGGTAGGGATGTAGATTGTGCAGACAAAGCTGCATTTTCCGTTATGGCCTTTGTGTCGTTCCTTCCATTCTCTAAGTCCTGCTCGTGCGGTTGCGCAGCCTTTGCTGCTGTTTCAGCAGCTTCTTTGTCTGAGCTTCCGTTCAGTAATGCCGCGTCGGCCGCTGAGATCTCGCTTTGGATGTCTATGTCGACGAGGGGCTACGACTGTCAGTCATACACCCTCGTATTCATGTTCGAACAACGTACCTTTCCGACCTTCGCCATGTCGTCCGGCTCATAGTACAGCTTCTTGATGACACCATCGAATCGAGATGTGATCTGAGAGACTTAGCATGCGGGCGTTGATGGCTTTGAGTGCCACATACCTCAACTGACGCTTTGTCTGATTGCACTTCGCAAATTGGGTCAAATTGTTCGACCCGCGCGCCTGGTTTCACGAACCATTGTATGACCTGACATTCGGTGATGCCTGGTACAGAGTGAGCTCAGTTCTTCGAGTGTACATTACATGTCATACCTTCCCCAATATCTGCCAAAAGGTATGGCTTGACCGCCAGTCGTATCTGGGAGCTACGAAACCACCTCCTCTGCCCTTGTGCCGATCGTATTGTGTGGGCCGCAATTGGTGCTCTTTGTACAGCGCTGGGACGGGACAGCAAGCGGGCAGCTTCTCTGCATGTGAAAGACTTCATGGTGGACGGGCGTTGTGTAGTATTTTCGACTGCAGAAGGATCATAATAAAAGTATTGTGGCCGCCGCGGTACGAGAGTTCTTGGGTGAATTGTTAAGCCGACACGCTCTAAAGCCGAGATGAAGCGCGAGGGAAGCGGCCGCCTCGGTCTGACATCAGGAAGGTACGCGGGGACTAGCGCCGCGCTAAAATGCGGGTTAGTCGCGACGGAGTTCGGCAGCAGCGGCTTTACAAACATAGGGTCATAAAACACAATCTCAGATAGGACCTTGACTTTCGGTGCGGGTGTGTCTGATGTACAGAGAAGAGGGAAATTGGCCAGTCCACAACGACGCTCTCAGTGCGCTTCGACAGGTCCCCTTCCAATTTGCTCACAAAAGGCACATTCTAACCGGATAGGTAGTGCTTTGGTTGGCAAACCCGGTAGATCGTGTGCAAAGCCAACCAAGGCCTGATCTCAAGGGTATGTATCAGATCTTGCAAGTTTATTGTCTCGCATAGTGACAATCTGGACCTTGACTTCTGGAGCTCCGGGAGTTGACCTCCAGGGTTCTCTCAGTCGAGTAGCAACGACTCCTTCGCTGCATCAGACAATCGTTCAGTCTCCAAGCCTGCTGCTGCTTGTCAGCAGGAGAAGCTTCAGTAAGTTCTGGAGCCTGTTTACTTCGCATAGCATCCATCAAGCGTTCGAGGTCTTGGAAGAATTCCTGAAGGCTAGCAGTAAGACCGAAGTAGACTTTGCACCTATAGGTAAATTGCTGCGAGTTTTCCTTTCCACGCTCAGTGTACACTATGGCACGCAGGTTGGTGATCTCAGGGGTCCGTTCACCGACCTTGTCGAACTCGGAGCGACAGACAAGCAAGCCGAACCCGTGATTGTCTGGGAAACGAGCAGCGAAGACGATCTTGATGTATTCTGCCAGGCAGTCAGCTGAGGTTTCGCTTGCCTCGTTGTGGTGGACGCATCCAAAAGGACCTCCTTCATCTCGCGCTGGAACCGGAGCTCCAGTCGACACGGTCCCGTCATTTTTCTCCAGGACGTGTTGTCGGTCCATTGCGAAAAGTTGGTTACGTTTGACTCGAGGGTCAGACGGCAGACGAAGGAGGTGAGAAGTTGTGGTTCAGAGAGCAGGCGCAAGGTAGAGTAGCCAGCGCGGCCGTACCTGCTCTTTTGGATCTCTCTCATCTTCATCACACGACATCTTCATAAGCCGGTTCAATGCTGTCCCGGACTTCAAAGATTGTCTTCGGCCATTCAACCCATCGCATCCAACCATCGCTATTTTCGGTATAGTTTAGGCCATCCGGTGTGACAGAATGGTCCAAAAGCTCCTCCATAACCCAGGCGTACATATCTTCGCCGAGCCCTCTTAGCCACCATACATCCTTCTGGTGCAGGACAACGGCATAATGTGCCATGATGACCAGGGCAAGGGGGTGCCTTCGTTGCAGAAGCAGCAGAAACCCGTCATTGAGACCGTGCAAAAACGACAGAAGTGCACTCAGCTCAATCGGCCGTGTTTGCGAGGTAGGCGCGTCCGGTGAACCAGGTGTGGATGCAGCTGAGTCTGGAGTAGAGGTGACGAACAGCGGGAGTAACGAGCGCGCAGAAGTCCCACTCATAGGTGAGTCGTGGTCTGATGAAGAAATAGCATTCAGTGTGGATGCCTCCTCTGGGTCTGTCCGAAACGTCACCCAAAGATATGTTTTTCGTAGCGAGTTGAGCACTTCAGTCAGAGCGGCTCTCGCATCTGTGGAGAGGTCTGTAGTCGCTGTTCTAGACACAATCAGTCCTCCTTCCGCATCTGCATTCCAGATCCTTTCCAGCCTTGCTAAAGTTTTATCTCGTTGCATTTGTGCGTCTGTCTGAGGGAGCTTATGTGTAGTCCAAAGCTCAGAGTTTAGACAAAGTCCAACGTCAGCATCTCTCAAAATGTAGCCGACCCAAGGCCTTATGGCCGTCATGCCACCGGTGATAAGACGAAGCCAAGATACAAGGTCGAACGAGGGAGTATCAAGCTCATGCTCGAAAGGTCCGGATCCTCGGTGGAAAGGGCTCATACCCCTACGTGACATTGCGAGTACGTACACTGTCAACAGAGAGGAGAACATCAACAGGGCTGTACAACTGTCCTGAGTGACTCCAGGTAGAGCCAACCGATACGCAGGAAGAGCGTCATTTATGTGGCCTGCAGCTATAGCGGCATAGTCGATCTTCGAATCCTGCAGGTGTTGCTGACTCTGCAGGTGGTCGAGGTGTAGCGCAGCCAGTGCGAGTATGGCTCGTATTATAAAGTCGAACTGAAAAGCAATGCTCGGGAGGGTAAAGACTCCATCGTGGGGTCTCAGACCGATCGAAGGAGCCAACGAAGCATTCGCGTTGATGCAGTAGTGATGTAGCAGCTCCAAATCTAAAGTACTGTATGCTCGAAAGCCGATCTTTGGTGAGTCTTCCCGGGACGGCTCAGGTGCTGCGACGCTTTCGTATACGCAGGTCAAGCTCCGAGCTGAGCAGCCGATGCATTGCGGTCGTCGTTCGTCACACTAGAAAATACAGTCTGAGTCAGGGCTGTACTGACGCAGTAGAGAGCAGCGCAAAGTACGTACCTTGGCATGTCGCTTCTTGCAGTTTAGACAGCCTGCCAGCGACTTGCGATGATGCCTTCTCGATGGCATCGCGTCGCAACGGATAGGGATTGAAGCACGCCGCTTCATAGCGGGAAGAGCGTCAAGATAAGGTCATCTCCAAGTTTTCCCCGATCGCCACAGGTGCAGGGACTGTCTCAAGCCTCGGCAGGTACTGCGGACCTGCGAAATGATTTCTCATCCTCGAAAGTGTGTGTCTGCTCACGGAGTGCTTGAGCAATGTTCTTGAATCAGAAAGCGGGACGCACTAAGTTATGCGTATTACGCCCGTACACTAACGATGGATACGGAGGACTCTGCTCACTGCCCTGATGTAGACGCTACTCTTGATCAAATGCCATGAGCCTCTCAAAAGAGGATAGTTTTGTCTCGTTAATAGTGCACATAACAGCAGACTGGCTCAGACTTTGTCTCGGCGACATCTTACTCTCTGCTTTTCGTGATCCATGATGCGAAAGCGAGAGCGAATTTCGATGAAGCCCCGCTGAATCTGAAACGATGCTTGTAATTGCCATGTTGGACTCAACTGCGAGGATTAACCGCTCAGTAGGCTGAGTATGGCATAGTAGCCTTGCGATGTACTGCTAGTTTCAGAGACTCTCGGAGACATCAACCCGTCGTCAGATTGTTCGGTGTATCCACCATCCACCCAGACCACAAGGAGATCTAAAGATGAAGCTGATGTCATCTCTCCTCTCCTTGCACGTACTTACTTAGGGCAATACCTGGCTACATCCCCTGTCCCTGTTCATTTCGAGATAATCGGGAAGGCCCAGAAGAGTTCTCGAAGCGCCCATCTGGACCGCGCAGGGTCGGCGCCGAAGCGATATCAATCGCCTCGGAGTCTTTGTGAGCACATCTAGCACGACGCAGCGTTCGCTACCATTCCCTCCGCCCGGCTACGGAGCGCGTTGAAACACGTCGAAGGCGAGCCACAAGGATGCTGCAGCACAACGGCCACTTCGCCATCATCGAGATTACACACCGTGTCGATTTCGAGATGCAGGATATCGCTGAGGGGATGTGCGCATACGTTGGAGCCATAGACGCGATATTGTGGCAATTTCGTGAGCTCGCGGATGCCGGAGGTGCAAACACGGAAAATTGTTTGCATTCGGTTATCCTGATTAGGTACAGCCGAACGTTGATCTCCAAAACTACACCAGCCACAACTAATGATGCGCGAGATAAGATGTGCACTTCGACAGCAGCTTGCCCGACTTGTGACTTTTGCAATGCAAGCAAAGCATCACGAATGCGAACGCCCCGAATTGTCTAATCGAAGCAGTCGCGCTTAACGCGACATGATCATGAGGAGAGCACGGCGAACCGCCGAGTGATCTCGATAACAACCCCTAACTCTCCGCCTTGGGAGAGCAACGTCCACAGAGAGTAGAGAGGAGTGCTACGATACCCCACGCTGGCGATCAACACCCACTTCTTGCCCTCCAAGCACGTCACTGTGAGTGGGTATGCTCGCCACCGTCCCCAGTCATCCTGACCACCACTTTAACCACCGATAGACTTCAGTCAAGCGACCCAAAATGAAGTCGCGATGAGGGCAAGCTGAAATCAACATCGAATGCTGATCAGTTGGGGACCCGCAGAGCTTCTTTTGGGTCGATAGATTGAAAGGTAGATGATCCCCGCGTCGGCGCGTCCAAGCAGCTTCAATTCGCTGCGGTAAGCGACACCAAAGCCCAATGGCAACCACGCGAAAATGCCTCCCACTCACGAAGTCGTATCTTCGTCGTCAGACTTTCCGGTCCCAGAGCAAAGGCCGACAAGCCAGCGGGTATCGCAACCGCCGTGAGCAGCTGCCTTCCGACAACTCCTCACCTTGTCGTCAGTTGCGTGATGGCTTGTGATGGCTTTTTGTTGCATCTGACAGCTCATACCGACTCGTGATGGTAGCGCATCGACCTCAATCTCGACAGGCTGGAACGGCGCCCTACATCGTCGCACGGCAGCGGATGTGTTCTGCATGTTTGCCGGTGCAGCTTGCAGCCAGGCAACGAAACGAACAGCACAACGCGCATTCACTGCTGCCAACAATAGCCCTACGATACCCGATAGATCGGTTTATTGAGTATGACTCCAAGAACATCAAAGGTATCGCGGCGAGTATCACTAGTTCCCTATTTTGGTTGGTTGTAGAAGAAGCTGTGGCTACTCGCCTTGTGTGAGTGTTGAAGACGGCCGACTGCGACCCAATGGACATCGAACATAGTCGACGCGGGGTCGCATTCCAAGCACGGAGGTCCTGGATCAGCTCGAATAGTCTATCGGTGGTCTCAATGTTGCACGACTGGCCAGCTGTCAGATCACCGTTGCAGCTTACACGCTCGCACCGACAACTGGACGTCTGTCCTGCAGCGAACCGTGGAACCAATACAGCCACCGATAATCCTTCAGGTAATCTTCCGGAGACCGCATCAGCTCGCAACATTGTGAGCAACTCCGCGTTTCAGTCGGTCCATCCGCTTGACTTCTCCATTTGTTCGTTTGCCCGGTAGATGTGGACGGAGTATCTCAGATCACCCCTCAAAACAAAGGCGGAGAAATATCCACCGAAAGAAATGGGCAATCCCGCGCCTAGACCCCGCGGTCAGCTCCCACGAGGGAGGAGTTCTGGAAGGTGATCGCTCGTCACTTGACGGTCCGGCGCCTAAACAAGTGATGGTCACAGGGTTGACAAGCCACCCACTGTTCTGGGAAGGCGGTTGCACTCCTCCATTAGGAAAGTCGCATGTACCTCAGTTCCTCCGTGCGTTCTAGATGTACCAAAGTACCTCCAACGCGGAAAATTGGAAGATTGAATGTTTGCCGGTACGAACCCCTGCGAAATTGAGGCCAGGCGCTGTCCTTTAGTTTGCTGCTCGCTTGCAAACGAATTTTCCTGCCTTGCATTTGAGTGCGGAATTGCACCTCCACCTCGAGTCGGCCGGGAAAGTGAAGCGGAGCAACTTTCTGCGCAGAAATTTCGGATCTGTCTCTCCAGCCACGTTGCTGTGCCGAAGATAAACCCCAACATAATCTCACTCAAGGCCTTTCTCCACACAGTGTCATCAACGGACGCTACCGACCCACGTGTGTGGAACTTCGAACCCTGTAGCTGATGTCATGGTGGATAAACGATGCTACAAAGATACCTGATGGAGTATATTCGGTGACAGACAAAGTGGGCCCGCGAACAAACCGGAGCTGAGAAACTTCTTTGCGATGAAAAGTGGGCATACGAGTGCGGCTCTCCATGCACGACATTGACGATGACGATATCTTCACAAGGATTGGAGATGTTGAGGCATGGGTGCCGCTGGTGAAGCACCGAAACATTCGAAGTCTGCTCATGCCTGTCACCGGATGGGGCGTCTTCCTGAATATTGTTGACGGACCGCAGCGGTGTGAGGCATGTTCTGCATGCAGCGCGTCAACTCCCTTGATGGCTGTCTTTGAAACGTCTCGGTCCGGTGTGTGCAATGCCCTGCATTTGGGGAGACCTTCTACGCCAGCTTCTAGCAGCCTTCCATTCATTGAAACTAGAGACACTCTATCTTGAATTTCCTATCCTGGCGCAGACCGCTATGTTTCTGGGCTTCCTCAAAGGGCGGGACGCCGCAGTTGGCCGAATGGTTTGATGCAGGGTCGACTGTCAACCAGGAACGCCTCGAAACGAGGCCTGCGAAGTCGAAACCGAGGAAGGTTTCCAGACACACAAAACGACTTGAAAACACAAGGGAAACGTTCCATGCAATTGTCAAATTCAAAATGGAATTCGAGAACAAAGAGCACAGACTGGAGAAGATCCCTGGATTTGCTGCGACCCTGCATTGCCGCATGCGGAAGGTTGTGTGAAAACGTGGACAGCTGAAAATAGTAAGAACAGCGTCTCAAGGCTGCATGCGCATTGCATTCTGGATCCGGTAATTGCTCGAGAGGGTGTGCTGACTGTGTGGTATGGACGTTATTGAGCGCTACTCAGCCTTGCAGAGTGCTGCCATCAGTATGAACCGCATGCGGCATCCGAAGCTGCAATGCTGAGGTCCTGAATGATTCGCAGTGCCGTATGACTGCCATCTGCCGAGGGCCTCGTGTGGTTGTCCGAGGTTTGCGCAATAATGCTATACTCCACTCGAAACCCACCATCAAAGGCACAACCGTGGCTTCACGTGTTGTTTACCCAAGGTTCTCAGCTCGCGACGGTTCTTGAGCCGGCCGTGAGGAGTGCTCGTGAAGACCTCCGACATAATATCTAGCCTCCGGTACCAAGGTGGAGCGGACGGCTTTGGTCCACATGGACCCTGAGATCTTCTGTCGCGGCATGTGAATGGGGCTAATGTACCCCATACTCCGCGGTTAAATCTTGTTTCTCTCGACTCGAGGACGAGAGACAACCGGAAGAATCCCGCGGCAAGACATCTGACAGTCGCGGGGTGTAGGGCAGCAGGAGAGTTCACGAGATGTTTCGTCGCGGCCCCACGCTTGCCCTTTCGTCCCGCGCCGCCTCGTCAGTGACAGATGATGGCACAGAGTCAGGCAAATGAGACAGAACTGATTGCACCGTTTGGTAGCCCCGTCAGAAAAGCCGTATTGGGCGGTGTTTGCAGTGACGGCTCCTTGCGCCGCCTGCAAACCGCCGCGAGCACAGGACGCGGAGCTGCGGCTTTAGGCACCGCAAAAGGAAATGTAAACGTCCGGCTGAAGTGCACGGGATGAAGGGAGTATGTCAGGGTTGCCCTCCCCGACCCCCGAGATGATCAACAGCGTGAACTTGCCTGAAACGGGCAACTTACAGAGTGTGTTCGGCAAAGTTATTTCGCGGAAGCGGCCGTGGCGTACCAATGAGTCGTGGGGGACGGCGGCCGTGCTGTGACAGTGATATTCCTGCGTGTATGCTTTTTCAGGATTACGAAGGGAGAAATCAGGTTTGGCACAAGGGGCGAGCAAAGCAATGGCGACAGTATCATCAGGCTGTGAGCTGTCGCGTATTGGGGGCTGTGAGGCGGCCAGCTGTCGTCCTGGCGACTGATAATTGCTGGGCCTGCGGACGACTCATCGCTGCCAGCTCCATGTGCGCGAGATGACAGGGCAAGCGTCGGGCGCGATCTTGCAGAGGAAAGGCGGTCGTGAGTCCCGGGTGCCAGGGTCGTCCTCCAGTTGCAGCGGAGCAGACGGGGCTGACGGCCAGTGGCAGATGCGGATGCCGCATTGGTAAACAGCGGTGAATTGCGCGCGCCCAATAGCAATTCTCTTCCGCCCCCTTCGCAGCACACGCCGCATGAAACGAATCCAGGCGGTGACCCACCGCCATTTGGTGCCAGTTTCGCACACTGTATCTTGCGTCGGCGGAAGATATAACGCGAGCTGTCACCTCGATGCGCAGCCCAGCAAATCCCACGCCGTCCAGACCATCTGATCTCCTTCGAGACACACGACTAGCAGGTCGCACTTTGCTTCTGACTCGGACTCCTGACTCCGGAACACTTCCCTAAACTTCCAGGCAGCATTAAAAGAACCCGTTGCCCCTTGAGTCTTGTTCCCACAAAATCTCGATAATCTCCAGCCGGCGACCCTCGACGCGAACCTCCACCCAATACGGAGCTAAATCACGTAACCTTGTTTTCATCCACCCGACATCCCACCGTCATACATCACCGGCCGTTTTCGCCTCGGTCTACTTGCCGCGACGCTAAACTAACGCGAACACCACGATCCGAGCAAAACTGTTTACGGCCGACAAAGCCCGATAGCTGTGTATATACATACACCGACCCACCCCGTACGCTATCCATATATCCAACATGCACTTCGAGACATCACCAGGCTCGTCGCCATCCAAGTCGATTCTCATCAGCATCTCACCAAGAAACATGGCCTCTCCCACTGGATCTCTCTACAGCAACTACTCCATGGAGTCCAGCTCTCGCCGCGGCTCTTCATGTGCCTACCCTTCCTGGCCCACTGGTCCTTCTCTGGAATTCCGCAACCCATCATCGTATATTAGCGACGAAGATCTCTTCGGCGAAGATTTCGAGGACGAGTACTGCCCCATTCTGAAGAAAGCGCCAGCGCCACCGCGGGTTCCTCCCATGGCACAAGCCTTCCCAGTGCTGCCGCCTCTCTACGCTCAGAAGAAGCCTTCTGCTCCCAAGACCCAGCGCAGGCGCAGCAGCGGCAAACAGCGCCGCACTTCGCAGCCTATGACTCCCATCAGTGAGTCGCCTGAGCAGCAGGAGTAAATAAAAACAGCAAGCACCATCATCGATTACAACGTAAGCCTACTCCTATCACCGACCGAATCGCATTGCAGGACTAACATCAAGATACAGCCATTTGTTGATACCTACGTCACCGTGTAGCGCGCGGTATTGTGCCGTGCCTTCACATGTCCGTGGCCGAGAGCCTCACTCAGCCACACTCAGCCACAACCTCAATTCGGCACTTACCCTTTTGGGACTACCGAATTTATTGAGCGCTGATTGGTTCTCATCAAGTCGCTGCGACAGCCTCATCTCCAAGGCTGCCCAGCGCACAGTATGGCGAGCATCAGACCTCATGACCTCAGTCTGATTCAGCCAACACCCTCAACGCCCATCAATTCTCGTGTCAGCCTTCTCACACGCTATCATCATCAGCATGCGTAAGACGCCCAGGGCCTCGTCGTTGCCACATGCAAGCAACGGCGTCGCGACACGCTTCGAGACTGCGCGCAACTGCGCAAGGCTCGTATGGGACGAAGCCCTCTGCGAGAGCATTGTCCAGACCTGACGATCTGGAAGTACGGGACTGCAGCCGCGTTCCGCACATGGAAGCGATCAGTCGCCAGTAAGGGATGGAAGTCCCAGGTCATTGGAGGAAAGCATTGTGATAGTTTTTGGGCATTTGCAGGCGTTTTGCATTTTCGCACCGGCATCGATACCCCCGCTCCGCTGCATCGGACGGAAAGGCTGGCAGCGAATCGCATTTCATGCACAGCGCTGTAATTGCATTTAGCGAGGCTTGTGAGGCTTGCCGGTGGCTTGCCTCACCTTACCATTTATGATACCCACATCCTTAGATACCCAGCATCTTATCGATATTTGACATCAAAACTGTTTCCTGCTCCCTCGTGGTGACTTCGTGATGGTGGTGCTAAACTTGAGCTAAGATGCCCATCACACCTTGTCACACTTGACGTGATTGTTGAGATGTGTGGCGCGCTCCTTTGGACGGTCAAGTAGATGAACCTTCTTCTTTTGCGCAAGTATCGCATTGACTTGTTCGGCTATTATGGCCTAGCATCGATGACGACCGCACCCCAATTCTCGGGTTATTGGAGTCTAAACGGTGGTCAGAATGAAAATGTTGATACGTCGCCCAAGCAATCTATCTCTGGATAGGAGAACTTCAACACAATGCTCCGCAGCACCTTCCTTCAGTGCATGAAGAATCTTCGTCAGTGACTGATTCGGACGAAATGGCGACAGCCAAAAATAAGCTTCGAGCTCTGATTGTGGTAAGCGAACGGAAGCGGGGTTCGGTCCCGTACAGGCTTGCACTTGCATGGCAGGCTCACGCATCTGGTATGCACAGCAGATTCTGTGATACTGTTGGTCAGAATTGCGGTCTGGCAATGATGAATCTGTCTCATGTTGAGGACGAACCGGAATCACCGACCACGCGATTTGCAAAGTTCTCTCATCCCTCGCGTCAACTCAACATGGCAACCGTGGGGATGGTCGCAGTGAGGGACTTGGTGGCTGGGTTCGCTGGGAACAAAGGTGAGGCCCAACAGGGATCCCGCTCCTTAGTGCCAGCGCTTGCAGTGAACATTGTGAATAGCACGCAGAATCCTGTGAGCTGGGCATCTTTGCATTTTTGCGGTCCTCGTGATGATGTTGGCGTGGGATTGACAGCATAAGACACGTCAATGCAATGATCAGATAAGGAGAAAATGCCATATAGCGCTGCATGAAGACCAAGGTCAGTTCGCAGTACATCCCAGCTAGTAGCATCGTGTACCATGTACCTGAAATTGAAATGCGGCGCATCTGGTAGATCGACAACGCTTTGACTACCGTAGCTGCCAGCGCGGGAAGATGGCGTGCGGAGAAGAGACTCATTTGCGCCTTCGTGTGCCATGAGGAACCAGCCATCACGTCTGTGAATCGTTCAACAGGTGGTTCCTGGAGCTAGACACGGTATATATGTGTGCCGACAGATTTGTCGTTGAGGGACTGTAATACGTTGCGACACATGCCCTCGGGTACAGCGTAAGGTCGGGTTGTCCGTTCAATGGGTACCAGGACAAGGGAACGTTTTGCTGTATCGGTGTGCCATGGACAGGGCTGGTCCGTGGCATTGCATCGAACTGAACAGCCGTTGCTCAAAGACACGATAGTGGTGCCACAAACTTACATGGCCGCCTCCCGAGCGGGATGGGGATCGTTCCGAGGCGGTGAATAGTGCCCGTCTGCCGTCGTCATATTGGTCACCAGCCTGCTAGCAGAGCGCGAAGGGCGATACTGTCGAGCAATCATCACCAGACGATGGAGCAGAGGTATCGCGCTGCTTTTTGAACAATGAGTCTGTTATATGGGACGAGTCGCTGGCGTTGCAATTCTGCGCATAGTCTGAGTGAAGCGTGGTTGATCCTTGCCAACGGGCCGTAGCTTCAATGCCGCTGCGCGCCACGATTGGGTCGCTGTGGGCGTCCAAGGTGTGATTCGGCTTGCACCATCACGTTAGTGCACCCAATCACCAGCCTCCATCACTTGTTCCTCCTCACTTTGGTCTTCCGCGACCTCGTTCCCTGCGTCAAGCAGCGCTTTGAGAGGCTGCGCTCCACATCCATGCAGGCACCGCTGTTTTTGCGGCGCGAAACTGGACCATTGACGTGCTGTGTCACTTCAGAAGGCCAACTTGGCGACCAGCATAGCTCGCCATGCAGCATGACTCTGCTTGGTGCGTCGAGTCCCAGGTATTTGCGAGCTTTCACAACGAGCAGCAAATGAGCAGGCTGGTTGACAGCCATTAGACGCATCATGCTCCCCTGCTATGCTCTCGTTAAGCACCGCTGGCTCGACGACTCTAACCGTGCTCTTCGTCCTATTCTGAGCAAGATCAATCCGTCCTGCGCTCTTAAGCGCCGAACCTTGATAGGCCCCAAGTGCCCACGCGCAACTCCTCACACCTCGTCCGCGCTTCTGCTGCTTTTCTCCTTCTCTTTCAATCCTGCTCTGGCCGTCTGTCTTTTCAGCTGCATGTCCTTGTTGTACCGCTTACACGACTTCCCGAAAGGTCGAATGCAGTGCTTGTCTAACCGCCAGCTTCGATCCTTGTAAGCCGTGAGGGGCTAGAGTATACCTCGAGACGCCGTGGAGCAAGTGTGAAAAGCGCACTGCTCTTTAGCGCGCACATTGCAGTGAGTTTGAAGCCCCTGGCAGATCTTGCAGTTTCAACTCCGTCATTCTGGCAGTCCCGCTCGTCCTTAATCAATAGTATTCCCTCCGTGATGCGCTTCGCGTGTGTGCGTGGATCCAACCTCGACTGACAGCAACCGCCTCACAGGCCATCCACAATGTCCTTAGGCCATGCCCGCCAGCATTCGAACTCGGCAATGGGCTCTTCAATCCGAACAGACGTCAAGTTCCAGATACCCACACCGAGCATCACCCCGCAGAACGACGAATTCGCTTTCCAGCCATGCGCCGCAACCGGGTCGTTTCTGCTGTACGCGCAGCAGAACATAATCTACTGCCTCCACCATGATACCCTAGCGATAGAGAGGCGATTTGAGAGACACAGGGAAGATGTTTCGTGGATCTCGACAGACAACGTCAGCGAGCGTGGAGCTGGGCGCTTAGTTCTGAGCTACGACACAGGCTCGACAGCGATAGTATGGGATCTTTTGACGGGAGACGAAGTCGCGCGATTTGCGTCATATGAGCAGATACGAGTTGCGACGTGGATGAGGAATGGGAATGTTGCGTTTGGTGAGTACCAAGGCGCCGGTTCGCGACTGCCCAAACTTGAGCTGATGATGCAACAGGCAATGCACAAGGCAACATCATCCTGTTCGAGCCTTCCACTTCCGAGCACCTCTCAGCAAGAACGATTTTCGACCCAATCACTGCGCTCGCACCAGCTTCAGACTGTCGCACATTTGCAATCGGGTATGTGTACAGGACCAGATCGCACGAAGTCTGCTGACAGCGCGCAGCTACCACAATGGCTCAATTCTCATTGCAACACTACAGCCCTCGTTCACAATTCTCCACACTCTCACAACTCCTCGAATTCCCTCTCCTATTGCGGGGCTAGCTTGGCATGGATCCTCTTCAAAACAGAAGTCTGAAATGCTGGCCGCGCAAGCTTCAGATGGTGACCTTCGAGTGTGGAGTGTTCCTAAGAGCTCACACGGCGGTGACGCACCCTGCGTGATTCGCGTGCTTAACAAGTCTGACCAAAGAGAGGTCGGCCCTTGCTGGTTCTCCTGGTCAAAGAACGGGCGCATTGTGCAATACACTGAGGGGTATGTACCACCTGCAACCTGAGGCACGAGACCCAATGCTAATGCACACACTAGACAAACCTGTGCATGGGACGTCCGCACGAAGAGAGTATCTTACGAAACAGTCCCGACAACCCAAGATGTTGCAGCAATCTGCAGCTATGGCGCTACTGCAACTTTGTTCACGCTTGGCCACAACTACAGCGTTCAGCAGTACGATCTCAATCCCAGTGGCCAGCCAATGATGGTCGCGAACGTTCAGCATGCGCCCGCCAACACACCTCCGTCACCACCAGTCTCACTAGACGAGCAAAGGCAGTTGCCACTGCAGTTGGAGGAAGAGCCAGTGACCGCGCATCCCATCACAGCACACCCAATCAAGTCCGCCCCACAGATGTTGCTTGCCTCAGAAGCCAGCGAGGACGAAGACGCCGTCATGTCTCCATTACAGAAGATCGCGAACGAACTGGTTGAGCTAGAGGAAGAACGTCGAGACCGTGTTGGTCCATTGAGCCCAGTATCCAGCCGTGCATCGCAGAGTTCGCGATCTTCTGGTGGCAGCGGTCGCCAGCCTCGATACCGGTATGATAGGCCCTCGTGGGGTACTGCACGCTCGTCAAGAAGCACAGCGTCTGGCGCTTCGGGTGGTTCGGGCACATCAGGCACAATCTTTTCATCTGGAGAGTCGTCTTATGCGGCAGGCGCATCGCAGGCCAGCATATCCATTCGCTCAGGTACCTCAGCTGGAGCCTCTCGCTATGGTTCTTCAGCCCTCCGCAAAGAGGTGATGCGCAGTCCGGATGAGTCGAAGAAGACCCAGAAGATGGATTTATTTCCTTTCAC
This sequence comes from Didymella pomorum, assembly GCA_022225945.1. Lineage (NCBI taxonomy): Eukaryota > Fungi > Ascomycota > Dothideomycetes > Pleosporales > Didymellaceae > Didymella > Didymella pomorum. The sequence continues at coordinate 522,826 of JAKJXN010000011.1, read as the reverse complement.
CAAGGCTAGACTAGCTGATGTACCGTTCCGGCCTACTGAACTTGGTCCTGAACGTACGTCAAACGACCTGAGGAAGAACTTACTGAAAGTCGTGTTCGGATGGGAAAACGACATTGACGAACTGATCCGTGACGAGCTTGCCCGCCACCCTGCAGGGTCAGCTGCAGCTGTTCTGCTGTCCAAGTGGCTTGGCGATCTTGGAGCTGACTTCATGGCCTCAATGGTAGGATCTGAGTCCATGACGTCTTCTGACTGGATGCTGCTCGCTCTGAGCAACATGGGTCAAGGATCACAGAAGAAGGTCGGCGAGGCATTCGTCCAGCGACTGCTCGAGAAGGGTGACATTCATCCTGCAGTCGCTATTCTTCTTGGGCTGGGTGAACAAAATGACGCCATCGAGGTCTACGTTTCGCAGAAGCACTACATGGAGGCTGTGCTACTGACATGCTTGATGTTTCCAACTGATTGGCAGAGACAGTCCTTTTTAGTTCGCAAGTGGGGAGAAGCTGCAGTCGCAAAAGGCAAAGCAGAGCTCGCAGTCAGATGTTTCTCTTGCATGGGTCTGGAAACTACTGAGCCGTGGTTTTCACCGCGCGCACAGGACGCTGTTTTCTCGGCGCAAAAGCGGGCTCTACTGGGCTCGCAGCTCAGTCCACCATTGTCGCCTCCCAGCGTGGGGAGCAGCAGGGTCGCTGCTCGCATGGCTTCCCTTAAGCTGGTTACCGACTTCTCTAATGGGCCTCAACCCAGGCAGATTGTTCGTAGGGAGGACGATGACCGCACGCCGATGGTTGCTGGTACCACGCCCATCGCCGAGTCAGCAACGACCCCAGCTGTCGGCATCCATGGCTGGATCGGTCGCAGCAGCACTCGAGACCGATCTTTGGAACCTTCTTCTGCACGAACTGCAACTCCTGGAGCATACGGGTCCAGAAAACGAATGCCATCACGGTCAGATGCTGGCCGTTCCACGACGACCAATGGCAGTCTTGCATCTCTTGCCATTCCTGATCGAGGGCAGCGAGAGCACTCTAAGCCGAGGACTGCCATTGACAATATCGGTCGTGAGGCCGAGACACTCCCGTTCTCCACTCGACGAGCTACTTCGGGAGGCAACGCAAGTGACCTCATGCTCTCAGCCGCTACATTCGCTCCTGCCAAAGCGCCTGACCATCTTCCTTCGCCCGCAGTCGGCGTCTTTGATGCCTACAAGGAGAGGAAGACAGTCTCCCGTACCAGTTCCCGTAGCCGGAATCAGAGAGATCTGCATCTGGCCATGGACACCACTGTCGTAGAGGCAGGCCCAGACACGCACTACACGAACAACCTCAGCCCGCCACTGACAGGTGCAAGCCTAAAGAGTGCCAAGGCCCGCAGCATCGACCAATTTATCAGCAGCCTCGATGAAGCCAATCACTTCGCCCGTGGTGCTGATCCTATGCCCGAGGAACGCCCTGCCTCCCGCACAGCCAGAACACGCAGTCGTACCCGTGAAGAGTCTCAGGGTCGAGGACGGTCTGATGTCCGCTACATCCGTCCTGCCAAACGCTCGCCGTCGTCGCCTGTGCCGATGTCCCATGAAGACGCTGGTGCAACAAGCAAGAAGGAGGCTTCGACCAACACAGAAGCGTTTGATGACGAACGCTACTACAGGGAGCTTACTTCTCCTGTCGCAACAGAATCAGTCGCAAGCACTCGAAGAGCACGCAGCCGAGCGCGCTACGGCACAAGCAAGACCACAGCTTCTTCCCGAACAGCCCAGCATCCAGACTCGCCTGAGGATGCTGTACGCACTCGTAGCAGAGGTGCTAGTCGGAATTCAAGCCGCCGTCCTACCGCCGATCGTGGTCGTAGCGGCATGCGCGGTGACCGCTCCCCCGAGTCTCCCCAATCAATGAGGGCTGAAGACTTCGCTTGTAGCAGTACAGATACCAGCTCTGCTCGTCCACGCCAGCGCAGTACCAGTCGTGCACCTCGAGACCGCTCGATCAGCAGGCGACCTACGCCTGCTGTCCGTGGTCCCAGCCTGACCCGCAACCATGTGCGCACGGGTTCACCTGATTCCATCTCCTCTAGTCTTCAGGGCGCACCTCGATCGCGGCCCCTCACTCGAACCAGAAAGGAGCTCGCCGCCAAGGAGCTGGAAGCCCGTCGTTTGTCATTGGCTCGACGCCCTTCTGCGCCGGCTATCCCTCATCCCGAGGAGTTGAGGTTCAGACCGCTGTCTGGTGGACGTTCTAACACGGATGAGATGTTGGGCAATATCTCAATGTACCATGACCCAATCCAGCGAAGTCAGACAGCAGACCCTATCAACAAGCCCGTCAACCGGTTTTTAGCCAAAGGAACGTCGACGCCTTCTGTGCCAATTGGCCTTCCTGCCAATCCTCGAGCCATGAGGCACCCAAGGTACATGTCTGCCGAGCCAGAAGCAGATGATATCCCTGATGTGCCTACCATCCCACAAGGCATCTATTCACAGTTTCCACAAGAGGAAAAGGAGGATGATATTGGGCCTCTGCTCCCGGCGACGACGTTCTTGCCATCTACCACGTTTGGTCAGCCGACGAACCTTCCGCGTTCGGCATCTGCGCCCCCACAGGAGATCCTTCTGCCCAATGCGTTCCCTGGTGTCGGAAGGCGTCCCTCCCTGAGCGGCTCTCGTGGTCACACTCGCGTCAATTCGCCGCCAGAGATCTTGCCGCCTTCCAACTACAAGCGCGTTAGCCCGCCTCCGTTCAGGAACAGCATCGACGGCGTCAACGAGACTCAAGTAATTATCATCGAGGAGGAAGACGCTGCCCCACCCGTACTGTCTCAGCTCCAACACCTGGGTGCTCCACCACCACCACCACCGCCGCCGCCACCACCGCCACCACCGCCACCGTTCGCTATCGGCACCAGCAGTACCCCTAGCAACATCAGCATCGTGAACGTTGGTGTTGACGAGCAACCACAGCGTGTCTCTCCAACCCACGCTCCTGGTGCTGCGTCGCCTCATGCTCATCGCCGAGGTCGCGGTAGCGTAAGCGAGAACCTTGGCTCAACGTTCAGGCGTGTCACCGATCGTATGCGCAGCACCAGTAGGTCAGGCCACAGGTCTCCGCCGGCTCTGCGCCCCGACGGCGGTGCTCCATACGAGAGCGTTCCAGACTACTCATACCCTCGCAATCCGAACACCCGCTCACCTGGAGAGGGTAACAACATCGACTCGTACTTCAACATGTCACCGCCGCCACCACCGCCTCCGGTCCAGCCGTGGGAACAAGTCATCCCACCTACTGAGGACCAGTCCTTCTACAAGCACCCCAAGGAGATCCGCGCCAATATGCCGCCAGAGACACTTCAGGCGGGTGTCTACAAGCCCGAGGCTACACCTATGATCTAAATGTCTTTTCTCTGCCCACACAGCAACACTTACACCTCGCATCACACACAATGAAACGACCTCACGACTATTGTACCTTCGGCACAATCTCTCATACCCATTCCGTCAGCATCATCATCAAGCGCAGCATTATTATCATTCCAGATTCCAGTAGCATTAGCGACCTTTTTTGTCTTCGGATTAAGACTTGGATTGGAGGGTTGTCCCTCCAAGCGCTTCGCGGCGGAAATTGTGTATACCCTTTCTTTCTTCTCTTCTTGTCGTCTGACCAGACTTCGGTCTGACTTTAGGCTTTTCGTGTTATTTCTTGCTTATGCGTTATGAACGGAGACAGTACGTACGTCGTACGGGACATGATACAGGATACAGGGGCATGGGCTATAGGAGGATCAAGAGCCGGATGCCTTTCACACTATTCTAATGTACATTCTTGCCGATTATTCTTATCGTTTGCTGAATGTCATGGAGGGATTCCGTGTTGCTTGTGGCTTGTGCTTATGCTTATGCTCTACGTTCGGGCTTGATCGTTCTTTGCTCAAAGCGACCTTATGATGATCGGAAGAAGATGGATGGCCCCACGGCCAAAAGTGCTTTGCGTTTCATTTCTCGACTGTCTTTGACTATCTTTACTTTATGGCCTACAACGTACGCTATGCTAGTGGCTCATTGAATGCTCTTCACTCCTTGACCCTATGCTATCATTCATGACGTTCTTGCATGTTTACGCCAAGAGAATCTCGCGCTTCTCAATCCAGCCTCGCTCTACTGCCTTTTCGACTTCGCCGTCCATGATTCCGTGTACATATGCTACGCATATAAAATGATACAGCTCCTCGAAGTCGTCGATGTCAGAGCATTGAGCGCGTCGCAATATGACGGGTACCTTGCCACCATCAAGTACAGCAACAATATCACCCGTCTTTGCGTGACGTCGAGTGAGCATATACAGTCCATCCCCAGTAGTGACGAACGCGTAGTCTGTATCACGATATGGAAATTGTCTGAGCCACAACTTCGCTTCTCCTTCATTCCATTCCGGCTCTGGTTTCCAGGTAACTTGATGGCTATAGTACGGTCGCTCACAATAGAAGTGAGCCAGGACGGCGTCAGAGACTTTAGTCGCGTAGCATGTTGTAAGCGGACCGCCCGCTCGAATCCGCCTAGTATTGATTCTGTCGAGCTCTGCTATCTCGTCTTTGGACAAGCGGCGCATGTTCGGAGGGGCCGTACAGTCTTTGGTCATTGTGCGCCAGAAGGCTTGTATGGAGCTCTCGACATCGTGGAAGACCTCTTGGCCATCCTCAATTTCTGATAAGGGGTTCACTGGCCCTTCGCGAGACCTTTGGCGATCTTCGCCAATCTGCTTCAATATCCGCCAGGCTGAGTAGTCCCCGTCTCTGTCCCGAAGATTTGTACCGCGCCAATTGTCGTCGTAGCGATCGAACATGTTTCGCCTGTTGATTCTGACCCAGTCTTCCTCCATCGGTCCGATCTGTCCAATGAGAGAGCCTCGAAGAGCCAGAACATTCTTGTTCCCCCCAACAACCTTGACTGGCTCAACGACCCGCTTTGACCCGGCGTTGAAGATATCGCGCTGGGCAAACAGGATCGAGAGACTCTTGTGGCGTGATAGACCGAAATCGGCCACCCATGAAGGCATCGATGAAGGGTTCTCATCGTCCAAATGCTCCAAAGTCAGAGGTCCCTTCCTGCGTTCAAAAGGATTTTGACAGAGGATGTCGAGGTCACCAGATGCATTTACCAAGCTTAAAGTGACTTCCTGGAAGAGTAGCTCTGGTGGCTGCTCATAGTCAATCTCGATGTTGTGGTCCTCGCTGGCTAGTCCCAGCAATCCGTATATTTTATCCGTAGGCTCCGCAGCTTCCTTGTCGCGGAACCTTGCCAGAACATCGAAGAGGTTTCGAAAAGACTTCGCTGCAGGGTCAATCATGGCCCTCCTTTGATCCTCGATGATCTTGACTTGTGTGAACATGCTCAACAGCTTCTCATTGGGATCGTAAGCTCGCCCATCACTTCCATCATCCAACGTGTGGAACGCGTCAAAGTATGGCTCATTAGTCAGAAGTTTCGATATACTGGTCCACTCTAATTCTGCGTTCTCGCATGTCAAGGTGACTTGTGGCGCGAACGCTAATTCTTGAACGACCCACATCCGGCTCCAGTAGGGCACATCGTGTAGGAGCAGCCTTGAAGCTTTCCATTCTTCTGTTGCCTCCTTGCTGTGGCCGGGAGCAGTCGCTGACATAATGTCTTCATGTCTCTTTGTAAAATTGTTCTTGAATGACTCCAGTGAACGAGTGTCCTGCGCCAGAATGTCGTTCATAACTTTCATGGCCCTGGTGACTTGCTCTTTGTGTACTAGAACTCGATTCGCTGTGACATCGACATCACACCAAGAGCCCTCAGCGTTGATCTGGCTTGTGGTATGCTTTCGGGTAGTCCCGAGCGTTGGTCCAACCCAAGCTATCACACGTTGACACGAAGAGTATACCTTCTTCATAATCGTCACTTGGTGAGAGCGCTCAGCAAGATTACCTTGATTGATGCATATGGCATCGACCCACAACGTGCGATCTGTGGTGCGCCTGAGGCTTGACAATATGGTCGTCAAGGTCGGCGTGATGTACAGCTCCTGGTCATTGACGAGTATAGGTCTCGAAAAGTCAGGCTTTCCCCAAACATAGGACAACGCCTCGTAAGGTGGTGGTTCGATAGCATATCCAGTCTCTGACAAGAGGGCGGCTGGTCGAAGTGTACATTGCACACGATCATCGCCCTTCAACGGTGGATGTAAAGTGAGGAGGCGGATCTCCTCTCTACTTGCGTCTAATCGTTGGTATATCGGCTGCTGCGGAGGAGGAGATGTGGTTGTAGCATCGTCGGGTTCGTAGTTTGATTGCATGGCGAGATAATGGAATGCGAAGGAGCGACCTTGGTGTTCCTCAGAAGTTACGGCCTCCGGTGTGGGTACTGTTGCCTGCACAGCCCGGTCGTGCATGCATCTGCGTCTGGCAATTACCCTATCGGAAAGCCCCACATCAGCGCTTACCTGCACTTGGTTGGTGTTGGGTGCCGTTCCTCGTGCCTGCCTATGTGGCTACGTCAGCTACGTGACTGCTCAGAACACTTGTAGAAGGTAGAATGTCAGTTGTTTTCACACAGCTCTCATATGGTATTCATCCATGGAACTTTTGCTCCAGGTAGTGTATCAAGACGCCGCCATTACAGGTATGCTTTTTCCAGTCCCACACGCGCCAACACAACATCGCTATGCTGAAAGGCACCAGCGCCCTGCAAATGCCGGCAAAGCTCATGCGCTTAGAATTGCTCTACTTCTTGAACACAGAGGCCTCGCTCCACTTGCCTGAGGCCGTACTCCTGTACTCTTCCTGGACCTTCTCGTCGCTCTTCCACTCAGCCAGCAATGCAAGACCTTGTCGGGCCTGCTCAAATGTAATGCTTGACAGATCCAGTGTCTTGACAAGGTCTGTCTCATTCTGACTCTTTGTGCTGCTGTCGAGCGCGTAACGGGCGCTGTAAGCGGCTTGGAGGTGCGATGCACTATCGGAGTGCTTCTTGGTGAACTCTGCGTTGTAGGCTTTCAGGTCAGCGTCGGCAGCAGGAGTGGTGAAAGTCTCCTTGACGACCTGGGACACTTCGGCTGGGAGATCGGAGGCTTTGCTGACTGTTTCCTATTAGTTGAACAGCTCTACGGTCAGGGCACAGGTGACTTACGAGCTTGACGGAGGCGCACGCTCTGCTCATGCGCCTTGGGGTCCTCAGGGTCCAGTTCACGTGCAGCCTGCAGACACTTCAGAGCAAGCAAGTACTTCTGGCTCCTGAGGTAGACCTCGAATCCAACGGTCTGCGCCTCAACGATCTTGGTGCTAAGCTCAAGCATAGGCTTCAAGAACCTCTGAGCAGCCTCCAGCGGTTCTTTGGTCTGCAAGAGCTTCTCGCCCTTGGGATCTGTGTCCTCCTTCTTCTTGTCCTCGTCGTCTGCCTTAGCCGTCGCCTTTGCGGCAGCGGCTGCTTTCCTGTCAGCCTCCTCCTTCTCTTTCCTCTCGCGATCCTTCTTCGCCTTCTTCTCGGCCTTCTTTCGTTCTGTGGGGTCGAGCTTGCTGAAGTCCACTTCGTTGGGGTTGGCCAACTTGGGGTCGTCCGCAAGCTTAAGGTAGATCTTGACCGCGTTGATGGCTGCTCGTGTGAAGAAGGGGTGGTCGCGGAGGTGATCTTCCCATCTGACCATGTCGATGTACGCGCGAATCTGCCCCTTCCTAAGGGAGAAGCTGTGGAAGTCGAACTGATCCTCATGCCAGACATCGAAGATGTCTGCGATCGCGGTGAATCGCTTCAGAGCCAAGCCGTAGTTCTGCTGGCGCGCGTACGCCTCTCCATCCTCGAGCAGGTACCACATGCACTGCATGTCGTGCAGGTCACCAAGGGGACCGCCAACTGCTTCGTTTCTTGTGAACTTGCTCATTGTTGCCAACGCCTTCTCGTTCTCATTCGCACGAAGCTGGTACTTGGCGCACTTCGTGTTGATGTAGCGGTCGCGCTCGTCGAGCTCACGTGCGTGGTTGATGGTTTCGGCGGCCGTCTTTACGTCACCTGCGTGCTTCTGAATGCGTGCCTTCGTCTGGTGGTAGTCAACGGACTTGGGGTCGAGTTCGATGAGTCGGTCGATGTACTCGTTGGCCTTCTTTAGGTCACGGCTCAGAACGTAGTTGTAATGCTGCGCCAGGAAGTAGAGTACAGATTGCTCGAAGCGATCTGAGCTGTCGCCATTTGTCTCTTCTTTGGCAGAGCCATTTGCCTTCTTTTCTACCTCGTATCCAAGAACCAGTTCCTCGATGATAGCTTTTTTCTCAGCATCGGCGTACAGCGACTTGATGTTGGGGAAGGTCGATGGAACACCCTTGTTCAACTTCCAGCGAAGGTACGAATCGGCGGCAATCTTGAAGGCATCACCTGACAAGAACTCCAGAGGCACGCGCCTGCTCGCATCGTTGCGGTTGCTCTTCTCGGCGTACGATTGGTATAGCTCGGCTAGCTTCTCAATGTCTGCCTTGTTGTCGCGGCTAAGGCCAAGTGCCTTCTCAAGCCCATCGAAGTATGCGCGGTACTCGCTGTTCCTTTCCAGCAGCTTGCGGTAGGCCTGCTCGGCTTCCTCGTTGCGTCCAAGGTCCACTAGGTACTTCGCGCGCAGCTCGTACGCCGATGTGCGGTCCAGGTTGCTCTTGATGATCTCTTCCAAATGCTTCAGTGCGCGCTCGGTGTCGCCCTGCTCGGCGATGATCGTGTTCTTGTAGAGGACGGCTTCGGAGTGTTCGATGTCGCCCTTCGGTGGTGTCTGCTTCAGCGTATCCTCGTAGGTCTTCAAGATGTTCTCTGCCTCAGTCAGGTTGCCCGCCAAGTGGAAAGCTACAGCCAACGCAGTCCAGTTCTGGCGCAGTTGAGGACGTTCCTGCATCATCTTCCGCCTGCTCTCGATGTAACCTTCGTAGTCGCGGATCTGACATTGGAGGAGGGCAAGGTCGCGCAGGATGTTGAGTGACGAAGGTTCTATTCGCAGCGCGAACTTGTATGCCTTGATTGCCTCCACGTAGTTCTTGACTGATCGCCATAGCAGACCGTAGACGTGCCAGCAGATGTGCGACTTCATGTCATTCTTGAGCGCAGCCCTGCAAAGTGTGAAGGCCTCCTCGCCGTGTCCTTGCGAGTTGAGAATGAGCGCCTTCATGGCTTGTGTGTCGCCGTGGTTTGGGTGCTTCTTAAGAATCTGGTCGGCGGCCTTGAGGCCTGGCGGGGTCAGCAGTGCATGCCGGTGCTGTTGGATGTCGACGCACCCTTCTTGTATTGCTTGCCCTCATAGTATTTGACGACAGAGCGAAAGAGCGTCTGCTCCTTGCTGGGCAATGGCTGCGGCATGGCGGCGGTGTGTGTCGAGGGTAGTGTGGATAGTTTGTGAGCTTCCGCACAGGAACGTCTGGTTCAGATCGGTCGGTCGGCGGCAATAAGAATGGGGTTGACGGTAAATGAGGGGGGATGCAAGATCAACAGCAGATCATTGCGCCTCGAAAATAATAAAATGTGGAAGTGACTGTCTGGAGTCGTAGAGGATTACGTCGGTCAATGTGGGGAGCTCATATTTCGAAGTCGGCGCCGCAGTCCGCAACGCCCGCGGCAGCCAGAGCACGTGCCTTCGACATTCACACCGCCATCAGCGCGAACATGCCTTGCATGAGTGGGTCAGATTAAGGATAAGGATCATGAGAATTCCAAGCTTTTAAGAGCTCGCCTGTACGAATTGACATTACAGTCCGCACAGCGCCTAAGTATCAGAAGATCGGTAGTGCCTTGATAAGCAGCGCTTCAAGTAGCATGCATCGTACATAATAACCATGACGCTTGCAAATAGTCAAATCACAGGGCATATACATAGGTACGGATCTACTTTGTGGTGCGGCCAGACCGCCGCCTTCCGCTCGTATCGTCCGTCTTGACTTCCGTCTTAGCTGCAGTCTTCTTGCCCTTCTTGGACGCTGCACTCGCATACTTCTTGGGCATCGAAGCAGCCGGAGCCTCTTCAGGCGACTCCTCGTGTTCCTTCTTGACGACTCCATTCATCTTCTTCGTAGCCCCCTTCTTCGGTGCTGCCTTCTTAGGGGAGGTGCTAGTCTTCTGCTTCTTCGAGGCAGGTGCATCTTCGCCATGCTCAGACTCATCTTTGACCTCGTAGTCGACTTGTTTGCGCCCTCGTCTCGGCCTGTTGGATGCCGTTGTTGACTCCGCTGGCTCAACACCCTCATCCTTAGACTTGGTCTTCCTCTTTGCGCTCTTCTTTGGCTTGGCTTCCGCCTCACCGTCCTCGCTCTCTTCCGCAGCGCTCTCTGACACGTCTCCTGCAACGGCTGCGGTCTTCTTTTGCACGCTAGGTACGACAGCAGATGTGCGACCACCGACTGTCAGGAATGTGATCTTCGCGCCATTCGGGAGCTTGCCACCAGTCTTCTTGCCTTTGTCCCATCGGTACTTCATCAACCAGTCTTTCGGGAACTTGTCTGATTCGGCGAGTGCGTCGACTGCTGTACCGCAGACGTACACGATTGCATCGTGCAACCTCTTGATCTGCTCGTCGCTGAATGTGTTACTGTACTGTTCAGGGTGCAGCTTCGCCTGGTACATTGTCTCGTCCGCGACCCAGTTGCCTATCCCCGAGATGTTCGCCTGATCCAAGAGCAGCGCCTTGACTGGTACCCTCTTTCTCCTCAGCAACTCTGTAAGCCACTCTACGGTGAAGATATCCTTGTCAATGACTGGGTCAGGTCCGTTCTCCTTCAGCGGCGAGGTCTTCCTCATCTCATCGGCCTCGACATCGATGAGTCGGCATCTCCCTAATCTTCGAGGATCTACGAACGCAACTTCGCATTTTGGGTCGCCCTCCAAGTCCAGCACGAACTTTGAGAATCTCGGCGGCCAATCAGTCTCCTCTTTCTTCGGCTTGTAATACGCGCTGTTGTCGTCGTTGCTGAACTTGATCCATCCTGTCATTCCCAAGTGCAAGAGGGGATGTGGTTTCGAGTCCATGATGAGCCAGAAGTATTTGCCCTGCTGTCGAGCATCGAGCACCTTCTTGCCGGTCATCGCGGTCTTGAAGGCATTTGCTGATGTGCCGACTTTGCCGAACAAAAGGTCATCTTCGTCTGCGCGTACTGAAGCGATTGTGCGACCGACGAGGTGCTTCTTGAGAAAGTGCACTATGCGTGCGACTTCCGCGATCTGATCACGTTAGCAGTTGTAAGCGAGTGGCAGCTGCTGGATACATACCTCAGGCATGTTGATGGATTGTAGAGTGACTCCACGAACAACAAGATACCAGGCAACGATGTGTATCACGCTGTAGCTCCTGAGACGCGAACAGAGGGCTCCTAATCGCAGAAAGGCTGGTTGTTGTTCGCGTAAGGAGCAATGACGACGTGACTCGAAGTCCAAGCTCCCCGACGCGTCACATCAGCGCGTCTTCACGAGACTCAGCCGCACGACGTCATTGGCCAATTTGGCAACACTTTCATCAGTTCACCAACATGGCATCTCGAACACGGCATGTCCTCATCACAGGCGGAAGCCGAGGCATCGGTTTCGCGATCGCGCAAGCCTTCGCGAAGCATTCCTACCAATGCACCCTGGTCTCACGCTCGAAAGACAAGCTAGAAAATGCAGTCTCGAAGCTCTCGCCCGTTGATTTGGCAGCACCGCATCGATACATTTCCGGCTCCATCACTTCGCCTGACTTCTGGAGCACGACAAACTTCAAGAACAATGGCTTAGCCAAAAGTGAAGACTCGTCAAAAATCGACGTTCTCGTGAACTGCGCTGGGATAACGCAGTCCCGGCTGTTTACCACCACGCCCGCAGAAGACATCCAAGACATCGTCGACACGAATCTTACAGCGTTGATGCTAGGCACGCGATTTCTGCTGCGGAACAAGTACCTGGCCTCGACGACAAGGTCACGTGCGGATGCGGGATCTCAGTACACACCGTCCATTATCAATGTGTCGAGTCTGCTGGGTGTAAGCAGTGGGCATGGTGCGGTGGCGTATGCCGCAAGTAAAGCCGGAGTGTTGGGCTTCACGAGGGCGCTGGCGGCGGAGTATGTACAACATGGCGTGAGAGTCAATGCAGTTGTGCCGGGTTATGTGGAGAGTGACATGACGAAAGGTACGAACGTGCACTTTCTTTAACTTTGTAGACTTGATCTGACGAGAGCAGATTTGAACACATCACAGCTGCAAGAGCGAATTCCACTTAAGCGCTTTGGTCGGCCAGAAGAGATCGCACATGCAGCTCTGTTCCTTGCAGAGAATCAGTATGCGCATAATTGCGTATTGAATCTAGATGGAGGACTATCGGCGGTGTAGAATTGCGCGGTGATGGCTACTCAAGCCGGATTCGTAGGACGCTGACTGCCTCCTGGCTTCTATGCGTGTAAGTTAAAGCAGAAGGTATACCCGTTTCCTAACGCCGCCCAAGTCGCGCCTATGCTGATATAATACAAAGGGTATCCAGATGGACGGGTGCGTCGATGGCGTAATAGGTGAAACGTCGCAGCGAGGCGAGTCTTCAACCACGGGAGTTGATGAGATGCAGAGGCGCCTAAACGACCAGTCATGCATCGTCTCAGTCGAGCTCAATGACGCCTTCGTCCTTCTCGTCTTCAATCACCAGAATATCTTCAGCGTCCATAACCTGCTTTCCCTCCATGACCTTGCCCTTCTTCCTGACAATGTCATCCTCGAGACTGGCCTCGTCGGCGCTTCGCTTGACACCACCCATGGTGCCGTCAGAGGTGCCGTTCGTGTTCGCGTGGCCATGACCGTTGGTCGCAGGCGCTGCGACCGGGATAGCTGCCTTGGGCCTGGTAGCGATCTTGAGGTCTTCGAGCAGGTTGATCGGCTTGTCCGCTGATGGCAGCTCCTTCGCATCAATGCTGAACTCGACATTGACCTTCTTGTCCTCATCAGCATCGTCGATCACGATGACTGAGCTCCCTGTGCTGATTCCAAGCTCACTGAAGGTCTTGTCCAAGTGTTCATCCTCATCAGCGTCGTAGAGCAAGTCGCCGTTCTTAGTGACGCTGAACTCTTCGCCGTAGCCGAGTCGGCTCTTGAGTACATCGTCTACCAAATCTTTGAGCTTCGCGCGCGCGGTATCGACTGTCAGCGTGATCTGAGTCACACTGCAGGTTGGGCATTCGGGATTCGGTGGCTGGACCAGGTCGGCAGCAAGATTTCGCTCGGTTGTTCTCGTAAGGAAGACGACTTGTGCGTGACGCTTCAGCTGTTCTGGGTCGGTGTAGCGTAAGATCTTGAAGGCTTGTAGCACGCACAAGCCTGCGGTCATGGCGTTGGTGGTCGCGATTGCAGGGATGATGTTGCCGGCCATTTCTGTTATGGAGAGGTCAGTAGCCAGACATTGCATGCTTCTGGGGTGACTTACGCTTGATATCGAACTTCGACCGAGGCTCGATACCAAAAATAGCTGCTCGCAAGTTGGCGCTCGCAACAACAAAATCAAGAGTGTCCACATCGTCCTTGTCAAAACTCAAGATGGGAGACGAGTTGCCCACTTCTTTTTGCGTACGCTCAGTCTCCAGACGCTGGCTCAGCCTGAAGATGCTGTCCACGAAGATCGCGAAGTTCTCTTCTATGCTCCATATCCTCTGGTCATCCTGCAGGACGGTGGCGGCCGGGATCTTGCTCTCTTCTGCAAGGTGGTCGAAGTCGAGCGCAACTGGTGCTCTCTTGCCCTTCCACATGTCCTCCATGCTGAGCAGGCGCTCAATGTCGTCCTTGAAGACCATCTCGAAGACAGCTCTGGGGAAATCCTGCGAGCCCATCTGCTCTCGTACGCGCTTTAGCTTTGTCGCTTCCTCACGCAGCTTGGCGATCTCCTCTGCGTTGTTGCCTTCTTTGTCCAGACTCTGATCGAGCTCCGGCGCGTCGTCCTCTGAGATGCCAAAGAGCTCAGCGAACAGATATGACTTGCCCCATACTATGCAATGAATGAGTTGTGAGGGCGTGCTTCGAATCGTGCAGGTAGCGAATGTCTTCGGTGTGGGCTTCGGTACGCAATCGTAGCATTCGGTATCGCCCTTCTTGATGACTTGTACATTGCCGTTGAAGCCGGTAGTACCACTCTCGATGAGCGGCACGTTGCCAGCCAGGCACATCTTGTTGACATGTCGGCGTGCATCGAGGTTATCGAGCGCGTTAAAGACGATGTTGAATTGCTGGAACCACGCGACGTTGAATTGCGGATCCTTGATGTTGTCGTGGTAGGCTTCGATCTTGACGTTGGGATTGAACTTTTGCGCCGCTTCTTTGGCAACCTGCTTGTGGTATTAGCGCATGCTCTCTGACCTCTCCAACTGCTCATGTTTCTCCGTACCAATGCTTTCGACTTCTTGATGTGCTCGTTGCGGAACAGGAACTGGCGGTTGAGGTTGCTCAAGTCGATTGTGTCGAGGTCGACGATGTGGATTTCACCGAATCCAGTGAGGACGAGGTTCTTGAGCAGCTCACAGCCAATGCCGCCAGCTCCTACCATGAGCACGCGCGACTGCCTCTTTTGTTAGTGACTCAAATATCCTGTTGTTGGTGTCTCGGCCGCACCTTCTTGACCATGCCGTGCAGAGTACCGCCGAGGCTCTGCTGAGCAAACTTGTCGCGTGCCATTGTTGGTGAGGAAAGTGGTTCGGCGAGTGTGTTGTAGGTGGCTTGGTGGTCACGACATGCGCGAAAAGGTAAAGGCCGCCGGCGCGCGGATAATTAAAGATCTAAAGGTGAGAGAGGCTGCGACGTCAGTACGGCGATTCTTAGCGCTGATCCGCCGGCAGGGAGCCAGGGCTGTGGAGCCTCAACCTGGAAGCGTCTCGCGTAGCGCGGCGCCCTAACGCGTGGGATGTGAAACTCACGCTCACCAAGTCACATGTTCGACCGAAAAGCCAGAGTGACCGTGGATTTTGCAGGGTCGCTATCACTCATCAAAAAAGAAAAAGAAGGCATTTCAGAGCCTGGAGTCGCGCTCATCTTCACCGCAACAGCCATTCAAAAGGCTCCTTCCCTCCGGCCGATCGAGTAGCTTCGGCCCTCACGATGTCGGACGACGAAGTTGACCACGAACTCCTGGATCTATTACGAAAACGATTTGGTATTGGCGTCAAAGAGGAAGGCCCTACAGAGACAAAAGTCCTCCAAGCTGCCGAGTTCATCTACGACAACAGCACCGATGTAGCATTAGACATGCGCTCGACCAAAGTCGCCGCGCAGTTGGTCTTGGATGAAATGGAGAAGAGAGAATACAGCACAAAGACATGGTCTTCTCACGAGTTGCACCCTAAAGCCAAGGACGAGAGCACAGTCAACTTCATTTTCACTATGGATCTGTTGAATTTCAGCTTCTGGAGTGAGAAGTCAGAAGAGGAGCGATTTGCTGTCGAATATAAGGAGAAGAGATGGACGGGGTATTGGGGTCTGGTGGCAGTGCTACAAAGAGCATTAAACGAAGGCATTCCCATCACCTCACCTGAGTTGTGGATCGACGAGGAGAATTGCACGGATGAAGTGCTCAAGAACGTGTTTCGATCAGTAAACGACGAGGAGCCACCCATGTTCGAAGCACGGATAAAGTGCCTCAGAGAAGCTGGACGAGTGCTCGAGGAAGAGTTCGACGGCAGGGTTGTGACACTCATTGAAGACGCCAAGAACTCAGCAGCAGGTCTGGTTAACCTGCTTGCTGAGAAGTTCAACTGTTTCGCAGACGAGGGTACTTTCGAGCGTAAGAAGGTTCGCTTTCTCAAGCGCGCCCAGATCTTTGTCGCAGATCTCTGGGCTGCATTCGACGGCGAGAGCTACGGAGAGTTCAATGACATCGACAAGATCACCATGTTTGCGGACTATCGCGTACCGCAGATGTTACATTCGCTTGGCGTGATGTGGTTCTGCCCTTCTTTAGAGGCTAAGATTCGGCGTTTGGAAATTATCGAAAGTGGGCATACGTGGGAGATGCAAATTCGAGGTCAGTCAGGTAACGTGCATCTGAACCTCGGCCAAGACTAACAGATGTTATAGGCTGCAGTATCTGGGCTGTTGAGCTCCTCCGTCGCGAGATCCTTCTACTCAAGTCCGACGCCAAAGTCAACGCCATCCTTATCGATTTCTTCCTCTACGATCTAGCGAAGGAACGAGAGAAGGAAGGGATTCAAGCTATACCTCATCACAGAACCCGAAGTATATGGTACTGATCAACAATACTCGCCTCCCGCTCTCCTGGCACACCGAGAGATCCCCTCTTATAGCGCAAGGGAGCCGAGCCGAGAGCTTCCACACCAGAACGTATTGACGGCTATCCTGCAATCGGCAAGGAGGATTATTGGATGATGAATGGCATAAATGACTCAACTGATCCGGCAATACGGGACCATATGAAAGGAGAGCAGTGCGCCTATCTAGACAGGATTCCGAATCAGTCGAGATCTACTGGCCACCTTCAAAGGTACGGCTTCGCTACAAAGATAGGAATGGTGTAAGTCGATGCTCTAGCACAGGCCACTAGATAGTGATTGACATGATGAATTGCAGTTCTGTTGCCGAGAGCGCAAAAGCTAGCTATGTAGTACAGGTTCTCCTTCCTGAGCTCGACCCAGCTCATCCAATGGGATCCAGCGTTACTCTAACGGGAGGCTCACTCGTGTTCATTCTTGCTTCAACCCTTTGCCAGTTTTCTGTTGTTCGGTAGCCAGCAATGTCATCCAGGTAGAATGACACCATCGCTGTTTCAGTGTCGCAAAGAGCCTCTCTAAGCAACTCGACTACATCCCGTACAGTAACTCCGTTCTCGTATTTCCCCACACAGCCGTTCTTTTCGCCAGCAATCTGATCCCCTCCGTCTTCTCGAATGTTCATATTCCACCACACTCTTACTATCATGGTCTGTACTGCAGGAACACAGGCCGGCATTCGTTCCCATCCTTGGTCTGTCTTGTCTGGGTGACAATGCAGGACATTCAGATCTTCGATCTCGTAGAACTCGAGCCTGTTATGGCAGGAACCCGCGTCAAAGCTTGGGTGGATGAGAGTTGCAAAGTCCGCCGCCGATAGCAGGATAGGATGGTACATCCGGCTTGTGCCCTCTTCGATTCGTTGCAAAACCACTCGGGTGTTTCGATATCCAAGACGAATTTGAGACAGGGCAAGATGCGCTTACGACTGTGCTCATGATACTGTCTGACATTCACGTACACCGACCAGCACAGGAAACGTCCTTCAAGGTGTGAGCGGCTCCGATGGAAAACAGCGCTCGGTGAAGTGACTGGTCGTTTCTGGGAAGGTAAGTTTTCCAGCGCTTACAGATCTGCTGACAGCGCAGAAGGTCGCAGAGAGGAAGGTTGCGCCAGATCGTCTGGAGCATCTCTGGGGGCAAACGGTCGATTGGAGTGTTTGATTCGGACATGTTGCTTCAAATGGAGGGCGTGGTGTACGAACGTTGCATGAACATCAAAAGAGACTGTTTCTCGGAGGTATGTTGGGGCGCACAGAGTGACCGTGCGGGGCAAAAGCGCGGTGAAGGTGAGTTGAGTCTTTTAGGCAGGGGCGACTGGCGAGCTAGCAGATGGGGCCTTCACTTTCACTTCTTCTCGCTTGCACTTGAACAGTGCTACGACAAATCACACCAAGAGCTCTCAGTAACCGTGGGAGATAGATATCTTCGATCTCGAGATCAGCCCATACCTTCCGACTGAGAATCCCATCGTCGAGAATTGGCACTTTCAAACGGCGGCGCCTTCCTTGAAAGAGTCTCTGACCGCACGCACCCGTAAATTAGAAGCTCGGATCGACCGGAAGGGGGTATGCTACCATCCCGAAATCATCGGTACCGACCCTCTTCACTGTCTCTCAGCGATCCTGAGTCGGGAGATGTGTATGATCGGCCGACTGCTGAGGCATCTATGCCTACAGGTAGACTTTGTGAATATCTGTCCTACCTGTCTATCACAAGCTCGGTCGATCAATCGTTACGCCCATCAACATATCACTTGGCTCATAGACTTGAGCTTTTTAGAGGTGCATAGGCTCAATCTCAATAGCTTTGAGCTCCAGGTGCGGGATGTGGACACATACGTCGCGCATGATGAATATATCCACCACGAAAATCATTAGACCCAAGTGATACCATGCTTCCGGAAAGATATGAAGCGTGTATGCGGAGTCCTCACAGGAGACTGCAAGGGCCATCTATCGGAGAAGAAGGAGGGAGACAAATATCGAAGCACTGTACTGTTTCGTTACCAATGCCAAGTGTCACAACACACTGCAGTAAACATGGCATCTCAATCCTAAGGGGTGACCAAACCCACGTCATTATGCGAATCTGCAAATCTGCTGACCGAGGAGGGTTCTTCCCCATCACAGAGCGCACCTCAGGACAAAGTCTTTGGGGCAGAATCGTGTCCTGAAGTTGTCTACTGCCAGAGGAAGCATCTAATTTCGTGGTGACAGTGGTGGTGGTGTTGTTCTTGGCGGCGGCTGGGTGGAGAAGTCGAGCCGCTGTATGGCAGGTATAGGCTGTGGGTGAAAGATGTGGGTGGGTGGAGGATGGAAGGCGACATGCGCGGTTGAAGCAAGTACCTCAGAGGACAAGAACAACAAGGCTAGGGCAGCATAGCAAATCAACGACAAAAAAAATAACAAGGAAGGCGTCTACAACATGCGAATAATCGATTTTTGGGATGCTAGTCCTTGGAAGCAGTCTCAGCGCGTCCAAACTAAAAACCTTTACGCCTCACACCATGTTCCGAGCATCCTTGAGAGCACTTCCCGAGTTTTGGGGCAAAGCAGATGAGAATCGGAGTCCGTGCTGTGCGGTGCCACTAAGGTATCATTACGGTGTTTTATACACCGCATTTTGGGGGGAGGGGGGGTTAAAGTGAAGTTGCAGGGTAAAAAACACTGCAACCCAGTTTAAAGACACAGAAGAAAGGCCCTCTCTGTAAATGACACTGCAAAGTAGGTAAAATACTGAAGCTCTAGTGTATTTTTCCTGTAGAAAAAAGACACTGCTCGGGATTTAAGGCACTGAAGAAAGTCCTTTTCTAGGGTCAAAACCCCGATTCTGTACCTCAGTGTACTGTCCGGCGATGCTGATCAGTGTCGGTCACGAAGTTTGATGATACCTACAGCCTGGCAGGAAGAGGTCGCGTGTTGAAAATTTCCACGGACAGTAGGTGAAAGACAGGCAGAACAATACTCGTCAAATCGATCTTGATGTTCACCCTTGCAAGAGAGCATGTTGGATTCTTGAATAACGCAGACTCAAACTAGAGAAAGAATAGCTTGACGGTCTCGAGGCTAGCCGAAATGTCTACCCGTGGTTGAGGCGGACCCTTGGTGCAACGCTGACCTACAACGTCTTCTCACGGGCTGGTGGAATGCCCTGACCTCGCTGAACCAATGTACAGAAGTCGAATTGTAAACTACTGGCTAAACAGAGACATCTCACGCAGACCGCCTTCAGGTTTCTCCCCTCCAACAACACTCCCAGTATCTTTCACCCAATCACGAAGATGGTTTCCTTGCTTCTGCATATCCGACGCATTACCAGAGAGATGAATAGTCCAGGCACTCTTTACCCATGGTTACATTCTTCTTCCCCGGAGTGCCTATGTAATCTGACGCAAGCCGAATGTACCGCCAATAAGGACCGTCAAATTTTGGAGCCCTGAAGAATGCCCTGCATCGCATTTCAACTCGTGCACCTCTCACACACCACGTGCATGCTGAGAGCTAGAGAGCAATGTTTGTTATGCAAGGGATCTTCCACGATTGAACTTGCTGCGACAGGAAAGTCCCTCTATAGGGGAATAAGGATGGTGTTCTTTGCGATTCTTGCATGTGGGTGGGCGGAACAAGCTTTGGAGGCCACACACTCATTCCCTGGGCTTCAAGACCCAGTACCATTCAACAATGAACCCGCCTTTGCATATTTAAGTCATTCGTTCCTGAATGGTTCAACTTGCAACTCCATCATATTCACAACATTTTCTCAAAGATAATTCCCGTCCAGTCGAAACTCCCTATCATGCCCGTTATTTCCAAACCCACCCGCGACGTTGTCCGCGCGCCAAACAAGACCAACAAACTTCATCGAATGCCAGCGGAACTACTCAACCTTGTCTTCTGGTATCTGTGGAGCATATATCCAGTCATATGGACAACGACTGCGGATATGCATATTGTACTCTACTTCCCCGGTGCCACCCTGAAGCACCCAGTTCCCCACCGCGGCCTCCCCAAATGGCTCCTGGTCTGCAAGATGTTCCTCTATCAGGGCCGAGCGGTCTGATCAAGGATGACTCGTGTCATAGTCGGCCCTTGGGTCTCAGATCCGAGCCTCACCTGGAATGACTCAAGCCTCATGGTGATAATGCCTTCTCTTCAAGAGAAGCTGACGATTTTTACGGGGATTCTGAGTGCTACGCCTAAGAATATTGGAGCGCGCTTTAGACCCAATCACATGGGCCTACATACTATCGAGCAAGCTATCAACTACCTCAAATCGAAGAGGACAGTAACAGGCGGAGTGTTGCGGTGCTTGCAAGTGCAGACAGCGTTCGTCAACGTCTGCTCGGAGTGTCAGCGACGAGCCATGTTACTTTTTGGCGTCGATGCAGAGGCGTCCTGGAAGATGGACCTGGAATGTTTGCCAAAAGCTGGGCTGAATATCGATAGATTCGAACTCGAGGTTCAGGACGTTAATACCACAATCGTTCCAGACCGTCTATGGCATGCCACGAACCACTGGAATGTAGTAGTCCCATATATCGAAGAAGAAGTGAGACGTGTCGGACGAGCAGTCACGAGAGACAAATTGCGCGTTTTCTCCATAGACACAGATGAAAAGCCCAACAGTGTGCTGTTCTGTTACGAGCGTCACATATCACCAGATACCGCAGCCATCAAAAAGTTCCAACCCCCGCGGGCGACCAAAACCGCTGCAGATCGCCGAATGACATAACTACTGGAAGCAGGACAAGAGGCTTCCCCGGAAGAAGCAGCAGCATTCATCCCCGAAGGAGAAGAGGTGGTTGTCCTGCAAGTGGAAGACGCGGCCTTCCCGATCTCAAGACAACGCAAGGCGAAAAGGGGCAAAGCCGCTGCAAATCACGATTCCGCGATAACAAGACGAACAAGTGGCCGCAAAGATTGCAGACCGCAGTGCCACTAATGAGAGAGCCTCCAAGGGAACGTCGCGGCCTAAAGATGCCAACTCCAGACCTCATGTGCCCCTGGGAGAGCTGTCCAACTATTCAGAGAGAGAGATAATAGGCGTTAGCCTCGTTGATGTCAGGTGATGATGCAAGCACCACTTGGTCTGAGCGTGTAGAGTTTATTCAATGCAGTTGTTCGCAGACTCCAGCTCGTGTCGATGAAAGTCACATTACCATCGCGTGACGTCTGCAGTGGCAAGAGCTTGGCAGAGAACACCGCTGCAAGTCGTGGCTGACCTATTAATCCGAGATGGGTATCCCGCTTTCCTTGTCGAGAGCATGGAATCTGTGACTGACTGACCGGCGGCTGGCTCTCACAAGCCTACGTCGTCTTGCTTGCACTTGCATTTCGCTCTTCCAACTATCTCTTGAGAGCCTCAATATCTTCTCCGATTATCCTGACTGAATGTGAGAGTTTGGTGATGATTGGGACCACGGCCAGGTCTCTGAATCGTACTTCTGGCGATAGTCTTAAGCTTCAGTTCTCTTCGCCCTCGTGCCCCTATAGCTGCGAGGCCTACGAGTTCCCTCACTGCAAGTCTCAAAGATCAGCAGCGGTCCTTTGAACGTGGGAAGACATTTGTGATAGGGCAATGGCTGCCGCTCTGGAGCGCATGCTGCCGCCTTTACCTTCACTTGCTCTGTGCGGGCCGAGCTAGCGTCTCGCTCTTCCCACAAACACCTTGCTTCACCTGCACTCCACACCATCGTCGACAGCTCCAATGTAACCACTCAAGAAGACGACCGCAACCGTCGACCAAGAAGATGGCAGAAGCGAAACCCTCTGGTGGTCGCGTGATCAAAGTAGGTCCAAGTTGTATGTGTATTGTGGCAACCGGGCTGACTAGCAGTAGTTTAGTGTACCTTCAGCAAGCTCACCGCCCTCCACCGCTGCTGCCAGATGCGTTTTCAGCAAAGTGCCTCGCGAATTTCGCAATTTCATCTGTCGACATCTCTGGGAAGCCGCGCCGATCATCTCCACCGCATTCGAAAACACAGAGTTGACGACGCGGGTGCAGGGACTCGCTGACACTGAACGCGGACCGTAGTCACGAGGGCTACCACTATGGCTTTTGAGCTGCGCCACCTTTCTGAGGTAAGCTCTGAAAGAGCTACACTGCATGTCATAAGCACCTTTCATGTTTCCTTCCTTGACGATATTGGTGACCATTGGCCTTCCTGGTGCCCTCAATGTATCTTGATCAATCCTCTGCCGGCGGAACACAAAATGAACATCGAGCGTGGTCCTATGTTCCTGACTGAAGATAAATTTAAGAGCCTCAAAGGCAACCGGCATTCTGGAACGTGTCCCTCTACCAGATCGATGATCTCCTAGCTCGCCTCTCGATAACGTCTGAGGCGCGCACGTTGTGATTGACAGCTCGGACGTGCTGTGAGCATGGGGAGAGCCGGTGGGGAGAAATGAGTCCAAGGGGAATTTCAGGGCACATCATCCGTGAAACTTCAACTTGACGCGTTCGAGCTTGAGATGCGTCCGTTGGTCAGGGACACTGATGTTCCACTTTCAGACCGTCTCCGCTGTTGGGACGAGATCCGAGGCAAGGCAGTGGAAGAATTTGAGCAAGTGAGCAAGATTCTGGTGGGAAAGGAGGGTTCTACGAGCGTTGATGTGTCGCTAAACGCGAAAGGCGAAGGCAAAGTCCTTTTAAGGTACGCGAAGACCTTATGATGCCTTTGTTTTCAAGCTCTGGTCGGGAGAGGCGTCGCTGGGGGTTTGCTAAGAACCCACGGTACATCTCGAGCTAATCCATTCAAATCGTTACCGCGTGTAGAAAAGTATTATGAGGACATGGAGTAGGTGCGAAGGCAACAGTGATGGCCAGATTTGGTGTGGTTATGTCATAAACGCGCTCTCGGCAGCTGCGACCAATTCGCCGACGCGCCGATGGCCGTGGAACTTCCCTGAGCTCCGTCCGTCATACAACCACTCGCCTCAACTTCAACAATGGCGTCGCGCAACAGGTTGGCAGCCTCCACGGCTTCCAGCTTACTCCGTAGCTCAAGGTCACTGGCTCCGAGGGCAGCACCGCTTGCTGCTCTTTTGAGCGCCCCGTCCACGCGCCACTTCTCGCAGCTCAACTCGAATGCCGCCTCATCGTCGAACCCCACCAGCATCTTCAACCTGGGACAGCTCAACTCTCAGGCTGGACCTCCATCATACTTCGGATCACACAAGCGGTTACCAACAAATACTGTTGTGCGATTCGTACCCCAGCAAACAGCATGGATCGTCGAGCGCATGGGAAAGTTCAACCGCATACTGGAGCCTGGTCTAGCTATCCTGATACCCTTCATCGACCGGATAGCCTACGTCAAGAGCCTCAAAGAGAATGCTATCGAGATCCCTAGCCAAAGTGCCATCACAGCAGACAATGTCACATTGGAGCTCGACGGTGTTCTCTACACAAGGGTGTTCGATGCGTACAAGGCAAGGTATGCCTAAAGAGTGCCCGTGACAGAAGCGTACTCGCTGACAAATACCAGCTATGGTGTTGAAGACGCCGAGTATGCCATCTCCCAGCTCG
This sequence comes from Didymella pomorum, assembly GCA_022225945.1. NCBI lineage: Eukaryota > Fungi > Ascomycota > Dothideomycetes > Pleosporales > Didymellaceae > Didymella > Didymella pomorum. The sequence continues at coordinate 499,041 of JAKJXN010000011.1, read as the reverse complement.
CGCAAACGACAATGCGTTCTGAGATCGGTCAGCTGTCACTCGACCACGTCCTGAAAGAGCGTGCCAACCTCAACGCCAACATTACCGCCGCAATCAACGAGGCTGCTCAAGACTGGGGCGTTACTTGCCTGCGTTACGAGATTCGCGACATCCACGCTCCCGAGCCTGTCGTCGAAGCCATGCACCGCCAAGTCACCGCCGAACGATCCAAGCGCGCCGAGATCCTGGAGTCCGAGGGTCAGAGGCAGTCTGCTATCAACATCGCTGAGGGAAAGAAGCAGTCGGTCATCCTTGCGTCCGAGGCGCTGAGGGCCGAGCAGATCAACATGGCAAGTGGTGAGGCCGAGGCTATTATGCTGAAGGCACAGGCTACCGCCAAGGGCATCGACGCTGTGGCACAGGCGATCGAGCAGGGACAGGGCGCAGCGCAGAACGCCATCTCGCTGTCAGTTGCCGAGAAGTACGTTGATGCTTTTGGCAACCTGGCCAAGGAGGGCACAAGCGTCATTGTTCCAGGCAACGTCGGCGACATTGGTAGCATGATCGCCAGCTCGATGGCAATCTATGGAAAGGTCAACGAGTCTTCGAAGAGCGCAGCGAGCAAGCTAGTTACAGGTGGTTCGCAGGACTCCACAGGTGCTATTAAGAAGATTCAAGAGCTTCAGGGTCGCCTCGACAAGGCTGAGAACGGCGCAAACAGCGTTCAGGACGAGATCAACAAGGTCATGGATCAGAGGTTGAAGAAGTAAAGAGTCGTTAAAGGCGCAAAAGCCTTGGGACTCGGAACGATTGTATTTATACCATGCTGTACCAATAGCAAAAGTCAGCACGCAAGCGAAGCATTGGTTTATTGGGGAAACCCAGTCACCTACCGATTAAGCTCACTCACATTCTATGTCTATAGTCAATCATCCACTTCAAGCAATCATTCCTTCACCAATCTCCCCACAACATCTGCAAGCAACTTCGCAACCTGCTCGCCATCCTCCCAGATCCAGTCGTGCCCACCTTTCAGATCCCTGACTTCAAGCACCCTACTTCCCTCCCCAATGTTCGCTTCCCCATCGCCATCCTCCATCACGATACCCCACCCCTCGCGATCAAGTGCAACACACATGACGTCCCTCTGCTGCCTCTCAATCAACTCATCCTCATAGCTATGCGCCAACACCATCAACTTCCCCTCCTTCCACTGTACCGTCCCATACGTGCCCGCAACCGGACTCATATTCCTATATACAGACTGGTCGCTTCCAAACGCACCAGCAATGAACTCGTAGTAGATTTTGCTAACGTTCTCCGGACAAGTGGGCGGATTGTGGTTCTGGAGCAGAAGTGGGATATTGTATATACCACACAACAGCACCAGTCCCTCTGGGCCAGCGACAGGTGTGGAATCAAGACCAATGCCAGCGACGTACTGCAACAATAGCGTAGCACCGCAGCTGTGTCCCGCGCCCACCCAGCGCTGCATACCGTACTCCTTCCTCAAGAACGCGAGCGCGGCAGCGACGTCGCGCACATGCTCGGGGTGCACTGCGTTGCGCGAGGCATCTGAGGGTACGCTGGGAGATGTGGGGTGCGACGGGTACGGTGAGAGGCGGTAGTTGAGGGATGCTACGCCGGCGAGCTTGTCGATAGTGGTCGAGTGCGATTTGAGGAGGTGCGAGAGGGTGGGCTCAATGCAGCGCGAGTCTTGTGTTGGATCGCGCCAGGCGCCGCCGTGGATGTAGCTGAGGATGTCAGTCTGCTATGTTCATCGTAAAGTTGCTGTGTATATTGTATCTGCATCTCTTCTGGATGCGAGTGCGAGATCAGAGTGCGAACTTACACAATCCATGTTGAGGGCTTTGGATCAGATCGCTCGACCGGCCGAGGTAGCCATACGTCGAGGGTCTGGAGAGGATTCGACGAATCCGTGTATGGGATTGAGGAAGTGCGTTTGGGGTATTGTGTCATGTCGCGCGGGGAGAAGATGGAGAATGTTTGGTCGGTGGTGTTTGGCGGGGTTCATGCACGACACGCTTCATGCATGCATGGCGGAAGTGGAGAACGAAGAACGAGTCAGGGGCGATCAATTGTTTTCATTCAGTCTTGCGACGATGCTACATTTTGATGTCGTATCCAACACAACGCTCCATCGTCAATGCGATGAGCGATTACGATTACTTCAATCCAAATACAAATCCAATTCCTGGCAATGGTGCTAACCGGCGCCGATTGCCATGCAATGCAAACCCAAGGTATCTGAAGGACAGTGGGGCGTCAATTGACAGCCCTGTTCGAAGAAACGACCGAAGAACTCCGCAATGTGCGACAGGCGCGAAGCGGGTGCACGATACTGTGTGCCATGTTTTCCACGTGCGACATCAAAAGCTTGATGCTACGGCACGCTTACAAGAAAGCAGCGACGAAAGCACCGAAGCCGACCATAGAACCAGCAGCAACCTTAAGGTTGGCAGCGGCGCCAGCAGAGCTGGAAGCACCAGTGCCGGAGGCGGTGGAGGAGGCACCAGAGCCAGAGGCGCGGCCGGAACCCGAGGTGGTCATACCAGAGCCAGTGGCACTGGCGCTGTTGGAGGCAGCGGTGCCGGTAGCAGATCCGCCGAGGACGATGGTGGTCGAGTTGTTGGCAGAGACTGTAAGAGTGCGGGTAGAGTTGCCAGTGCCGGCAACGGGGATGGTGTAGATGCCAGGGGCAACAGCGGGGATGGAGGCAGGAATGCCAACGTTGGTGTCAGCGGCAGGCTGCGAGGTAACGGCAGCGGGTTGAGTAGGGATAGCAGAGTCAGCTGCGGGCTGGGTAGGGATGGAGGTGGCAGCAGCAGGCTGGCCAGTGACCACACCCAGAGAGTTGGTCTGCTGGAGGAAAGTGGTCTGGGGGAAGGGGTCGACCGAGGACTGTGCAATTGTTAGTATTGTGGACTGATCTGCCAAAAGATGGGGAAGTACATACAGACTGGGACTGGGCAAAGGCCGCAGCAGCGAAAGCAGTGACAGCGAAGGCGGCACGCATTTTGATGTTGTTGTTGTGTTGAAGTTTAGAAATTAACGATTGATGTCGAATTAACGATAGGTATAGACGGCAAAGGTCTGAGTACTGTAGTGATAGTGATCGATGGATGAGAAAACTGGTCAGCTACCAGCAGGAGCGCTCCATTTTATAAAGCGACGCGTCGCCCTCCAGCCCAGCTCGGAACAACAAACCCCTGGCTGGCAGCGCCACGGGCAACCATCGAGTAAGCTAGCCTCCAGATGTCTGTCATCCCTGCTTAGCGGCCCACCCGCCGAGAATAGCAGCCACCCACACGTCCGATGCATTGCGCATCCCTTCCATTCGTGGGCCAGACGTTTATTCACGCGAATTTTCTGTTGAACTGTGCTCGTGTTAGCTAAGATTTGGCATGAACTGATGCGATGGTGAAGACCAAGCGCGTGTGAGGCGGCACAGCAGTGAGTCTCGCAGTCGGATGAGCATCCGCGAGACGGCGTCAAGTCGATGGCAGGTGCACTTGCTCGCCACCAGCCATTTCGTTTCAGACCCAGCAGTGTTCAGCCTCTCGGTGGTTCCACACGCCAGACACTGCACGATGTTTCTATGGAGACACGGAGACGTGAGCACGACTTTTGGTGTCATGATCGTACACCCAGGTCTCTCTCGGGCTTGCCCTTCTCGTCTGGAGGTCCGGGAGCGATTCATCACCCGCCGTGCAATTTCTCTTCCCCAGGCTCATTTCCGCGCAATCGATTACAACGACCTGCAAGTCTCGGTGCGCCGTGAGGAGCAGATGTTTCGCAGCGGTCAGAACACTGACGCGGCCAATACACCCCGCAGCCAGCTAGCCTAATAATAGGTGCTCGCCTGGCAGTGTCTCGAAGATTCGTGAACGTGAGCTGTGTTTATGCAGGTGGGTCCACCGTTTGGATCGTGGCGTAGTGGATCTGGAGCGGGAAAGCTGCCGGAATCGAGACGGTGCTGGGCCGTGTCATCGAAAGATCGCAGTCGCTGCCCAGGACTCCTTTGCTAGTGATGCAATGCTGGCTATTAAGAGCTGGGAGTGCCTTTGCAATTGTTGCTAAACGCGACCTTCCTTGATGCCAATCCCCCTTTTGAGAACACCAATGGCGGGAACTGCCTCGAAAATCAGGCATCAATTGCGACCGAATGCCAATATCATCAGACCACTCAAGAGACAGATTGGCAGCCATGCATTGAATTGCTGATTCCATGCAAAGATCCTTCAGAGTTCTGGGATGATACACGGACGCATACGACTGACAACGATGTCGACAAAAGTAAATCTGCGATCCACTCCAGGAGCGCCGGCGCTGTCATCTGGCACCTGCATCTGACAATGGTGATTTGGACTGATATTCGAACCCGTTTGGGGTTGCATGTCTACAATTCGCTTTGGGTTATTTAAGCCCCAGAGCGTCAGCCCAAACCCATAGTAAGCTGCGGCTTAGATCTGAGATGAGACCGAGGTCACCATCAAGCGTGCGCAAATGTGATCAGGAGTATCGTCGTCGCAGCAGGTAGCAAGAGGCTATGACTGATGAGAAGAGATGGAGCAAGGAGTAGGCGCGAAGATAAAGTTTGCATTCACGCTGGATCTACAATGGCGTTGGAAATGCCGCGAGCAAGTTCGTCTGCCTCGTAGTCCACCGATGACAGTGTCGATTCTAGTACATTCTGAGTCTTTTCTGGTGATGAGTTCAAGAGATCAGATTCAGCAAGTCTTCTCAAAGATTCAGCTGCAATCACCACTTCCTTGAATACCTCCGCGAAGGCCCTGGAACTCGCTAGGAGGTTGGCATTGCTCCCTTTACTGAGACTGATGCAGGTTAGTGAACAATGATAGCAGTGATGATATGGTGAACTTGCCCATATTGTTCCTCTGAGCGCAATAAATAGAAGAATCCCTTGACAAATGCGTTCTGTATGATTGTGGACTCGGATTCGAAAGGCCCAGTTGATGGCAAAAAAGTGCGGTCTTGTTGAGACGCAGTGTTCTTATTAAATGCAAGGCAAATGAGGCAATCTTTTGTTCGTCCTAGCCACTGATTCGTTCCTCTAGTCCGAAACCTAGAGCTATGAGGACCTTCCGGGCAAGACCGTTCGTCTTTGCTCCTGACAGCATCTATGCATACAGCGCATAGGACTGAGCTTGGTGTGAATGGTGTGTTCCTATGCTTTCTTGCCTGTTTTGCGTATTTGAGCTGATCCGTTCGTATAGTACTGAAACCTTGACGAATCTGTCGAGATCAGACGGAGTAATTCCCTGTAAGCTTGCCTCGTCGAGATCAGGGAAATGGCCTTTAGGTACCTTTGGACCGCTTCTTTGGGTTCGTCATCAAATAAAGCGCTTGGGCTAAAGTTCATACTTGAGGAAAAGTCCAGACTCCGAAGCCGCTCTACATTCCTTGAATGGAGTGTTGAAGCAAAGAAGGAGAGCTGGTCGATGATCTCCTTGCTACGGCTCTCGTCGTTAGAAACTCTGAAACTTTCTGATTGCTCTCTTGTGTATTTGTAGGCTAGAATCCACACGTCTCTGAGTGTTGCTAGTATTTCGGACTGCTGAGACTCGGAATGTTGATCCACTGTATCTTCGACTCCCGACATCGAGGCAAACTTGAAGTTCGACAGCTGTTCCACGTATTGAGACGAGTGGGAAAAATCCTGGGAAGGGCAAGGGAAAGAAACACGTTCGAAGTCATGCTTTACGCAAACATGTCTTTACGTCTTCACAACGCTATGAGGTGACATCTGGGAGTCGCAAATATTTGCTGCGACATCAGCGAACCACTAGAGGCTCCTGCATCGAGTGACATAGCGGTGGCTCATGCTGTTATTCGTGTGTCTAAAATCATGATATTGTCAATAGCAAGGGCGGGTAGCAGTGAACACGGATTCTTGACAGCACGCCTAATCTTTTTTTACGCAAAGTACGATGTAGCAGCGATGACATGAAATGACCCAAGCACCGGTTTCGACTCCCCGTGCCAACAACGGCATGATCTTGACCGCACCGGCTCACTTCCTTCGCCCTCCGTCGCTAGTCCAACAAGTTGTTCACCTCCCGAGCGCGCCTGCCTCCGCAATAGCCCTCGGCAGCCCAAGTCCCAAGGGGTCGTCCTCACCATCCTCCACAGTACTGGCCTCTCCCCGACGCTGAGGCGGTAAATTCGCCGGAGCAGTCTCCCACTCCGCCTGGTACGTCTTGCCTTTCCCGCAGCCTGAGCAGACTCGACGCGATACTTGATGATCTCATCTTGGATGGCCTTCACCTCCTCCGCAGTCAAGTCGAGGGTATCGTATATGTTGTAGAACTCGACAGCGCGAGGAACCCACGTGTTGAAGAGATTGTGTAGGCGGCAGCGCTTTTGCTCGGCGGTATCCGTAGTAGGTCGAGGAGCGCTTGCGGCGCGAGCTGGAGAAGAGGGTGCGGCAGTAGGCCGAGGTCGAGCGGTGGACTGTGCAGGTGGGTAGCCGTAGTTCTGGTAGAGGATGGACTTGTGCCACTTGTTTGTGTCACCCTGGAGCTCGTCCATGCGCTTTGCCGCGGCCTCTCCGACAGCTTCTGTCCTCTCGAAGGCCTTGGGGATGGGTCAAGGTGGAGCAGCCTGGTTGCTTGGTGGTTTCAGTGGCTTCGCGATCGTGCGAGGTGGAGGGGTGTTGCTAGCAGCAGCCTTTGGAGGTTGGTAGCCGAAGGCGTGGACAGAAACGTGTCTACTACTGATCAATCACTAGTCCTTTCTGGAATCTATACAGTACCGACTTATCAGTCCCACCTGACTGCCTGCTGCTCGCAGGTTATGGAGTGGAAGTGCTGTATGAACCCCCGGGCGCCCACTTGCTGTCAGCGAGACCGGGCATGTTGATTTATAGACGGTCTTGCGTTCAGGTTGCCTTTGGTTGTTTTGGAGGAAGAGAAAGTCAAGAATGGGAGGGCTGATGTTTTATATTGCACAAAAGTGGAGATTTCCAGAAGTGAAGAGTGGTTGCCGGAGTGAGAGTGAATGTGACGGAAGAAAACTTTCGACAGCTTCACCGCACTGGAGCGGAATTGAGAATCGTCTCGGCATTTGCATAATTTTCCCTTTTGTATGCTATCAGCGAACCATCAGTCGTGACTCGTTGGGCTGCTCATACCTGCTGCTCACATTCCTATTCCGGCATCTGCTCCTGGAGCCTTGATCGCTCCCAAGTGCAGGCCGTCGGTTGCCATATCCTCTGAATCTTCTTGATTTTGAACTTCCCCTTTGTTCTTGTTGGCATGCGTGACATCATGGTCGAAACAGCCCTGGACCTGCGGTACTTCTGAGCACGATAAACTATCGCAGCGCTCTGTACACCCTGATCTGTGATCGTCCACCCACACCGTGAGTGCCTCAAGTCCGCTCCATCCACGAGAGGTTGGTGTACCTTTGGCTGGCTTCCATCCAAAATTGCATTGGCAGTAACTGTTGAGACATCTTGCGTTCGCTCCACAGTAGTACTTGCCCAACACTCCACTGCTCTTGCATTGATTCACAGGACACACACTGTTGCCCGCTTCGATGCCCACGTTCGTGCTTTGGCTGTCGCTATTGTCATTGCTGTCGATAGGGAGGAATTGCGACCACGAGATCGCATTCATCTCTCCATTGTCGATGTTCGGTAGCTTCCACCAGGGTAATGGTTTCTTCTGTCTCTTCAACATTGGTTTGTTCTTGGGTAGAGCATCCATGGAGTCAATCGAAGCGTCTTCTACAGCGCGTTTGACCTGCAATAATTCAGTGTCGTGAGGGTATTGCCTAGCATGCAAGGCATGCGAGATTTGCGAAAGTGCAAGTAAAGCAACCGTAAGCTTCATGGCTGTCGATAGAGGACCACAATAGAGGTGACGAATGTCTGAGGGGAGGTCCTGCCATATTATCAGTGGAAAAAGAGGGGCAAATCGAGCTGAAGGAATGAAGTCGAACGTGACGCATGGAATGGAAGGCATGAGCTTGTGATATTCGATGTCGCACAACGTGTGACAGACGCACTTCGGTCAAACACATCTTCTACCTTACCGTCCGTCATAACCCGTCACGCGCCCCGTGTCTTGTCCAGATGGCTTGCTCATTGCCATTTTGACTGAGCCTGCGAACACCGAAGTGATAGCGGGGAAGTCAGTGCACACGCTGATGAAGTCGAAGCCCCTTTGCACGTAGCCTTGCGCTTGCTGACCATCTGTGCAGTATATGCCCACCTTCTTACCCTCTGCATGAGCTGCATCTTTGATCTTCTCAATGGCGTCCTTCAACTCTTGGTGCATCTCGCCTAGGATTGGGCGGCCGATGTTGTTACCGAGATCGAAAGGTCCAATTAGCAAGCAGTCGACGCCAGGGATTGCCGCGATCTCCCTGACAGACTCAAGCGCTGATTTGGTTTCAATCTGAACGATGGTCTGAAGCGAGGAGTTGGCGTTCTGGAGGTAATCGGTAAGCGCCTCGCCATTGAAAGCATGGGGTGAAAAGGGCGATCCGAATCCACGATTGCCTTCGGGTGGGAATTTCGCTGAAGACACAAGGCGTTTCGCGTCGTCCACAGTATAGATCAACGGTACAATGATGCCGTGAGCGCCAGCGTCCAGGGCACCTGGAGAAGTCAGTGCCTAATTTGATGGGTCCCATGGGTCCGAGGAGGGTCGACCGCCCTAACGAGGTATGCAACAGGAGTAAGGTGTTCTCTTAGACTGGGTACTTACGCTTCACCATCCAAGCCTCATTGGCGGGTATACGAACAATGGGACTGACACCTTCGCGAGCTATGGCGATGACGGCTTCGTGCATCTCTCCGTCTATTCGTCATCAGTGTGCTGGTCGCAATACCTTGGTGAAGAGTACTGACCATCGATGTTGCCGTGTTCGCAGTCAACACAGATCCAATCGACGCCAGAACGGGCAATTGCACGAGAATGGTTTGTTCCTGGCAGCATCTATCGAACAGGGTCAGTATCAGCAGAAAGGATAGCACAATCAGCAATCGTACCTGCCATCCTCCGAGTGCCGGACCTCCCTTCTTGAAGGCCTTGTAGATAGTACTTCTTTCCTGGAGAGTGTTCATGGTTCTGATGTTTACGAATGACCGTAGACTTGAACTGATATGTGTGGTATGATTGGCAAGTATACTGGTGATTGGCCTGGAGAAAAGCGTCTTTCTTAAGACGCGGGACATCATCATATTGCGGAGAGAAAGCCACCCCTCTTGTTGGAGCTACCCCACATCTCACCCACGCTAGCGGATAGCATCACCCCGAGGTCCTTACAGGGCGCAGGGGGAGTTGGAGACTGTACAGCAACCATGATACACGATAGGATACTGCAATTGCTCTTGACGGCGTCGTTGTGAAGCTTGTACTGAGGTTTAATGATTGAACGTTGTGGACGAGCTGGGAATTTCTCGAATCGCCCAATTTTCAAGCTATGATTGCTCTGCTTCGTCCATCATTCTTGCTACTTCCTCTTCTTTGAAGCGATGCATCAGCTTCAATGATGAGGTCGTTGTCTCAGGTGCATTGGCTTTATCGATGTGGATCTGGAAGACCACTCAGGTACTCGGCAGTCAAAACACTTGAAAGACGGCTTACCACTGGAGTATCAAACTCGTACACCTCTTTCCATCTTTCCTGACCTGGCTCCATAACATTGATCTCCTGATACTGCAGGGGTCTTGTCTTGTTCACGTTCTGCACCACAGCTTTCGCAGTGTCACAAAGACCACATGGACTCCGAGTGAAGAAGGTGATTCGACAGTCGAGCAGACGAGAAGTAACACGGAACATGGCTGGACGATGCAGCGAGCAGTCAGGATAGTCCTCCAAAGATACCGGCGATTGGGTTGGCTATGTATGGAAAGGTGAGGACAAAAGCGGAAAGCCGCGCAGCTTCACCGCCAAAGCTTGAGGTTCGTTATCGATTGTCAACGATGACATCGCGCCTAACATGCTTCCAGAATATTCCGCGTCTGAGCATAAATCTGGAGAACGCAACAACGAAAGCTGCAACGGAAGCACCCGCGAAAACACTCGTTATACCTCCAATCACACTCCCTCAACATGGCGAAAAAGTGCGTTCACAAGGGCTGCGGCAAGACATATGAGAATGAAGAGGAGGAATGCGTGTACCACCCCGGTCCGCCCGTCTTCCACGAGGGGCAGAAGGGTAAGACCCATAAAGCCAAAGCTCCCAAACCGAGCCCTGAAGCTGACATGATGTTCCAGGCTGGAAGTGCTGCAAAACGCGCGTCTTGACTTTCGATGAGTTTCTTGCGATCGAGCCTTGCACAAAAGGGAAACACTCCGATGTCGACGATACACCAGTGCCCGAGAAGGTCGAGACACCTGACGTGCCCAATGGCACCTCTGTCAACCTTGGATCGCTGCAGGAGTCGCTTCCAGCACCTGCGCCTCGTCTCCCTGCCGCCCAAGCTACACCGCGCGCAGCAACACCAGCTCCTGTGCCAGAGTCCGAAGACGATGACCCAAATACACCACTCAAGGAGGGCATGACATGCAGGAGAAAGGGTTGTGGAGAAGCATTCATGGGCGGAAATAGAGAGGGCGAGAAATGCGTGCATCACCCTGGTGTGCCCATCTTTCATGAGGGAAGCAAGGGTTACAGCTGCTGCAAGCGGAGAGTACTAGAATTCGACCAATTCATGGCCATGGAGGGCTGCAAGACAAAAGGTAGACATCTGTTCGTTGGTAAGGCGAAGAAGGAGGGTGAGGAGGAGAAGGTCGAGACTGTGCGGTAGGTTAACACGCACGACTATGGCTTCAGCACGGCACTGACATCGAACAGACACGACTTCTACCAGACCGCAGCAACCGTCACAGCCTCCCTCTATCTCAAGAAGATCGATAAGGCTAATGCCATCGTCGACTTCCAGTCTGATCACGTCAACCTCGATCTCCGCACATCTGACAGCAAACGCTACAACACCAAGTTTCCGCTATTCGCAGGCATCAAGCCCGAAGAGAGCAAGTTCAGGATCCTAGGTACAAAGCTGGAGATGACTTTGGTCAAGGCGGACGGAACGAGCTGGCCTGTACTGCGCAGCGACGACAAGCTGACCGGCGAGATGATCCAAGTCGGCAGAGCAGGACGAGCGTAGGAAAGGATAAAATAAAGGAGTGGGAGACAAATGACGTAACGATTTACGAAGGTAGACAAAAGATCAATCACAATAGCGAGCCAACGCTGAACCTCAACTTGAATTAACATTCTGAGCTTGCCTTAAACATGTATGCGCGACGAACACCATCTACCACTTCTCAACCGCGGGCCTCGTATCCAGCTCCCAGGTGAAGTTGGTCGTGGGCTGGGTATGCAAGTACCAGTAGTCATCCGCAATCCCATCCGAGCTCAGCTTCGCCTCAGGACCCAAATCCTTCAACCACTCCTTGGTGCGGGGGATATCAATGACGCCATCAATAATAGCATGGCTAACATGGACACCCTGAGGACCAAACTCCTTCGCCAGACTCTGGCTGAGCGCTCTCAGCGCCCACTTGCCCGTCGAGAAACTGGCGAGCTGCGCGCTGCTCTTCACGCTCGCTGTGGCGCCGGTGAAGATCAGGGTCGGCGGGTGCTTGGAGCCCTGCTCTTTGCCCTTGAGCAGTAAGGGCAGGAAGGTCTGGCTGAACAGGATGCCGCCTAGGGCGGAGACGTTGAGGGACTGCTCGAACACGCTGGGATCGATTTCGAGGAATGGCTTGCGCAGGAAGCCGCCTGAGGCGTTGAAAATTGCTGCTGCGGCGCCGACGTTGTCGCCGAACTCCTTTTTGATAGCTCCAAGGGCGTTGCTGAGACTTTCCTTCGAGGAGACATCAGTGGAGACACCGATCGCCTTGCCTCCGGACTTGTTGATCTCTTCGGCGAGCGATTCGAAGTTCTCTGGCTTACGCGCAAGTAGCACAACGGGATAGCTTTTTGCGAACTTGCGGGCTACTGATGCTCCGGTTCCTGGTCCGACACCAGCGACGATGGCAATGAGCTTCGATGCCATATTTGCGTTATTGAGTTGATGGTGTTGGTTGGAGTTGTGATGCTGAGGTGGTCGGCTATACGATCAAGTCTGGAGTCGTCGATTGTGGAATTGTGGTGATGGTCGTTGAAGAACGATTGATGCGACTTTATGTGAACGCTTTGTAAGTCGAAGCCTGTTTACTAATTATTGGTGTTGTAATACTGGCGCTGGAGCTCGCCATTATACACAAGAGGTACATATGCGGAGTACGCTACCGCTAAAGCCGAGTGACGCAATCTGTGGATTGATGATTAGTCAAATACCCCTCTCAGGCAAATCATCGTGCACTCAGGTCAATATCTACTTAAGTTGATAGGATGTGTATTATTATGAGTGAATTCAAATGCTTTTGTGGTCGTGGAGAGTAGCAAGGAGTTTGTTGTACACCGGCCAGTCTTCAGAGAGTTCTCGCACCAAGACCGAAATGCCAATAAACAGAACCACCGCCGCTATGCATAGGGCTTTACAGCTGGAACGCCAGAGAAATGCCGGAAGTTTGAAGCAGACACGGTTACCCGGACTCGTAAAAGAATTAAAAGAAAGAGAAGACTGTAGCCACTACGAAGGTCTAATGTCGCGCTAGACTCGGAAGCCTAGCAAGGAGGTTATGCTACCCGACTTGACGCTGGCGTGGGACGACCTTCGCCCTCTTTCGAGTTTTGTACGACATCATGCGACCACCTTGAGCGATTTGTCCATTACCGTTGCTGCGAGACATGGTGCATTTTGGCACGTCGTCTTCAGACGACATCGAGGCCATGGCAAAAGAATCGGTATTGTGGCCGTAGAAGAGCGAGACCCCGTGTCTAGTCTTCTTCACGCCCAGGATACCGATGGCTCCAGCAGAGTTGCTGTTTCTTACGCTGGCGTGGCCCATGAACTCATTTTCGATCATGGCTCTGAGAGCTTCGTCTTCGGTAACTTCCGCGTACTCACCTCCCTTCTCTTTCTTCACACTCTGGTACAGTCGTTCTGCGCATGTTGTTGCAGCCATGGTCGTTGCCATATGCTCGCCGGTGCCGCTGGTGACAGTCGCTACTGACGCTTGTTCGCTGTCGTCAGTGTCGAGAGGCACAACTGCAGCGCCAACACCGACAAGAGCGGCAGGACCTACGCGGCCACGGTACTTCATGCCGATACCGCCGGAAGACGCACCGCACGCAATGCGGCCCCATCTATCGATGGCGATAACTCCGACGGTATCCGTGATATGGTCCTTCTTGTCTCCAGGGGTTGGGAGAGGATCTCCTGTTTTTGGCTTTTGTCTGCTTGGGACTGGGATCCATGGGTTGTCCTGTTTGGTGTACTCAACCGTATCCTTGACCCGTGTTGACAGTTCCTCGTCCAAAGGACCGTCGAGAAGGCCTAGGACCTCGTCGTCCACGCTGGCTGGAGGAACTTTCCTCTTGAGTGGGTGGACAGTTGCTGTGCTTGTTGAGTCCGACTCTTCACCTGAGCCATCACCCCAATTCTTGCGCGTCAAAGGTCCGCTCGGTACCAGACGAGTTACGCCCTCCATCTCATCGTCCTGGACAATCTGCTCAAACATGGTAGGTTGATTTGTCCTGAACTGGCCAAGCGTGGGCGCCTTCTGTGTGCTGTTGTTAAAAGCGCTTCTTGACGATTCCGCGATCGATGATGGGCCAAGTTCGGCGGGGACTGGTGGTGGACCAGCCGTGTCAGGGCTCGGAATGCGGTCATCGCTGAACCACAAACCAGACGAGAGTCTAGATTGCGCTGTTGGCTCAGAAGGTATGCTTGAGGTATTCTCCGTCGAATAGTAGAGAGATTCTTCGTACGGCTTCGGTGAAGGTGACTCAAGCAGGGAAGGATGTTGTCGGAGCAGCGCATCTGTATGTCTCTGACGAATCTGAGTTTGCAAAACCTCATCGTCCGGAGAGACATCGACTCGCAGTTTGTAGCACGATGGATGCTGCCCTGCTCTCTTTGCTTTCTTCTCGGCGTTCCTGAGATCCCCCCTCCAACGGATCCAGCGTTCTTTCGCGGCATCGGAGACAAGGCAATCATGAGGGACGATAGGCATGCCTTGCTCCACAGCAAACTCAGTCGCTCCCTGGGCGCACAGAAGATTCGGTGGAACTCGTCGAAGGGTAAGTGGCTTGCTGGTATGCTCGTAAACTAAGCGCGCCAGCGAGATGGGATTCTTGATCTCTGCAATTTGGGTCAGTGTAAGAACCAAGATGGTGAGGAAAGACGTACGGGCCACAGCGCCTACAGCGCCACTGCGGCCAAAGTGATCAACGATTGACGCATCACACTCGACTACTCCATCCATAGCGAGGTTGCTGCCATATCCTGCGTTGGTAATCTCTCGATCCTCAAGCAGTTTGATAGCAGCTTCGACAGCATCTACCGAGGAGCCGGCGTTCTTCATGATGCACATACCAATGGCAGCGGAGCTGGAAACCGTTAGTATCTCCCGACATGTTTGCCTATGATCTCAACGAAGAAACTCACTCGTTGCATGCTTCAAGGTGTATCCTCTCGTTCTGGTGACTGTGATAGCCGGCGCCTGCATGAACAAAGATGACGCATGGCTCCTCGGGCGGCGGTGGGCTACGCGTTGCTTTTCGGACGAGGTGCTCGGCAGGGTATGCACCATCAAAGTAGCGGGTGGGTGCCGACATGTCCTTTGAAGAGGAGAAGTGTCGACGAAAATTGCGGAATCGCGAACTCAGGCTCACAGTTGAGGCGTGTGAAGCTTTGCAGACTTGTTGTTGATAGTGTTGGGGGGGGGGGGGGGGGTGAGACCCTCGAAGGTCGACTGACGCGGTAAGCTGCAGGCTCTATTTTGGTGCAAAGCTCTCAGGGCTCGCGAGTAAGTTGGAAAAGTGTGCTCCCGTAAAGATGGCAGTCAGGTGTTCGTTAGTTTGATAATAGGGCGGAGTTGAGAAATTTTCTGTAGGTGAGAGACCAGGAACGAAGAACAGGAAGGCAATAAAGAATGGAGGTCGCCCGCGCTGGTATAGATTATACTTGCAACGGTGGCGTGGTAGTGAGCGGGTGGGCTCAGTGAGGGCTGGTGGTCAGTAAGAGAAATCAATGGCAAGGCTGTGTGTTTGCTGTGCGAACGGTGGCTCCTTCCTCTCGAGCTGCTGATGCCATGTGGCGGACAAATACCATATCTTCACAGTCTGTCAATGGCCGTGACCACTGCATTGGCACACTGGCACCAATTGATGGAAGAAGGAACGAGCAAGCGGAGCTCGAGCTTGAGGACTTGAAGAGCTCCCCCCACATTTGCTGTCCGCTCCGCCCCGCCCTTGGCGTGGTGCCTGAGCCAACCCAGCCATTCCACTGACGACGGTCCCACTACTCACTGCTGGCGTACACCACCCAGGCACCACCACCTTCCTTGCGCATACGGACCATTGCCAGCGGGCTCTCCTTCGATAATCAAGCTTGCGTGCGCACCGCAACCACCCGTAAAGATGGCGTCTCAGACCCCCGCCGTTGTCATGGACAAGTAAGCTCCTAGCTGCCTGTGGGCCCTTGCATTGCGATTGAGTACTGATGGACGCCTGCAGCGGTACGGGATACTCGAAGCTCGGTATGAGGCATCTCACCAATACGTGAAACCACTCGTAGTAACAGCATGCCCCAGGTTTCGCCGGCAACGACTCCCCCTCCTTCGTCTTCCCCACCGCCATAGCCACACGAGGCCCGACTGGCGGCGGCGGCAGCTCCGGCTCTGGCCGTCCAGCAGTCGCAAATAAGCCTTCTTTCTTGACAGGTGGTGCTGGACCCAGCGGCCATCTCTCAGGGAAGCGCGGTACTGAGGATCTGGACTTCTACATTGGTGACGAGGCACTCTCGGCTGCTGGAGGCTCCGGCTATGGCATCAACTATCCCATCAGACACGGTCAGATCGACAACTGGGTACGATTGGATCTATGCATGGTGGTGCGCAGCGTATTGACGGGTGACAGGATCTCATGGAGCGCTTCTGGTCCAACTCGATATTCAAGTACCTCAGAGTCGAGCCCGAGGACCACCACTTCCTCCTGACTGAACCTGTAAGCCAAAGAGCCACCTTTGAACATCAAGGTTGACTAACGTTCTGGTAGCCTCTAAACCCCCCGGAGAACCGTGAAGCCACCGCTGAGATCATGTTCGAGTCGTTCAACGTCGCTGGTCTGTACATTGCCGTGCAGGCTGTCCTCGCCCTTGCCGCCTCCTGGACCAGCTCCAAGGTTCAGGATCGATCGCTTACTGGTACTGTCATCGACTCAGGTGCCGGTGTCACCCACGTTATCCCCGTCGCCGAAGGATACGTCATTGGGTCTTCGATCAAGAGTGTCCCAATCGCTGGTCGCGACATCACGCAGTTCGTCCAGTCGCTGCTCCGAGAGCGTGGCGAGTCCGACTCGTCTCTTGCGACCGCCGAGCGCATCAAGGAGGAGTACTGCTACGTTTGCCCGGATATTGTCAAGGAGTTTGCACGCTACGACCGCGAGTCGGACGACAGGTTCAAGCAGCACACCGTCACGTACGCGAACGGAAAGACCACCACCGTCGACGTCGGTTACGAACGTTTCCTCGCACCTGAAATCTTCTTCAACCCCGAGATCTACTCCTCCGACTTCCTCACTCCTCTTCCCACGATCGTCGACAACGTCATCCAGACCTCACCTATCGACGTACGAAGAGGGCTCTACAAGAACATTGTCTTGTCTGGTGGTTCGACACTGTACAAAGACTTTGGTCGCCGTCTGCAGCGTGACATCAGGCACCTCGTCGATGCCCGCATCAAGGCCTCGGAAGCACGCAGTGGAGGCGCGAAGAGTGGTGGTCTGGAAGTACAGGTCATCACACACAAGAGGCAAAGACACGGCCCATGGTTTGGTGGATCTTTGCTCGGTCAGACACCCGAGTTTAGGAGTTACTGCCACACCAAGGCAGAGTACGACGAGATCGGTCCCAGCATTGTCCGCCGATTCGCGCTGCTGGGTGGGCCGGGTAGCACCTAGACTACAGGTGGAGCCGTATGAGAAGGCTGTTGAGCATGATTGTGAACATTGCAAAAATTTTAAGAATATCAAGCCATATGATCACACTTGCAACTTTCCACTGAACGCCACGCACTGCAGTGATTTTGTTGACTGATGTTCACTGCATTTGAATCATGAGACCGTGCCACGATAGCAGCTTTTGAGAATAAGTAAAACGCCCACCATGCATGAGCAACCGCAGTCGCGAAGATTCGTGTGCGAGATACCTCTACCTAAGCAGCACCATTTTGCGCAACGTCTTCGTTCACACCATTCTCCTTCTTCTTCTCCTTCTTCTCCACGCACTTGGCCTTCCGCCTCAGCACAGCGACACCCTCAACATGTCCTGTCTGCGGGAAGAAATCAAATCCCCTCAAGCTCTCCATCTCATAACAACCCTCTCCCATACCACACCCACCATCAACACCCTTCATACCGCCCACAAGCACCCCAACATCCCTAGCTTGCGTATGCACATTACAACTCACATACACGACCCTCGCAGGCCCATACTGCACCAGCTGCCTCAGGAAACTTTCATCGCACCCTTTGCGCGGCGGATCGAGCATAACAACCGTCTGATCCGCAGGCGTTGTTATCGAAGCAAACAGCTTCGCGGCATCGGCGGCAATGAAGCGCGCGCGATCGGGCGTCAGGCCGTTGATCTCAGCATTCTCGGTCGCGGACTTGATGCTGCTGCTGGACACGTCGATGCCGAGGCTACTCTCGAACAGGCTCGATAGCGTGATAGTGAAGAGACCGGAGCCAGAGTAGGCGTCAATCAAGTATTTGATCTTGTTCCCGGCTTCCTTGGGCAGAATGTGTTCGCGGATGTAGCTTGTGAAGGGCGGGAGGATGGAGTTGTTGTTCTGGAAGAACGAGCCGGCGGGGTTGATGAAGCGGAAGTCGTCGATATACTCTGTGGTGCGGGCGTTGGGGTCGGTGACGCAGGTTTTGCGGTGGATGTGGGCGCCGAGGTCTTCGTCGACGGCGTCGGGGTCTTCTTTCGAGACTGTGTATTCTGCTTTTGGTATCCGCTGCGTGTTTTCGCGCAGCAGGATGGTGGCGCCCTTGTGGTACGAAGATAGCGTGTCGACGACCTTTTTGCGCTCGCGCTTGTTGCCCGCGCGGACGGCTTCTGTGCCGATAGGGCAATCCTCGATGTCCATGGTGATACGTGTTCCCTTCTTCATGAACCCGATAGGTGGGACTTCCTTGAAAGATCGTCTTATGCCGTTGCGGCCGTCGCTTCGCCGGGAGTCGGGGGGCCCGTCGAAGTGTGGTGTGAGCTTGGTACGGTAGCCGTATTGGAGTGGCGAACCGATTGTGTTGCCAATAGTGGGAATAAGTTCAGGCGACAGATTGGAAAAATTCTTGTATGCGCGCTCCACAATAGATTTTTTGTGTTGAAGTTGGTAGTCGTAAGGCAGCATCTGGAACTGGCATCCCGAACATTGCGAGAAGTAGGGACACTTGACGAGAGACTGGTCGCGGTGTGGCGAGGGCTTGCTGACTTTGACAAAGTCGGCCATGGAGTACTTATCCTTTTCAAAATGCTTGAAGATCTTGGCGGTCACAGTGTCGCCAGGCGCAGTGAATGGAACGGCATAGACTTGGTCCGAGTCCGAGCCTTCCTGGAATCCAAGCCCATCGCCTGTGGATGAGAGCTCCTTAATGGTAACCTCGATTTCACTGAATTTTTCTGGTAGCTGTGTCGAGACTTCTTTTCCTTCTCTTTCCAGGTTGAACTTCTTGATCAGCGCAGTGACGTCTTCCAGCAAGATTTCCTCGGTGGTCCCGTTGGTTTTGAGAATCTGACTGCTGACGGCATGTCCGTTCTTCATTCTCTTGTTCTTGAACCTGTAGCTGCCCCGTGACTCTTCCTCGGTCCGCAATGGGGTCTCAAACTGCCTCTTTGCGCCATTGCTCTCGATGGGCGCCACGTTGTCTGCTGAGGAAGCCATGCTGTGTCGTGATGTCTGGGGAAAGCTCCGGCCTGTCCTGAGCGTCCGCAGCGGTCGAGACAGTATTCTGGCGAACATGCAGAGCCTCACGGGGTGCTCACAAAAAAGTCATGTTAGTCACTCGTTCTGGCATGGCGGCGATTGGCTAGCGCGGCGGGTGCGTGGTTAGGTAAGCCATTTTTCGGACGGCGTTCGATGGAACTTCAGAGGCACGGCAGCAGGCGCAGATCAGCCCGGTGCCCTCGTCGCACCTTCGATTCGAACCAATTGGCCTCACAATGAGCGTCTGCCGGCCTGCGCGATGCCTCTTCGCGAGAGCAACGGCCACGGCAGCCTCCAAGCCGACGCCGCAGCGCTCCTTCACAAGCTCAGCACCCCGAGAAGCCCGCAGACGGCGGCCGCACTACCCCTCGATCAAGGCGGAGGACCTGAAGCAGCTGAGCGAGCTGGCTGAGAAGGAGTACCCGCAGTACGACACGTCGGAAGTCAGCCTGCTGGAGAAGCAGTACACGCCCGCGCAGATTGCCGCCATCAAGGCCGCCGAAGCCGTTATCGACCCGAAGGACGTCTACACGCAAGGCAGCACGCGCGCCGACGCCTGGCGCATGCCGTATGAGGATGACCTGGCCGGCGTCGACCCCGTGACGGACCACCCGGAGAAGCTGGACGCGAGCGCGATCCCCGGCAAGTTCTACTTCAGAGAGGCCAACGAGGTCGAGCGCGACGCCAACATGGCCCGCGTCGCCTCGGAGACGCTCGCGAAGCTGTACCCCGACGGCGTGCCCGAGGGCGAGCTCGACAAGGCGCAGCAGCAGCAGCTCGAGGACGCCATGGAGGCGGCCGTCACGCAGGCTGCCCTCGACCCGCGCAGCACCTACACGGGCAAGAACCAGGCCGCCCTCGACTCGCTCGCCGACCCGCGCCACAGCGTCCTCGCCCAGGATCTGCCGCGCCTCGAGAACCGCATGGCCCGCCAGACGCGCCGCCGCAGCACCGACGAGGAGCAAGACCCGCGCGAGAAGCAGCTGCTACAGTACATGGGCTGGGACAAGTTGGCGCTGAAGAAGATCCGCACCAAGACGCTCGTCGCCCACGGCGTCACCAACCAGACGCGCATGGGCAAGATCCGCAGCATGTACTACCTGACCATTGCGGGCAACCAGAACGGGCTGCTGGGCGTGGGCGAGGGCAAGAGCGTCGAGCCCGAGGAGGGGCGCAAGCAGAGCATCATGTCGGCCATCCGCAACATGAAGCCCGTGCCGCGCTACGAGAACCGCACGACGTTTGGCGATCTGGAGCGCAAGGTTGGCGCGACGAAGGTGCAACTGTTTGCCCGGCCGCCTGGTATGTTCGCACGGTGGACTTCTAGCTGATCGTATACTGACTCCTCCAGGCTTCGGCCTCCGCACCCAGCACCTCATCTTCGAAATGGCCCGCGCCGCCGGCCTGCAGGACCTCGCCGCCAAGACCCCTCGCTCGCGCAACAAGATGAATGTCATCAAGGCCACATGGGAAGCCCTGACCGAGCAGCGGTTACCCGACGAGATCGCCCGCGCGCGCGGGAAGAAGCTGGTCGACGTGCGGAAGGTCTACTACGGCGGCAGTGTGCACTAGTGTGTGAATGTTAGACTTGATAGCATTGGGGCAGCGAACATTGTAGAAATCTGTATCATACATCTACTTCAAGGGGTATCAAATCATTCTGCTTCTCACGTTTGCCTGCTCCATCTCGTGTCTACTGCTCCCACCTTTCCCCCACCTCACTCCCCCCTTCCCGCCCCTCCTCGGGCCCATGGTCCTGAATCTGCTGGTTCAGCACAATACTATACACACTCGCCTTCAGCAGCGTAAACACCAAGCTCGTCTTCCTCTCCAGGCCCCTCAATCCATCGAGGATCGCCGCGCTGGGCTTGTCGCTGAGATCCGCGAGGAGCGTCGACATCTACACAGCGCCAAAATTAGCCCAACAGTACCAATATAAACAGCAGTAGCTTCATGACTACCAATCATGAATGGAAGGGTGTGTATGGACGCACATTGTTCAGGTTCCCCAGCAGCCGCGCGTACTCGTCCAGCACTTCTTGCTCCAGCGGCGTAAGGCTCTCCTCGTCCTCAAACCCGTCGCGGTGTGACGCTGTTGATGCATGGAAGTCTTGGGTATCTGCCATGTCTGATCTTCTCTCGTCTCGTGCTCGTTGTTCCAGACGGCAGGCGGCTTCGTGCAGCACGGCGGGGTAAGGTTGGGATTTCTGGATACGGTGGCTGCTGATTTGATTGACTGCTTGAATGTGCTGCGGCGCGTATAAATGGCTTATCGCGAGTGGTAGATTTACGTCGTGGATCGCGTGTTGTTGCTTTTGGTGCTGTTTGGTACATAAAGCAGCCGCGGCGAACGCGGGGAAGCACGCCATCTGATTGCTCAATTCTTGGCGAATGGCCATCACAAGTGCTCTTTAATGGATGCAATTGTTCAGAAGTCTGCTATTGCTATATTGCATGCACGATACTGTCTCGACTTCTCTCCACTGCTTGCCTATAACGAGATCGGCCGACTAAACGCTCTTAATGATAACAAACGCCTGAAAATTTTACAGTACGCTCAACGACTCTGTCTGCTCAAAGAGTCCGAGGTAAATGCTCCAACACAACGCCGTTGCCGTGAGAAAAAGTCCCATATCTATCAGCTATAGTAAATGAGTGGAGCTGAGAGTAACGCATCAGAACGCCTCCCATATTGATTCGTAGAAAGTAGAATGCAAGTTATTCGCCCTGAGTAGGCGACAGCCGTGGCTAGTACTACCTTGAACCCGAGCTTTGTTGCGCGAGATGCTCGTGGTCGGTCACCGCGTGACTGTGATCATCACCATCGTGGTGAAGGGTAACACTGTTGAACTCCTCGAAGGGATCCGCAATCTCGCCCATCGGTGTCGCAAGGCCGGAGTCCAGTGGCACACCCTTTACCTTGGAGGCTCCGATGTCGACACTTTGGCTCTCCTTGACATTTCTGAAGTTGGGCGTCTCAATACCGTGGCCCTGGTGAGGAACGATAGGGGGTTTCGAGTGGCGCAACAGCGCCCATTGTGTGGTTCGGAAGAAGGGTGCCGTCTTGATGTCAGAAGCACCAGCGCGAGAACCCAGGCGCTTAGTCTCATCCTTGATGAGCAGCTTGCGCACAAGCGACTTGCAGAGACTACACATTCGTTAGTAAACCGCGAACAGCGGTGAGGGTATGGTACCTACTTGGAGACTGGTGGGGCGCCAGAGCCTTCAGGGAAGGGCACCTCATCCCTCAAGATGTTGGCAAAAGTCGCATTACGATTCTTGCCCTTAAAAGGCGTCGTCCCGTACAGCATCTCGTAGATCAGGATACCGAGGGTCCACCAATCGACAGCGCTAGTGTGTCCACAGCCCTTGATAACCTCGGGTGCAATGTATTCCTCCGTCCCTACAAACGAATTGGTACGGAAGTTGTTGATACACGACTTCGTATCAATCGTTGGCAGATTGGTCGACGAAGTGCCATTACGGCCGCTGAGGATCATGGTAGGACGACCTCCAGGTTCAGACTGTTTGGACAGATCGAAGTCTGACAACATGATGTGGCCGGACTGATGCAGCAAGATGTCTGCAAAGGTTAGCGTGAGAATTCGTTGTGACTTGGGATAGCATACTCTCTGGTTTCAGATCGCGGTAGATGAAGCCCATCAAGTGCAGATATTCCAATGCTGCTGTGACTTCGGCTGCATAGAAGCGCGCCGCATCCTCATCGACACACTTGTTCGGTCGCGTCTGGAGTGCCCTGAAGAACTCACCACCGCTGCAGTATTCCATGCAAAGGTATAGGTGATCTTCGGACTGGAACGAGTGGTACAGAGTAACAATAAACGGGTGGTTGCTCGTGGCCAGGATTTCTTGCTCGGCGAGCGCGCGCTTGATCTTGTTACGCTTGATCATCTCCTTCTTGCTTAGCACTGGGCTCTGTTAGTCATGCCACGCGTAAAGTATCCGCAGAACTCACCCTTCATAGCATATAACCTGCTGGACTTCTTCTCCCGTACCAGATAAACCTTGCCAACATCGCCCTTGCCGATCAACTTGATCTTGTCGAAGCTGCCAGGCCCAACTTCTACGTTACGGACCTTGATGGAGTTCGAGCTGTATGTTCTCCGGAACGCTACTGATTGGCGGATCTGGCCAGGGGTGGGAATGCCCTTGGATGTATCCACTGGTGCCAAGTGGTTGCCATCCTGCTGGACGGTCTCTACCATGCTGAGCGTCGAGGAATTGGGGTGGAGCAGAACGGGTTGTTTGGCGAGCTCTGCAGTCTGTGGCCTTTCAGCGGACTTGCCAGAGGAGAAGAGGCCTTGCGCATTGGGTGCGGACGCTACCCTTCGCAGTTTCCTAGCCAATTCCTCCTTTCCAGCGGCGGTGGCCTGGTCATTCGCTCCACTGACTGCCTCTACTTTGGTGGTTGGTACGCCTGGCGTATCTGGCGGGGTGGACGGTACGCTACCTTCATTGTGATGGCGGAGGGCGGGGGGACCCTGGTGCTGGAAGTAGGGGTTGGCGTGTGCGGTCGGTGACACAGCGTCGTCTAGCGGGTTACCCTCGCTCGTCACGGTGGTGGAGCGGTTGCGGGAGATGTGCGGCAGGAAACGAGAATGGCGCGAGCCCGTCTTCTCGCTCTTAGGGGTGTGGGTGCCATTGGCCTCGTCCGAGTGTTTACGCGTGTCGGTGCTGCTGTTGATGCGGAAGAAGTTCTTGATGCGCTGCGAAACCTGGCCGTCCTTGCCGTTGACGGGCTTGTTGGTGGACAACGGGTTGCCGGAGAAAGTGCGCTTCTCCGTCATGGCGGTGTTGGTGGACGAGTGCGAGGAGCTGAAGAGCTGCGTCATAGCCGGTGCGGTGAGAGCACGGTGCTGCTGCAGGCGGGAGGTGCAGCGTCACAGACCGTGGTCGGCAAAAGGTACGAGAGTCGGCGTCGTGATGTGTGTCGTGGGTGGGTCAGTGGGCCATGGCCAGGTTAACCTGGGTGTTGTCGATATAGTGCTCGCCGGGGCGTCTGTGGCTGAAGCGTAGCAGAGCGGTGTTGCGGCCGGCTCGAAAGAATGTCGCTCAAGGGGCGGCGAGCGTGCAGGCAGGAAGAATGCAGCGCCGGTGGAGATGCAGTGCAGCGGTGCAGCGGTGCAGCGTCCAACGTACTACTGGATAGAGGACACGGGGGAGTGCACTTGTGAAGTACTCCGAGCAGTAGTCGGCGCTGGGCAAGAGGCACCAGAGCCGTGGCCGGCCAGAAGAGCAGCGGCGAATGATGAATAGGAAGCCCCACTAGAACCCTTGACGAGGCTAGCTAGGAAGCCGCGCGTGAAGCTGCACCGGTCGAACAGCAGCGGAGAAGACGCCAGCAGAAGGGGACGGATGTGTTTGCACAGTGCTTCTTGACGAATGATCGATCGATTAATCTGCGGTCGCCCCTGTGCCTATTTCCAAGCACTGCGCAAACACCGCGCGCTGCTGATGCACCAGACGAACGAATGTCTGTGTGCTCGACTTATCCGCCATCCGCGCCCACTGCGCCTCGCACCGGCTTCTCCCCCACGATGACCTCGATTTATCAGCAAACATCAACACTCACACGTCATTGTGCACACCCGCGTCGTATTCTGTCTTGCCCATGTTGCATTGCTGTGAGTCCCTCCTGCCCTCTGAAGGCTGTCCTACTCGCCCTCTGCATCACGTCTGTTTGCGTTGTTCAGCTGTGCCATCGAACATAGCTGTAACTGCCTGCGCTAGAAACGTTCTGGAACCCGTGCTACCAGCCTCTCCGTCAACCGCCGCTCACTTCACGTGCTCCCATCATCACAGCAAACAGCTCTTAATACACTGAGGCACCACATCATTTCAAGGTTATTTTATTATGCCATGTGAGAGCTTGAGTATGCCAACCTTAGAGTTATACAACCGCTGAAGACTTGAGCACGGTGTTGAAGCATGGGAGGAGGTCGAAGTCTGAGAGGACTGGAGCCGAGTCCAACAAGTCACAACCGCCAATACCAATACTTGAGTAGTGCAATGCCTTCGAAGCATCGCTGTAAGTCTGTATGCAATCCGCAACGTCTTACTGAACTTCGTAGGAAAGATGATCGAATGGTAAGCTCGATAAATCGGAAGCGTTCAGAGGGCGAAAAGGTGGACCAGACAAGCGGGTATCAAGTGAGGCACAAGACGTGAGATCAGTCGAGGCTTGAGAAGAAGCAGCATCGAGAAAGCGCTCATCGCTTGTCACACGCACTGACGATAGCCTGAAGGTAGTCAGCACTTCTACCCTTACGCAGCTTCATGTAGAACTCACTCACCCAATCGATCTAGCGTCGGCCGCCGCTCCTGCGCTTCTCCTCATCGTGGTAGGCTTTGATCTCCTCCTGCTCGACCTCCTTGATGTATTGGAAGCGCTTCCTCCATTTCTCTGAGCGCTTCACCTTCTCAGAAGACAAACCACGCGGGTCTTCCTTCTTTCCGCGCCTGAACTTATTGGTGACTTGCTCAAGCTTGGCTTTGGCGGGGGAATGTTCACCGGACTTCTTGGGCGAGCTCGGTACATTAGCAGGCGAAGATGCTATCGTCTCTGGCGCAGAAGCAGTAGGCTTGGTCGGTAAAGCAGCCATACTCTGTTTGCCCTTGCCGCCGGATGGCTTGAAGCAAGAAGCGCCCTGCTCCTCAACGTCGACAGACACTGGTGCAGCAGTAGACTGGGCAACACGGCTGACGGGTGACGGGCGATCTTCGACGCTTGTTTCCATGACCAGATCAGCCAGATCGTCCATGGCTCCGTCAAGCCCTGAGACGCGGTTGTTAGCGAAAGGCCGAGGTGCTGGCGCGCCGTTTCCACCAAACGTGTTAGGTCCGGCCTCCTTGTGAGCTGAGGGAAAGCACTGTATGGTCTGAGGGTTTGTGTTGGTGCGATCGGTAAGCTGATTGCCCGGAAATTGACGACCGAAACCGTTGTTTGTCACCTGCAGGGCGGAGCGGGGTGCAGTACCCTTCTCCAGTATCTTGCCCATCTCAAGCTCGGTACTCGCATATGATAAGGGTTGAAAGCCATTGGACGTCCTCTCGGGAAAGAGGCCAGCGGGGTTGGGATATCTGGTGGTCGGGTCATTGAATTGGCGCGGCTGTTGAGTGAAGCCAATGCCTGATGCTAGAGAAGCTGGAGCATTACGAATGGTGCCATGTGGACTGTACGCTGGATCGCGGCGCGAGGTCATGGTTCCATTGCCTTGGTTGGTGCGTACGTTCTCTTGACTACCCATTGGTGCTTCACTTCGATTGAATATCATACTGACGGCAGAGTCGCGAGGCGTGGAGCTCGCAACAAGGCCGTGCAGTGATGGTGTGCGAGAGTCGACGGTTCGTACGAGCGACCCAGCAGCCAATTCACTGTTATGGCGGTTGTTCGAAATGTCGGCTACGAAAGTTAGCAGACCTTGAACGTAGCCTTGCAGCACGTCAAAGTCATCCGGCATACCAACGTGGTCGTAGCCGGCTTGATAACCTTCTTGATAGGTCGAAGGTATGTGTGCCACAGCCTTGGGCATGTTGAAAGGCCACATCTCCTCGGTTGCTGTTCGCTGCTGATGCTGACCCTGGGATAGCATGTTGTTGCTAGCAGTAGACCGTAGACTGCTGGCTGCCTGTAGAGCACGGCTCTGTGAAGGCGCTGATGACTCTGCCTCGTACTTCAGCGGCGATAAGGACTGTGGCTTTCCAAAGGCATCCGGCCAAGGTCCGATCTTTGGTGCCGGCTCTTCGTTCTCAGCTCGGCTGGTGTTACCCTCATTCCAAGGACTTGCAGGCCAGCTCTTCTCTGGAGTCGCCGCTACGACCTTGTTCTCGTCGCGATCTTGCTGCTGCGCACTGGATGTAGGCGCAATCCGAGTTGAGGAATGCTCGTGAGTGTTCGTGGGAAAGAAGTCTGTGGTATCTACGCTCGACAAGCTAGGCTTGTGAGACAAGGCACGGTGTGGCTGTGCGTCGGGCTGAGACAGTTCCTGTTGACGCCAGGATGAGCGCTTATTTGGAGAAGGCGTTGGCGGGCCTGTCGGACCGCTTCCAACGGCCGTGCTGCCTTTCGGTTCGTACGTTGGACTCTTTGGATCAAGAGCTGGCTTCTTAGAATCCTCTTGGGGAGCCTTGATCTCAATGGCACGCGAGCGACGGTTGCCTGACCCAGGCGAGTGTGGAGGAGGGTTCACGACCGGCTGGACGAAGGGCGCAGGCTCCACGCTTGGAAAGCTTGGAAATGCACCAAAAGTTGGTGGGTACATGACCATGGGTGCGTAAGGGTTCGCAGCAGAGTACTCGTACATAGACTGAGCAAGTGGCTGCTGGTATGGAAGCATGAAAGATGCCATGGGGGCTGGTGTTGGAACTGCACCGAGAGGACTGGGGGGAGCATCTTGGCTTGCAGTCGCGGAGTCCGACTCGAGGGTCGCGATCTGCTTGCGCAGTGCGTCGAGCTCAACGATCAAGTTCCTCTTCTTCTCGATCATGGAAGCTCGCCAGCCTTCGGACTGATGACCGGACTGCAAAACCTCTGTCTGTTCCACATTTCGAAGCTCTTGTTTCTTGACTGCCTGCTGAGTCTTAAGCGTAGGGAGGTTAAGTCCGGCAAATGGCATCTGCGAGTTGGTACGTGATGGCGCGAACGATGTTCCAGACATCGCGCCCTGGTTGGACAGAGAAGTGCTATCACTGACCTTCTTAGCAAGTGTCTCGTTGGTCGCAGGCGCAGCAGTGGGCACTGCAGACCCACTGTTGACAGTGGGAAGCGCAAACAAGCGATCGCCAACGACAACAACGGGCTGACCGCCAATGAGCTCGATACGAGCTGTGCCGTTTGGCGCTGGCTGAGATTTCGCAGCCATGATGTTACCGGGTGCGGCACGGAGAGCGTGGGGATTGTAGATGTTGAAGCTTGGTCGAGCTCCCAGCGGTCGCAGGTCTCCGGGAACGATGCGACCTCCTGCAGTCACACGTAGACCAGGTGGACTGCCGTGCTCTTTGAGAAGCGCTTCTGCCTTACCACGCTTGACCGATGGCGAGGGCGATGGTCGCTTGTTTGCAGCCGGAGGTACTACTGCCGGGACTATTTCTGGTGTGATCTCGCGAGGCGCCTCATTTGCAACCGTTCTGGGTACGAAAGTTCGTAGGCTTCGATCAGACCTACGACCGATCAATTGCGCAGAGGCAGTGGGACGCAGAACATGTTCTTGTCGAGTGTCAGTGGTGATATGTGAAAGAGCGCAGGAATGGTGGGGGCGAGAGGTTCAGTGATGGAGACGAAAAGCTTGCAGGCGAGGGATATTACACCAGCGATCCGCGGAGGCGTAGTGGCTGGTGGTGAGGTGAACGGTGAGAGGTGCAAGCAATGTCAACACTGACCTTTGATTACATCTTCGTCTGCGAACTTGTCCAACGACACAGTTGACTCAGACACTGAGTCGCGCAAGGCAAGTAGCTCCTCCACTCTGTAGGCGGGAGCCATTTTGGGTCCAATGGCACCCTAGGGGGCGTCTGGTGAGCTGGTGCGCAGCTATCGTGACCAGGCGTGGGCCAGTGAAGCATCCGGCGTCGGTCCAGACGAGCGAGTTGTGAAATGGTCTGATGCGAATATCCTGCAGAGTTGTTAGTGGACATCCAAATTCAGACCGCTCGATGGACTGCGAGGTGCGGCGGCAATGACATACCTCAAAGCGATCTAAGGGGTGGTGCAAAGTGAACGAGTGGCAGCTATCCAAAAAGCCGGACACAGCGACGGGGAAGAAGACGGACAAGGAGATGGAAGACGAAAGAGTGTGTTGTGGGAACGGAGAGGACGAGCTGAGACAGGAGGTTATGATCTGCATTCTGTTGCGCCTCCCTCGATCGTTACAAAGCGGCAACGCCGTGGGGGAAAGTGTGAAGGTGGTCAAGCCCGAGTGCGAGCCAATGCGACTGCCTCTGACAGAAGCGGCGAACGCTCAGGAAGGCGTTCCACGGAGGGCTAAGGAGGACACGAAATATACAACGGATCACATCAAAGGAGAAATGTCATTCGCACCTGCTTTCAGACTGTGAAAGCACATCAGAACGACGAGCGCGGATATCAACTTGCGCTCTTCACGCCTTCGCTATGCAGGTTTGAAAAGGACTATATAGCACCTACGCACGATCACTCAATTTGTTCGGGATGAACCGGCAACATCGATGCGAGGCTGCAACATAGTGTGCTCTTGCGTCATCTTCTGCGGGTATTCCTCGTGGTAGGAGCTGGCTCGAACGCATCGTCGTCATCAGAAATCTCATCATCGCTCTGCCGCAATGTCAGTCTCTCTGCTCCCTGATGAATAGTATAGATATCACTCACAGGTTCAGCAGCCTTCTTGCCGCGTGGTGCTGTGCCTCGCGTGGGCTGACTGCGTTGTGTAGAAGGTTGGGAGAAAGTAAGCGTGCTCTGCTTGGTCGCAGCTGGCGCCTTAGTCCGCGTGGAGGCCAGTGTCTTTTTAGCAGGTGATTTCGCCCTTGCCGGTGCTTTCGCTGACGCAGCCTTCCTTGCAAGTGCTTTCTTGGTCGGCTTCACGAACAAGTCTTCCGCACTCTCCTCATCATCGTCACTGATCATGATAACGTCACCATCCTCATCTTCCTCCTCTTCCTCTTCAACGACCTTCTTCTTCCCGCGCGTACCTTTGGCAGCGGGAGCAGCCTTCTTCGGCGCCGATTTCTTGCGAGTCGCCCTTGCGGCTTCCTGAGCTGCCCGACCGCGCGAAGCGGGCTTTCGCGTAGGTATAGACCCCAGATCATTATCGTCGTTCTCGGCCTCGTTGTCTGAGCGGATGAAAGCACCGGGTTGATCGTTCCACTGTCCATCCTCCTCGCTGTCCCATGCAAATGGCTTCGGTTTGGTCTTCGACTTGCGAGTCTTTTTGAGCTGACCAGAGGCAAAGAGATCTTCAAGTTGAGATCTGTACTGCTCCATCTCTTCCGCAATTTCCGATTCGTCGACTTCGTTCGCCTCCATCAGATGCTTGAGCTGGCTCTTCAAGCTTTCGTTAACGAATTGCTCCATGGCATGTTTGTCGTCCTTGTTGACGAACTGTGAGACAGCATCTCCGAATGAGTTTTGTGGTAAAATTGTCAAGGACTGGGCTGTGAGGAACTCTTTGACAAGTTTGTCTACACCAATTGTGCTCAGAGTAATCTCCTGCATGACTTTCTCATCCGGCATCTCGGCATTGTTCTTCATTGCGCCTTTGGATCAATTAGTCAGTATCCTCGTTCAGACGGCAATGCACTTACGAGTCGGAGCTTTCTTCTTGCGATGGAATTGTACGATATCATTGACATTAGCGACGCGGTCCATGAAGCGGTTCGAAAAGCGTTGTGGGTTTTCGACGTTGAACTCGCCGGGCTGCGGAGCGGTGTACTCTACTCGCAAGCGTACCAGAGGTCGAGGCGCCTCCAGCTCTTCATTCCCTTCATCCTGTAGCTCGAGCCACTCTCGCTTTGCCTCTTCTATAAGATCCTCGACAATCTGGTTCAGGTGCTGGGTGATCTTCGCTCGATTGTCTGATGATCGCCATAGCTCCTTCTCTTTGATGTCCTTTTCCTCAGCCAGCACGATCTCCTTCATGATGAAAGGTCGTACAGACTTCAGGCGTATGCTCTCTGATTCGAACTCCTTTCCCGTAACGCTGATGATGGCGACATGCTTGGGCACAGCTTCTCCAGGCATGAGAGAGGTTGCAACACTCGATCCTGGCTGCATTACATGAAAGCCCATCTCAGGATTGTAGCGCGGGTCAATGAGACACTCATGTTCGTGGCCCCAGACCACAAGGTCCATGAAGTCAGGCAAGAAGTTCTCTGGTAGATAGCTTGTTGGTGTGTGCGCATGATGGTTTTGGTGAACGCTCATAATGTTGAACCATTCATCCTTTTGCGTGCCAGGCTGGAAGAACTTGACGTTGCCGTCTCGCCAAGTGTGGAACAACCGCTCGTCGCGGACGTTGCTGAGTCCGTACAATGCTAGCTTTGTGCGACCCTTCTGTAAGAGCACTGGCTTCACTTGGATCTTGTCAACTTCTGGCGTACGTCCAAAGTAATTGACTAGACCAGACGCTTGCAGCAAGTCCAGCGGCGAGAATGACCCTTCGCCAGACGGATCGTCGTGATTACCGTGAATAGCAAACAATGGTATAGCGATGTTGATATCCTCGTCCTCGTAGTTGACGTGGTCGAAGATGCCTCCAAAGTTCTCGCTTGCGTCGCTCAGCATCTCCAGCTCACAGGGCTTCTCGCCCAAACAATTCTGGCGTATGGAGCGCATGACATGATACATCGACTTTCGCGACGGCTTGTTCTCGTGAAAGAGATCTCCAGCGTGCAGGACCATGTCGACGTCATGCTCCTTCGCCAGGCACATTACTTCGTCGAAGGTCTTCCAGCTGTCATCCTGGCGATGGGCGTCGCGTTCGTTGTAGCCGACGTGGCTGTCCGTAGCGACGAGTATGCGGATCGTGTCAGCACCTGTCGATGTGATTAGCCACTACCCTGTCCTTTACGGGCTCACTGATCTACCTCGCTGTGGTGTGCCCCGCGCTCGTGGAGGCATTGTGTGTGATAATTCAAGCTCCACCCTGGGGTAAAATGACAACCTCCAGACACTCGTGAAGGGTCAATTACCGCTCGTAAAGCGAATTGAGGGCGATTTATGTTTCGCTGATCCTCCTCAAGCTTGCGGCGCGCGACGCGCTTCAGCCTAGGCGTCTTTATCGATTGGCGCGCTCTCATGTGACTGGCGCAGAACGGAAGAAATCGAGCTCAAGCGCCGACCTCACACCGGAGCAGCACATCACTATGTTTCCCACAAGGGCGCTCTGCGCGCGATCGGTCTGGAAAGGTATGCTGGAGTGCTGTCAAATCGAAGGAGACCTGGCTAACGATACCCGTAGGTCCCAATATCCTCCCGTAAGCCAACGAAGGAACCCTCTCCTACACACCCGCTAAACGTTCAAAGTCTTCCCATTGCGCGCGCAAAGGCTGGCGAACGGCAAGCCCCGATCAAGACGCAAGCGCGCTCTGCGACCATTCTGCCGAATTTTGTTGGCCTAAAGTTCCAAGTGCACAACGGCAAGAAGTACGATGATATCACAATAACCGAGGACATGGTCGGACACAAGCTGGGAGAATTTGCGCCGTACGTCTTCACGAACGCCGTGTATGGCAGAGTTGGAGAAGTGTGGCTAACAAAGTCGAACAGGACAAGAAAGAACTTCTCATATAAGCAGACCAAGAACAAATAGACGCTGGGTCGCATGTGCATAGTGTGGGAGTTTGGGTATCATTTGTGCTTATCTAGATGTACTGCTACATGTACAGGAACACAGCCTGCCAGACTGCGGCTGTGGTTCTTTAATGTCGATTTGAGTTTCCATACGCCTGTGAGACCAACCAACGCCGGTAATGCATGTCCTTCATGACTTCAAGAATAGTGCTCTAAGTGGTGGATGCAACGCGTCAGCTGTATACGCGCAAGTGCGCAAGCTCATCGGTAGAACTCGCCGCGCTTGATGTTGACACCGTACTCTCCAACCGCCATACCGAGGTCCTCCATGGTAAGCACTGTACGTCCCTGACTGCCACCTTGACCACCACCGCCGTATCCTGGCCTCTGGATGCCGAGATTGTAGTCCTTGGCCTTGGATCCACTGTCTTTACCGCCTTGTGCCGGGGCTGCTGCACCTGGTGCTCCTGCTGCGCCTCCAAGACCGCCCATGGGGTTATTGCTTGTGGTGTTGGACGAACGAATGCGCGAGAACTGGTACGCATCGGCGGCGATATCTGCAATGAATTTTTGAGTCGCAAGAGCCAGAAGGCGGGCAAGGTGCTGCGACGTCTGAGGTGGGGGAGGGAGACCAGCGCGTGTCAGGTAGTAGTTGGTAACTGCATCCGGTATCTGAGCCTTGTGTTAGATGGACCCTACAACATGGTGATGATGCACTCACAATAGGCGCATACTCGTCCATCTTTCCTAGGAACTCGCGCAGCGTGGCATCCTTCTTCGCAGGTATGCGTTGCTCGAACGCCGCGGCGGCATCTGGTACACCGTTCGCTACGGGCGCGTCGTCGTTTGCGCCGTCCAAGTTCATGGCGTCTGCTTGTGTCGCGTCGTGATTGATCTCATTCTCCACGGACTGGTCGAGATCGTCGGTCACCTCCATCTTCGTATCAGGTGGTTGAGAGTTGCTGTCGGACATATCGTGGCGCCGGCTACAATGAACGCTCTGGGGGAGGTGTGACGTGGGGGCGCAAGTGAGCTGCGGAGAGAGCGCGGAAGTCGGCCTTGGCGTGGACGTGTCCAGCGCAGCTTCACTTTCGATAACCTTTGGCCCCATCAAACGTCAAGCATTTCACCACTAAAACACTTGTACGACCTTGTGGTCCAGAGCACGAAAGCCAATGGTACCATGACACAGAAAGTGCTTCACCGTCGCAGTAGGATCTGCCACCCAACTCACAGAGCCTCACATGGCTGCCTGGTCTCATTCGACAATGCAGCCCACAGGAGCCTACATGTTATCACTTGACTGTATGATTAGGGCTAGCGGCTGACAGTACCATTGGCGAGCTTCACCACAACCAAACTCTGGCATTGGAAGCCACTCTGCATCAACGGCAGTGCCTCATACCGCAAACACCGACAGAAAACTCAGCGATAACCGCCCTCGACTTATGAGTCGCATCTGTCACTGGCTACTGTGACTTTCAATTTGGACTCGCCAGCCTTGTGACCCTGGATATACCCAGGCTGAATACACCGAAGAACGACTCCACGAACATGCCCTCGCAGGGCACTGACTCTGATTCACTGACATACAACATGAAGTCTCGCAGGGTCTCCACGACCAAGACCCTGACAAATTTGCCGCCTGAACTGCTTGAGTCGATCTACCACCACCTCGATACCATCGACGATGTTCACAGTCTTGGCCGTACACACAGCAAGACCTTCCACGTCATCGAGAGACGCAGCGTCTACACCGACATAATGCGATCCATCATTGGACGGTCATGGGTGCATCGTTATGACTTGCAGCTTTGTAGCGTTTTAGATCTTCACAGAAAGATTGTCGAGCACTTTCGAGACAACGGAATACCGTTCCCAGCAACCTCTGACCAAAGTCACCGGCGCCACAACAAGTGGGAAGAGTCACTTGCGAGTACTACGGCAGTGGCAGACTGCCCTTTTGGCCCGTGCTCAACGTGCATACCTGACGCCATAGTCTGCGATATCCTAGCACGGTATCAAGGGCTGAGAGTAATCGAAGACTTGTGGCTCAAAAGGCAGATCGAGGAACCGGACCTTTTGGCGGCTGATGCCGTCCTGGATGTGGATGACGATGACTTTCGGCGTCGCTACCGATGCCTCCTCGGCCGATCGCAGGACTTCGAGCAGGGCGATCTTGCGAGCCGGAGCAAAAAGGATCGTGCGACTCGAAACTATGTCAAACTGAACCCCGATCAGAGAGGCAGACTTCACTCGGCTATTATTTTCGTCTGGATCCTGAACGAGCTCCGTTGGGTGCTGACGAACTTCCAGTTCCCGTTACGAAGCTACCGGTACATTGAGATATTAGACAAATGCAAAGCGGACCTTACTGAACTGCCCCACGTACCCGTACTGGATCAACTGGATCGATACGCTGTCTTCTCTTTCATGTACCATCACCTCTTGCCTGTACACAGTCCGGTGTTGCAGGAGCATAACTCCTCAAAGCTTCCCTTTACATTTACGACCGAGCCCCACATCGCTGGCATGCACTGGCAAGCTGCAAGGTATGTGATGATTGATCGTTTCCTCCAGCTTGCGCCATCGCGTGCCCTGAGTCTCACAGACGGCAGGTACCCAGCGATTTCCTGATTTGACAACCATACACCGTCACACACCACAATTCGATATGGCACTTACGCATCATGAAACAGATCTCTCCGACTTTTTCTCACGGTCGGTCAGACATACCTCCAACCAGCAGACCTAATCGATCTTGCCGTGCGTCATAAGATCTCTCGAACACGTCCCTATCCCGAGGTGTCGTTGCCAGCAAGCACTAGGAAATGGATACGTCCGGCAAACACGTTCCTCTTCCCAGCAGACGTCGCTCTTGGTGACAACGGGAGCAGCCTGGCACGGCTCTTCAACACACATGTAGCCATCATAAACCGCTCTTCCTTCGCTCAAACTATGGGCAATAGCTACAATCGAGCTGCGCGCAGCGCCCCAACGACATCGTCCAAGATCGACGACCATGCCAAACGTTACTTCCGCGAATCAGCAGTCACCGCGATCGAGAGCAATGAGGATTTTCGGGAAGATCTGAGGCCCGCTCGTGACATGTTCCACGGAATATGGCAAAACCAAGGGCTGTGGAGTGTCTGGTGGTGGGCAAACAGCGAGGACAAAGCCCGTGCAATCATTACGAGGTGGCGAAGGAAGCCACAGGACATTCAAGACATCCCCCCTCCTGCTATGACGCCGGAATAATAGTTTCACGGCATTTTTGGTTAGAACAATTGGTGGCTAAGTGTGGACTAGAGTATACTTATATTGACTGAGAATGTTACTTGTATATTGTTGGCAGTGCCCAACCACAGCCGCAATCTATTCGACGCGCTCGAAATTGCACATTGAGATGAGATGAGAGTTGTTAAGAGAGCCTAAACAGAATGGGTGCATCTGACTACCGACTCCACATTGAGATCTCAGGGTTCAAGGAAAATGTGGGGATGCACAATACAAGCCGGTGGCAGTCAGAGAACCATGGAAGTCCAAGCCTTGAGATGCAGCAATCTGCAAGTCCAACCACGATGCGCGTAAGGTCATGGCGAATAAAGGAGATTTGGATGAGCAGCTCATCGAACCCGCGTGCATTGGCCCACGCCGATTGCGTAGGAAGACATGACGGTGCTCGCCGGTACACAAGAGTAACACATGTCAGGCTGAGTTGGGCAAGTCCACGGGTCACCATCTCACACAAGCAAGCGCGGCAGTCATGTCCCATGCAGTCGCACTGAAACTGCATCTTTTCCGTTCCCAGACAAAAGAATGCTTTTCCATGCGCTCGGGATCAGTCGGAAGACTCAATGGCCGCAAGCCGTTTCCCGGTCTTCCGTGGGCGCAGGGATGGGGCGCTCGAGCAATGCTCCGACATTTATTCGAGGAAAGGTCATCAGCAGCCCCGAACTGCAGCACCAATCAAGCGCCCAGGCAATTTGTGTGCACCTTGCCCGCATTGGGCCCTCCACCTGCACGACACATGCAGTTAAGGAGAGCGTGGAGTAGGCAGCAATGCTTTCAAGTGAGGGGTGAACGTGTGAGGTCATCACCAAATCTTGCGAGCAGCAAGCAAACAATTTATGGTCGCGAGGACTCACCTCACCATGCAAGCAGTGACACGCGATGTTTGAGCCTGTCAGGCAGGCGACGATGTCATCTAGTAGGGATTTGCAGCGCGTTCCTCGGCCTGCTGGGCATGGATTTTAGTGAAAGCGGGCCGGTCTAGTTAATTTTGCACGAAAAGTGACCTTCGCCCGCAGTGCCAAAACTCCCCTCACTGCGCTTGTACGTACCCTTTCCGCACACACGAGACTCAATATTGTCAGGTCACTGGCTTTCGGTCTTCCTTGGTCAAGTCGCCCTGGACACTTGATACCCTCACCCGGCCCGTAGTTGTTCCTCGCACGCCAAATATCGCTGCGACTTCGACGCCGAGTGCCTGGAGCCCGCCGTACCTCGCTGCACGTCGACACCTTCGTTCTCGCACCGACAGCTCATCCAGCTTACGGTACTGCCGCCTGCGTGTCTGCTGCTTGTTCGTTATAAACGTCAGCCAAACAGCCAACCCGTTTGTTGCCCAAAGGTTAGTCTTGCTTGCCACTTATTACCTACTGCTTGCGCCCGAGGCTTTTCTGGGTCGCAACTCTCATCCACCCAGCCTGGCGTCCTGTCGAGTACTCAGTAAATTGTTCACCACTGCTCCCTGTCACATCGCCTCAGTCGCAGTGCTGTGAAGCGCTCTCGCGAGACATTTAAATTTTGTAAATCGCCGGATATCCACCGCAAACACATTTTTAGTCGCTCAATCTGGGTTCACGACCTGGACCCTCTACTCAACGCCTCTTGCCTTGAGCCACACCGTCAACACCTTTGCTAACGTCTTTTGGCACAGAGCTCGTGCGAGCGCTCCGGAAGTTCTTCCGAAGTTAATTCAATCTTCGTAGTTGCGCCCAACTCAATCAGTCCCGAGTTGCCGAATTCGCGTTCGACCGCCGACGACTTTGCACTGCGCAGAGCAATTTTCCGCAAAGCACGAACCTCGCGAGAACCAACGCTTGGTTACTTCACCCGACAGCAAGTGCGGAGAGGTCAGCTTGCCTCTCCGGACATACCAGCGCCAGCACTTGGACTGGCCAGCATATTCTAGCGATCCCTCCAGGGATTCTCAGCGCTCAGAACCGGCACCACCCTCCACACAGTACATTTGCTGAAGCGTACACTATCGTCAAGATGGCCGCAACGTTTTCATACGCGCAAGCCGCGAAGGGCATTTCTAGCCCAGTCTCTGTCAGCAAGCCAGCCTCTGGTTCCGCAACACCAGCCATGGACGATGCTTCCAAAGCCCCCATTACCTCGATCGCCCAAGTGAACAGCTGGGCCGACGATGCCGAGACCGAGTCCTCGAATGAACAGCCCGCCACGAACGGCGAGTCACGAACAACATCCTCGAAGCCTACAAAACCTGCCGAATCCCTCGAGACGTCTACTACCGACCTCGATTCCCTGTCTGCCTCGACGGTGACTAAGGACGACGACACATCTTCGCAGCCCAACATGTCCTCTGAGTCGACGTGGGACAATAAGTCCCAGGCTTCCACATCCGTCGATAAGACTGTCGAGCCTGTACAGAAGACTTCAGAGAAGTCTGAGAAGCCCGAAAAGGGCAGGAAAGGCAAGAAGGGCGACAAGAGTGATAAGGGCGAGAAGAAGGAGCCTGAGAAGGAGAAGGAGCCACCGAAGCCTCTCAAGGAGGCACCTCTGCCAACGGTGAACATCTGGCAACAGCGTGCGGATCAGCAGAAGTCTCAGGCGAGGCCTGTGTCAGCCCCTGCAACAAATGGAGCACCCAAGAAGAGCGAGGGGAGATCTGCTACTGCCGAGACCAAGCCCAAGGGCCGTGATGAAGATAAGGCATCCTCTCAACGAAAGGAGACAAGGGATGCCGAGAAGAAGGGCCCCAAGAGCAGGCCGTACGACAAGGATGCAAAGCCTGCGTCGAGCGCCATGCCACTGCCACCCAACCAGGACCAGGAGTCGTGGCCGACACCCGAGACAGCGATCGATGAGGATCGCAAGAAGGCTCAGGAGAAGGGCGAGAAGGAGCGCAAGGACAGCACACCCAACGGTGCTTCAGGGAAGCACGAATGGGTGAAGGTCCCATACACACCCTCGGTCGTTTTCAATACACCGCTGCCTAACGCCGCGAACTCGCGCAGAGGTGGTAGGCCTGGAGGCCGTGGAGGCGCACAGTCTGGCGGCAGACCCGCCAGCTTCGGTGCCAACGGCGTTGCGGCATCTGAGAAGGATGCCTCGACCGACGCTGTAGCCAACGGCGAGCTGCCCAAGCGCGAAGTCAATGGCGCCGCTGGTGATGCTTCTCCCAAGACAAAGCGTTCCGGCAGCGCTGCCTCGCCGACCCTCAAGGAGCAAGTGCCCGCCGTCAACGGAGAGAAAATTCTCAAAGGACCCGGCGCCGTGTCTTTCGAGCCTGAAGCACCGAAGCGTGCATCCACCCTAGGTGACATCACGAACGGCAACTTCACCCGTCAGTACAATGGCAGGCCAGGCAAGGGTCGCAGGGGCGACTTCAACAGCTCTGAGCGAAGAAGGGAAGGCGACGTCTCCCCCACCAAGGATGGCAACCAGACCGACTCTGAGAACGAGCGACGTCCCTTCGATGGGCCCAACGGCGTGCACTCCAAGGGTCGCTTCAATGGCTCCTACGCTGGCCGTGACAGGCCTCGTGGCGGTGGGCGTGGTGGACGTGGAGGCTTTACCAACGGACACCAATTTACCAACGGCCATGCTCAGCAGGCTAGCGGATCATTCACCATGGGTCCCGGCTCTCCTACTACCTTCAACCCCGGAAACAATTCCTTCTTCGCACCGCCTCAGGGCAAGTTCGGTCGCAACAGCCACCGCTCGCAGTCTGTCGCTGAGTCTTACCGCTACCCTGGCTTCCAGGGCGCCCCTACAATGGCTCCAGTGGGCGCGTACAACATGTACGACTACAACATGGCGGCGCCCATGAGCGCTATGCCCTACAACCCCTATGGCGTTGACCAATTCACTCTGTTCCAGATGATTACCTCTCAGGTGTAAGTGTCCTTATACTACTTCGCATAACTATCGCTGATCACCACAGTGAGTACTACTTCTCAGTCGACAACCTGTTGAAGGACATGTATCTGCGAAGGCATATGGACTCTCAGGGTTTTGTTGCCCTTGACTTCATCGCTGCGTTCAACCGCGTTAAGACTTTGACTACTGACGTCGAGCTTCTCAAGCTCGTCTGCCAGCAGTCGAGTCATGTCCAGTACCGCACAGGCGACGATGGCCGTGACAGGCTCCGCCGCCGTGAGGGTTGGGAACAGTGGGTCTTGAGCATGGATGATCGTGATGAGTCAGCGCAGAACGAGGGCCCAAAGGAGCTGCAAGTTCCTCCTATGCCTAACCCCACAGGCTTTGATCAGTCAAACCCTCCCCAGTATCCTACCATGCACACTGGCTATGGCCACGACGTGTCATATCCTAAACATAACCCCTTTATCCCCAATGACCCCCGAGACGCCACTGGAGCCCCCACCGAGACCTTGACCAACGGTGCGGCTCCCGAAGGCGCGAACGGCTCCGCTGTATCAAACGGTCAACCGATCGAGGATTCGACCAAGGCTGTGAGTGCAGACCCCGATTCGTTGTGTGATGCGCAGACGGAGCGCTTGACCGTTGTCGTTTGCAAGCAGAACAAGTCAATGGCAGCATCGCGTCCCCTACCTTCTCGAACGTTTTCTAATGATTCCATCAATAGTAAAAGTGGCGGCGTAGATGAACTGAACAATGTGCCCAACAGCCATTCTCAGGCTCCTGGTGCCGTTTCCTCACACGGGTAAGCTTGCACCTCCCCAAGTTGTCACACAACGTCCGCTCACACATCAGACAGAATGAATGAATCGCGTCAGAACCCTGAGAGTGGTGTGAAAATCTCCACATTGCCTGTTCGCCTCTACTGGGTTAAGTACGAGGAGCACCCGGTCGAGTCGGTTCCGTCCGACATCTCTCACGAATCCTACTCTCAATTATGATCGAAAGCGCTTCAGCAGCGTCAAAATACCCCCTTTGATTTAATTTGTTACGATATGGAGGTTCTCTGCCAACTTTCGTCGCACTTCCTGATTCGAAATCTGAACACTCGAATGTACGAAGAGTTTCGGGATCTTGCGTTCCAGGATGCTCTTTTCCACATGACCAATGTCGGACTATCGAGTCTCATCAAGCTCTACAGTCAATCCCTGTTATCGTCGCAGACTGTGGTTCGACATCGTGTCGCCTACGACCACGTTGCCCTAGTTGAGTCCGAGGACGACGACCATTCTCAAGCATTTACACAATTGCGATCAGACCTCACCAGCAACTGCCTCAACCCAGAAAGCCAGCAGCGGTCACAGCGGTTACTGACGGACGATCTCTGGGCGTTACTCGAAGTCTGATTCGAACGATATCTCATTGTGCGGCGTTGTTATCTTCGGTTCAGTTGCCCTTAATACCACCTAGGGCATTCATTAGGGTGTTCCACGCATTTCCACAAAAAGTTCGTGTTTCGGCGTTTAGTACATGGCCGGCGGTCAATCACCTTTTCAATAGAAGTTTTGCGCATATCCCGGATCCTTTCAATGTTCACACGACACGACTCCACATTCGAACTACCCTTGGTTTCCTGGCTTACATCCCGGACCCGACTCTTTCGGCGATTCGCTATGCAGGACGGGCAACGGTGGCGCCTGGGCGTCTTCTTGCATTCCATTTCATCATACACGAATCCACTTTCTCCTCTCTGGTGCGTCTCAGCATAGCGGCATTCAGACCCGGTTTCGAGTTGTCAAATGTCAAGGCCCGAAAGTACATATCGAGTG
Organism: Didymella pomorum; assembly: GCA_022225945.1. Classification (NCBI taxonomy): domain Eukaryota; kingdom Fungi; phylum Ascomycota; class Dothideomycetes; order Pleosporales; family Didymellaceae; genus Didymella; species Didymella pomorum. Next base: position 457,723 of record JAKJXN010000011.1, on the reverse strand, counting down.
ACGGGCAAAATGGAGCTTGTACCAAAAAGTACATGGCTCTGCTTGTAAAGTACGAAAAATGAAAGTTTGTTGTATTTTTTTTTTGCAGAATGCACTTTACTTCGCACGACAGGTACATAGTCATGGTTCCCGAAGGTGAGGCTGCTGGAGATCGTCATCATGCTTCGGTAGATCTAGGGTCTAGCCGCCGAGGCTGATCGACAAGTGGCGAATAGCCTGCGCCTCTTAATCATCCCCACACCCTGCCTACTCACCACCACTCTCCTCTCCCACACCTGGTTACACAGAACAAAATGGCACCTACCGGTGCTTTACACACGCTGGTGGTCAGGAATGCGAAAGTGTTCAAGTGAGTCCAAAGCCCTCTTTTCGCAAGTTCCATACTGACATGTGATAAAAGGGCTGCCTGGCGTCATGCCGCCAGGCTCATACAGAACCAGCTGCCCGCTGGCTCACGTCCAACGCAGGCACAGCTTCAGCCAATCCTTGCTCGAAACACACCTACACACCCGATCCACCGTATCGCGTACCTGAAGCAGAGCAAAGGCCGCTGGTACACTACTCACAGCAATATCTCGGCTGCCGTACGACGATTCACGACCTCCGCATCTCGCTCTTCTGGTGTCAAGTTTGACAAATCATCATTCCCGAAGTCGCGCATTGGCAGCATTGTCAACTCGCAAGCCGGCCGCGCACCTTTCGCCTCGACTCTACGACCGAACCTCACTGGAGGAACACTGGGCCGCACAGCTGGAGGCTACGGCTGGGGCTCTGGTCGAGCTGGAGGCGCCCGATACTTTTCTCATGGCCCTGCAGCACCTGCACAGGTCATCAACAACGTTTCCCAGGCTGTCCGAGCCTTCCTGATCTCAGGTCAGAAGGCCCAGTTCGACGGCATTGACTCACACCGAGGTGAGAAGCGCTTCAAGGCTGTTACTGCCCTGCAGGATCAGGTCAACCGCATTCTCAACAAAGTCCCCAAGGCTACTCCCGGCTCATATGTTAGCTTCAATATTAACCCTACCATCACCGCCCTTACCCCTCTGAAGGCTGTCAAGGGATTCGCCGCCTCGCAGGAGAAGGACTCGCTCAAGAGCGAGGGTCTTTTGGACGTCCTTTCCGTCGACTTCACTCGTGCTGTCAAGGAACTCGCTGCGGTATTGAAAGATCTACAACGACTATCAGAGCTAGGTGACCTACCCATCACCTATGAGCGTTCAACACTCAAGATCCACTTCCCTGGTTGCGACCGTGACACAGTGGAAACCATATGTAGCGACTTTGAGGTGCAGCGAGGCGTGGTCCACCAAGACGAAGAGTTCGATGCATTTGTTGGTACCGAGATCGCTCTCCTCTTTCCCTTCGCTTCGAGCAGGACACCGTCAGAGTGCTCGTTCTACGAGAAGCCTGTCGCTGGCCGCCAGCACGTTCAGGCGATCGATTGGGAGCAAATGCTTTCGCCTTCTGTTCTTAGCTCAGACTTCTACTCAACACATTCGGAAGACGGATTTGATGAGGTGCTCGACATCGAAGAGGAGCTGACAAACCCATGGCTGTCATCTTCATCGCCGTCGGGGTATGAATCTTTGCACACAAGTGAGGCAGAAGAGGTAAACTACAACGCTCCGCTTGAGTACCAAGGCATCGAAGGCATGTATAGATTCATGTCACACTGCCAGACAAGTGTGCGATGAAGAAAGGTGAAGGGCGTTTCGAAGGATGTATGATACCATTTGGCTTGAAATTGACGAACAGCGTTCTCACATTCTCCCATCTTTCTTAAGTAAATACGAAATATTGAAGTTCAAAATTGCCAATATGCATTTCTTACAAACTTGCCGCGAGTATCCGCCCGTTCAGGGTGTTTGCGTCGCGCTGACGATTTACGCAGTGCCAACCTCAGAGCTCACAGCGAGCTTCTTTCCACACGACGTCCTCCTCGCAAAGCATATCCCTCTCGCTTTATAAACACCACTGTCGTGTAAACGTCGAAAGGGCGTGGGAGATGCCGTGAGACCGTTGACCAATCCCAGTCAACGCGTCTAACCGCATTCTTTTTCGCGGTACAGAGCGTAACGTAAAACTTTCTACCCCGACCTTATATCCGAGCTAGCGTGAAGGACGAGGTACAACTCCACCCTCTAAGACACTCTCCACCTTCGTTCACGACCTTCTTCGGACCATGGGTTGCATAGAAAGAGCTAGGGAAGCTTCGAACTGTAGCAAATAATTATAAGCAGCGGACGTGGGGATCTACCACGCAAGAACGTTTAAGCCTCCTTATTCCCGGGCGACGATCCGAGGTTACGAGCGCCATGACGACTCGTCAAGAATCAGACGATGGAGTGACGAGCTCAAGAGATAATGTGGTAGTCTCGAGCAGTGAGAAGAGCTATGGGACCCCAGACATGTCCAGCGCACCCAGCGCTGAGAAAGAGCGAGGAGCTACTGGCGGACAAGACACAGTTGCAGGCGTAGGCAACGCAATCGCCGAGAAGAAAGCAGATGTACCACCAAATGGAGGATACGGATGGGTATGCGTGGCAGCATGTGCCACCATCAATGCGTGCGTATATCCTCCCCGCATTTCGTTTCCTCGACATAGCATGTACTAACTCCACCAGCCACACATGGGGCCTCAACTCCGCCTACGCCGTCTTCCTCGCCTACTATCTCGCCAATAACATCTTCCCTGGCGCCTCGCACCTCTCGTACGCCTTCATAGGCGGTCTCTCTATCAGCCAAGCCCTCATGGTCTCCCCCATCGCAACAGCGACGACCCGGATCTTTGGCACGCGCACCACGCTCCTAATCGGCGTTGCCCTCGAAACCATCTCCTTCATCGGGGCTTCCTTCGCAACGCAAATCTGGCACCTCTTCCTCAGCCAAGGCCTGTGTTTCGGGTACGGCATGGGCTTCCTGTTCGTGGGCAGCGTAGGCATCGCCGCGCAATGGTTCACAACGCACCGTTCGCTCGCCAACGGCATCTCCGCCGCGGGCTCCGGGCTCGGCGGCCTGATCTACTCGCTCTCCGCTCAGGCGATGATCAAAAACATCGGCTTGCCGTGGGCATTCCGCATCCTGGCCATCATCGCGTTCGTGGTCAACACGACCTGCGCGCTCATCATCCGCGACCGCAATAAGCAGATTGGTAGCAGCCAGCTGAGCTTCGATTATAGGCTGTTCAGGAAGCCGCAGTTCTTGGGACTCATGGCGTTTGGCTTCCTCAGTATGCTGGCGTATGTGGTGCTCTTGTTCTCGCTGCCGAATTATGCGCGCACGGTGGGAATGACGGCGCAGCAGGGCAGTATAGTGGGCGCGGTACTGAATTTGGGGCAGGCGCTGGGACGGCCGCCGATCGGGTATTTTTCAGACTCATTTGGGAGGCTGAACATGGCAAGCACGATGACGTTTCTGGCGGGCTTGTTCTCGCTGGTCATTTGGATGTTTGCGAAGAGCTTTGGGGTGCTCATCCTCTTTGCTGTGCTGGGAGGGTCGGTTGCAGGCACGTTCTGGGCTGTTGCTGCGCCTGTCACGACTGAAATCATGGGGCTCGTGGATCTACCGAGTGCATTGAGTCTGACGTGGCTGGTGCTGGTGCTACCTACGACGTTCTCTGAACCTATTGGGCTGGAGATCGTGGCGTACAATGGCGGTAGCTACACGGGAGCTATTTTGTTTACTGGGTGGATGTACATTGGTGCTGCCTGCATGCTGTGGGGTGTCAGAGCTTGGAAGATTGGAGACGTGGAGGAGAAGGCTGCGATAGCCGGCAAGAGCGCGTCCGATGTTGACCCTGTAGTAGCAACAGGCCAGGCATCTGGTGGTGTGCCAGAAGGGTTCAGGAAGAGTCCATTCTTGAAGCGGCTGCTGGTGTGGCAGAGGGTCTAGGTAATAAGCCCACATAGCAATTCTGGAGCACGCAATCACCAAAACAACATCAACTGGTTCACTGTAATATCATCGAGCAGTGCGGGCATGCATCAGTGCTGCTTTTGCGCCTCAGTCAATGCTCTGAATTGAGAACAATGGGACCCATGTCCGCGGCACGGGAGCTAAGGGCGCTAGAGTCCCCTTTTCGCGTGCTGCACGCGTAAAGTGCTTGCAGATGTGAAACAACCGTGGATGCACTGTTTGTTGTCTGTCAACAGTTGCAGAGAAGCACTGCAACGGGCCGGTGGAGCGTTACAGCGACTGACAGGCTTCAGAAGCGGTGTGACAGCGCGCGGCCATTGGGCCTGTTCGCTTACACACTGGGGCCGACCGCGCTCCGGGGGTGGTAGGTGCCATTGCTCAACCTTTGGTGTGAAATGAAGCGCGCCGTGACACGATGATTCGAGGTTGATCTTATGTGCATCTTCAGGATCCTTCTCGATACTGCAGTGTCAGGATTTGCAGGTGTCATCCCGATGAACCCTCGAGTCTTGTTGATGGCTCCTCGCCAGGGTCGAAACAGGCATGGCTGCATGAGTTGTACAAAGCGTGTTCCCACGTGTCAGGGGAGCGGATTGGCTGCCACCCATCATGTCGCCCGCATTAATTGAGATGCGGCCAATCGGCGGCGCTGCTGCTAGCCATGACCCGTCGTCGCATGGGCCAGCTCCCCTAAATTCTTGACGACGTTGCAGGGCTCACACCTCTCTCAGTCCATCTGCACACAGTCGGTTCCGCTGCTGCAGTCAGAGGATGAGCTGTGTTGCTGTGCTCTCCCGACCAGTGCTCCATACCCTCATGCCGCTCCTTTAGCCGTGCGCAGCAGGCTTTCTTTTGTACATACTGTAATCCCATAGCCGGACCCTGTTGCATCACCGCTCAGCGACGCGTGCTTCCCGCCCGTCCCATCACCAGTCGACGCGTAGGGTTGAATGCACGCTCGACGCACCTCCGAGTCCTCGCTTGCGCTGCCCTCGTCTCCGCCCGTTGCAGCACTCGACCATTCCGAAGAGCGCAGCGTCGTGTCGCCCGCGCAGACGCTGTGGACTGCACTGTCGCCGACCCTTACGCTCGCCAACTCCAGCCCCGAGCTGCCCACGCTCCGTACCCTCTCCGCCCTCGGCCGTAGACCACGCACGCCGTCCACCGTTGCAAGGCACGACCGCGACCGGCCCGACGACACCTCGTTCTACACGGCCAGCTGGGGCAGTCCCTACCGACACCCGCCCCCGGTCTTCAACCCCCAGCGTCTCGCCTCGACGAATCTCGACAGCGACGAACTCGAGGAGGGTTCCTCGGCGCTCCAATTCGGTCTTGGGCACCTGCTGCCGCCGCGACTCGAGGTAGAGGACGACGCTCCCGGCCGGTTCAACCTCGAGCATCTCATCCCCCCTGTGGACCCGGACGGCTCGCCCAACCAGTTCACGCTCGAGAACCTCATCCGCTCCCGACTCCCGCGATCGATAACACCGACCCGGGAATCGCAGGCGTCAGGTCTCACCCCGCGGGCATCTGACAAGAATCCTACCTCGGAAGAGTGGGTTCGGTCATTCCTGGAAGAGCGTTGGAATCGAGAGAAGAACAAGTGGAAGAGCGATATCAGCTTCGATCTCGACTCCAGTGAAGAATCTGGTCAGGATCACGACTTCCTCTTGCCAGCCCCGCCGAAGAGAGGACACAAGGCCGGGAACAACAACAAGACGCTGAACCAGCAAGATTTCTGGCGCCACATTAGCAAGGACCAGAAGGAAGCTCTCGGCAGGATCATGTCCTCAAGGTACGCCCCGGCCGATGACCTGACGTCGAACCCACGACAGGTCTCAGGCTCCGGTCCTGCCGCTCCACAGTTCCCTCCGCGAACATCGAGTACACGCAACCTGTTTGCCTCGCCCATCTCGCCGCAAGATGCCACTCCCTCGCATTCGCCAAAGCCCGTAGAACAGACTCCCAACAAGCCTCCCACACCCGTTGAGCCAACAAGAACCCCCATTCCGCGATCTCGCAAGAAGATCATGGTCAAGGGCAAGGGCTGCATCATCTCGATACCACACGACATTCCCAGAGGCACACATGGGTACCCGCCCAAGCCCATGAGTCCAGCAGCTGTGCAGGCGAAGATCGAGAATCTGCAGCGCTTGGGTTACAACACCAACGGCTTTGGCCACTGGAACGGCGTGGATGTTGGCGATCAGCAGGCGCACAACCGAGCGATATGGCCAACGGAAGAAGACATGCGGGCTGAACGCGCCAACCCAGGGTCGAGTTTCAAGGTGTATGTGCCCAAGGAGAGCGAATGGGCCGACTACAAGAACTCACTGGTGGAGGCGAAGCTCGCAGCATTGGGAGTCAGTCTAGGTGGACCGGATGAAGGCCCGTCGCCAATGTCACGGCAGGCGTCAGGACAGTACCCTGGTCTGCCTTTTTCTCCGCCACTGCCCACACCATCAGGTGGCAGTCACCGTGGCAGGCAAGGAAGTGTCGTAACTGGGCCCTTTCCATTTGGACCATCACCTGGCCACATGTCTCGTCAATCGATCGCATCGCCAGCAGCATTTACAAATGCTCGACCAAGCATGCACATGCATCGTCACTCAACCTTTGGTCCTGGCAGCTTTTCTCACCATGGCATCTCTCCTTCTGTATCTGGCACATGGTCTCCAGGTGGTTACTTCGGCTCCCAGGATGGACGTGGCGGTTCACCAGCACTGCCTGCCTTGCCACCAAGCAGACCTGATCTTGCCGGTATCGTTTCGCCTCATTCTCCGTTCGGCAGGCGAGCAAGCCAGCACTTTCCTCATTCGCCGCTGGCGCAGGATGATCTCATGGTTCAGATGCAAATGCAGCAACAGCAATTGCAGGCGCAGATGTTCCAGCAGCAGCAGCAACAGGTCATGGGGCTGCGACCCAACTCAACCCTTGCAGAGGTGCCGGAAGATGAGTCTGAGGAAGAGGCGTTGCCCCCACTGAAGAATGTCACCAAGCCTGCACCGGAGATTGCTCACCCGACTCCTCGCACTCATCGCCACAATCTTAGTGAGAACATGGAGCGCGAGGCTAGTAATGCTGAGTACCATCTCGAGGAGGCGATCGATAAACAGTTTGCTGAAGGCGGTGACTTCAACACTGAGCCTGAACTCACTGGACAGCGCAATAATGTGACTAACAACTCATGGGAGAAGTCCCGCCCTGTCCTGCACCAGCCTCAGCCACACAACAGGACGCACTCGATCACAAAGTCTCAGCAACAAGTGCCATTCGCCTTTCCTGCGCAGAACCCCCGCGATGACAGCAACGGAGCCAGGACCAACCTGTCTGAGAACACTAACCCCAGCCTGGAAGATGGAGAGATTGGCTCGAATCAGCACTCGCAGGCACCCTCACAGGTTAGCAACCCGTGGAAGGACTCGAAGTTTGCATACAACAACGCTGCTCCTGTTACGCACAGCAAGCATGCATCCAAGTCCTCCCTGTCGAAGCTCAACGTTGAAGCAAAGGAATTCAAGTTCAACCCGGCGGCCTCATTCAATCCAGGATCAAGCACCAACAGCAAGACCAGCATTGACGGTTCGTCAAGCTTTAACGTCGCGGCCCCTGCTTTCAAGCCGGATGCTGCCGCGTTCAAACCCACAGCACCCACTTTCAGGCCTGTCGCGGATGCGCCGGCTTTCAAACCTGCTGAGGCTCGACCCAGCGTTGAAGCGCCTGAGTTCAAGCCTGCAGTTCCTGCGTTCCCCACAAGTGGTTTCAGCTTCTCGAGCCCGCCGGCGTTCAAGCCGGACGCTCCAGCGTTCACCCCTGGAGTTGTCTCAGCGTTCAACCCCCAGAAGGCTGAACCTGCACCAACAAGCTTCTCCTCGAAGATTTTCGGTGATGTCAACATCTCGGCCAGCGACATCATCAAGCCAGCTACACGATCCAAGGCCGTCGCCATTGTGCGACCCGATACTGCACGAGAGTCTTCCCCAGAGACGGTCCAGGAGGTTGAGGATCGCGAGGACGCAGAAGGCCGCCCAATGCAGGCCGAAGGTCGCGAGAAGCGTGCCCGCAAAGTGCGAAATGACGGTGATGAGGTGCCCAAATTTGCGCTGCAGCCCATCCTCGCTTCGCAACCACTGGCCGAGCCTTCGCCAATCTTTGACAGAGAGGTTACTATCAAGAATGGGCTTGTCGAGGACAAGGAGAATCGCTCACCTGATGGTGCTAAGAGCAAGGCCAAGTCGAGCGGTCCTGAACGAGGTCGACCAACTGTTGAGGCCAACATGCCTACAGAGGAGTCTGAAGCGGAGCCCGTCAAGGCGCCTGCTGCTGCTGATCCTGTCGCCGACCCGTCCAAGAAGCACGAGCACAAGAAGAGTTCGCTGTCAGCAGCCGCCAAACCCTTCGAGTTCAAGCCTCAGCATGGCAGTGCCGGCTACGATTTCGGCTTCCACGTCACGAAGCCGTCTGTGGTGGACGCGTATCAGCCACAAAGCTCACCACCAAGGAACTTCAGCAGGAGTCCAGCAACGACTTATCGACCTAGTGACGATGGCTCTTTCAAGACTGCACTCGGTCATCGTGTGCCGTACGCAGAGAGCGAAAGCGTTGATTTTGATCCTTCCTTCAACGATATCGATGCTGTCATGAAGCAGATGGACGAAGGTGGCTCGGACTTTGGTGTCGAGCGTAATGACGATTCTTGGGAACAGTCTTCCCCCCAGAGGACACCTCACGAGTTCGACCGCTTCAACTTGCGCCCTAACGTCCACCTGCGCAGTGATGCACCCAGCCCCAGCCCCCGCAGGATTTACGCCAACGGACCAAGTTCCGCGAACTCGCTACAGAATCCCTTTGACGATGAGCGCGCTGCCCTTATGTCTACATCTCCTGTGCACCGCCTTAACCATGCAGAGGATCTGCCGGTTAGCGATTGGGATGATATCCTCACAGAGGGTGAAGAGCAGGTCAAGATGCGCAGTTCGTTCTTCGACAGACGCGTTGATGACATGATGGGCCGCTTGCTCCAGAACCGCCTGGGCCCGCTAGAGCAGTCCCTGCAGCACGTCCAGCACGCCCTCACAACGATGTCATCCCGCACATCGCGCGGCCGCCGAAGCCTGTCTACGGCTGGGCTGGACAGCGATGCAGACGATGAAGACGATGACAGTCGTGTCGACGCGCACTACCGCAATTTCTCTCCCAGGAAGGACAAGAGGTTGGAAAAGATACGCGCCGTTGTTCGCGACGCGCTCGAGTCGCACCAGGCACAGACTGCGTCCATGCCGGCTGTCGCACCCGAGCCATTGGGAGCGGAGAGAATCCGCGAAATCCTGGCTGACGTTCTTGTGTCACACCAGCCACTGCCTGCGCCTGTAGAGCCCGTCTCTACTGAGCAGATCCGCGCCATCGTCGAAGATGCAATTGCCTCCAACAAACCTGCAGTACCAGCGACTGCCGTGGAGCCACTCAAGCCCGAAGACATTAAATCAATGCTTACTGAAACACTCGCACTTTATGGTCCTCAGTTGACCGAGCCCATCAAGCCAGACGATGTTCGCTCCATTGTGATGGAAGCGTTCGCTACGCATGCTCCTCAATCGACAACAGCTGCAGAGCCTCTTTCGCCAGGAGCAATCCGCTCAATCGTTGCAGAGACTCTCACGACGCATCAAATTTCAGGCCCAGTCCCGTCTATCGTTGAGCCTATGCAGCCTGACACAATCCGTTCTATCGTCACCGAAGCCCTGGCATCTCAGAAGGCGAGCGCCCTGGATGCACCGATCGATATTCCTCAACCTCAATTCGATATCTCTGAGATCTACCAGATGATCGGCAGTCTCAAGGCTTCCATTGCCCAGACTACGAGCAACCACCTTCAGGCAGATGACGTGCGCGAGTTAGTTGACGATGCCTTTAGGCGCCAAAGCATGGAAGTCTCCAAACAGCACGAGTCTGAAGCCATCGTGAAGCGAGACGCACGAATTGCCGAACTTGAGGCCATGGTTGAGGACAGCACCACCCGCCACGAGGCAGAAGAGGAGGCACGCAAGCGTCTTGAGGACCGCGAGGCTGACACAGCACGCCTGCTCAAGGTCACCGAAGAGGAGCTCACACTTCTCCAGGCGGCTGCCAAAGACGATGAGACCAAGATTCGCGCTCTTCTGGAGGAACGTGATGTCTTGCGGCGCAATCTGAACTACCAGATCGAAGCCGATGATCTTCGCGAAAAGCTTGCTGTTACTGAGGCTGCGAATGAAGAGCTCAAGATGAAGAACATCGCCCTTGAGACCTCTGAGGAGGACTACAAGCAGAAGCTCGACGTCGTCACTTCTGAGAACGAGGCATTGACATTCACCCTGGAAGAACACCGCAAGTCGGCAAACAAGTGGCGCGGCGATATTCACGAAGCACATCAGGAGAACGAGAAGCTCAAGGCGACTATCGAACAATCTCGCTACCAGGCTGAGGAGGGCGCCCGCGTGCGTGAGTCCATGCGCGGCAAGTTCGAGAAGCTGCAGCAAGATATGGTCCTCGCATCCCAGCAGATTGCTGCCGAACGCTCCCAGTGGCAGAAGAACGAACAGGCGCACCTCGAGAAGTATGAAGTCCTTAGTGCACGCATTGAAGCCGAAGGACGAACACGCGAGCGTCTTGAAAGGGAGCTTGAGAGGCTTGAGATGCAGGAGGGTGAGGGAATGAAGTTGCGAATCCACTTCGAACAGTCCCAGAAGCACAACGCCAGGCTCGAAGAGACCGTTGAGCAGTTGAGACGGGAGTCCATCGAGCACCAGAACAACGCCCACAGGTATGAGCGAGACATGCGCGAGGCCAGGGAAGCTGCCCACGTTGAGATCAGACGCACCCGTGTGCTCATGGAAGCCGATCTTGACGCCGCCAACAACCAGGTCAACGTCGTTCGCCACAACCTCGAAAGCGAAGTGGCTCGTGTTCGTGCTGAGCTCGACAGCGTACGCTTGGAAGCAGAGACTGCCAAGGAGAAGCATGAGCTCGAGCTCGAGGCTGCGTCTGACGCCACCAAGCAGGCGGTCGAAGAGGCCATCCAGAAGAGCAAGCGCACGCTCCACGAGCAGCAACAAGCTTTCGAGCGTGGCTTTGATCGCCTCAAGCAGGAGCACACTCGTGCCCTCGAATTTGCTCAGGAAGACAAGCGACGCGCTGATGCGTTCAATCAGGATAAGCTCACGTTAGCCGACTCCAAACTCGACCACTTCAAGGACAGGATCGCTCTCTTGGAAGAGAAGCTCGTTGTTGCGAAGGAGGCCGCCAGCGCTGCCGCTGCTGCTGCCGCCAAGTCGCCCACAGCGACCGGGCCTTCTACTCTTGGAAGCCACGAGAAGATCTCGCCCCAAGCACTACGCGAGTCCATTTCTGTGCTGCAAGAGCAACTCCAGGAGCGCGAGTCGCGCATTGAGTCGCTCGAGCAGCAATTGACCGAGGTTGATACCGAAGCTCCTTCAAAGCTCAAGGAGCGCGACACCGAGATTACGTGGTTGCGCGAGCTGCTAGGCGTTCGTGTTGACGACATCAACGACCTGATCAACGCTCTCGCGCAGCCGACCTTCGACCGTGAGACAGTTCGTGATGCTGCTATTCGCATCCGCACCAACCTGCAGATGGAGCAGTCTGAGAAGGAGCGCCTCATCTCAGGGGGTCAGAGCAACTTCCCAACACTGGCGACTCTTTCCAATTTTGCCTCTCCTAAGGCCGTCCAGGTCGCTGCTGCTTTCGGGAACTGGCGCAAGGGCCGTCAGAGCGCTGCCTCCGCCCTTGCAGGCCCATCAGCCAGCTCATCGCGCAATCAGACACCTTCCCGCCCAACAACCCACTCGGCTCAGTCCTTCCTCTCCGGCCTGATGACACCTCCCACATCCAACATGCGCCGTACTCCCGACTTAACGTCTTCGAAACCGAAAGATCTGCGCTCGAATTCGATCCAGTCGACCGACTCTCGCAGCTCGACAGCGACAGAGCAAGGGTTCCCTGCGCTCCATACTGCCGGCCCCAGCACCCCGCCGCTGTTGCGCAAGACAAGCTATGATCGCGATGCCGCCGTGGAGGACTTCAGCGACAATGGCTTCGACGACGACAGCACAGTTGATGGTGGTGACGTGACTCCCATCGCATTGAACTTCGGCAACGAGCTGAGAATCCGACGAGACCGAGACTGAGTGGAACAACTTGACTACCCCCGCGGTATCGGCACGCAGGTACTTGTACCTAAAGCCTCAGAATATTGGTTTGTTATCACTATATATTATAACATATTTCCTTTGTACATGCATTGCTTTCGCTCTTCACGAGCAGCCTTTCGCTACTCCCTCTGTAGTCCCTGTACCTAATATTTGCTCGTTCTTGTACGATTTGCTTTGGTTTGGTTTTGGTTCTAGCTCTTGGCTTTTGGTTGAGCGAGCATCGCCTGCGGACTGGACGGATATACCCCAAGACCTTTGAGATTGGATATTACTGCCATCTAAATTGTATACTTGTGTACATACCCCATCAACATTTCTTTGGATTGCCGCGTCGATCGCGCAGTAGTATACTGGACTATGAGTCTTTTGAATATATCTCACTCTTGAAATTGAAGAGCTACCTGCACAATTTGATCAAGACCGCACCGCAATGTTGAGGTTGCTTCTCTCATGCCACTGCAGGTCTCGCGTGGGCTCAAGGATGACGTATATACCAGCGATGGTTTTAGCGGTCTGATCACCTCCACGGTCTACTTCTAGGTGACAGGATTTCCAAAGGATATAGGTAATGGTGGTAGAAAAGTTTCGGTTAAGTCTAGCTTTTTACTGCTTTTCTGATGGCGGTTGCGACTCACTGACTACCTCCAGGGTGGTGCACAGTCTGTGCCCGAAGCGTCTTGTTGTGGACTCTATCCTGCAGGTAGTCCTACTTGCACTCCCAACTCTTCGTATCCTTGAAATCCGCACCAACAAGGGTATTGCGCAACGGATACTTGCAGTGCCGCCTCTTGAAGTCGACGCCAAGGGACACGGTATCGTTCACAAACTTGGTGCCTTCAATGTACGAGGGCGCCACACCCTGCTCAACCCAGTCTACCATGGCTTTAAGCACGTTGTTCTCTCGCTCAAACGGCACCCCAGCCGCAGCAGCATTACCGCCCTGACCTAGCACCCACGCACCAGGGCCGCCGTTGCAGTGGTTCATACCCGAGACGCGGAAGAAACGAATCCACTCGTCCATGGCTGAGGTACTCCTGGGTCCTTTAAGATCATTGTACCAGCGAATCGTATTGAAAGACGTGATCTGGTTGTCTTGCTGGCCGTGGTATGTCAGTATCTTTCCGCCTCTGCGTTCGAATGCTGGGAGACTGGTCGGGTAGGTGCGAATGTCTCCTGGGTTGAGCTTCTCTGCTGCGCGCGCGTCTGAGAAGTTGAAAGTAGAGGGATCCCAGGACGGGTCAGAGTAGACAACGTATTTGAACCAGTCTGCTGAGTAGGCGAAGGGTGCGCCGGCGTAGAGGCGGTCGACTGCACCGATCTCGCTGCCTGGTTGCATTGCTGGGTAGATTAGTTGGCCGTTAGGGTATTTGTAGTCGCTGAAGATTGTTTGGAGTTGCGAGACTTGCGCATCGTTGAGGCAGTTGGTAGTGCTATCTCCGGTGCAGCGCAGGGTGGAAGGGTCGAATTTACAGAGCGTAGGGTCTTCGATGATGCCGTCTTTGGCTTTGTCAATTGTGTCGCACTGCTTCAGCACCTCGTCGTGAATCCATGTCTTCCAAGCTGTTGCTGATACGAAGTTTGCTGATCCAATAGCTCCTGTGATGGTGAAGAAACGTGCTCTCCAAGAAACTAAGTCATTGAAGTCCACACCTGGTGCTCCTGCAACAATGCCATCGAAGTCGTTAGGAAACTTCTCAGCGCTCTTGATACCTTGACGCCCTCCAAGAGAACAGCCAAGATAGTAAGATTTGGAGTGTGTCTTCCCATAGAGCTTCTTTGTGAGGGACTTGCCAGCGTCAGCGCTGGTGTGCAGTCTGTTTGGCGTGTCAGTATGACATCCAGACTTGTATTAGAATATGACATTACTTACGATCTCCAAGCAAAGTCGATCACAGTCTCAGGATTGTTGTAGAAGGGCAAGCCGTCAGTGCCGTTCTTGCCATTATTCGCACCGACTGCCGCAAAGCCATTGGCAGAGGTGTAGGCTAGGTCTTCATACTTGATACCTAGAAACGTCAGCATGGATGCGAATCATCTGCTTCGATGACGGGAGACGTACAGCCATCGATACCTCCGTTGCCAGTTGCAAGGAACCGTCCTGACCATTTCTCGGGTAGCCAGGCTTCGAAGGTGATGTTCGATTTAGTCGAAGTCTTGATCGAAAGGGCTAAGCGGCAAATGTTTGCAGCCACCGCCTGAGTTCCGCGATTGCAGCTTGCAACATTGTCCGGAAAGCTCAATATCGTACCAGCAGGGACATATTGAAGAGCGTTGCGACTTGCTCCAGGGACATATTTTTCCGGCTCGAATGACAGACATTTCTTCTCAAATGTGGAAGATCCAATCACAGGGGCTGAGAGGAGAAGGAGTGACAGGGAGCCCAAAATGGCGAGCATGGTGGCTGCTGGACAGTGGACTGCTGTCCAACTGGATCAGCTGCTCTTGAAGACTTTATGAGCCGGGAAGAAGTCCATGAAACTTGTGAGGCATGACTCGCACTGTTTGCCCAGTGATCGTGGGATCGCGGACGCCCGCTCGTCATTCTGCTTTTGTCGGGTGTGGTACAACGACCCATGTTGCGGGAGGAGCGGGGGACGGAATGGTAACCGCGCCACATCTCAGAGTGGCACCGCAATCTCCTTGCTCACGCGGGAAGGAAGCGTCGAGCGGAAGTCTGCCTGCGATGGAGAATTACCGGTCTCTTGGCTTGAACGCATGGAGATTGAAACAAATCCTCCCATCCTTCGCGTTCTTCAGCTGCGCGCGCGCATCGCGGATCACACCCTTCAGCGGGCAGGTGGGTTGCGATCGACGCACATGCTGGACATCTAGATCAATGCTCAAGGGAGTGTTTTACAATTGTGAAGCTTGCTTTGGTGAGGATGAAAGAGGATGGGTCCTCCTGACTCAGGGTCCCGCGTAACATATGTGGGTCTCGTTGCGCGGGCTGGCCAGCAACACCAGCTGCCAGACACCGTCTCTACAACACCAACATACTTGACATGTTGCGAAGGGATGCTTATCATATCTTGCGCGTTATCCGGCTCAATACAACGCCCTGCCATTGCCAAGGTCTGTCAAGCAGCGGAAAACTCTGCGCCTGACATCAACACCGGCGGGACGGCCAATCTAGGAAGCCACATATGCACCTCACGCTTGCAGGATCCACAGTACCCAACTTGTCGGAATGAGCGCAATTTGAGAGCTCAGTGAAGCTCCAAACCAAGCGTGTATCTCACATTGCACTCTAGTCTCAACTGTTGCAGGTCCTCCTATTGGCTCTTATCATCTCCAAGAAAGAGGATGTTACACCGAGTAGCAGTTCGCGCTATTTGGAAGCATCGAGACTCAAGGCGCAACGGAGTCAATGAGCCATGGCGCCCACGGCGGTGAAGAGAGCACTTCATCGTACGAGTCTGACAACTCTGGTGGTACAAGGCTGACAGATCTGTCTTTGAGGGGTTGCATCATGAGGCTGCTGGTGAGCTCCAGCCGCAGACCATCCGGAACAAGAGCTTGTGCTGGTTCGCGTCGGCTCATAATAGGGATATGCAGCCTTACGAAGTATATGTTTCAGCAGGTCGAAAGACCCCAGGAAACAAGTTTGTCGAGCCGCTTTATGTATGCCCCGGCACGAGACGCTGCACGTTCTATTCGTCCATCCTAAATTTCCATGTCAAAGGTATCAATACCCAGCGGCATCACTCACTGCTTGCAGAATGCACTCAAAGTGAAGGATGAAGACCTAGGTAAAGGATGATCGGACTTGGCAGTCACGCTGAACGGTACGTAGACGAGTGCTTACAAGAGTAGCTCGTGCACGCTGATTCCAGCCTTGCGCGCTCATACGAACTTCAGACCTCAAAAATACAATGACGGAGCTTGAACCTGTCGGCCACCAGCTGGTCATAGTCACCTCAGTGTTTGGCGTTCTTGCCATGCTCACCTTGTCAGTGCGTATAGGGTTCAGGATTCGAAGTAGGAAGTATGACGTGTCAGACACGTGCTTGGTTGCGGCTATGGTTCGTGTCCCTCACTCTCTTATTCAGATTCTACTCACGAGAATCGCAGATCTGCGGCATCATACAGAGCGGCATCCAGATTGCTCTAGTGGCAGCATTCGATTATGGCAAAGCGAAAGCTGACATCCCCGCCACTTTGAGGACCTCCTTGTTGCCCGCGAAATTGGCCTACATCAACCAAGTGGTCTTCAAGCTCACAACACCGCTTTGCAAGCTATCACTGTGCTTGCTGTATCGTAGCATGTGCTCTACGTCGACCGATCGTATCATCCGAATAACCAGGCTTGCCATCCGAGGTACCATTTATCTTATCCTAGGGGCATATTCTTCAGCTTTCTTGATCAGCATCTTTCAATGTACTCCTATCAGTAAGACCTGGGACAAGAAAGCTGCTGGCACATGCATTGACCTCGTCGCATTCCGCATGAGCACCGCGGTATTCAATCTGATCACCAGCGCCATGGTCATCGCGATACCCATACCAACCCTCATGAAGCTCAAGAAGCACCGCCCAGAGGTCAAGTCGTTGATCGGACTCATTCTTCTTGGCATAGTCCACACTGGCTTGACCATCGCTCGGTTCGTCATCATGTTCTACCCCGATCCGCTCACGAAGACTGAACCACAATACACACACATCTACAACAATGTCCTCGCCGTTATCGAGATGCACACCGGTATCCTTGTTGCCACTCTCGTGGTCATGAGACCTGCCTTTCAGGCTATCTACAAGCTCATCAATCCTTCGTACGAGCCTCGCGGTGGGACTACAAGCTACGGGAAGCGCAGCAGCAGAGGAGTGGGCAGCTCGTATCAGATGCAGTCATTCAAGAGCAGGAACAAGAGAAGAGACCACTTCAGTATACTGGAAACGACCGAGATTCGTATTTTGGAAGATATAGCTAAGCCTGGCATTAGCGGACAGAACTCTGATAAGGTCAGCTTTCAGACAAGTGTTCATACAAAGGATCATGGGGGTGTATGATGGTGTGTTGCTTTGTTCTTATGGCTGGGAAATCATACAAACTGCGTGTTATCTAGCGATAAATCCATCTTCAGACCATGTCCTCATCAGTGCATCCTGAGTCAGATTGCTATACCTTAGTCTAACGTGGTAGACTTCTGAGAAGAAAAGGATAGTATGCATGCCCAGTCATGCCAGCTTCCGCTTCTTCGCACATTTGAGCGCGAATCCCGCCGGCTGGCGGTCCGCTTTGTACGGAGCTTGCAGCATAGCGAAGTCGTACATAATCGAGAGTTCACAGTGACGGGAGACCTCGTAGAGTGGACAGTATGACTTCCTGAACGAGATGACTGGTGTGCTCTTCTTGTGATTCTCTGACTAGCTCAAGCACGACCACGCTGGCACAACCCTGTCTTCGCCCGTGAAGTCTTCGATATCGAGACTGACATCCTCTGGCAACTACTGCCATGGAAGAAATGTTTCGGAACGGGTCCTCGAAGGTGTCGCCCACCGATTGATCCTGTCGCCGTCTTTTCTTTGTTGGTGAGCCATAGTGGTGCAGGAGGGTCCAGGTCAATGTTACGGAGTGCAGTCACCTTGGTGGTCCACTCAACATTGCCTCTGCATCTCTGCTTTGCCCTGCCATCTACCCCGTAGGTGACGACAATGTCATTGGGTGTCTTCGGCGTCTCGGTCGATGGAGGATATTCGTAGGGCTCACAGTCGCGGCTGTCAATGTTTGAACAGTGCTTGCGGTCCCAATCGGTTTGCCTTGGACCAGGGTCGAATGGATCGCTGTACGGAGGCTCGGGTTCTTTGGGTGCGTATTTGACTTCGTCGTCGACATCTTCTGTGTCGTGAGGTACTGTTTCTTGACTTTCACGCTCGACGGTGGCTACATTCTCGCCAATGGTTGACTTTGCTTCACGCAGACGCGAATTGGAACCGTAGAGCAAATGTCCCGCCTGATCCCTAGCTAGGCGTGAATCGTGAGTCGTGAGCTCAGAGGTCAGCCAATTTAGAATTGACTGTCGGTGGTATTGCCCGGACGAAACGTCGACGATGTCAATGTCATGTAGCTTTTCACCGCTGTACTGCTCGATGATCGCTAGCAGATCGGCGAGGAAAGCAACTCTTTGATTCCCAAGCATCCTGTTCCATCTGTAACTGTTGTTCGGCCTCCTCGAGCCGAGCTTGTCTACCGTCAATTTGAAGCTGTTGAGTCTTGATGGTGTTCTCCAATGTCCCGATGCGTTGGTCTTTTCTCTCGGCTTCTCTTGCCGGTGCTTGAACGCGTCCGCACATCTCGATCTCGAAGTTGTTCGAGAATCGCTCATCATTTGGGAGGCTAAGAAGAGCAGGTTGTGATACTCCGGGCTCTGAGGTGATCGACGTACACTGCTAGCATGTGGCCATATGGGAAGCTACCTAGATGAGGAATCCGAGGGTCTTCATCAGTGGTCGAAGCGCCGGGGCCCTTCTTCATTGATCCCAACATCGTCTCTTTCGTTGTCGTTGCTCACTTCGTATCGCATTGTAGTAGACGAGAGAGTCGACGTTGGCTCGAAGCATCCGGCGAGCCACCGAGTTCTTATGGAGGGTATCACTCTCGGTGACGTTCTCTGTTGGGCGGGCCAATTTTCCAAATCCTGGTTCAGCTTCATTTCTAGGGTCGGTCTGCACATTGGTGTCGTGGTGAAGGCGACTTGACCGTTCGATGCGGGGCTCATTCGAACGCAGGCAGGGAAGTTGTGGCCAGGAGGCTGAACGTGGGGTGATTAACACTTAAATTAAGTTTTGGAAACCGTGCTCTTTCTACTGAGCATTGGCTACGTCTCTGAGGTTTATTCTAGAAGTCCGTGTCATGAAACCGGATGTATCCTTTGAGTACATGTTGAGCACCTGGAAAGAGTACTCGTCATTCCGTGTTCCCTAACTAGGACAGAAACGTGACGAAACTAAGTCCACGTCGCAAGATGCAGCTCCAGGTGCGCTTGTAGGCATGCTCTCGCGAAGGTTCGGTCGAAACTGCCACCAAAACACGCTTGGAGAATGCGCGCGGGCCCGCTGGGTAGTGAAACCAATAGTCAGATTTACGACTTATGCTATTGTAGCTGTGGCGCATGCGCGATCCCAGAAGAACTGGTTTGTGCCGGCCGCAGCAATGAATTCGCCCTCTGACAGAGATTGCTTGAGGTAAGCACAATTTCCAAGGCCAGGGTTGAAGAGGTAGCTATTGCAGCCAGCCTCAGCTAAGCACAGAGCAACGCAGGTCGAGATATCCGTGGCATCGACAAGGTTGTACGAGGAGGCGTAGTACTCGGCCTTGTTGGCAAAGCCTTCCACATTGCAGATGTTACCCAGTGCCGGAGGTGCATCGCAGTTTCCGAATCCGCTCTGGCAACCGGTTCCGCAGTGGCCACTGCTGCTTCCACTGTGATTCTATATCAGCTTGGTTTCAATTGCACGGGATGGAAAATGCTCACCAGTAGCCATATGGCGAGCAACAGTTACCGAACGTCGATCCCAAGCAAGTCAACGAGTTCGTGCCACAAGATCCATCGGTGGAGATTCCCTGTGTGGGAGCAGGAGCAGCTGAGGAGGTCCTGGTCAAAGTGGTGAACGAGGAACGAGCGACGGTCGAAGAAGTCGGTTCTGGAATCATAGTGGACGATGGCTGCGCTGAGCTGCTGCCGCCATTGCATGTTCCAAAAGCGGAGTTGCAGCCAGCATCACAGTAGATGCCAGTGTTTCCACACCACCCATATTCACTGCAGCAGCTGCCAAATGCAGACCCAGAGCAAATGAATCCCTGAGTGCCACCGCAGCTTCCGTCCGTGGAGACCTTCGAAGACGGGATGGAGGAGGCTGCAGGTGCTGATGAAGACGGTGCGGCTGATGAGATTGCGTCCTTAGTGACACTAACAATCTGAGCGGAAGACCACGATGTTGCGGGAGCCGAAGTAGAAGAAGGTGTGGACGACACAACAATCACTTTTGTCGACGATGAGGATTTTGGCGTTGCTGAAGATGGCTTTGCGGTTGACGACTTGCAGTCACCGAAACCAGCTTGACAGCCCGCCCCGCAGTACGCAGAAGACGAGCCGCAGTAACCACTCTTTGAGCAGCAGTTGCCAAAGACTGAGCCCTTGCAAGTGAATCTGTTGCTGGACTGGATACCGCAACGGGTGGTGGTACTGATCTTCAGGGCATTAGCGCCGACGGCCGCGACGACCAAAAGGAGCGCAGAATGCATTATAAACGAATGATTGGTTGAATGAGTGACTGAGTTGGATCGATGACGTCGAAAAACGGCCGCTGCACTGCGACCACTAGAAAAGAGCGGACGAGAAGCTTTAAAAGCAATCTCAAAAAAGCCAACACGATAGGGGAGCAAAAATAATCTGAGTCGCGTATATTGATGAGGAGCTGGCTAGGCTGGTAGGAGCGGCCGCTATGCTGCTCGCGGTGTAGCCAAATTAAGACTATGTCGAGTCCCCACAGAATAAGATGCCGTTTCAAGCAACGGCACTTTTGACATGCAGCGTCTTCAGCCCTAAAGAAAGCGCCTCTCTTCGTGTCAGCGCCGCCTCGACGATGGCTGCGCTGAACCGAGTCTTACAATGATTCTTCCGAGCTCTGGAGGTGGCAATTAATATCGACCTTCCCCGTGGCAACGACATTCCACCCCTGGGTCGCTCAGGCCTCCAGCATCGGAATGGCAACACGAGCAGTGTGCAATGCATGATGCAGAGAACTCTGACAGGCGCAAGCCACATCTCACGGAGCCTCCGCGAACGTACTGGCCACAGCGGAGCGGAGGCTTTGCCACGGACCGCCCGTGGCAGCCACCAGTATCGGTCACCCCTGCCGAGGGACGCTTAAAACGGGAGGCCCGTCATGATCGCCCGATGCAAGGACGACTACGCAGTAAGCATCGTCATACATGAACTCCAGTCAACGCGACATGGGCCGGCCAGCTTCCGCCGAGCGATCTTGAGGGATTCACTGCTGTTCGTAGCGGTCTCCTGTGAAAATGGTGAGTCTTGCAGTCCGTGCAAAGAGCTTACACGCAGCAAGGCATTCTCGGCACTGGTCGGGTTGCTTCAGCTGCAATTTCGGACGATCAAGATGTGGCTACTCTGTGGGTAAAGAAAGTGGGAAAGAGCAAACATAGCCCATGATCAAGATTGCTCCGCCACGATCTACAACATCAAAACTACGGATGCGCGATCTGGTATTCGACGTCGGCTCATCTCTGAAGACGCTCAGCACTGCTTTAAAGCAAGACCTATGTGTCCCGTCTTGATCTTGAATCTTGGGAGCCAGAAATCAACATCGACTTCGTTCTGAACCCTTCAACGGCGCCGACACGACCTGTACAAGTTTTCGCAAAAATCGGGGGTGTTGTCCATGTCATCATTGGACGAAGCAGGCTACTACTTACATGAGCACCTTGGCAGGTGACGACGACACGATCTCACATGAGGGCGTTGACGAGTTCTTCGGCTGTATCAACAAGATTGTCAAAAGAGAACGCATCTCAATTCATGAAGTGGAATCTGGGAGGTGAGGTCACTATCCAACTTGCGTCGATCGCAATTGCTTACCAGCTTCTTCTCGACCACCAAGTACTTGCGGTGAACATGTTGGAATTCCATCGCGAGGTATTCGACCAATGTTGACAGGCTGACCGTAGATCAGGGTCGGATCATGCCGAAGGTGTCATTGCTGCTTACATCGATCTAGCGTCAGGAGACGGCGCTAGCAGCCTTTATTTGGATGGCAATGGGGAGAGTCAGAGGAGTGTCAACGCATAAAACCATCCGCGGGGCGTAAGACGGCGAATAGTTCTGCGGCGCTGAGAGTCAGATCAGGAAAAGGCCGATTGACCGCTTCGTCCGGTCAACAGCACTAGTGCGCATAACCAACGGAAGCATCCGCTTTTTTGTCTCCCTTGAATAATGTTCACAATGTATTCAGAGATCGCCCTTGATCAGCAATGTCAAAATCTCGCATTCAAGGGCAAGTCAGCGGTGCACGCAGGCCAGAGATGTAGCTCAGAGGCGTCCAAAAGACTGACGCCCGTTCTTCTCTGACCACGGTCCCTACTTTTGCCTCACCACGCCCCCAGACTTTTCAAGCTTATCCTCTAGAAGGAGTGGTGAGAGCCAATGACTAAAGAGCCTACAAGACTCGACCAATGGCTTTCAATCCAGTACCTTTCGGCTTTCTAAGGTTCTTTGCATTGGCTATCACCTATCCCAGCTTTCACGTCGAGAGAACGCTTACGTGTGACACAGCAAGCTGACTTGTGAACCAAGTCCGTCACCGGTCGAGAGCACAAGTACGACGAACTCTAGTGACTAGCTATGGTCGTGTTGACAATTTAATAGTCGCATTAATATTAGTACCTCTTTTGTCAATTTCTGGGCTCCTGAGGCCCCTTGACGTATGCGTTCAAGGCAATGGTCACGTTGATCGCTGACCGCAGTCCTGATAATCTCCCAATCAGGAGCCCGAAGCAGGACTTCAGTCGAACCGTGAGTAGCTTGTCATACTCAATCTCTCTGCAAAGACTACTCTGTATGACACTGGATGTTACAAGCTGGGCATCTGATGGATGCCTTGTTGCAGTCTTCTTGCTATTTTGGAAAATACTGTTATCAAAGATCGCCTATGGAGTAGGAATCTCGAATATATAAACTCTTGCCCCATTTATCATGAATGCAGAACAATCAGGGAACAATCTGCAACGTAAACTTACTCCTCTTTTCGAACAAACCTCAGACCACCTCATACAGAATGAGGTTCTCAATCGCCTCCTCTCTCGCAGCCATGGCCGCCCTCAGCGCCAGCAGCTCTGCTTTCGTCATCGATACCTTCGGCGACACTGGCTGCGGATCGAGCGTCCAGACTGGAGTCAACATCTGGGACAACACCTGCGCGACCTGGCCGGAAGGGTTCAAGTCCTTCAAGATTACGACTTGGGGTGGACCACACCAGATGGCATACTTCTTCGCCCCGGGCGGTTGCGGCAGCCTCCCTGATAATCTCAGGAAAGGCTACGTCGACTCCACGACCTATGACTTCAAGATGGGAGATTGCTACTCCTTCAATGGCGCGAGTGCGAATGCCATTGCCTCGTACCGTGGCTGAATGATGTGTCTCTATCGTAAGACTAATTCAGCTCTGACGTTTTGAATCACACTGACTCTTCCAAGGTTTAACTATAGTAGGAGGAAACCGATGAAGGTTCGATTCGGGGAGCAGCACAGATTCACTCGCTTATATCTGTAGTTTAAGAATATACACATTCATTTACCTGGACCCTTGTGCGGTGACGTCTTCCGTTTCAAGGTGCTATATCCGCGTAGGAAGGCAAGCCTTGGTCGAGTTCAACTTCAAGTCGTCAATTCTCTCCAAGCCTCCATGACCATTACTCACGGATCCGCAAATGCGCTTTCTGGTCATTGCTTTATATTGACATCACGAATGTATGTAATTGCTCGTGCGGTGCTTTTAATTCTGAGATTGTGCATTCAATCACATTCGAAGACCTAGACATGGGAGGGTCAAGAATTCCGCCAACGAAATACGAATCAACCCATTCACAACGTCTCCACCCTTACAACCCTACTGTATAGCACTCTCTCGGATGTACAGCTCGCATACCTCTATCCCCGCGACCCAGGACCGGGTTTCTCCAACTCGAAGTCTCTGCATTGACGGGACTGCTCACATCAGATAGCTCCGCACTGGCCGGACTTCTGGCCCCTGGCAATTCTGCGGTGATCTCATACGGACGAAGATTTTTAGGTGCTTGCAAAGGTTCCGGGGGTTGCGGGTAGTAGTACTGTCCGTATGTATTGGTGTTTTGTTGGGTCCATTCCGTCGGCTGTGCAGGCGGTGAGACTTGCTGCCAGGACAATGGCGGAGGTGGAGGCGAGTATGCAGGAGTTGGCGTTACCGAGGAAGGCATGGCATTACCCTCTGTGACCATGTAATTTGTTGGAGCCTTTCGAGCCATAGGTGGGGCATCGAGTTCCGGTCTCTGACTATTGTCGAGCTCAGGTTCGCTGTGCAAGGCTCGTTGGCGACGTTTGGAACGAAGACAAAGTAGTGCAACGGCGATGAGCCCAGCGAGTCCGACGACACCACCAACTGTCCCGCCTGCTATGGCGCCAACATTCAGCCCACTCGACTCCGACTGCGCTGTTGACGGTGCTGCTGTTGGTGTGATAGGAATAGACCTTGTCGCTGTCCGAGCGGGTATATACATACTACCCTTGAAATAATTCGCGTTTGAAGGTGTCGCCCAGCCCTGCACTGGCGTCGTCCTTGTGACGAAACGGCTGGTGCTGAGTTTGAATTAGCTCCGCACGAGCCATATTTTCAGTGGCTCAACCTACTTGCCGCCTATGAGCGAGACGAGCTTATCAGGTACTCGATACTTATTGTAGTCAGGCCGTAGCTGCCACCACCATTGCATCTCCGGTGGGTTGACTTCCATGCTCTCTTGGCCTAGCAGCAGACCGTGTTGTCCACCGTCCTCAGGTACATCACATTTGGGTAATGTTGGTGGCACAGATCCACCTATGGCAATCATTTGCGATCTTCGAACCACGTTGCAAGTCGGCCATCCTCTGCCATCAGCATAGCGTGGAACTTCCGCCAACGTGATCGGCCAGAGCTGTGTCAAAGATTAGTTGTCTTTCCATTGAGATATTGCACAGTACATTCCAAAGCCCACTGGAAAGATGGAAGAGTGAGCATCCAGACTTCGTCGAATGCTTGGCCATCCGATCCAATGCCACCTCACACGTAGCTTCCGTGCGTCAGTTGCTATGTTCCAAGGGAGCGATCGAGAGTGGTCCTACAAGTTAAAGGAAGATCGATCATCAGCTTCGATGAACCCTGCGCATGCGCCGCGCCTCGGCGAAGGGATTCCTCCTGTAGCATCTTGTTTGTACCATTTGCTGTCAGCGATATCGAATAATGAAATCTCCTGGCCAGGTATCAGTGATGTACTGTGTGGTCAGACTGTGATACACACGCTCATGTTTGCCTATAGAAGTCATTAGCGACCTAGATTTGGATCGAAGCAAGCTGAACTCACGTAGGTAACTTCTCCGTTGGGATTGGTGTGTAGTCCACCGAAATAGACTAGCATTCCTGCTGCTGATGCCGGTATGAAATGTAGAATCCCCTCAGCTCTCGGGGTCGTATCATATGTACGATTGGACCAAGTTCGCTTGTTCATATCGAACGAAACCAACGAGTTCAGCATCCAAGGCATGGCACTGCCCCACTTTGGGACAGTCTTATTGTTCAGATAGCCTCCATAATAGTATGCGACTCCCGATTCGGAGACCGCTCCTGATCCAAACGCTGGCCATGATATGCTGGCCTGGGTACCGGATGAGTCCGTGCGATTCCATGTCTTGGATAGCGTGTCGAAATTCCACAGTCGTGTGAAGGTCTGCACGTCGGCGACCTCGTTGTATTCACCGCGGTACAGGTAGAACAGCTTGTTCGTATCATCAGGCCAGAGGACTCCGCCGCTGACCGAAGGGACGTCGGAGTCCTGCAGTGTAATTAGCTTCTCGCTACTTTACCAACAGATCTTTCTGGAACGACTCACTTTCCTAAGGTCTCTGTACTGCTTTGGGAATGCTGTCTCGTTTTCCGTTGCTAGGACGTCCTCCCACAAGAGCCAGTTGTCTGCTTGTTAATGGCGTTTGACGTGCTTGGATCGCGTAACTTACTTTGTTGTGCGACGCTTCCATTTTCAACAGAACCACCATAGTACACTTTCCCACCGTCAATGTAGAGCTTGTTGTCAATCACACAAGTTTGGTGCTGGTATCTGCGGCAGAAGTCTCGGACAGGATCCTGTTGCTGCGCGGTCACCACAGCGGCGATGATGATGAGTGAGTGTACCCACATCGCCGCAAACGAGTGAGGGTAGGAGACGTTCTAATGATGCAGTGCGATACCTTGAGATCCAGAACTACGGTTGTGTCTGGTCTTGTGATGTTGAATTGATGTGAAGAATGGAACCAAGATGAGTGTCAGGTGGGAGAAGAGCGTCCCATCCAACGACCTGCTGAAGTACAGCCTTTCGCAGGCGCACCAACAGTACGGACTGACCTGGGCTTACGTCGCGGTGGAACAAACCTCTCAAATCATTCGCTGGCGACTTAGATGCACGGTACTGTACTCGCCACCCTGCATGAACGGCGTGCGGCGACCAGGCTGAAGGTGAATCCTTTTGATGTGATCCTTGTCAACGAACGGGTTCGGACGAGTCGTTCTGAAGAAGGCCGCTGTCCTGAGGCGCGCTCTGCCTGCCCGTTATGACTTTCGCAGCCAGACGTCCAACCGCCTTTGAAGACACATTGATTGCAACGACTTCAACGCATACAGCAGCTGAGGCCTAGCGGCTGCAACAATCGTGTCATCTTAGGATAGCTGTGTACAACAAGAAGACCCAAACTGTCGGGCAATGGTAGTGCATAGCATGCAGTCTGTACAGAAGCGTGCGTGAATTTGCGCTCTCGCCGACAGGATGAGCCTCCTCAAGGTCGAGCTGGCCAAGACCATGCCGATCTCGATGGCAGTGGCTTCAAAGTCTAGTATGCGGGTCCAAGGCTGTGGAGGGGCGATAGGGTAGATACAAGGCTGAACAAGTGAGGAGAGGCAGGCTGGAAAGGAATCGACGACTGGATGTCAGCAGTGGCATGCATTCCTGAATGCCAAGACGTAACTCCGGAAAATGCTGAGCATGCGCTTACTACAGCCCGAGAGCGTATCTCAGACACAAAATATGCATGTTGTGTTCATGGGAACATGAACTTGGCCCCCAATTGGCGAGCCAAGATGCCAGCACGCAGCCTTGTGTCCCGTCTCGCAGGACGTGTTGAAGGGCCGAATAGCGCCACTCTGTAAAGGTAAGAGCGACATGACGCAATGAATCTGATTCAGTGTTGATCGTCCCGGTCTTGATATTTATGAATTCAGGTGAAATTGTTGCGCAGTGTCCACGACCTTGCGAGCATACGAGAGGTGACCACCTCCCAGGGATCAGCTACCTAAGCGGCCCTCACTCGCCTGAGTAAGCGAGCACTTGATGTAACCCTGTGTCGCTGACTGCTGAAGAGCTTCTGATCGAAGTCTCTGGAAATTCCCTCACTGCTCAGAAGATAGACGAAACGACGTTGAATACCTCTCGCTGAGGGCTCATTTCTCGATTCCCAGTTTTACACTTACTCTGACCTACATGAAGATAGCGTACCGGACTCATACCGGATGCACTTTGTTTGAATACGTGAATAAGTAATCGAGATTGTTAAGATGCAGGCTCGACGTTGTCCGACTACAGCTTAGCCTTCTGTCTCGCCATCAAGCCATTGAGCTCCTCAACGAAGCGGTCACTCAAGACACTCCTCTCAATACCCTTCTTGGTGCCCCACTCAGCTTGTGTCTTCTTCTGCCAGTCCCAGAACCTGACCATCTCCTTGCCAATCCACTTCCCAATATGATCTGCACTCTCTTCAACCTTCTCCATGGGAATCAGATGCCCAGCATCTTGCACCATAACACTGTCTACCATACCCTCGGCCCTACCACCACTTCCACCGACACCTGATCCGGTCTTGGAAAGCTTCTCCTCAATAATGGCATCGTCTGTCAAGAACGACAAGCTTCCAAAGATGTAGAACACAGACGGTCTCAGAGCAGGCAGTTGATTGAACACGATCGTGCTTTCGCCTCTGTAGAACGGGTCCTGCGGCTGCTCATACGGGGTCAGGTCGGCGTGTGTTCTGCGGTTTAGCTTGGGATTGCTGAGCGTGAAACCAGCCGAGTCTGGCTCCGTCTCGCCGCCGCGATTCCGGAAGTTCGGTCGTAGAAAAGTCATGACTTCTTGGTGCTTAGTTGTCGTGAGGGTTACCTCGCCCTGCTTTGCATTGGGGTAAAGCTTGCTGGGAACATCGCGTAGGCCGTGCTCGATCCATCGGTCTAGCACTCGCGGATCCCAAGTCTGATAGAATTTACTCTTCTTGAATCCTTTCGCCGCTTCGGCGCGCGACGGCCAGAGGTCGCGCCGTTTCGCAGATGCAAATGCAGGGGAGACATTGCCGATGACAGAGACCTTTCCTTGGATAACGGGATCGATGAGGATCAGAGACTCAAACAGACGTGGGTGAAGCAGGGCAAGGTTTGCGAGTTGGCAACCGCCCATGGAGTGACCGACACCGATGATGGGCCGAGGCATCTGGCGCGAAAACGTGTTGACCATATGCAGGAGGTCGCGACTGTGGTCCAGCCATGATGGGTCGTTGCCGAGCTTTTCTTCGTTGAGGACGCTGCTGTGGCCTTGGTGAACTACATCGGCGATCCAGATACTGCGAATCTTGAAACCAAAGCCTTGGCTTCTTTGGAGAAGCTCATCCCAAAGTGGTTCGTAGAGTTCCTATATTAGTCAGATCAGCCGTCGAAACAACGCAACCGTGTTGGTACAGCATCTTTAAAGATGGCAGAGAACTGATACACTGAAATGTCCGATTCAGTGCAATGTTGGAGGAGCTCACTTTTGGGAATGCGTTGGCATGTGCTGCGATGATCGTAATGTCTCCTTCTTGTGGATTCGGGTTGATGAGTGGCGTGTACTGCTTGATGGCTAGGTGGAGCACATCGTTCTCGTGCGTAGCAAGTGCTCGCGGAAAGCTGCGGATGTGCGACGCTTCGATCTTGTGCTCATCTATCCGGAAGTGCTGCGAAGACATTGTGGCACCGGTGGAAATCTCAGCTTAACCTTGCCAATTGGAAGGTGCTGCGGTCGCGCAGAAGCAATCGGAAAGGCGAAGAGGTGCAAAGTCAGCGTGGGTGCAATCTTTCGAGGAGTTCGGAGCCGCCTTAGGTAGTTGGTCCCGATAACATTAGTCGTCGCAGCTGAGGTGTCGTGACGAATTGCCGCGAATCTGGGGTAGAGCGAATGCCGAGGTCCACGCCAAAAAGGCGCTAGCGAGTGCAAGGCTACGGGAGCTTCCCATGGCCTTTCAGGATTCATGACTATCATCGAGCACACGCAAAAATTCGCATCAAGAGCTATCAATCTCATCAAAGGACGATTGTATCGTGAAAGAGATATGTAATACGGAGATTGAGCCACGCGGCTCGTGGAATATTTACTACGAAGAGGATCACGTCAGACTTCAGACATCAGCCTGAGTAGTAGCACCAATCGCTGCGCCAGACATTGGCAGCAAGAAGTCGCTCGCAGTAACGCGGCCGTTAGATCCACGTGATTTCTTCAGCGTAGAAGGATCCACACTCTTGAAGGTGCTGTTAGACCAAGTGCCTGACTGCCATGAGTTGCCTGACGCCTTGACAGTCGACACCAAGGTGACCTGCGCAGTACCCTCGTTACCCGCGGCGATGTTATTCTTGAGAGTCGAAGAAGAGCTCCGAAAATTGAATCCGACATCACCATTATTCCACGCTGTGTTGCGCTCCATGGTCAGGGCACCCGGGTTGCCGTTGTCGATGAAACCCTTCTTCGCGTTTGAAAAGGCCATCGAGTTGCGCACAACGTGGTTTGCAGGCGGGTTATCGGTGATACCGAGCTTGAAGCCATTGCCGTCGCCATTGAAGTCAGAGAAGCCCCACCGGTTGAAGCCATTGCCCCAGGCGTAGACTTCCTCCAGTGTCACGGGAGATCCGAACATGAACAGGTCGAGACCGTCGTCGACATTGTCCCAAAGCCTCGCGTTGCGCAAGACGTTGCCCTCGCCCTCGCCTGACTTGCAGGCAAAACCATCTGCACTCTCGCCGTTCTTACGGGGATCTCGGTTGCGGTATGAGT
Source organism: Didymella pomorum (assembly GCA_022225945.1). Taxonomy (NCBI): domain Eukaryota; kingdom Fungi; phylum Ascomycota; class Dothideomycetes; order Pleosporales; family Didymellaceae; genus Didymella; species Didymella pomorum. The sequence continues at coordinate 427,744 of JAKJXN010000011.1, read as the reverse complement.
CGAGGTAGAGGACCGTATTGTTGGAGGATGCACCTTCGAGCTGAAAGCCTGTCTCGTAATTGTCATGGGTGGTGATCAGCTCGTAGTAGTTGTGCGAGGCGTTGCGAGCGTAGACGCCGTACGGACCGTTGATCAGTTCGAGGTTGTAGAACATCCAGTAATTGCCCTTCTCGATATGCAAGATACCGCGCTCCTTGTTCGGCAATGACTCGTCGAGTCCATACGGAGTGCCTGGCAGACCTTCGCCGTCAAGAATGACTTTTTCCTTCTCATAAGAGCGGAGGGTGATCGGCGCAGTCCTTGATCCACTCTTGGTGATCTGGATGTTTGTTGTGGGCTTCGACTGTTAGTCCATGATTGTCGAAGCCGAATCGACGAAGTACCTTGTAAGTGCCAGCGCGCAGAAGGATGTTGTCTCCAGCAACAGCAGCATTCACAGCTGACTGAATAGATCCATACGGAGCTGTATCTGACCCAGTTCCGGTGCCACTTGGAGAGACATAGATGTCTTTGGCCAATGAAGAGCCAGTCAATGCCGCAAGAGCCACAATGAATGTCTTGTACATAGTATCGAACGGAGAATGAAGAACAGTATGAGAGTAGAAGACCCGGTGCTGGAATGCGAAGAACAAGCAAGGAAAAACATGGTCTTATTCAAATTGACTTGCACGTTGGTCATGTTCCCTGACTTGCACATCCCTGTCAGGTGTATTAGATCACTATAGGCGCGACAGTGCCAAGGCGGCGGACTCGCTTTCGCTCCATCAATAGAAGCTTGCTAGAGAAATTTCCGAGTATGTCGCAATGCTTTAGCACTGGAGATCATTAACAACCACTTTGCGGAGGCTTGTTGTCGAGCAAAGATCCTCGAATGATTGCGATTTGTAACTTCCACAGAGACGAACACGAAGCGTTTCTGCAAGCAGTCTGATCGGCTTGTGCGCATCGACACCATGCGAGTCGAGGTCGACTTTGCGCACAGGACGACGCAGACTTTGGACGAGCAGGAAACGCGACTGCAGAAGAACGGAATCATTATAGGCCGCATTGTAGTTCCCAACCAGCCTTCTTGACGATTTATCGATGAATCGGAGTCGTAACTCTAGACTCGTGTTGTAATGGTGTTCTTTGAAATGTTGCGATGTTGACGTTCATGATCTTGTACAGGATGTTCTTCAGTGAATGGCCGTTGTGGGGCACATCACGTGCCATGGAGCGCGTTCGCGTTCGCGCCCTCCTCGGACACGCGCCGCATGCACCGAACCGCGCATAGGAAACAACCAACGCGCCGTGCGCTCACTCGACATACACCCACGTTTGCCTACCATGGAGGACACAACGATGCTGGGTGACTCGAAGGGTCTCTTTGCCGACTCGAGCTTCACGATCATACCCAATGGCTTGTCAGAAGATCGCATCGACCAAGTCAGTGCACCGTGTGCTTGCATGAGACATTATACTGACAAAACAGTAGTTGCAAAATGACATTGCCGCCGCAAATGGGACCATAATACCGTTCGACGCCTCGAAAGGCCGTATCGATCGATTTGAAGAGATCAACTACATCATATCTGGAACGTCCGATTTCCCCGATTACTACCGCGCGCTGGACCTGATGAAACACGTCGTGAAGCCGGCATGGGTGGATCAGTCGCTGAAGGGTAACAAGGCGAAGAATCCTCGCACATATAGCCCTGATCCAGCGCTCTTCATGAGCGATGTGATCATATGTTGCGGGAATCTACCATCTGGTGACAAGGAAGCAATACAGGGCGGCGTGTTAGCAATGGGAGGACAGTACACAGAGCAGCTTTCGAAGACAGTCACACACCTGATCTCGCTAGACCTCGACGATCACCGGTGCCAACTAGCCATCAGCAAGCGGCTGAGCCTCACGATCGTACTACCACATTGGTTCGATGATTGCCTCAAAGTGGGGCGCAGGATCTCAGAACGACCATACACACTGCCGGACCCGGAAATCCTCAACGTTGAACTCAAAACTATTCCTACAGCACGAACAAGTCAACAAATACGCGATGCGACCACGCCAGATCCTATGGACGAACCCATGCCTCAAACACCATCGGCGAGATCCGAAGCACCTCGAGCGATAAAGGCGTTCTCAGGAAAGAGGGTCAGGCTGGGCGAGGACCTGAACCTCAACAACAGGCTGAGAGGCGTCATAGCTGGCATGATCAAGAACGGTGGCGGAGAGGTTACCTCGAAGGTTAAGGACGCCGACATATACGTTTGCGCATACCGAGACGGTGATGACTACGTCAAGGCGTCGCAGGACGGCAAAGATGTGGGCAATCTCAGCTGGCTGTACTATCTCATCACTCACGATACCTGGACGAACCCTATGCGGCGGCTTATGCACTACCCGAGACCGCGAAATGGTATTCCTGGATTCGAAGGCTTCAAGATCAGTATATCGAGTTACACCGGTGAGGCCCGTGTCTACCTTGAGAATGTTGTACGAGCCACCGGTGCCGAATTCACGAAGACGTTCAAGCAGGACAACACACACCTTGTTGCGGCGCACAAGAACAGCGAGAAGTGCGATGCCGCACAGGAGTGGGCAGTGAATATTGTCAACCACCTTTGGCTGGAAGACAGCTACGCAAAGTGTAGGCTCATGCCCATATCAGACAATCGTTACACCTACTTCCCTTCCCGAATAAACCTAGGAGAGATACTGGGCCAAACCGAGATCGACCGCGACGCTACCGAGAAGATGTTTTTCTCTGCAGTGAAGAGATCTGCTAAGCCAGTCAAGGCGCCAACGGCGGACCCGGCCGATTCTGTAGCACAAAATCTGCCATTGAACAGGACAGCTAGCGACTCTGTCGCCCGCAGCTCGCCAGCAGTAGAAACGGTCAAGAGAACGAAGACGATAGACGCCGCTCAGACGCCAGCACGAAACCAAGATGGAAAGGAAAACCTGACACCCGGAAGTCGAGGTGCTAAGGACCGAGCATTGTCAAAATTGCATAACGCTGCTGATGACATAGCGGCTTTTATGAAGGAGATGAAGCGAAAAGGTGGCGTCATACATGGCGGCAAGCGAAGAGCAGAGGACGAGGTCGAAGACCGGACAAAGAAAGCGAAAGGAGGGCGAGAATCCGTATCCAGCAAACGTTCAGCAGACGAGCTCGAAGAGGATGGCGAGACCGAAGACGAGACGACAGAAGAGCCGGCAAGGAACAAGAAAGCCAAAAAAGACAAACTTGAACCCATCAAGTTCCGCATGCTGGTATCGAAAGACGAGCGATGGGCGGGCAACTTGGAGAAGGAGTCAAAGGACAAAGCGCGGTTACGTGAGCTTGGTCTGTTCATCTCAGAAGACTTCAAGAAGGTCGATATTCTCTGTGCTCCACACGTGGTACGAACCAAGAAGTTCGTCGCGGCAATGGCATGCGGGCCGGCTCTGGTGGGATCGTCATACCTGGACTTTGCGTTGAAGAACAACAAGCTTCCACCACCAGGAAAGCACCCAATGGACGGCCGCGAATTTGAAAAAGAGCACGGCTTTAAGATGGCCGACGCGATCGAACGCGCCTTACAGAACAAACATCGACTGTTCCGCGATTGGACCATCTTCTGCTCTGAAAAGGTACCGGGCGGCTTCGAAACCTACAAAGACATCATCGAAGCCAATGGTGGCAAATGCTCGCTCTGGAAGGGTCGCACTACGAATATTACAGCAACAAAGCGGCTAATCAACGCCGCCGCTGGCGAGGAGAGTCAGAATCAAAAGGAAGACGAGGGCGATGTCCTGTACCTCATCTCTGATGCTAACAGCAAGGAGTTCACAAACTGGGCTAAGTTCCGCGACCTGGCGAAAAAGCATGACATGATCCCCAGGATCGTGAAGACAGAGTGGCTGCTCATCAATGCGATGGCGCAGTACGTGCATTGGAAGCCGGAATGGGAGCTGACCGAGGAGGTAGTCAAGGCAGCAAAGTCATGAAAGCATCTTTGAGCCTCTGCCAATGGCGAGCAGAGCGACAGGCGTTCAGGATCGGGTATTGTGTTCAACATCAGCACATCGCACAAGCGATTTTCTGGGCCAAAGAGCAGCCCGCGATGTTTAAGGATCTTGGAAGGCGGACAGTGATATGTCGTGTTCATAGATATGTCGACGTTGACAACGGCCTCGCGATGCAGATGCAAGTGCAATCCACCATTCTTCTCCTGGGTATTCCCAAACATAACGCCATGCTCCAGCAAATGTGTGACCTCCCTCAATACCAGCCGGCATCCACCCAAAGCCCCCGCCTAGAAGAACTTCACGCCCTCGCCCTCCCCTCCGCTGCTGAAAATCTGCGCCTTTCCCTTCTTAACACAAACACCCAAACTCATCCTCAACAGCTCCATATCCATCCCCCCAAACTCCTCTCTTGCACTCGCCTCGCCCTCCACAATCTCATACAGGGTAAGCACCACCCCCTTCTGCCCCGTCCTATCCACCCACTCCTCAAGCTGCTGCGCCCACTCCTCCGGCCTACGCCAATATACCCAGACTCTCCCGCCCTCGCCCTCATCCTTCTTCTTGCTGCCGGAGTTTACGAACTCAGCGCGCTGCCCGCCCTCGGGCGACGCCATCCATGCGAGAATTGCTTTTGCGTCGCGCAGTGAGAGTTGCCGCGAGAGCGTGGTGTTGTGGAACAGCGGCGTGGCGAGCGCGTCAATCAGCGATAGCGAGAAGATGCGGTGCGCGCGGCAATAGGATTGGATGAATGCGGACCAGGATTGCAGCTGCGAGGAGCGCGTTGTTGCGACGGGCTGGAGGGTGAAGAAGGGTGGGAAGGAGTAGTGTGGTGGGAATTGGAAGGCGGTTGTGGTTTCTGTAGAGGTCGCCATTGTGGCCGTGGTTGTGGGAATGGAAGTGTGCTGTGGTGATGATGCGGGATGGTGGTGACCGCGGAGCTTGGGTGTGGGGCTTGGAGCTCTCAGCCTTACGGTTACTTGAAGGGTCACCCGGAGAAGAGGTTGCCCGTCGCTTCAAACATCCATTGTACACGATAAGAGCCGGAATGCACAGATATCAGATCAGAAAGTCTATATTTTCCTGGTGTGGCGGCGCCTACCCAAAATGCAGAAGCGTCTGTCACATGCAAATCATCATCATCATATCAACATCTATTGGCCTTGCTCAGCAGCTTGCAGCTCGGCCTCAACTTCCGCAATGACAATCTTGCGCACTCCTTGCCAGCCTTCCGACTTCTTCGCGTGGCTGACTCTCCTGGGCTTGTCCTCGAGACCCTTGAACTCAACAGGCAGGACCTTCTCCTGGAAATACTCCTTCTGCTCTGGCAGCGCTAACTCGACGGCGTTTGCGAACTTAGCAGGGTGCGCTGTTGCGAGTGCGATGTGGTGTGTGGAGGGAGGCTTTGCGACCTCGGCAGAACGAAGAGCAGCAGCGATACCGATGGCGGAGTGCGGGTCGAGGACGTAGCTCTTCGAAGGGGCAGCGTTGAAGACGTGCTTGATAGTCTCGATGGTTTCGTCGTCGCTGACACGGTACGAGGCGAAGTCGGACTGAGCCTTCTGGAGGATCTGCGAGTCAACAGCAAAGCCGCCGTTGCTCTTGAGGTCGTTCAACCACTGGCGGACGTGGTCACCGGCCTGACTGCGTCGCTGCTGAATGGCATCCGATGATGTGCTGTATACGTCGTATGCAAGGAACCAGAGCAGACGCTCGAAGTTGGAGGAGACCAAGATGTCCATGGCCGGGCTGAGAGTCTCCTTGACACCGTCCTCGTGCGCCTTGACGCCATCCTCAACAAGTCCGCCCTCGGCCTGCTTGCCGTGCACCTTGTGCTTCTCGTACCTTCCAGACTCCCAGAAGCGGTGGAGGATATCGTTCTCATTTGTCGCAATGACGAGCTTCTCAGCAGGCAGACCCATGCGCTTCGCGAAGTAACCAGCAAGAATGTCACCGAAGTTGCCCGTGGGCACGACGAAGCGGACAGCCGATGCGGGCAGGAACGACTCGGACTTGATAAGGTTGAAGTAGGCATAGAAGTAGTATGTGATCTGAGCGAGGATACGTGCCCAGTTGATGGAGTTGACAGCGGCGAGGCGATGCGTCTTGTTGATCTCGGGGTCAGCAAACAAAGCCTTGACGAAGTCCTGCGTGAGTGTTAGCTGGGTTCGGCAGTCTGTGTGGATCTGGACATGCCTGGCAGTCGTCGAATGTGCCGTCAACGGCCAGGTTGTGAACGTTGGCGTCGAGGACAGTGGTCATCTGCGCTTCCTGGACAGGGCTGACCTTGCCCTCTGGGTGCATGATGAATACAGAGACATCCTTCTTTCCGCGCAGACCGTAGATGGCAGCTGAGCCTGTGTCACCACTTGTTGCGCCAATGACTGTCAAGTGTTCCCTGTCACGGCCAGACTTGTTCTGATTCCTGCGCACAAGGAAGTACTCGAAGAGGTTGCCTAAGAACTGCAGAGCGACATCCTTGAAGGCAAATGTAGGGCCGTGGAACAGCTCAAGCAGGTGAATGTTCTTCTCCTTGTCGAGTGTGACGGTCGGTGTGCGGTCTTCGGCGCGGAATGTGGAGTAACTGCGGCGGATGATGTCCTTGAGATCGGCGGCGGGAATCTCAGAGGCAGAGATGTAGCGGGAGAAGATCTCGTATGCGAGGTCCTCGAAGGACAGGTTCTGCCACTTTGATGCCCAGTCCTCAGGGAGAGAAGGGATCTCCTCGGGGATGAAAAGGCCGCCGTCGGAGGCAAGACCCTTGAGTACGACTTCCTCGAAGGAGAACTGCAGTGTCTTAGTACAAGTCATCAAGAAGAGATTAATGCGACGCCGGCGCACTCACGTCGTAGGACCCTCCGCGGGTGCTCAGGTAGCGCTGGGACGCTGTGTGTGTGGACATGCTGCCAATTGGTGTGTACAAATATGACGAAATGGAATATATGAGGATCAAAGTTCGGTGACACTGTCAGAGCACCAATAGCAGAGTATGTGTAGTGATATGGTCCCCGTGGGGTTCTCGAAGAAAAGTTGTTGCTGAGCTCCGGAATCGCACTGACTCAAGAACTTGGGCTTGACATCTGAAAGCGGCAAATAAGAGCACGCAGGCAAGACGAGTCATATACGAACTCTGACGGAGAGGCATATCCATCGGTAGAACCGTTCTACCGGTCGAGGACTCTTCAAATGCCTCAGAGCACTCGTCTGAACTGTCCTCTGCGTGAATGCCCCGCGATCTTGCGTGGCTGCCGCAATGACGACTTCGGCGCTAGGTGTAATCTACGAGGACTCAGGAGAGTATATGCCATCTTGCGTACGTCCATTGTATTGTATGCTGAAAACTATGGTAGCCTCTCTAGTAGAGTGCAGTGAAGGCCTTCTGGCGCACTCCAGCGAGGCAATGCCCCGCAGCCTTGCGCCCCACTCACCGTGATGTTCGTTCCTGCAGTTGCGGCTTCGGCCGCTTTGACCACGCGTCGGCAGTTCATCGGTCGGCGAAACGTTCTGGCCGCGCCGAAAAGTTTTCGTATTTATACCCGCGTCGCGCAAAGAAGACGGTAGTTCGGTACGCGATTTTACCCAGCCCATACTATTGTTTGATCACCACTAACGTACAGCAGACGATACTTCATAGAATCATTTCTATAGTACACGTCCTCTTCTGAGCTTCCTACAGAAGCCACAGATTCTCCAACCTGGTTGATGACTTTCAGCCTCCGTGTCCCGGAGTGAGGCCTTATTCCACCTGCTTCGGCGGGTGTGGCGATGATCTTCAGCCAACTGGTTGTGTACTTCGGTCGCGCTGGACGGCAGGACGCAGATGGCAATCTGACAGGCCTTCACTTTTTCATTGACGCTTCTGGCTTGCTGGTCGCTCGAGGAAGAAGAGCATTCCATAACACGACGTACCTGCACACTCCACGATCTTCTAGTACCGCGGCGATATGGACATGCTCGACCTCGATTGCTTGTCGCTGAACACGGATGGCTGCCTGCGATAAATACTTCATGTCACGAACTGGATCCTTCACAGGAGCTACAGTAGGAGGACTCGGACTCCGCTGCAATGTGCGCTCGCTGTACAACAATGTGGAACAGGGTCTATGTGACGCAGGGGACCAATGGCACAACAGAAAAATAGGTTTCCTTCCTTCTCTCGTCGCACAAATCCTTTCTCTCAATTGATATCTGTACAGTCACAGAATCACCCCACACCAATACGGTGGGCCTTAGTCCCAGACTTGACGGTCCAGATCAGCCAGCAAACGTTCCTCGATACCCACGAGGCAAACAGCTCAGTCAGCACGGCAGACACTCCACCAAGGCGCACCGCATCCCCTGCAAATCCACGACCTGCAACCGAGCTTGCGTCTGCCAGTTCCCACTTCCAATCACTTCCCCGGGAACTGCACGACTTCATATACCATGAGCTATGGAAGTCTTCACTCAAAGTCAGGAGCATGTGCAAAAACATTCCAATCAACAGCAAAGGAATCATATCTAAATCTGTATCGTAAAGATACCACAGCCTGTCGCTTTCCCGCCTGGCTGCGCACATGCAAGTCAATCCATCATGAAGGGCTGGCGGAGCTTGTTCGCTTGTCTTTGCGGACTGGTGGCCCATGGCAGCCATCAAGCCGGGGATTCCTGTCTTAGTCACCTAATATTCTACGCCCTACCGCAGATGAAAGATTCGATCATCTGGACCGACAATGTGCAACTCAATCCCAGATTCCGAGGGCGTGCCACCATTCACCTCGGATGAGTGTGATATTACACGCACAACCGTTCTCGACATACTACCCACAGTACGTAGCCTACGCCTGAAGATCAAGATGCGGCCATGTTGTAGGTTCTGCTTGGAGGGGCATGAATAGAGAGGTTGGCGTCTGGATCTCAGCTCGCCTGAACAGGTCGCACTGCGATAGGAGATCTTCGAGCTGGAAGTGCGCTTTATCCAAGAGAAATTCGCTATGGATTGGTCTAACTGTAGGTCGTCGTTCTCTCCAGAGATCGAACGGGTTGGACGGCTGTGGGTTGGTGGAGACAGAGCTCTATCGATCAAGGTGATCCCGAGACCAGACCAGCAGTATGACACTGTCTTGTATGCTTTCCTGGCTATCAGAGAAAGAACACACTCACATTGCTAGGGAGACCTGCGCCGCGGTAGCATTACCCGTGCGTACTGCCCCTGCTGCCTCAAGGTGTAAGGATGCCGACAGCGCGGAGGCAGGGTTTTCACCTTCACTTCGGTGACGCGTCCTCGCGCTTTCCTCACCCCACCTCTGTCAGTCCTTTAGTCCTTCCTCCCTATACCACCAAACTGCCAACATAATATCGCCGTACCTTCTAGCGGTTGCAACTACCAAGACAGCCATGCCACGCGCGGTTGAAGCCTCGCCTACCATGATGGTGCTTTCTTCCAGCTCAGTTACGCAGGCCACCACTTCCAAGTCAGCAAACACTATCGCGGTTATCTCACCATTCGGGTCACTACCCCGGAAATTCCGCGACACCATCTACGACGAAATCTGGCAACATACCCCAGTTCTCAACATCATGTCCAAGGGCGTCCGCGTTCAGAACCGCTTCCGCAACGTCCAAGGCAATAATTGAGAATGGGAGAAGATACCCAATCGGCTCTTCACGTGCAAGTTATTTTTTCATGAGGTATTTGAAGAACTGCTCCACTAGTCAAAGCCTACAATCGGCCCACATCTCGAGCTCATTCCCAACTACAGAGGGATAGTCGAATGATTTCGTTCTGAAAGAGGGTCATTGGTCGACATTATGGCATTTGACGACATCGCCCTCTGGTTGAACCCTTCCAGAACGACGAATTATGGCTTCCCATACAGTATCCGTAACGTCGATCGAAAATACATTCTGCAGCTGGAACGCACTGATCTACTCGGCAGAGTGCGGAAACTGGTTATCAGGTCTGAAGTGTACTTTTGCTGCGAGGGGCTCCACGAAGTACCGCATGACAACGCATATTGTCGCTTGAACCTTCTACATTTGGAAGATTATCCCTTCCACCTTGAAACATTTGAATTCCAGGCGATATTGGCCAGCTACTTCAGAAGTTCTTCAGCGAACTACAAGCAGGCGAAATGTATCGAGTCTTTTGCAAACGAGGTGCAACGGGTAGGAGGACTGTGGGTTGCACGAGGTGGCACCCTCAGTGGGCTTTTTCATTACGCAGGCAAATACAACAGCTCTGTGATGTTCGGGTTCAACGGTTTGGCAGGCAGTCAGCAGCTTCCATGACTACATCCAGGGTGACACCGCACTCCACCAGGCAGTGTCGACTGGGGTTTCTCTATTTAAGTCAAACGAGATGTTGCCAGGGCAGTGTAACCCAGCCATACCTAAGGGAGCGTTAGCACAGCCAACTATCGTTGCTTTTAGTAGCGAAAATATATGTGGTAGCCAAGAGCATACTTTAGCGATGTTGACCTATAACAGGCCTTCTGCTGGCTACAAGTGACTCTCCCTCTGCCTTGATGAGCAGTCTCTCGTCGGATATCGCTGTCGCGGTCAAATTGTGAGGTATGCGTGATGATAGCAGCACGAAAGCTAGTTACAAGTTCACCATCACTTCAATGGCCGTTTGCGCACTTATCGTATCTTCAAGCTCGCTCCTTGAAACCTAACCTTGATACTCACACCACCAATCTGACAATACGGCACCACTCTCTGTAGTGACACCACTCCAACATGGGCACACCACGATCTAACGCCTCATCCCTCCACATGAATCGTATTTCCATCGCCTCTTCTTCTCAGCCTACTACTTCGAATACCTCGCCATTCGCGCCTAAGACAATGGCCTCGCGCTTCAAGACCTTTCCTCGAGAGCTTCGCAATGCCATCTACGAGAACCTATGGGAAGCCACAACTGTCATCAACGCTCGATGAAAGGACATAAATCAGTAGCTCCAGTACCACGATGCCCCACTCGACATCAAGATGAACGACTCCTTCGCCATCATGGAAGAAGAGCGGCAAGAGCGCAAGCTCCCTTTAGCCTCGAAGACCATACTTGAGGAGGGTCTGCAAGAACTGATACATGGGTCAATCTGGACCATTGGACCTTATCACAAGAAGGGAGATAGGGTGGTCATGAATACTATGACTGGAAAAAGCGAGTTTGCGAGCTGGATGAATACTTCCGGCACCCTGCCGCACCCTATGAAGAGAGATGAGATGGTGCTCTGGATGGGAAGTGCTCACAACAGCTGCTGGTATGAGAGGAAACTCCAATTCTCACAAGTCGAGGTGGTTTGTCTCGATGGATTCATACCGCGCATTGGAGGCGTCGCACGAATTCGCACACTGCGTCTCAAGATGAACATCTTATTCTCACATCGCCATACAAAATTTCTCCGGCCAGAAGACTGGCTACTCAATCTGCGCAACACAGAGCATCTCAGTTTCCGACTGGAAGTGTTCGAGTTCGAGGTCTCCTGCAAAGTGTCGAATGAGAGACATCGAGCCATGTTCGATCTTCGAGCAGAGCTATGCAAAGGAGGCTGAGCGGTTGGGTAAGATCTGGGTCGGTGAAGACGTAACGCTGAGGGTGCAGACCTGCCCAGAGCTTGACCATCACTGGGGTGTCACAAAAATTTTCACTGTCACTCGGGGGCATGAGCGAGAAGCAAGCATGATCAGAAAACCTATTCTCGAAGGAGAATCTCACGTACCATGGTGGGAAGGCCTCTCAGAGAAAGATTTATAGGTCTAATCGCGACTTTTGTAAAAACCAGTACCTACCATAGATCAATAGCCACTTCTTTCGGGCACTATCATGTAACACTGTCCCTTCTTGCCGAACATGTCTTGCAGATCCCTCACGATAGCATCTGGTCTTTCCCAAGCAGCAAAATGACCTCCCTTGTCATTGTTGCTCTCTAGAACAACAGGACCTGTCATCAGTCAGTAACTTGCGAGTCAATTCATTACGATATGGCAAGAGTTGTACCCAGTGTTCTGCCCCAGATCTTCGGCACAACCGTCAGCTCTCTGGGGAAATGCGCCAGGCCCAGCTTCACCCTGTCAACCCACTGGCTCGCTCTATCCCTGTTTGGCACCTTATCCGTCGGGTTGTGCTGCGCCTCGTAGTAGATCCTGACATGCGCATTCGGCCCACTCGTGCTGAACCAGTAGATGCTTACCCATGTCAAGATCTCATCGTCCGTCCACGGGTAAGCATCAGTCCAGTCAACAAGCTTTTCGTAGATCCAGGCCAGTAGTGACACTGGACTATCAGCAAATGCATAAGAGAGCGTCTGCGGCTTTGTCGCCTGCAGGAGACGGTACGCCTGGCCCTGGTCGATGAACCAGTCTGAACGCTCAATACCTTTCTGCTCCATGTCCGTGTATGGTGTCAAAGCATGCCGCAGCGCGAGTGCCGGCTGGGACACAAAGCTCGGCGGCTGGGCCCTAATCATGTTGATATGGCTCGCCAGTACGTGATCAGGATAGAGCACCCCCATGATGCGGGTAATGTAGAAGCCCCAGTCCCCGCCTTGCGTTACGTACTTGTCATATCCCAGGTGCTGCATGAGACGGTGACATATCTCTGCGTACTGTGAGAGTGCAAAACCCGGCTTCGTGACGCGGGTGCTGAAGCCAAAGTTGGGAAGAGAAGGTGCTACGACGTGGAAGGCGGGTCCACCTTCTTTCTCGCCCTGCTCGAGGAGAGGGAGCATTTTGGTGACTTCCACGAACGACCCAGGCCAGCCATGAACGAACAGTAACGGGATAGCATTCGGGTTAGAGCTCTTCTTCCAGAGGAAATGCACATCGATGGGATCGTAGCCATCGACTTTGATGTTTTGGTGATAGTTGGGTAGCTCATTTAGCTTGGTTTCAGCGTCGCGCCATGAAAATGTGGTCTCCCAATGTTTGGCAAGGCGTTTGACATCCGCCAGAGGAGAACCGTAGGGCCACTGCGTCGGTGCATCGAGTTCGTCCGGAAAATCAGCATCAGACAGCTTGCGCTTGAGCTTCTTGATTGCAGCGTCCGGTACGGAAATAGTGTAGGGTTGCGGCGAAGTCATGGTGATGTACCTAGGGCTGGTGTCAAATGTCAAGGGCTGATGTGGCCGTCACTCAATTGCAACTGCGTATTGATGTCTATAACTCTGCAAGTGTATTTGTAAGTAGTCGCGCCCTACAGACTCGGGAAGGTCGTGTAAGCCAGTCGCTGCTTCCCGGAGGTTGATCCTTCCCCGCAATTATAGGTTGACATCATCAGCAACATCTCTATTTCAAAGCAAGACCAAACTAACACACACGCGCGCGATAGGCAGCCTGACTGTCATGTTGCAGAGAAAGCCGGCCGCAACGCACTATTTTTTGTATCCTCTAGGGCTCTTATCGCGTCGTGACTGCTTTCCTGATAGCGTCTGGCTCCCGTTCTTTGAGATGCCATCTTATAGGCGGTTTCCTTTGCAACTTGAACGCCTGAAGGTAGTCAGGTCGTTTCCAATGCGGACATGAACAGTTACTTCATCTCTCTTACAGTGTAGTAATACATAGACCAAGAAGTAAAGGCTGCATCTCAAAACGGTAGCCAACCATTCGTTCAAACAATCTCAAATACCGTACATACAAGACCTGATATTGTTTTCCGCCACCAATCAATCAGTAACGCCGCATTGCTCTTGCGAGCAATGATCCAGATTGCGCAAAGTAAATCTCGAAATCAAGAACGCAAAAAACAAATGTAAAGAACTAAGGAACCTTCCGAACGCGGACTCAATCATTGAGCGGGATTTGGCGAGCCATTTCCAAAGCCGTTCTCACCAAGTGGCGCCAATCGATGTCTGTCAGGAGAAGGACTACTTTTCTTGACAGGCGGACTGAGGATCTGCGGGCTCGCATCAGGGTTCAAGCTCTTGATCGGCGGAAAGATTGGTGTCTCGCTCATCTGGTGGCTGCTCATTGGCCTCGCACCATCATGCTTCAGCGGCGCAGGGATAGCATCGGGCAATATTTGCGCAGGCATCTGCGACGGCGAAGGGGCGATGCGGACCGGCGCCGGTGCGGGTGAGGACATATGCGGCATGGGCGCGGGCGAGCTGTGCTTGACTGGCGAGAAAGAAGGGCGTTGTGCAGAGCTGGGTGGGAAGGATGAGTGCGGGCTGTTGAAGTTGTAGACTGCTGGGAGGCCGTTCGCAGGTCGCGGGGAATTAGCAGGCGAATGCTTGACTGGTGATCCAGCAGGGCCGGCAGCTGTGCCTGGACGGCTGAAGCTCTGGTTGAAGCTCTGATTGAATGTTTGCGCAACAGGGCTGTGCTGCGATGGGCCAAATGGGTTTGGCATGCCAAAAGAGCTACCATTCTGCTGGGGCAGAGGCATCCGTATGCTCTTGAACGGACTGGTGGGTGCAGGTGGGAGGTTGAAAGGCGGTGGTGAAGAGCCCAAGCCGTTCGACCTGAAGGAGCTGTCGGCTGGGCGTGATGAAGACGCTGGCCTTTGTCGTATGGGCGAAGAGTTGGGATCCAGTAGACGTGAAGGCGATCCGTAGGCAGCCTCTGAGTTTTGTATTCCCGGGGGACCGAGAGCTTGGCCACGAGGTGAGAGGCTAGGCCCATCTACCCATGGCTGCGCAGGCTGGAAGTGCGGCTGCTGAGCTTGTGACGAACCTGATCGAGGGAGAGGTATCGAGACAGACTCTAGACGGCGAGTAAGGCCTAGAGATCCTTGTCCATTGGCTTGCGAAGCTGGCGATGCTGAAGTCATCCGCAACTTAAGCGGCGGCAGCTTGGGCTGGTTGGCTTCTTCATCTTTGCGCTTGCACGACGTGCAGATGAACTCAAATTTGGGATCTTCGACCTCCTCTTCCGAAATACCATGGCACTTCACATGCTGCCACACACTGCACTTCTCGCACGACACTTGCGGCGAATTGTCATTGAGATTCGACCCGTAGACACCGCACTTTTCGCAGTCGAAGAACCAGTCCTCCTCTTCATTGAGTTTCTTGAGGTCTGCTTCATGCTGCTTCATCATGGCCTTGAGATGTCTTTCAGATAGGCGGGCATTGTTGGACGCCAGCTTCTGTTCGTTTTCTTGTAGCTTGCGAAGTTCTTCCTCTTTGAGAACCTTCGCAGTCTCGCGTTCGCGCAATCGTTGTTCTCGTGTCATTCGGCGGGAGTCGTGCGCCTGCGTCATGTTAGCTTCGACGTGTCAATCTGGCTTAATTGACCTACCTCCTCGAGCTTCTTCTGCTTCGCTTGCTCGGTCTGAGCCTTAGCAAGCTCTTCTTGTCTCCTGCGTTCCGCGGCCTCAACCTCTTCCACCTCCTTCTGCTTCTCAACCCTGGCTGAGATACGAGACGATCGCTTCGCCGTGGCGAGCTTCTGGAGATTCTCAAGCTCCTTCGATTTGCGAGCTTGTTTGCGTGCCTGCTCTTCAGCCAATCCTTCCATGACTGGTATTACATCCTCCTCAATGCGCTTGTAGAGTGTCTTCTCGTTGGGATCGCGGCTTTTGCGTATGCCGCTGAGGTATTCGCGGTAATCTTCCAGTGTGATGCAAAGACATTCCCACTTCATGCCACCGAAACCATCATCTTCGACCTCTTCGGGCTCCTGCACGGCTGCAGCTTCCTCGTCCTCCGCATAATCTTCAGGCTCTGGAGATGATTGTTTCTGCCGCTTGCTGGCGCGAGTCCCCCTCGACTTCGCCTTTGGCTTCGGTTTGGCTTTGGTCTTTGGTTTTGGCGGAGGCGCAGGCGGGGCGGGCTCGGTTCGGCGATACATGCGGTTGTCGTCCAGGACGAAGAGAGCTCTCTCATCCTTGTCCCAGCCGGTCGGTTCCATGCGCTGCATTGCTTGATTAGCCATTTCCCGACTTGCCTAATTGACTAAGCTCACCCAAAATGCTTGTTCGCTATCTGGGAGTACGCCCAGCCTTTCCCGTATCGAGTTGGGGTTATTCAGTGTCCATGTTGAAAGCTGTTGCAGGACGCGGATTTTGGTGAAGACGTCGAAGTCATCGAACTTCTTGGGCTCTTCTTCTTCACCGAAGGGATTGCGCTCGGGCGCCTTGGCCACAAACTGGCGGCGCGTGTACTCGTCAAAGATGGCTGGCCTAGGCTCTGTCAGATATGCATACGTAGAGGTATGTGGATCCGTACGTGAGGCCCTTGTGTGACGACACATGCTTCAACAGCGCCAGCCCAATCGCCGCAAGCTTTTCCGAGGGGCCGGGTTTTAGGCATTCAGACTCCAGCTCCTGCATCTCAATCAGTCCTTATTCCATCGAAACTACGTTCGGCGCATTCCCAAAAGTGTCTGGCGCATGGCAGGCATACCTCGATGTCAAAGTCCTTGTCGATCTTGACCGCGTCGCCGAATAGAGATATGTACTGTGCGAGATTTGCGAACTGCCACATGTTACGCAGCTTCTGTAATGTGCTCGGTGTCTCGATGGGCTCCTCCGCCTCCATCTCGCTCGCGGCGCGCTTTCGTGCAGGCATCGTGACGGAGCGTGCCGTGGGCGACGCGTGTGAAGGGCGTGTATCGGACGCAGACGGTGGTTTTGGCCGCAGATGGGGTGTCGCAGATGGTGCTGAAGATATGCTGACTTGAAGAATGGCACGTCGACGGGGTGCGCAGCGGCGTGGTGAGCGTGAAAGGCGTGAAGTGGTGGAGCAAGGCGCGTCGTGGAATCTGCGGAGTCTGAACTCGGGCATAGCCTGAAACGGTAAGCGTCGACTCTCCGTAAACGTCACAGTGGGCGGCAGATCTCCATCTCAAATCTCAATTCTTGCACAGACTGGCCCATTCCTGACGTGTCGTTGTGGCTGTTCGGGCCTTTGCACAGACTCGCTGCCATAATTGGACGCGTTGAGTTGATTGTGCTCGTCTTGAAGTGAACCATCAGAGACTCTACAGCATACCTTTCACCGTCAAGTATGTCACCCGTAGAGGATGATTGTCGTCATCGTCAAGTAAGAGACAAAACACCACGGCTAAGCTACTCGAGACGGTGGAGCAGAAAGGCTTGTGATGGACATGGCCACTGTGGTTTGGGTGAGGCTGTCAATGCGTGTTGGAGGTGTGGCTGAAACACATGCAGCTGACAGGGGGACATCTGCAGCCGCCATAAGGAGATCTGTGGGAAGAGCATCAGCTCCAACGAGAAACGTTGCGTGGCTGAGCTGCGGCGGCGCTCGTGTCACCACGAACAGAGCAGCATGTGCTCCAAGGTGCATTGTATACATAGACCTACCATGATTATCTTGATTTTGGTGGATGCTTCCTGTCTTCCAGCAATCTGAAGTCCGAGGTGACAGCTATGAGCGTTGAGCTAAATCCGTTCCACGCAAGCCCCTGCCGTAGCAGCCTTATTTAGCAATCGCGACCCTGTCCACGCGTATCCACAACGAGCTGGCACAAGCCGTAATCCCGCATCTTTCTTCGTATCTCTCTTTCTGACAGTCCCTCCAACCTAATACACACACCTATAGACCTTCTGGAAGTCTGCGCATACCTACATCGTCGCCGTTTCCGCATTGCTACCGCCGCCACGCTCGCTATTCCTCCGTTTACGATCTCCATGCGCACGCGATAGTGATTGTAACTGAAGAGCGGCCAGATGCACAGTTGAGTGCTGCGCACCCGGACCAGAAGCTCCAATGTCGTACCCCGACCCCAACTACAACCACCGCCGAAGCCAGACGCATCAATCGATACCGCTGCAAGATCTCAACAGGCCGCCAGACGAAGATGGTGCGCCCGCGCCGCACACGCACCGCCGCACCCTGAGCGACCGAGGGCGCAACCTGCTCAGACAGACGGGAGGCCTGGCAACGGGCCAGTACAGATCCCCAGAATATGCGCCCATAGCTGAAGTGTCGCCAAGCCCTACACGGCGACCTCAGCTGAATACGAACACAGCTGCTGGGCATGGCGGGATACGGAGAGTGGAGGATGATGGAGTAGATTCGCCCATAGACGCAGGCGCGTTCCAGTCTGCGATTGGGTTCGGTATGGACATGAATTTCCAGGGCGACACATCACCACCACTGTCACCCATAATACCCACGCCGGGGTCGTCAGAGGATTACAATCGGTACAACCAAGACCCATATGCGCAGAGGGGCCCATCTGAAGACCATGGCTATTTTGCCTCTGTGGACATGGACGACGATACGGCGCGATTGACAGACACACGGCACCTGCAGCCTATAAGCGGTGCTGCAAACAACATTTTGCCTGGATCTGTAGATCGCTCTAGCTTCCAAAGTGTGCAGTTTCTGAGTCCAGGTGGCACATCGCCAGGAGGAAGGTACAGTGGTGATGTTGGCCAGGCGGAAAGTGCGACAGGTCTCAGCCCGGCGCGAAGTAGGACCCGTTCGCTCTCTCCTGGCCATCTTGGGTCGCCGCTTGCCCGCGCCGGAACCATCATGCGGAACATGTCTCAGCGTGTTGTCAACGTCACCAACGACTCAGAAGTAGCTGAGCGCCATATCCAGAGGAAGTCCACCCTCCACCAGTCGCGCATGCAACGACCCCCTTCGTTGACAGCACTGCCGGAATACATGACTGATGGCCACACATCGCCAGGGCCGACAACGCCAATCGAGAAACCGCCGACACCCATTGTACGCTCTCGCAGGTCGAGTGGACAATGGCACAGGCCGGCGAACCCATTCCGTGGCAAGAGCCTGGGCATCTTCCCTGCTGACAGCTCGATACGGATGAAATTGAGCGATGTTCTTGTGAATCCAATTACTGAACCTATCCTACTCGTCCTCATTGTGGTTCAGACTGTTCTATTGGCGGTAGATGCGAGGAGCAAGGCAGAATATGAACCTGGTCATGTTAAGGAACTGGACAGGTTCTCGGCTATCGACTGGGTCCTACTCGGCCTATTCATCGTATACACCATCGAAGCCGTCATCCGAATCATTGTTTCTGGTTTAATCATCAACCCGGTTGAGTACAGTACCATCAACAGACAAGTGGGCCTGCGAGAGGCTGTGATCACCAAAGCCAACCAGTTGTTCGGTGGTCCTCAGCGACAGCCATCACAGCGAAGAGGTGGTACGAACACCGAATCAACCCTGGGTGGCCCTCAGCAACCGTCCGTGCTCCGAACCTTCACGACTGCACAGATGAATCCTGATGTCGGACCGAGCGACCCACGCGAGCGACAGCGCGTTCGGCTGGCACATCGAGCCTACTTGAGGCATTCCTTCAACCGTACCGATTTTGTTGCGGTAGTATCATTCTGGATCGCTCTATTACTGGGTGCTCTCAACATCAAGAACACTCGGGTCATCCTGGTTTTCCAGATGTTGAGTTGTCTGCGCATCATTCGTCTATTGAATTTGACAAGCGGTACTTCTGTGAGTTCGTCTTTGATCTGATCAACAACACTGCTAACTCTGGTGCAGGTCATCCTGAGAAGTTTGAAGAAAGCCGCACCTCTTCTGTTGAACGTGGCGTTCTTAATTGGATTTTTCTGGCTGCTGTTCGCAATCGTCGGAGTACAGAGTTTCAAGTCTAGTCTACGAAGAAATTGTGTCTGGACCGACCCGGATAATCCCACTCAGACCTTCACCAACTCCGACCAGTTCTGTGGAGGGCAACTGGTTAATGAGTCGGGCACCCTTATCCACCAGGGGTATCAACCTGCTCCAGGCAGACCAGCCGGACCCGAAAAGGGCAAGGGCTTTTTGTGCCCTGTAAACTCGATTTGCGTCGAGGGCAACAACCCTTACAATGGCACCCAGAGCTTCGACAATATCCTACAGTCCCTGGAGCTGGTCTTCGTTGTCATGTCATCGAACACCTGGTCTGACCTGCTCTACACGGTGTCAGATACAGACTATCTCGTCAGCTCCCTCTTCTTCATTATCGGCATCCTTGTCCTCAGTCTGTGGCTCATATCGCTACTCATTGCTGTGATCACTTCGACTTTTCAGATCATTCGGGAAGAAAGCAAGACCAGTGCTTTTACTGGCGAACAAATCGTGGAAGGAGACGCCGAGAAAGATCAGGCCAATCAGCGCGTCAGCAGTCTGAAGCGTATGTATGACAAGACCTCGGGAGTGTGGGTCTTTGTCATTGCCTTCGGTCTCATTGCCCAAATGATGAGAAGCGCCCACATGAGCAACTTTCGACGTAACTTCATCGACGTCACCGAAACCATCATCACTCTTGTGCTACTTGTCGAGATCATCGTTCGATTCATCGTAGACTGGCGGCATTTCTTCAGAAGCAAGCGCAACGTTGCCGATCTTTCGATCGCCATCATCACCACTGTCATCCAAATCCCGGCGGTGAAGGAAGCCCACGGCGGGCGAGCATACGCATGGCTGAGTATCTTTCAGATAATGCGAGTTTACCGTGTTGTCTTAGCTGTTCCTGTCACAAGAGATCTCATTGTAGGTTCACCTTTGTCCTTCCTCCTATCGCTACTGACATACTTTTAGATGATCGTGTTCGGCAACGTCAGCGGTCTGCTTAACTTGATCGTCTTCGTGTTCCTCCTCACTTTCCTTGCTTCAATCTTTGGGTCCCAGCTCTTTCGAGGCGAGATCCCTGATAAGGCCGACGGTGAGACGGTTAGGGTACCGTTCAACGATATATGGAACTCATTCATCGGCATGTACATCATCTTCTCCAGTGAGAACTGGACGGAGATCATGTACACTGTGACAGGCTACCAGAAAGCCTTCGGCACTGCTTGGATTGGAGCCTCGTTCTGCATTCTTTGGTTCATCTTCGCCAATCGTGAGTGCCCCGGCTCCTGATTTTTGGCACAACTAATGAGATCAGTCATTGTCTTAAACATGTTCATTGCTGTCATCCAAGAAAACTTCGATGTATCAGAAGATGAGAAACGACTTCAGCAAGTCAAGGCCTTCCTCCAGCAAAAAGAGGCTGGGCTGAATTCATCATACGGGTGAGTGAGATTAAGCCCATCAGGATGGTCCAGCTGACGTCCAATAGCAATTTGTCACTGTCATCCATTTTCAAGCTCGGCCACGCCAACCGCAGGGACCCACTTGACTACGGTTCGGCCGCGGCTGAAATGCTGCTCAAGGATGCCGTTGTACGCGACTTCCTTGACGAAGGCGATGAGGACGCTTCCCCTCGCGACGAGGAACCTCGACCGGGCATTCGCCCAGCGAAAACCATCGTTGGCTCTGGCACCATGTCCACGGTCTGGCAACGTCTCTTACGCAGGACGGTTCACAGAGAGCCAAACCCGTTCTATGCTCCTCTCGACTACGGCCGAGCGTATGAGGATCTCGACCCAAGAAAAATGGCCAAAGAAGTGGTGTCAGCTACAGAAAGACGAAAGAAGGCTCAACGAGAGTATCTGCGGAATCATCCCAACTACAACGTTTCGCTGTTTCTTTTCAAGCCCAGCAATCCCATTCGCAGGTTTTGTCAGCGGGTGGTCGGACCTGGCCGTGGCGGAGATCGTATTGAGGGTTTGGCACCTTCGGTCCCGATCTGGTATGCGTTCTCGGCTTTTGTATATGCTGCGATCATTGCGATGGTCCTGCTGGCCTGTGTCACCACACCACTCTACCAGCGCGAATACTTCACGACCCATGAGTTCAGCGTCAGGAACTGGTTCGTCTGGACTGACATGGGCTTCGCTATTCTATTCACTTTCGAGGCGCTTGTCAAGGTTATTGCCGACGGATTCTTCTGGACACCCAATGCTTACTTCCGCGGCTCCTGGGGTTTCATCGACGGTGTCGTGTTGGTCACACTCTGGGTCAACGTTGCCACATCTTTACTGAACGAAGGTCAGATCACGAGGACTGTTGGTGCTTTCAAGGCTCTCAGGGCGCTTCGATTACTCAACGTCAGCGACAGCACCCGTGATCATTTCCACTCACTCATAGTGCGCGGATGGTGGAAGCTTTTCTCGGCTGCGTTCGTGTCCCTGAGCTTGTTAATCCCGTTCGCCATCTATGGGCTCAACCTCTTCGTTGGACAGTTCCAGACATGCAACGACGGCGACTTTGGTTCTTCCAATCTCAACGACTGTGTCGGTGAATACAACAGCTCTCCGTTTGATTGGGACGTTCTGGCACCTCGCCAAGCTGCAAATCCATACTACGACTTCGACAATTTCGGGAACTCACTGTTCATTCTTTTCCAAATCGTGTCGCAGGAAGGTTGGACAGACGTGTTGTTTGCGAGCATGGCTATTACTGGTGTCAACACTCAGCCAGAAGACTTCAACCGCAGAGGAAACGGTGTTTTCTTCATCGTCTTCAACTTGCTCGGTGCAGTCTTCGTCCTTACGCTGTTCATATCTGTTTTCATGCGCAACTACACGGAACAGACTGGTGTGGCGTTCCTGACCACCGATCAGCGTTCCTGGCTCGAATTGCGCAAGCTACTTCGACAAGTCTCGCCTTCGAAACGCCCATCTTCGACAAGGCAACGCGAGTCCTGGGAAGAATGGTGCTACCGACGAGCTGTCCGCAAGACTGGTAACTGGCAGCGATTCATTACTGGAGTCCTGCTTCTGCATTTACTTCTGCTCTGCCTAGAGTGGTATCCGGGTTACGCAGGATGGGATCTCGCGAGAGGTAAGGTGGACGCACTGTGATTTTCGACTGCCCTAACCTTCTGCAGACTATATTTTCCTCGCTCTGACTTGCGTCTTCATTGCCAACGTAGTGATTCGCATTATTGGTCTCACGTGGCACCGATTCCGCAGGAGCTCCTGGGATGTATACTCCATCTTCTCTGTCTCTGGCACATTCGCAACTTCCATTCTCATCCTCGCTAGGCGCGACGAGAGAGTGTTCATTCAACTACACAAGCTCTTTCTGGTGTCGATCGCCCTGATGCTCATCCCCCGTAATAATCAGCTCGATCAGCTTTTCAAGACGGCGGCAGCAAGTCTGGCAGCCATTGCGAACTTGCTTGCCACATGGTTCGTCCTGTTCCTAGTCTATTCCATTGCGCTCACACAAACGTTTGGCCTCACCCGATTCGGCGCAAACGAAACCTCCAACCAAAACTTCCGAACAGTCCCCAAAGCACTCATCTTCCTGTTCAGTATGAGTTCGGGTGAAGGCTGGAACGAGTTTATGGAAGACTACGCCAATGTCGACAAGCCTTACTGCACAGAAGGCGAGCGTTACTTCGAGAGCGACTGCGGTAGTCCCGAGTGGGCCCGAGCATTGTTCATCAGCTGGAACATCCTCAGCATGTACATCTTTGTGAACCTGTTCGTCTCGTTGATCTACGAAAGCTTCAGTTACGTGTACCAGCGAAGCAGCGGGTTATCAGTCATCAGTCGAGAGGAAGTGAGACGATTCAAGCAAGCCTGGGCTGAGTTCGATCCCAACGGAACCGGCTATATCTCTAGGGACGTCTTCCCAAGGCTTCTGGGCGTAAGTAAACCCCGAACCCCTCATGAATGCCATACTGATATGTGCAGGAACTCTCTGGGATCTTCGAGATGCGAATCTACGATGGCGATTTTACTGTTGGCAGACTGATCGAAGAGTGTGCAACAAACTCGCGTCGCGCGTCGAACCTCAATCTTGGAGGCCGCGAACCGTCACCGGAGATTGACATTGACAAACTCAACCGCTGTCTTGCACAACTTCCAGTGCTTGAGATCCGTCGCAGAAGAGCTCGCATGAACACTTTCTACGAAGAGGTGCTTGTGTCGAGCGATCCAGACAGGGGCATTCAATTCACATCTCTGCTTATGATCTTGGCGCACCACAAGGTGATCAACGACAATAAGAGCTTGAGGTATGTCCAAGTCAACACAGCTGCAATTCGTATCATGCTGACAGATGTTTAGACTTGAAGAGTTCTTGCGACGCAGAGCTCGCTTGCAGCGTGTGGAAGAAGCTGTCCGACGCAATGTCGTTGTTGGTTTCTTCGACACCCTGTACTGGGCTCGCCGCTTCCGTCGCGCGATGGAGCAAAAGAAGCAGGGCCGCATGGCAACCATGCCAACATTCAATGTGCCCGAGATCTTTGTCGACGACGAAGATATCACAGACGCGCAGCGTGGCGAGCAATCCCGCGCAGGATCCCCGCTCTTTTCGCCGACGGATCTGCACGCAAGTGATCGATTATCTGGAGGCAGCGTCCGCTCGATTCCAAGCTTGGATACATCGATGCGCAGTCGATCGAACTCGATTCAAATGACACCTACAGGTTCGCCAACCCGTGGAGGGCCGCTATCACCATCATCTCCACGAGCGTCGGCATCACCCTTCTCGCCACCTGCCGACGTGGATTGGCATTTCGCGTCAGCGCTTACGCTCAGCCGACCGCCCAGTCCGCTCGACGAGCAGCTTGCGCCTTCAGACACTCGCAGCAGAGCCAACAGTGCCGTCAGTGCAGCCGATGTCTTGGAGGTACTTGACAGCTCTGCATGGGGTGAAAGTATTCGCAGAAGCTTCACTACACGACGACCTGGCCAATGATCGCATACGCGTACAGGCCACGTACAACGGCCATCTGCATGAACGACCTCCACGATCAACGACCGCGATCTTGCACTACACAGCCTTCTCACACTCTACACGAAGCGTGATTGACAGGCTCGGCAGCGTCCGGTCGATCCTTCTTACAGAAATGACAATCTTTGCGCATTGGAGCGGAGCATGATACCCTCCTGAACCCACGCAAAATCTCGAAGCCGACCTTTACACATCCAGGAACAGCATGGCAGTTGCCCACGGAACCCCTCAAAGTCACGCTTAGACTAGGTGTTGGGACAGGGGTAGCTGGTGCGAGGGACGTTGCATAAACGTTTGGAGTGGCCTAGACGAGTAATACCCGGCATCACCCCAACACATAGAAAGTACGCTATAGCACGTTGACGTGTCGCACATTACAGGATAGACTAGAGTTTTGTATGTTTGTATTTGGCATGATGGGGATGAGGAGGAGCATAATGATGGAGACGACATTGGTTAGCGGTGGGTGGGCGACCTGGATTAGCATAGCATAGCGGCGGCGTCGTGTTGTATAGCGATTCTTCTGCCTCTTGACTCTTTGCATAGCGGATACCTATTCAGACTGCTTCTTCGCGCAGAGACTGCACTTGCGGTGTGAGAAATGTGTTGTTGCTACTCCACATCCATGGCACCTTCCTCGAGGACCTCGGACTAGGCGGCGGTGTTGAGCTGGCAGTGCAGATGCAGACTTCAAAATCCACCCTCTCTCCACCCTCACCCACAATGCCCACCAACATCCTCAATCTTCGGTACCTTTCAATCATTCACACAAACTTGCGCATCGCAAACGATGGAGGAACAAATGTCCGATGGTGAAGCATCCATGTCCGATCCATCCTGAAACACTGGTGCATCTCCAGACAGCCGCGGCGCACGCCATTGCCCGTTCCAGAAGCCCTCGCTTGTCGCAAGCACATCTTCAGACGCACCTCAGCTGCACGGAAGCACCGCTGTTGAGACAACGAGGGTGCTGAACGGCGACGTTGTGGGCTTCATGTGTAGGGATTGCCTTTGAGGGTGTGGGTGCTTGCAAGAACGGGAGTGCGCACGGGATGTGTATGCTTCGTATTCGGCCTGTTTGACATGCATTTGGGTGGCAAGGGAGTCAATTGCATCGCATCTGCAGATGTTCGGCCGACTGGTTGATGCAAGACGATCGCGTTGAGCATGTTTGCAATGGTGGTAAGGAATGGGCGTTGATGATGATGTCGTCGCGCGTGACGAAGACCGACGCGTTGCATTCGAATCAAAGTCCGACACCCCAACCGAGCTACCAAATCTCCAGATCAACGGTCGCAATTACCGCGTACCTGCTTATGCTGGATCCGCTTTCGGGTCCATCCACTCAGCGAAGGTTGGTCGACAGCAGGCAAACAGCTTGCTGGCTCAATCATTCCGCGGCGGTGCTTCGCTTGTTTCCAGATGCAGATCAAACAACTAGGATGCATCCCAACCCTGAACCTGTGAGGGATAGCAAGCGCAGGGTCCGACCCGGACATCGAGCACCTGGGACATATTACGCACGGGTGTACTACCTGCGACACGCATCCTTAAACATCCGTCGTTCGTCGCCCGTGTGAACGGCAAGTCGTATACTACTTTAAGCATCCTCACCCCTTACCTTCATTTAGTACGCCTACGCCTGCTCTTCAGCTTTGTCCTGCCCTCTCACTCCTTCGACTCAAAGCTCTTGACGACTTTGCTGGCTGCTTCGACTGCTTGTTTGTGGATACACATTGTTGTCGACTTCACTTGTTGAGCCTTCCAGACTGGTCTGACACGCGTATCACCTGTGTCACCAACCTAACAACGCGCGGACCATACACGTCATAACATTCTTGCTTGCGAGTCAATTCGCAGTCACTTCCCTTGCGGAGCACACTACGTTCTTGAAGAACTCCAGGTCTTATTCAACGTGTCGACTGCCGGATCTGCTTGAACGCTTCACCCTCGCTGGCCCGATCACTCACTACCTTCTTGGACGACTTGGACGACTCCACGCATCACGCTCATTCACTCAACGACCCCAAACCTATATCCACGTCAATCACTATGTCCACCCGCAGCAACCGCTTCTCCTCCTCCTTCCAGCCCCTGCGCTCGACATCCATCAAAATGCGCTCCATCGCCACCGCCTTCAGCCCAACCCGCTCTTCCCGCTCTGCGAGCCAGACATCCTACAGCAGCACCAGCACCACCTCGCCGCTGACATCCTCGCGTAACGTCTCCGGCAGTTACTCGCGCAACTCTTCCCCGCAAAGCTCGCGCTCCGGGCACAGCCTCGCGGAGATGCTGGCTGTCCGACGCCGCCCCAGCACGCTCGAGTTCGAGATGCAGAGCGAGCTGAGGATGTTTGAGAGCGAGCTGGATGTCCTGGAGCCCCGACCGATGGATGCGGGGCATGCGAGTGTGGTAGGGATTTTTGAGGTGTTGGATGGGAAGTGCTAGACTGGAGCTTGGCTTGCTGATGCCTTCATCGCTACTTCCTATCATCACTTCATGTTAGAACGATTGACGAGTTCCCGGACGGTGTTTGGGC
Source organism: Didymella pomorum (assembly GCA_022225945.1). Lineage (NCBI taxonomy): Eukaryota > Fungi > Ascomycota > Dothideomycetes > Pleosporales > Didymellaceae > Didymella > Didymella pomorum. Next base: position 400,719 of record JAKJXN010000011.1, on the reverse strand, counting down.
TTGGGTTTTGGACGGCGTTGCCTTTGGGCTTTTCATTGTACATTTCTTCTTGCTCTCTTGCTGCGGTGCGTCGCTTGACGTTGCTGGCTCGGGGCGTTTATACCCACTGTGCGGTTTTGAAGATAGACTTTTGAGCATCAATACTTTTGATTGAACATACATCTTGATCTGACAATGTGATGTGAAGGAAATTTCCAACCAACGCCATACCATGCCAAATGTGTTGTGAATACAGGGATATCAACTTCTCCGCCAACCCTCAGAGTTTCGTCCCGTCCACCTAGTGAACACCATTGACCTCCCGCAACCCCTCCAGCTCATCCCTCCGCGCCCGATACAGCTCCTGCGCCTCCCTCTCCCTTCTCGTCACGAAGCTAACTTCCTCCCTTAGACTCTCCAACCGCCGGCCAATGGCCGTCTGCTCCGCATACAACATGCTGCGCTGGCTCTCCAGATCTACCCTCTGCGTCTCCAGCGCCGCATGCGCCTGGCCAATCTTCTGCGTCAGGATCTTGGCGCGCTGCATGTACCCGCCATGGTGCTTGGCAAGGTTCTTCTCGATCTTGTTCGCGGCTTGTGCATTTTCGACGATGGCCTCCTGCGCGGCGTCGAAGGCTTCGACGAGGAGTTGATGCTCGTCGATTTCGTCCTCCTCGTAGCCCGCGATGCCCGGCAGGACGGTGGAGCCGTGCAGGTTTGTCCAGGAGGCGGTGAAGTCGGATGCGAATTGTGCTTTTGAGGCGGAGGATTGTGCGCCGTATTCGAGCGCGAGCTCCATTCTTGCGGCGCGGAGGGCGTCGTCGGTGTGTTTTTGTAGAGGCTTGAGGGACCCGGTTACGCGGCCTGAGCCGAACTTTTGGACGTCGTGGGCGATGAGTTGCGCCATTTCGAGCTCGACTTCGCGCTCGATGGGGTCGGAGAGGGAGAGGGCACGCTGCATGAGGACGTCGATGCTGACGACAGATGGGAGGGGGAGAAAGCGCTGGACGACCTGTGTCTGGCGTGCAAACTCGGCGCGTTCGGCTGCTTCTTTTGCTTCGCGGGCGCGGCGGTCGCGTTCGGCGGCGTCTTCTTCGCTGAGCTCAACGGGGGCGGGTGCTGCTGTCTCGTCGGGGAGTTCGAATTCCCAGCTCTCTTCCTTTGGCTTCGGGAGCGCGGCGAGTCTGCTCTTGAGATCTGACCGTCTTGCTTGCTCGCGCAGTCTCATGTCGCGTGGTGTCTGTCCAACGAGCTGCATTGCTCCGTCCTCCCCGTTCAGTCGCAGTGTGTCGCGGGGGGTGCGCATTGGTGTGGCTCCTGGTCCTTGGCGTGCAGGCGTGGCGCCCACTTCGCCTTGTCTGTAGGGAGTCGCCAGTGGGTTTGGTGTCACTATCTGGTGCCGTGTGGAGGGCGCAGACAGCGACACAGGGGCGTCGTCCTCTTCGAAGTCGGGGTTGTCGCCGCCCAGCAGAGCAGACTGTGTTTCGGTTCGCAGACGGGCGTTGCGTGCCTCATTGGCGATTGTGTCCTCCTCCTTCGGGGCCATGGGGGTGCGGATGGGCGTGTTGCTGACGATGCTCGAGTAGTTGCCAACGAGGCCCCGGGTTGCTTGGTTGTCGCTGCTGCCGCCACTGACGGCGCGCTCTCCCAGCATGCCCATCTTCACAATGTCCTCCATCTCGGCCTCGCCGACCTGGGGCGCGGGCAGGACCAGTCCGCGCCGCTTGCTGCTCTGCTCGGCCTCGCGGATCTTCTGCATGTGCGCAGCTTTCGCGTACGACGCTGCCAGGCCGCCCGCCTTCTCGTCCGTTTTCTTCTTCTTGCTCTCCCCGCCGTCGTCCTGCTGGTCGGCCTTGCGCTTGTTGGCCAGCTGCTGCTTGCGCGGGTCGTAGGCCTCGCGCTGTCGCTCGTTGGTGTCGAGCTCCTCCACCGTGTCGAAGAAGCCGGCGGGGACCTCCTTCTCGAGCGGCACGTCGGCGTTGTAGTCGATGTGGTTGCCCTTCTTCGGCGTGATCTTGATGTTGATGCCCGCCGCCTTCAGCTCGCGGCGCTTCTGCAGCAGCGCCAGCCTGCGCGACTCCTCCAGCTGGCGCTCGCGGGCCTTGCGCTTCGCCTTCTTTCCGCTGACGTTCGCCAGACGCGCGCGGGCCTCGGACAGCATCTCCTTGTCCTCCTCGTCCATGTCGATCGCATCGGGGCGGGCGGGGCGGCTCTCGGCGTAGGCGTCGACCTCGCCGGGACGCAGGCGGCGCACTTCGTCGGCCGTGGGCGCAGCCGACTCTCCTCCATCGGGGCCTGCGAGGCCCAGGTCGCCGCTCTCGCGCGACTCCTGCTCGTCGAGCAGCTTCTGGTAGCGCTCCAGGCACTGCGTCGCGGTCCGGCCGACGATGGGTGCGATTGTGCGCCATTGCGTGGGCAGCAGCTTGGCCATGGTGAGCAGCTTCTCGTCGTCCTCGCGCGACCATTCCGTCTTCTTGATCGACGGGTCGAGCCACTCGTTCCAGCGCGCCTTGCACTGCTTGGCTGTCTTCTTCGCGAGCAGCGAGGCGCACCGCGCCCACTGGTTGAGCCCATACTTGGAGATGGCCGCCTTGAGCACCTCGTCCTCGACGTTGCTCCACTGCCCGACCTTGGTGACGACCATGTTGCGATACGGCCAAGCAATGCCGGAGAGAGAATGCTGTGTCGTGGGCCGATGTGGTGGTGGGCCTTGTCCCGTCGACGCGTGCTGTTGTCGTGCGGTCGCTGAGCTCGCAGTCGCAAAGGAAAGTTGCACCTGCACGCCGCGGACACTAGCGCTTGCGGCTCCACAAGGCATCACATCTCATCACGTGCGACATCACCATTCGCTATCATGGTGACGTACGTGTATTGACTTCACCTGTGAGCTTCCTGTGCTTCTGGTCTTATATTCGTCCGTACCTCCAAAGTGACACCCACAACCAGCAAAATGATCAACCTACGACTCATCTCCCGCCGCGTTCCTGCCGCTCGCGCTTTCAGCACTTCCCGAGTATGCTACTCAGGCAAGTCGTCCATGACCGAAGTCAGTGACGGCGGATCGAGACACGACAAAGTGCATGAGCCAGTACGTTCAAGTGCGAACAGCTTACATACTACTCTTACTCATCATCATAGAAATCCTCTGTCAAGCCCGAGGGTCAGCCAGACGCCCGCACAGATGTGGACCACGTCGAGGAGGCTAAGAAGAAGGTGAAGACACAAGCCGAGCTCGACGCAGAATTTGTGCTGAAGATGCAAGAACACTCAGGCGACGGCGGCGCATCCGGAGTCGAGTACGAAGACGGGAAACCAGTCTCAATGAAGCGGAGCGTCAAGAACAACATGTTCCGCTACATCTGAGCTGCGTAGTGTCATTCTTCTTGTACGTCCTGCAATCTTAGCGTCAGAATAAGCATACTGAGGGCTCGGTCAAGGTGTAACATTATCGCTGTGTATCAACATTACAACTACGTTTGGGTATCACGAAATAAGAAATAACGTCTCGTCCTCAGAGCTCCATGCTCTCGACCCCCTCGTGTCTTGTCCAATTCTTCCACGTTTCGGCTCTCCTTGCAAAACCCGCTGCACCGCGTGCTGCTAACATCCCAGTGTTCTCGTTGTCATTCGCGCTCAACATCAAGGAGACGTCGACTTCGAGAACGTTCCACAGAGCAGCCTTGACAACCTCCTGAAACTCGACGTTCAACCCATGGTCTCCGAGCAGGACGATCTTGTTGGGCGCGCGCTGCAATGCGCCGGCGACCTCGAGGATGACCTCGTGCATCTGGGCCCAGAACCTCGCTCTCGACACCTCGAACACTGGCAGATTCCACCACCCCAGGTTCTCGTCGATCCTGCTGGAGTACGACCACTCCTGATCCGCATGCTGCAGATACTGTACTGTCGCGCTGAAGGAGGAGTTGTCGAAGTCAAGGAACAGCACGTGCTCGTATGGCATCTGGCGCTCCTCGTCCACACAGTCTGCGAAGTTCGTCCCGGATTCGCACAAGCCATGGCCCAGCCCTGCGAAAGCCGCGTTGGTATCCCAGTATGTCGGCTTGTCGCCGAGCCTCGAGGATGCCAAGCCTGTGAGATCCAATGCATCCTGGAAGTCTGAAGACACCCAACCGATGAGCTGAGGTGCAACCGGGGCGATGGTGGATACTGGCGTTCCCAGCTCTTCTTCAATAGCGCCTCGCACCTTCCTCAAAAATCTGCCCAGTGTCGCCGACTCCTTTGTGACAGGCAGTCCCATCTTTCTTCTTGCCTCTCGCCGTACCGGCTCCATTTCGCATCGTAATCGGTTGACCGGGCCTTCGCATTCGAATTCCTTCTTAGACCTCGTCCATCGGGACATCAACTCGATGTAGTCTGCGTCTGCTTCGACCTGCACATCATCAGCGACTAGAACCTTGACTGTGCACTGTATGACATACCCTGACCAGGTCCACGGTCGTCCCGTTCTCGTACTTCGCAGCAGCAGTCGCATACGATGTGGTGAAATGCACGCCCACCGCGGGTTTCGCAGTTTCCTCGACCTGCTGGAGTCCAACGATAGGCACCTGCTCGTACGTGACTACGCGAGCGCCGACTAACGGCACAACCAGCGCAGCGAGGAGCTTCATGTTGTTGCTGTGAATGATTCCGACTGCGTTCCGATGACAGGGTTCCCCACAAAGTCAAGACCCTTTCAATGCACCAACAGCAACAGCATCAACAAAGCTCAACGATGACGACAAGAATAACTGTGGTAAGGGCTGAAAGAGGAGCGACAGGTGTGGTAATGCACCCCGCGCTGAGGGGCATCGACAAATATGTACCGCCGCGGTGGCTTGACGAGGCGTGCCAGTCACCAGGCACGAGGTATGGACCACCCGGGCGACTGTGGACGGGATGGCAGCCGTTCTACTGAATCGCTAACCATATTGAGACCGCCAAGAAGCGACGGCAGTGAGAAAGCTTGACTTGTCACGCTTCCTCCTCCATCCTAGCTGAACAACTTCAGGAACAAGTGATCGCGCGGTAGGCCGTTGTTCAATCGCCTTATCATCACGATGAACTCCTGACGCCCTCATACTTGCGTACAACAGATGAGCAGACTTGTTGTCATGAAAATCATCACTCGCAGAGGAATGGACGCGCGCTTGGCATTGCTGCTGTCTTGGGCCAGGCGTCCGCCTTATCCGGCCCGTGTAGCTGCTATTTTCAGCCGACAGGGCACCGGTGGTCGCTTGCTCTGATCTCCTTTCTCGTAATCCGGGGTTCCTGACGAGGCTGTACGCCATGTCTAATTTCCAGACATCTACTGCCTATGGCACGCAGGCTGAAGTGAGACTGTTAGGCGAGCGCCTGTCAGACGAGGCGCATTTTCCGTTCGACGGACGAGTGTGGTACGACGCAATTTCTTTGTCTCGACTTTCTGAACTTTTGTGTAGACAGGGTGTTGTGGTCTGGTAGCGGCACGCGAGCTCCGTGCAGCGAGCGCGTTCGTCCTGACAGAGCCGAGGCATATCCAGGGCAGCAGTCTAAGACCGACGCTCCGCAACGTTCATTCTTGCACGCAAAGATTGTTCAGGCATTCCATTGTCTCATTACAAAATCCGTGAACTCGCTCGGATGGGTATCAACAACACTGCATACGCTCCAATTCTCGTCCGCTCCTCGCCCCCCGCAAGGACCCCGTCTTATTTCTTCACTGCCTCTCCACCTCCCAACTCCTGCGGCTGCGCTGGCAGCTCATAGGTGCGGTGGTGATCCAGCTCGGTTGGCGGTACGGGCTGGTAATCTTGCCTGTAATATTCTGTCGGCGCTGCTTTTGGCTCTACGGCTACTTCCTGTGCGTATGCTCGCGCTTCCAGCTCCTTGATCTTGCGATGGTTGCGGTAAAAAAGGTATGCTATTGCGGCTGCTAAGATCACGGCGGACACCGCGCCGATAGCAATGCCTGCTTTTGCGCCTGTCGAAAGTCCGTTGTTCTCGTTTGAGGGTGTTGCGCTTGCTGATGAGGAGGAGGTGGTTGTGGGCGAGCTGGATGATGAAGCGGTTTGGCTTGCTGAGCTTGTGGTCGTGGACAGAGATGTTGGCGTTGCGACAGCTGTGGTGCCGATCTGAGTGGCTCGACGCCCGAAGGTGGTTGCGACAGTCTCGCCTGCTCGTGAGGTAATGTTTATGTTTGGGCCAGGGATGCCGCGTTGCTGCTCGTTGTCGAAGAGGAGGTCGAAATGGCATGCGTAGGGATACTTCCCGCTTCGGTTGTTGGTGTCGGACTCGAGCGCATCCCATGGTCTGTAAGTGGTGTCGCCAGAAGCGAAGACTTCCTTGGAGAGCCCTGAAAAACAAGTCAGTATGTGGCTATTTGTCTGTTGCAGTGCGCTCACATTTGTAGGTCACCATCTTGCCACCATCTTCAGGCTTGTATTCGTCGCACCACAGAACCAGCCATGTCTGGCCGTAATTTGAATTCCACTCCACATCGACAGTATCGAGCACATTTATCGTCAAGCGAGGGTTGCCTGTGGACTCTGCTGGTGGGTAGGCGAAGGACACGGACGGCGACTGCGTTGAGGTTGTCTGCGCAAAAATCGAGATTGCCAGCCGCGACAGCACAAAAAGAAGAGTCAGACTTCTGCTCATGATGGTTATCGCGAAGTGGCTGGTCGTCCTGAACTCTCAACAAATGTTTCGTTCTTTTCGCGACGGGCACACCGCGCAACGGATGCATCAAGACAGGAGAAACGGACGTGACAATCTCCCACGCGCGGGCGCAGCCATGTTCTTAAACATGGCGTCGCCGGGCTCTCGTCGCCGAAGTCGTGATACCAGAATATGCAGCTTGATCTGTTAGCAGCCAATCGTTGTGGGAAGAGACGAAGCTTGTGCAAGTGGACATGGGCAGGGGTTTGATGAAGGGGGCCTAACGAGCGGCTGAGAAACGGCCCCCAAATTCAGGCACGACTCGCTAATTCAGCCACTATAGTTCCGATCGACTCTCTACATGTCTGCGTCACTTCCACTTTTCCGGGCGTTCGAAAAATGCTATCAGCCCTTTTTGAAAATGTGCGAGTAGCCGTCCGCAGTGTGCCAGGCCAAGGTCATCTACGGATCGAGATACTGTCCGGATACAGCAGACCTTATCCATCCAATAGTTCCAACATCTCCTCATAACATCATGTCTCTTAAGAATATAAGTGATACACGAGGTCGAAAACCAAAGGGATTGGCTCTTTCCCGGTGCTTTTTGCAGAGAAAGAGCTACAGGCCTAGGAGAACCAGAGTCAGAAACGATTGCTTCGCGCGTGCTTTGCGAAAAAACAAGATCTTTTTTCTCCTTCAAGTTGTCAAGCTTGAGGGAATTCAAGTCGCATGGCTCGTCAGTCAATTCCGCGGCGTCGCTACGCGCGCACTTGATCTGGAGACCTTCAGTGAACTAGCTGGTGTTAGACTGACGTGACAACTAACTCGCCATCGAACCAATTGACTCTTTGATGTTTGTTGGTAATGTCGAAGGCAGTAGTCCTGGACGATGAACGAATCTACACCGCTAGAACGCACTCAGATGCCACACCTGAGAGAGTATGTCACATCTACTTAATAACTAGATATCTTCGCAAGATATACAGTCTTTGTCTGAGATTGTCAGCTGGATTGTTGTTGTTGCGAGTTGATATTGTGTTGGTTGGTTTTGACGTTGTGACAGGCAGCCGCGGCGGTCTTCGGGACCACTGACTTCGTACTGCCCCACCATATTGCAGAATCTTCGCCGCAAACCTCGAGCTGTACGTGAATCCGACGTATGCAACAACGAGCGATCAAGAAAGAGGAGAGGGGTGCCCCGCGGGGATGAGACGGCTGTGGATAAGCATGAACTAAGGCTATAGTTATCCACATGAGTGTATTTTTCATCAAATAAGTCAACTGGTTCGATGGTGTAGTTGGTTATCACGTCAGTCTAACACCAGTTAGTTCACTGAAGGTCTCCAGTTCAAGTCTGGGTCGAATCATTTTTGTCGGGTGGGTGTCATGGGCCTTCATCTCTGCGGGGCATTCTTGTATTCTTTTTGTCTAGAACACGTTCTTAGCCCTTCATGCAGGTCTGACGCGCTTACTTGTCTTTGATCAGAAGCACTTTTGCCTATTGATTCGATGTAACTTTGGCGGTGTTTGGGCTCAGGCGCAGATGTAATCAGCAACTATCCGAAAATGCTGTAGTTCAAAGAAAAGCTGACACGTCTTAAATCACGGAGAAGCATTGACAACGTTCTGCAAACCTTGCATACCTGGTCTAGTTTCGAAGTTCTCTTAGTATATAAGAACTCTTGCGAGTGGCAACACATCTCTTGTTCAAATAGTATCTATGAGGACCTACGCACAAATGATTTCTCCAGCACAGGATTTCGACTAGAGCAACACTAGAAGCAGTGTCTTGCTTCTCGACATTGAGCAATTTCCTCAACGCTTGACACAACCTATGCCATTGCAGGCCGACTACTGGCGGTAAACCAAGAGCTGCTTGAGACGAGATGGACAGCTATACTCGTCCTCGACAACCATTCGCAGCACGCTCATGAGATGAGTCTATCGGATCCCTCTTCCATCGATGCACAAAGGCAAAAGCGCAGGTTGAGTGGGTTCCAGAAGCTCTTGACAATCAAGTCGAAGAGACTCATGCTGTTGGAGCTAAGCGTGCGCGCGCAAGATGACCAAAGAGACTCCACAGCAGCGACACTTGCTGCGACCACCTTCGCTGCGCGAAGCACCCACGACGTGCCACAGGAATTGTGTTGCGGCGAGACAATGTTGATCAACTCTTAAATGTACTTGTGATTGAAAGATACAGTGATAACGAGGGAGCTGCGAGGGTTGCAGCGGTTTGTCCCCATACTGCCTATCGCATGCCCTAGTATCGGTTGGTGATTGGTTCGACTCATCAAACGCGTCGCACGACAGGAGCGTGAAGCGCAACTTCCCACATCTTCGCCAATTTTTTGATTGAGTTTGATTGATTTCCGCAATATGAGAACGTCAAATACTTCCACACGAGGCGAGAGATGTTCTACAGGCCTTCCATTTCCGGAGGTAGTCAGTGTCCATTGATGCAGCCTTCGCGTCTTGATCGCGAGAATGGAGACTACAAGTGATTGAGTCTCCTCGAGATCGTCATGACAAGGCCCGCTCTTGCCTCCGAACTTACGGTAGATACTAACGAGCGCCTTCAACGCTCGTTATCGCTCTGAGGCGTAGCCTCGGAGCACGCCATGCCGAGTATCTGGTAGAAACAACCTAAACGCATCCCCTCAGACCACTCTGGCCATCTGCCCTTTCACGTGCTTTTATGGCGTTCTGGCGGTGCAACTGTCGAGCGACAGCTCGATCCAAATCGACTCGGATGTCGTCGAGTTGCTGTAAATACGCGCTGCGCTCAATCATGAAATGCTCGTGCACGGGGCTGAAATTCAAGTGTACCAGTCGTCGGCGACCGGACGGGGCAATCAGTTGACTGAATTGAGACGGTGCCGACTTGGAACAGTCCAGCTCTTAGCGGTGAGTTACATCGATGTATAACGCATGCTTCCATCTTATCTCCGATGGTGCTTTTTATCACTGCGGCCAATCTTGGCTGCGAAGTGGGCGACGATCCTTTTCCCGAGAATAGGAAGACCAGTGCGATAAGAGTCTGTGCCTGCCTTCCAGCCCTCCAATACCTTGTTGCTGCTCCTGACCACGATGATGTATGTTGGTGGCTGGTTCTCTTTTGCGGCTTCATTAAGCCTGAATCGCATCGTTGTGTCCTCCGCCGTCTCTGCCGTAGCCACAGAATGGGTGGTACACCTCTCTTCGTGCATGGCCAGCTTGTAGAGATCGTAGTGATAATATTCCGAGCACTTCGAGCATTGATGTGGGCTTGTATCGTCTCTCGAGTGCTTCGCTCTAACATGGTTGGCCATACCCTTCTCGGGATCTTTCCCATCAGCGACGAAGGGGCACTTGGGCCAGGAACACGTTATTTTATCCCTCTTTGGCTGTGGACATGCGGACGACTTGCTGTGCTGGTTTGCTTGCTGATGGCACACGAAGTTGGTGCCACATCCCCGCGGACAAGGCACTTTCAGAGTACCATCACGGAACGGATCATCGGTGTACGATGTTGCGAGACCGTCCATCTTGTGATCGGAGACAACGTGACCGCAAAGTTTGCGGTATGTGTCGTAGAAGGCTACCCTGGCATTGCACAGGCCTTTCGAGAAGAATGGACAGATATAGGCTTCGCGATCGGCAAAAGGTTGACATGTCACTGCGACAGGAGCAGGCTGGTTCGTGGCTACGGCCGGTATTATCGGCGTATCCGAGGTCTGAGTGCTTGCAAGGGTAGACAATCCGGGTGCCGTGTACGTCTGCGGGACTCGTGCTGGCGGCGGTGCCTGAGCCGTAGATACGAGATGAGCATTTGCATCCGTCTTCTTCTTTTTCTTGACGGCTGGACTGATATGCACAGACTCCCCCCACAATTCAGCTAGCGAGGCTTGACGTTTCGCCATATCTGAGGTGCTGAGGTGAGAGGCAGCGAAAATGGGTGGTGCGGTTCGTGCAAGACGTTGGAACGCGTCAGTGACGCGACGCGCCGAACGCGCCTACAGCGCACAGGTCCCCATACCAAGCGCTCCTGCATATTTGACTTAGCTCCTACCAGGTGGATGCAAACTTCGCAGTGATACTTCGGCTAGGGGTATTTGGCAAGCACGTTCAAATATGCGGCAAGATACTCCTATGCTCGAGTGTAGCCATCAGAAGACTTTCCAAACCCTAAAAAGGAGGCAGATGTCTACTGAAGGCCTCCGTTGTCTTGCATGACCGGTGCATGATCGATGCTGTTTGCATTGCGAGCAGCATGCAAGCTCTTCTTGACAGCACCTGCAGGTTCTGCAAGTTCTGTAGGCTTCATATATCTCTTCGCATGCAGCATAGGACGCATCGAGGTTTTCATGGCGGCTTGAGTTGTCAAGTAGGGATGCAAACAGCCCAGACCAAAGAGGTAGCACAACAAGACGTATACCTTAATACAGAAGGGAAACATAGCTTTCAGTTGATAGTGCGTTGAGAAGGTGACGTAAGAAGGCAAGGACTAAGAAATAATGACTCGTTAAAAGATCGCCATGGCCAGCTTGATCTTAAGAGGATTGGTTGTACGCCAGACAGAGCACTTGTTTGGAACAAAGTCTGTGATGCACATTGAGCATTATGCGCGATTGGAAAAACTGAGATGGAGGGTTTCATAGGATCGTGTTGGGATGAGGTCTGAAGCCTGATGTTTCTGGCTGACTAATCGCTCCGAGCCCTCGGCGACAACCGTGCTTTGTACACGGAGGAAATGCCGCTGGCAGGCCCTGGAGGCCTTCAGTCCGCCACCAGCAACTTTATGACTTGTATTGTAAGATGAAAGACAACTCGACTAATGCATTGTAGAAAGAGGTTAGGATGCTAAATGCCTCCAGGATGCATATTCGGACTACAGCTGAGGGCGGGTTTTTGACAAGGGCCCGCGGCCACGCATTCCAAATTTTGCACTAGCAACGGCCTGTATGCCTTCAGAGCATGAGCGGCATTCAACACGATAAAGTAGTGTTGGGAACGCCGACAGCTGCAAAAAGAAAGTGAAGATTGCATTGTACGAAACACGTAGAAGTTCAGTCCCCGCTGCGTGTCCAAAGACGTACAAGGCCAAATGCCAAGAGTCTACTCAGCACGAGCACAACCTGGTGATGTCTGTTGACTGGAGCCGGCATTTGAATGGCGAGCATAGCTATTATCAGTGATATCGATATTGCTAGCCTTTGGAGGGGGGTCTGCGCAACCTTTACAATATAGTATTGTGTTGTCACTTTTTTGGCATCAGCGTCAAGGGCAGATGGGTAAGTTGCATACATCATCCAATGCCAGTTGCAGCTCGCTAACATGGTTACAGCCGAGTGGTCTAAGGCGCTGCGTTTAGGTCCGTTCTAAACATCCTCCGCAGTCAGTAATGGGTATGCAATGCTCTAGTCCATGTTTCATCGTCCTCGGCTAACAGATTTAGCGTGGGTTCGAATCCCACTCTGCTCAACGCGCATCTTTTTGCTCATGTCGTCGAAGTCAGGAGAGCGATGGCGTTAAATGTGCGCTAGCCCCACCGCATACTACATAGTATGCTTAATCCGTATGGAGTAAGAAGATGACGTCGCTGAGAGCTGGACACAGAAAACTCGATGAGACTAGAGAGCGAGATTAGGGAGTTGTGGAGTCCAGGCCCTGCGCCACGTATCTACTTGCTTTTCTCTGTTCCTAACAATGGCATCGAGCTCAACAGAACACGAAAATCAACCAACTGTGCAACTCAGCAACGACTTGCGAGAGCGTCGGCTACAGCGGTGACGGATTAATTTCGAGATTGTGAAAATCGATTTGAAGTTTGGCAAGAGGTTTTGGAGGTAACACTTTGCTAGAGGTAAGAGAGCCTATGTACCGTACCTGCAAACAGCTCTGATAGCCGAAGCGATTCCAGCCTGACTTGCAAACGGACTTTTCCGATTCACTCACTGTGCTATCAAAGACCCACAAGTAACGGCAGAAATGAAGTTCGTAAATCGAACAGGCACGACGGCATTGGTGACGGCTGGTGACAAGAGCACATCAGTTGACGTGGAGCGTATATTCCCCGTCCGATTGCATCGTCAAGAATTCATGAAGCTATCACGATACCCCTACTAGTGGAAAGAGGCGGAGGCCCAGACCCCACACAGCACCGCAGGCCAGGGCCCGGTTGGGAATAAGAACACCGCTGAGAAATCAGATGCGCCATACCGCGTGATAGCCACTTGACACCCGCGAGAACGTATGCTTTCGTAAACCAAGCACGCGTTGTGCGAGCGCTCGAGGATCTTCGGCAATGGCTGTAAATAACATTTGAGGCTTAAACGGCCGGGTACTAGACAGGATATCCATGCTGACAGCATTTTTCAGACAACCTCAAATAGGTACGCTCAGGCATTACCCGCATCAGGGTAGATTTTAATCATGGCAACGTGTGGGCGGTCAACGTGGAAGTTCCGGGCGCGATTGGAATTGCGGATCAGGCCACCGATCTGCGTTCGCTGCTGTCTGAAGGCATCGTCCTGATCATTCCAGAGAGATAGCACCAGATAGCCGTCGCCTCCAGCTCCCAAGAGAGCCTGCACGACACCCAGATTGTTGTGTCGAACCGCGACCCATAATGGGCGCTCCTGATTGGCCATAGAGGGACATCCGTCGAGATTACCGCCCAGGCGCACAAGCTCCTTCACAACGACAACCTGCTGGCAGTCTACTGCCGTACGAAGAGGCGAGTTGGAAGACCCGTCGTAAGTATCGACACCGTGCGTGGCACAAGGAGAGCATCAAAGAGATCGTGGAAAGGTCTGGTAGGCTCGCGCATGCGCTGTGTAATGCGTTTCGGACCGGAAGACTGCTGTTGGTGCATTTGATCGATGCGACTATGTCGATAATTCGTGCGCTCTTTGTCAGGTACGATTGGATGACCATCTGGCTGAGTGTAGGTCCTGGAAGGGCAGCGCCGTAGAAGTCGACGAAGCGGATCAATTCTAAGAGAATGCCACTGAAGTGCTTCTTAATGGCTTCTTCGATGGCGAGCGTCATCTGAGGGAGTCTGCTGCTGATAGGGTAGATATGCGAGCGCCTTTCAAAGTCTTTCAAGATGGCCCGAACTGTGTTCACATTATTTGCAGAGACGGCAATCACCAAAGGTATGCCAAACTTATCAGACGCGTCCCAGAGCAAGTTGAGTGTCAGGCTCCGGGAACCTCGTAGGTCAGCCACCGAACCGAGCGCCGCAGCGATTGCTACCCTGTCGCGTCGTAGCAGTGTCAGGGGACCATTAGCGGCGCCCGACTTTAGCAAACCCACAAGATTCTGGTATGACCTGCTGAAGGCGTCGCAGATGATCTCGCGACTTGCTGCGTCTGTGAGGTGGCTGCTGGGGGCGCGATGGGTAGCGCGGACTTGCTCCAGGAAGCTGGGCGCCAGCGGGTGAGCACCGTTGAGTTGTACCGTTCGGTATTGCAAATACATGCTTGCATTTCTTGTAAGATGTCGTTTGTGCCTGGTCCATATGCGCTTATTGGTTGTTTTGCGAGGATCTCGTACTCGATGGAGGCCCGCAAGGACCCTTATCTTTTGTTAGTCTCTGGGACGTAGAACCTCATCGCACGACTCACTGCAAGTCTCACGCAGGTTCCATGCAGCCGTGATGCCGATATCGTCAACGAAATCATGAACGACTTGTCCAAACGTTTCAGGAGGAAGATTGAGCAGCGGCATTCTGGGCTTTTCTGTCGGACTCCTAATTGTGACAGGAGACAGTTAGGTGCAGATGCAGAAAGATGAGTGTAGAAGCAGCGGTGGAGGAGGTGGAAATCGGGTGATCAACAACGAAGTGAAGGTGACTGAGCAATTCGAAAGATTACTTATTACATGGCGGCAGCGACGCCTCCACTTGCCCCACTTCCCTCACTCAAGCAGTAGAGCAAGGGTCGATAGCTGGTAGACATGATTGACCAGCAGCCATACTGTCGACCTTTGGTCAACCCGTACAAGACTCGGATTTACCTTGCCCCGAAGCAAGTCGTTGACCACGAGGCCTGTGTAGATATAGGTCATCTCAACACTCAGTCCCTTTCTGCTGTCGTATCCGAAGGCTTGATTTCCTTGTTTCGGCCTGATTGGAGGTGATTGGCACTGCCACTATCTTTGGAGCCCTGTATCGAGACCCAAGTGGAGATGAGGTCATCGAGTGCAGCGCCAGCATGCCCTTCCATAGAAGACCCCCGTAGCTTCTCCAAGACATCCTCAGATTTGTAGGTGGCCCACCAGAACAGTTTTCCCTTGGTGAGATAGACATCTGAGAGCTGAGGGCCGGTGGAACCTTTCGGATCCTCTGTACAAATTACCAGATCGAATGAACGACTTGACTCAAGGAAACCTCTAATACGGTCAGTGTTCGCGCCCCAGCCATCCACACCGCACGAAACAAGAGTCGGACGAGAGGGTTCTGCGTCCAGTCGTCCTCGGATAGCCACGGTATAGGCATACGCATTGCGTTTCATCCCCCTGTCGTGATTAGAATCTTGTTGATCGTACCATATGGCATCAGATGGTGGGGCTGGTAAAAGGTACGTTCGCGTGCGGTCTGAAGCCACCCACTATCGCTGCTGCGCGGGTGTCTCCAAAGATCTTGCTGTACTCCTGCAACCTCGAGTGCACCCACTGCGGAAGACCTTCATTCAAGCTATCCTTTCCAGCCATCCATGCTTTCGGCACGTCATTTGAAGCTCTCGCAGCGATTATGACCGCCGGAGGAGTCGTGTGCTTGTCTGTGAAGTCGCCTGGGACAGCCAGATTATGCAGTCTGACACCTGTATTTTTCTTCTCCGGTCCTGGCACAAATCGACCTGTGCTGCATTTGACTTCGTGAGCTGTCAAGCGGTAGAAGTCTGGATATCGCCGACCACACAAATTCCTGCAGGGGTGTGGTGTCAGATTGTATTTCTGATGCTTGAGTTCGTGACTGGATCGCTGCGCGGTCGTGTCGAATTTCTTGTCACAACGAAGTATTGATGCCCAGCCACATGGCATGCCTTTCCCAGGTCTGTGTTTACAGCTCGCCCTGCTCGCGTGATTGTTGGCGCGTTCGTAGGTCTTGAATGTCTGCCGGCAACCTGAATTGCGGCACGGGAGTTTGCCGTTGGGTCCTTCGCCTGGCAGCGGTGGAAGCGCGTCGGCCGAAGAAGTCTGTACCAATGTGTCGTCGTCTTGAATCTTCTCCTGCGTGTGATCGAGGATTCCTCTCGTCGGGTTCAGTCGCGTTACTAAGTCATGCACGGCTTTTGCACAGACTTGAGCTGCTCCATACGGGGGGGGGGGGGGGGGTTCAACTGCGTAAGCAATGGTCAATGCGAAGATGATCGTTGAGCATAAGTTGTCCGGGTGTTCGTCGATCTGAATACTGATCTGCTCCAGCGGGAACCGCATGTGTCGCATCCATACATGGTCTGTACTCCGCGCCATCACTGTCAGAAGGGCCTGTATCCAGTCGACACTAGGCATATTCAAGCCGCCTCCTGGGATATAAGCTTTCACCGATGACTGTTCGAAGTTGGCGCCGTTGCGAAGCGATGCTTGCGTCGTGGTCTCGACAGCGATGATCAATAACTGGTCCTCACGACTGAGCACCACGACACCACGACTCGGTCTTGTGTCAAGGCCAGCGGTATTATCGTCGCTTCGAAGTTTCGCGCCCTCGTTTGTGAGCTTCACTGCTTCGCCAGCTAACTGTAAGATTGTCATCGATGCCCGGTCACGGAGTGGCACTGGACCTTGGAGAATGATATTACGCTGCCGCAGTATGCTCGCGTCAGTTGATAGTAACGCACTGGCGAGTCGCAGAGACACGTCATTTGGCGTCTTGTCCTGCAACAGTTCGTTGATACCGGCCATTTCTGTGGCGTGATCTTGGTTTGCGTCGAAGTGCGCTTCTAACTGTGCCAGGTACTCCTCAATGGACTTCAGCGCCAAATTCGGTTGCTCGAGGCTCGATCTATCACTGGACTTCTCTTTCCCCTTCCTCGTGAGCCCTGAAGCATTCGCAAACATCTTTGCGATTCGTGATGCCTGCATCTCATCGTCGTTGTTGTGCGTGCTTAGGTTTGCAAGCCTGGGCCTCGAGAGGTCCGTTCGTTTACCGTGTCCGTGCGCGTGATGCACGGATTCGCGTGATGCACGCGATTGCGATTACACCTCAACTTTGCAACCCCCCACAACTCAACACCACCATGTCAATAGAAGACGCCCTTACAGAGATAGCCAGTTTAGGCCCAGAAGAAGAGATCTGCTACGCGAGAATCGCTCAAAAGCATGGTGTTGTACAATCAACATTGTCGCGGCAGCATCAGGCAATCACGCAGTCTGCAACTACCAAGAACATTAATCAACAAAAGCTCACCCCACAACAAGAGGAGGAGCTTGTACAGTATATACAGGAGCACGCCATTACAGACCTGCGGAGGATGTTTAGAACGGGCCGGTGGAGTGCGCCATGGCAGGCGCCTCGCTGTGCGAGGCAAGAAAGCTCGCCTTGCGGCTTCCTCTTTGTACACTGGAAAGAGGTATCATAGCCAACGCAGGCAACGCAGCAGAAAAGGACTCAAAGAGGTCAGAACGGATACAGGCAGTGGGCGTCGCGAAGATTCCTTTGATCAGCGGCCTGCTCTTGCACCGTGTCTGCTTTTGTTAAGACTTTCCTCCACACAGACTTGCGTTAGTAAGTTTGTTCCAGACTTACTAACGCACCTCTGTGCGTAGTTAGCCTTTATTTCTTTGTTTTCTTTTCTTTGTTTCACTTGTGCAGAGGCTCCCTGCCTACTATAAATAGGCAGCTACCTCTACACCTTAGATAGCTCTCTGTCTGCTATTTTGTCTTTTCACTAAATTCAACTATCAACCAGATCGCTATCTTTTGTGCTCGTGATGTCAGCCTCACAGCTTTACCAGCTTTGCAAGCGTATAAAGACGTCAGTTGTGTGCTGTAGTGCAACAGGCACATTCTCTGCAGATGCCGTATGAAGACCTCTCAAGACCTTTGTACGTGTCATGAAGACATCGAGGTGGTATTGTGTGCGTGAGCGTGTATGGGATTGGCGCAAGAATGAACGATGGATCAGTGTAGCCACGGTCCTGTTCTCTAAAATTGACCTAGCTTTGCTGCCCCCTTTCTGCCTCATGCTGCCGGCTTTTCTCGCAAGGGACGACGCAGCAATGGCACGTGGAGTCAGGATAAGTAAAGTTCTGACTCAGTCTGCCAAGTCGAGAGACTTCAGCACGCAACATGCGCGCACAAGATCTGTGGCGCGAAAGATAGAAGCCTGTGACTGAGTAATAAACACGAAAAGGCCGTCGAGTACACGTGATCTCTTGAGCGCGAGTGGTCATGAAGGTCGAGTCACGTTAATCAAAGCCTACTGCAGTCTTGAGGCTCTTCACAACAAGCGTCATAAGTCAATGAAACACCCTATTGGTCGATGCATAATACAACATATTGTCTTCGCACTAATTGATCTATACTCTCAGACAATGTAGAAGGTGCGCGAAGGCATGAGAAGTTGTGGGCTGTGAACCATCGCGTCATCACAGAGCGGATGAGTCACAGCAAGGGCAGTCATGTGTGTGATCAAGTGGTACATTTAAGAGACGAAGGCCTCGCGAAGAGACACTCAACTACCGACTATAAAGACAGCTAGTACTGTAAAGCAGAAATAAAACGTCGACAATCCTTGCAACACTCAGCCTGGAGGAGTCAATCAACCACAAGGGGAGACTACACACCGGCGGTAAACATTAATCGAAGAAGGGAAAGCAACACGAAACCGTCAGCCAGCAAAGGCGAGGTAGGCGTGTGAACAGCAGTAAGTCCAGGACAACATGAAAGGAAAACTTTTACCAAAAGGCTAGCTGGTCTACACCAGCTCCTTAAGGCCACCGGTAACTGGATACGAGGGGAACGGCTATTCACGCTCCAGAGTAACCGTGAGCTAGAGCAAGTGTCTTCCACTTCTCAACTTCAGCCTGTAATTCGGCGTTGCGGGCCTCAAGCTCGGCGACATGGTCGAACTTCCTCTGTCGAGACTCACGAGCAGCAAGAGTGTTACGCGCTCGCTTGAGAGCTATCTTGTCGTTAGGGTCGACAGCGATAGGAGGGAGAGTGCCCTTGCGGCGACGAGACTTGCCGACACCGTTGGTGGCAGGCGAGTTCGTGACAGATGACTTCCTTCGGAACGAGCTTGAGTCCAAGACGATCGGAGAACCCATGCTGGATGAGCCGGATCGCTCCATGGACTGGCTGCTGACAGTGCGCTCCATTGGGAGGCCAAGAGGTAGAGCAGGTGCGTACTGAGCAGCAACGTCGTTGAGCTTGTTGTCCTCTTCAGGGAAGAGAGAGAACCAGTCGTTGGAGTTGTTGTTCAGCATGCCATCGCCGTGGAACATAGGTGAGGTCTCGAAGCTATCGTTGATGAAGGGTGAGGCGTCAATGTCGGGCGAAGTCAAGTTGGTGAACGCCGCAGATGGGGGTGCAGAGCCAAAATCGGTGAAGATGTCCTTGGGGGAGATGGTGCGCTGCGAACCGGATGCGACGGAAGGGTCATTGATCGCGGTGAAGGCAGCGACTCCGTCCAAGGAGAAGCCGCCCGCCTGGAAGGCAGGCATCAGGCTGGCGCCTGAATCAAACGAGTTGTTGCTGTGCAGGTCTGCGACATGTGTGAGCATGTGAGAGTACTGACGGTAGGTTCCGCTCTTACCAGCCATGTTTGCGACGTTTGACAGTGGTTGTTGTATTTGCGGAATAGAGTTGTTACTAGAGCTGTGGAACAATGGGACCGGAGGACGTTGTCGGGACAAGGGCTGCTGCTGGAATTCTGTGGTGGATGATGGGGCAGAATTTGCGTAGAAGTGCTGCCCGTTGTTAAACGTAGGAGCTTGCTGAGGAGCGCTCGGTCGACGGGGCTGAGCTGGTTGGTCGTAGAGAACGAAGTCCGTCTGCGGATGCGCGAGGTCGTGTGATGTCGTATTCAGTTGTTGCCGATAGGCGTGGGGAGCTGGTGAAGAGAGCCATGGTGACTGGTGAGAAGCCGTGGTGACCGACGTTACGTCGATTGTGGAAGGCGAACTGGAGCTGCGCGAGGCTGGGCTATAGTTCAGAGGTTCCAAAAGGAAGTCTCTGAGGTGGGGGGTTGAAATGGTTGGGGTGTTTATTATGTTGTCCAGAGTGGAGGGCGCGAGACGCTTAGAAGGCAGCCATTTTGTGTTGACTGTCTGTGGTGTAATTTGTTGTGAGCGTGGTGGATGGAAACAGAATCAGGCAGCGAGGGATGGCGGGGGAATTTAAACGGCAGCCCGGGCGTGCGAGAAGCGAGACGCCAAGCCACCTTCACTCTGACTCACCGAAGTCGCAGCACAGACCGGAAGATGCAGCCAATGGGCGGCTCTTTCGGCGCTCACGGTCATCAGCGCTAGTAAACTCTGGGCTAGGGGACCATCACGTTCGCGCAGCCTCTCGCAGAGTACTGCACGGTGTTTCGCAGTGATCGCAGAGTGTTGGGGACATATTCCCTCATTTGCGCGGGCGCAACGTGTGCTTCATTGACCTCTATGGACACGCAGAAACAATGCCGAGCAGAACAGCACACCGGCGACACCGACAGCAGCGCGCTCGATACGAAATCGATACCGGCAGCCAAATTCAGGCATCAGGTTTGTGGCCTGTAGGGCGTGCAGGACGCGAAACAAGGGCCAACCCAGCGCTCAACCGGTGGAGCTGATTACGCACCCTAGCCCAACTCGGCTCAGATGCCTCGTTTCCGGTGGGAAAGAGGGCGCAGCAATATCACCGCCCTTCTAATTAATGTGCGACGCGTTGCAGAGCTGGTCGAGCAGACTGTGCTTTCTGGTCGCGTTGCGCGTCGAGAGCTGGGCGACTCGGCTTTTGAACCGCGGGAAGACTCGAAGAAGCACCCCAGTCTTGGCTCGGACCGGATTACCGGTGAGAGGTCGACGTTACTTCAGATGAAACCAAATGCTGCATTCCTACACCCATTTTGTCGGATCGCAGTATGACTCCTCAAGAAGTATCGATCTGATCTGTACATGGAAACTCAGGCCCATGCAACGCTGCGGAGTACCCGTCTTATGCAAGTGCGTGGAAGCTGCACTGCCGACGCACGGAGGGCAGTCGAGTCGAGCGAACACTGCCCCCAGCAAACGTTTCCGCACTTTGCTCGACTGCACCCTTTGTTTGGTGTACAATATGAGCATCCGAATCAGTACCAAGGGTAGATTGAGGAATCCTGCTATTGATCATGCAACAAGTAGATGTTGGCTGCGCTTTCGAAATCGCTCACCATGGGCTCGTATCACTTTCCACATTGGTCTGCAGCTATGTAATCGAAGTGCTGCAGCTGACTCTTGCACTGTCTGTCTCAATCTGGAGGGATACGCGCATGTGAGCAGACAAACAGTGAGACCGAGACTTCTATGTTATTTACGCTAAGGGTTCCCGCGCTTTTCAGCGTCTTGCTTCACCGCCGAAACAAATATGTCTTCCTCGCCAGGATTCGCCTGTTCCGCAAAAGTCTCGGTTCACAGGACAGTCCGGAAACCCTCGGGTGCGAGATTTGGAAACCCAATACCCTTGACCATTTCAACAATCAATGCCTGTCCACCGGTGGCTAGTACTTGAAGCCTCCTCCTCCTCAACGCAATGGCATGGTCGTCTACGCTTCTTGGACTATCGACCTAGATTTTTTGGTTTAAACGACAAAATTTCCTCTCGGCGTTGGTTGTGCTCCCCCGGGACTCCTGCCCAGTTGTGGAATTGACCATGTGCTCTCCATCGTTGGTCAAGAGTTATCAGATATAATGGTAGGCCGCGCGGCGCCTGCTGTGATCGATCCGTACCCGTAGATGGGTTGATAGTGTCGGCGTAGAGGAGCTGTGCGGTAGTCGAGTTGACGTCGTCGAGCTCACTCAACGTCGGCGAATAGATAAACTTCCGAATCGCCCGCCAGGCCGCACAGAACATCGTGCTCAGCCGCTTCTTCAATGTCTTGCTCTCTTCGGGGGAAGTGTTCATGGCGCAATGAGGGGATCGTAGCGCACGACGTGCTCGGCTGGAGGCTCATGCTTGGGATCTCCTCTGAGTCGAGAGGTCGCAAAAATAGTGCGCGCGGTTGAGGGAGTGACATTCTTGCGCGGCACGTCTGGAGACGGTACAGCTTGAGGAGTCTGGAAGTAGGTTTCCTTCATGAAAAGCTGCAGTTGCAAAGGAGCCGCAAAATTGTCTGACATGTTTGGAGGTATCGTAGCATGTGCAATGAGGTCAGTGAGGATGACAGAGAACCTCGAATTGCGACTCGAATAATCATCGAAGACATTGTGTCCGACCTCATGCGGGGTCAGGCTAGACCACAGGGTGACGAGAGTACTCAACCATGGTTGCAGTCAACGGCGCGACCAAACAACAATATCTCCACCTCCGCGGGAGCAACTTCCAAAAGAAGCGCCTTTGGTTTTAGCGTCCGGCAGAAGATGCACAGGTTAGAAGCCGACGACTCTGCGTCATGTCGAGCTCTTCAGACGCCGTGCTCCCGCCACACACTTCTCAGATCTATCCAGGGTGTCTTGGTGAAACCGTCCGTAGTTGGAAACAGGCTAAGAAATGCCAACCAGCGATCGTAATCTCGATGTAGCGCCATTGCACGAAGCTGCAATTGGAAGTGTACCTTGAACCAGTGATGTTCTGGGGCCAGTAGTGGTGCGGTGATCAAAGTGCCAAGAGCTAGAGCCCACGTAATGGCGTTGTTGACCTCGCGTGTATTGCGCAGAAAGCGGTAGAAATGGTCTTCGGCTTCTACCTTAGTCTGGGTGCTGTTGTTGTTGTTGTTGTTCTTCTTCTTCTTCTCTGCCGCCGCCGCCATCCTGGGCCCTGTCACGAAAGGCCACTCTGAGCTTGCTTCGAGCAGCAGAGGGAGGAGTGCCTTCATGACACGAGATATAAAGAGTTCACACAACCTGGTTTGTGGCGGCAGTCCTCTGGTTCCCGTCCAATAGTATAGCTGGAAAGTTTCAGCAAGCAGTATCTCCACATCAGTGAATCCATGGTCGGGCAACTTCTGTGCTGCCAGTATCCTAAGAAGCGCATGTTCAGCATCGTACATTGGTTGCACAACGTAATCGTCAATCTTGGTGTCTGGCGGCGGGGACGCAGAGGAGACTGCGACTTTGTGTAAGTCGCGGATGACTTCGACAAAGGCTTCCGACAGCTGCGGTAAGCTGCTAAGTGTCGTGGCGGTGAGCCCATCGGTCGTGAGGATGACAGCCTCTGGCACGGGCCGGAGCGACAGGCCTTGGGTTTGATGCGGAAGTTTAGGTTTCTCTGCGAGCTGTGCAGCGACCATGATTTCACACCTGAACAGCAATCAGCAAATGGATCTCATAGTCATCTTATTGAGCGCGGTATTACCATTGCGAGGCTTTACGAGTGAAGTAGCCTGTCGACTGCCAACCAACTTGGACATCGCCGTCACCGCGGAGAGTAAGAAGGCGGACGAGCGCATCACGATGCGCTACGGACGCATCGAACATACCAGAGAATACCTGCACTGGTCAGTGTATGCGCAGAGAATGGCCTCTCCTCAGCGACTCACTGCAGCGGCGGTAATACAAGCGACCGAATTGATCATATGATCTGAATATTTCCCCGCGATTGTCTCCCTTTGCAATGTCTCTTGCATCGATTTGAGAGATCTGTTATAAAACCAATATACTTCCTCGGTATTGAAGTTGCCTAGCATGCCATCGCGAATGACGACAGTGGCATAGAGCCAGAGAACAAAGCTGAGCTCACTTTTGGCCATGTTGCCTAACACGGTGTTCTCATGCTGGAATGGAATGAGAGCGTGCTTGGACTTGTCTGCGTACTTATCTGTACATGGCAGCACGATTAGCGGGATGTTTCCCTAGAGGGATGAGCAACGTACCATCTGAGCATGGGATCTCTTCGGGGCAATTGGCGGACAGAACTGTCTGTGTCAATGTGGATCCCAACGTTGAAGATAGATGGACTCACAATATTTTATGATGTGATCAAAGTCTCTTCCGATGTTTGGCAGGATGCCGAAAGGGTCCACGGCACTTGCGCCCACTGCTCTGGGAGACCCGATGCTGACTGCAGGAAATGCGACTTTCCGCTTAACTAGCTGCTTTTTCTGATCTTCATTATCCGTTTTAAGAGCGGCCTTTTTTGATCTTGACTTCGAGGATGCCTGTCCCCCGAGGTTGGAGATCTCTCGGTTTTTGTTCACCCATTCTCGGGCCTTCTTTCGGACCACTGTATCTTTCGCGGGGTCGAAGTTGTCCAGAAACTCAAGTTTAGTAAAATTGGTGGTCGGCACGTCTATCGAGAACGTCGGCTGCATCTGCTGAAAGAACTTGCGACCTTTGTTATTCTTATCCTGAAGGGCTCGTTCTTGACCTGTGCTATGACTGAATGACAGGGTGGAGAAACCCGGAGGCTGAGGATCTGGATTGGGTGCCATCTTGGTCGATCGCGGCTCACCGACCGCAGAGCCCGTACACAGTGAGGTAAGAGCTCTGAAGTCTTCGTGGATTAGGGTGTCCGTGTCTGCAAGAATAATGGCAATATGTCCAGAAGCTGCCAGATACGATGCACGAATAGGGCTGCGATACTAGCTCGTAAGAGGCATGTTTATCGGTCGTCGGGCCGCAAGCAGATGGAACGCTGGCTTAAATCAACACCAAGAGCCGCGCCAGAGATATCGCATTGCCACAAATCGGCAGTCCACCGGGAGCTGGATTCTACGCCTCGGCAGTTTCGAAACACTGGGGCGGTGGTTGGGTTTTGCGGTTGGGTTTTGCGGTTGTGAAGTCAGACGAGTCGAATCGATTGGAGGCAAATCCGAACTCCTTAGGTCGATGCTAAGGCAACTTTGTCGACGACTGTGAGGCTACTGAAGTGGGACAGAAGTAGACTTGGAATCTCCAGGTATAGTCGGGAGCGACAGTACAGCAGAATGATGTCGAAGAGAAGTTTGTGAAACCTGGGAACGTCTGAGTCTGAGGAGCTATCAAGGCCGAGCTTTCGTTCATGGAAGGCAGATCGATTAGCGCGTGCGCTAGACCGAACGCAAGAAGGCACGATGCTCAAGCTCAACAGTGAAGCCACGAGTCAAGGGCATTCGAGCGGATGCCCATACCCGCCAGGAGCTTACCCTGGCCTGCCTAGCCGAGATCTTCAAGACCACGACGTCGCATTGAAAGAAGCAATACCCGATGCGCCCTGCCTTGTACGGGGACTCGTCGAGCTTCTGTATCCAGGCCTGATGTGCGTAGGTACCGAGCACGTCATACTACATAAGGACCTTAAATCGAACATTCAAACATCTCTGGTTCTCGATGTCGCTCTTACAACAACCTGGTTCATCCTTTGTTGTGTGCTAAGGACGGGAGGCGGAATGTTGCCACTCGTTCGGCGAGGAAGTGGCGCCCCGCATTGTCGATCAGCAGGAGAGGGATGAGTTCCCGACAGCCTATATCGAATCGCAGAGCCCACAACACGAGTTAGAGAAATGATGACAGTCGTCTGGGTTCGATGCTTCAAGCAGACAACAACAGCTGTTGACAGCTGAGAAATGGTACGGGGTTCACATATCAGCTGGCTGACCTGCCGCAAATCGTACGACCGCGGCCGCATGGTGAACATGTGGGCTGTTGCAGGTTCTGGGGTATCAAAGTGCCATGGGCGGTTCGAAGCGATAATTAGAGGCGGTCTGCGGTTATGCAACACCTGTGCACGTCCATAGTTACGCACTCACTTTCGTATTGAAGGTCGGTTCACCGTGCATCATCGTGGCAAGAATGGCTTCATTGCGCTGTGTACGATTACATGCTGCTGTGGCAGGTGAAGGATGTTGAGACAGGATGCACCACGCAAATATTTTTGTACATTTGGAAGGGCTCGGTTTTGCGTAGGACCAAGAAGTAAAATGCGCCGTGAGTACAAGGGAGTGGCTGACCGTGTAGGAATTCGCGATGTATTGACCAGGTATGAAGACCACCGAGCCCGTGTGATCTGCAAAGATAGACAACAGGATATGCTTTCGCGGCAATCCTCGTCCGCACTTGCTTGAATCAGAAGATTGAAGATTGAAGATCTCAACATTATTCTTGTGCCGCTCGGAGTGAAGGCTGATACCTGCCGGGTCCATTACATCCTAAGGTAGCCGGTCGTACTTCGCCATCCTCCACCAGTTCCTGGGTGTCATCATGCTTATATCAAGGCCTTTGTACCAGCAAACGCCCGTGCAGAAGGCCCATGTAGTGCCGAAGATGAGTGCGAGGCCAACGAGTCTGGAGTTCTTCCACGACCAAGGCTCCTTCTTCTGTTGGACATTAGCTATGCACCCGTTGATACAGCATAGTTTGCTCACCTCGACTGCGCTATAGTCGCTTTTCTCACTTGTGAAGCCTGCCTCGGGGTCTTCTGGCCGCGACACAGCTTTCACTGACGTGATCTCGACCGAGAAGTCGCCCTCTTGGGTGCCGAAGAAACTCCTCATCATGAAGCTCCACCTCTTCACACTCTTCGTATTGAGTGGTGGCGCATCATCCTTCTCCTTACCGCGGTAGGTCGGCTTCAGCTCACTCCAGGGGACAAAAACCGAATAGTTGCCTGCGGCGCTGAAGTCGTACTCGTAGCCGATGGTGGACTGCTCCCGGCCATCGTCCATAAGTGGCAGGATCTCATCCTTCAGTACGAACGTGTACCGCTTGCCATCATCTTTTCCAACCTCCAAGTGGATCCCGTCGTAAGCAGAGAGATCCCAGGTGCGATCTTCACCAGTTGTGCGTTGGCTAGCAAAACCGGCACCACCTAGGGTTTTGATGTCCAGATTGCCATGGAAGCGCGCCGTTGAGCCTTTGATGTCAAGATAGGACTAACAGTCTGATGAGCACTCTGTCTGTTGTTCGGCTTTTTCAGATCTGCAAATTACCTGCGACTTTCCACCGCGGACTCTGTCGTCGCTAGATGTCCAGTCTTTGGCGTCCCAGCCTCTGCAATTGATGTCAGCGCTGCTCGTTCAAGAGAAATGCATATCAAACTTACTTCTCGCCCCCAAAGATCGTCTTTGACGGACCCATGCTTAACGTTATTGCAGGTTGCAGTGTTTCCGAGCTCTTCCTGGAAGCAATTGGACGATGACTTCATTGCCGTTCACTGAGCGGCCCGTGCAGCTTGAACAAGCGTGACTGAATCGCGTGCCGTGTTGAGCAACACCGACATTCACACCCGAACTACTTGCGCATTCTTGAGCACATTCTTTCTGCATCTTTTCCTGCCACTATGGATTTCAGAGATCTGGATCGTATGGGCGATACGGATGAGTCGATACTCAACGAACCGTACCGCCCGTTTTACAACATCTTTGCATCGAAGCCAGTGCTTGTCAAGCAGTAGGAAACCCCATTGATTGTCGAAGCTGCGGTACTGATGCGTTTACAGAGACAACGGATATGACAGAAAAGCCTTCAAAGAGCGACCGCTACTCGGAGTGCTATTATTTGATAACGTCGCCTCCGAGGCACGAGACATTGCAGCCAACGAAAGAAGTATGCATTCTTGGTCAGGCATATCAGGCTTTTAACAGTGATAGCATTTTTGTCCTGGCTGAAGCTTAGTGTATACATGTCTATCGTAGCTGTAGCCATTGTCCTAAATTTCCACCTGAAATCGAAGCCGTCTACCCTTGGTAAGAGACGACAACGCCGAAGTCATCGCTGAGTGCTCACAAGACGTAGAAAGGAAGTGGTCGCTTCCGCTCGGTATCGTCTTCTGGCTACTGTCGTTAGCATGCCTATTGTCCGGAGTAGCCAACTATATTGGTACAGTCTCAAGTTACAGTCACCGTCAGGCACTCGTGCAGACAGGCTGGAAAACACAGACTGTGTTTACTGTGGTTGCAGCGGCGATCGTGGCCACCTGCGTGTTGTTATTGTCTACAAATGCGCAGAACCGCTGATTGCGCCCAATTGTTCATAGACTTCGTAGATACCCTGAACTTTCGCTCATCTCGTACACAGCAGCATTATCGTTTGCGCCGTTCTCCGGTCTCAGGATGTGAACAGGCTTTTCCTGCCACTCCACACATGTGCGCAACTCGGCGCTTCTTAATCAGCCTCGAGCACGGCCCATGTCGAGTCGTCGACTGTGGTGTAGATCAGACCGCCCGCGAGCAGCTCATCACCAGCCTTCAACACGTCAACGGATTCCAACCCAAGACCAGCTGCAATCTGGTTGCAGTTTATCCCTTCGTTGTTTTGAGGTTCCTCCCTCAGGTATTTGAACACCTTCTTGCAGAGCGCATTGTAGCCAGACAAATCGTGGTTGCCGTATTCACCTCCATCTTGTTGTGCAGCGCCGCCATTGGTATTGGCAGCCCCGGTACCAGCGTTGGCTCCACCAAGTGGTCCTCGTGTGAGTTGCAGATGAATGTAGGTGGCTTCGAGCAGATGGTACGACACTTCGTTCATGTCCTCAACAGGGCGGATGATTTGCGCGCCGACTGATCTCCTGTCGTTGAAGCTCTTCAATTTCCCCCATGCCCGGCAATAGGAGCCTTCGACGAGTTTGGCCTTGATGGGATCATTCAGATCAACGGTATCCGAGTCGACCCACTGCTTGACCTCGATACTACCGGTGCCATCGTCAAGTCTGTACGTTGTATTGGTCGTCTGTGTCGATATGTTACGAATTTGGCCAACGAAGGTCAGCTGTGAGACATGTTAGCTTGTGCTGTAAATGCCATGTGGGTGCTTTCGTACTTGTGAGACTGGATTGCCGTCAATTCTGAAGGTGTCGTTTCCAGCATCGGGCTGAGCGTCGAGAATCTGCTTGATGGTGACAGGGCGGAGAGAATCTTGCTGCTGCTTGTCGCGCCCGCCAGGACTCTGCTGGCTGCCGTCTCCAGGTATGAAGCCACCGCCGCCAGCACCGCCGCTGGCGCCGTACGACGTGTACGATGTCTCGTAAGCGTTATAATCTGACATCGTCAATGCTTGGAGTCACAAAGAGGGAACGGAAAGAGCGCGTACTCATCTTCGCCTGGTGGCGGATCTGACGTGTAGGCAGATGCGGAGGGGAAACAGCAGCAGCGACGCGTCCAAATCGCGCTACCACGCCTGCCCATTTGCACCGCGACCCCACATGACAGTCAATTAGCGCATGTGCCAAGATCTTGCCCCACTTAAAAAAGTCGAGGATCTCTGAAAGACACCGGCCGTCGTCGTCGCAATCAAACATCGCACGCCGCGCTCAAACAAGTTCACAGCGGACCGACCATGGCTCCTCGCGCAGCCTCACCGGCACTCTCCGAGAACGAGTTCGACATTTTCGACAACCTCGCCGGTTCAGACGCTGAAGAGCAGAGCAACAACTTGGGCGCAGATCTCGGTATCGATCTCGATGTTGGCAGTGATGGAGGATCAGATGACGAGGCATTCATTGCGGCGAGGCAAGCTGCCTCAAACCGAAAGGCTGCGAATGTCAAGGGGACAGGAAAGAAGGGCGGTGGCTTCCAGGCTATGGGCCTGAATGCGCTGCTACTTAAGGCTATCCAGCAGAAAGGCTTCAAGATGGCAACACCGATTCAGCGCAAAGCGATTCCACTTTTACTGCAGGGCGAAGATGTGGTGGGTATGGCAAGGACAGGGTCTGGAAAGACGGCTGCATTCGTCATTCCCATGATCGAGAAGCTCAAGACACACTCTGCGAAGGTTGGCGCACGTGGCATTATCATGTCCCCTTCCCGTGAGCTTGCTTTACAGACGTTGAAGGTTGTCAAGGAATTTGGGAGAGGCACAGATCTCAGGACGATCTTGCTCGTTGGTGGTGACAGTCTGGAAGAGCGTACGTTGAATCGAGCGCATTCGCGAGGTATCGTACTGACGCCACTGCAGAATTCAGTTCTATGACCACAAACCCGGACATCATTATCGCAACCCCCGGTCGATTCCTGCATCTCAAAGTCGAAATGGGGTTGGACCTATCCTCCGTAAGATACATCTGCTTTGACGAAGCCGACCGCCTGTTCGAAATGGGGTTCGCGGCACAGCTGGCTGAGATTCTCCACGCCCTTCCAACGTCAAGACAAACCTTACTATTCAGTGCAACTCTGC
Organism: Didymella pomorum; assembly: GCA_022225945.1. Lineage (NCBI taxonomy): Eukaryota > Fungi > Ascomycota > Dothideomycetes > Pleosporales > Didymellaceae > Didymella > Didymella pomorum. The sequence goes on along the minus strand of JAKJXN010000011.1, from coordinate 370,911 downwards.
CAAAGTCACTTGTGGAGTTCGCACGCGCGGGTCTGCAAGACCCTAAGCTTATTCGACTCGACGCCGAAAGCAAGATCTCTCCTGATCTGAAGAGTGCATACTTCACCATCAAGTCCGGAGATCGAGATGGAGCGCTGCTCTACTTGCTCGAACAGGTTATCAAGATACCCACGGGCGAGACGGAGGCGGCCAGAGCGCGAAAAGAAGAGGGCAGCCTGAGCGTCGGTGCGAAGCGCAAACGTAAGCAGTTCACTGCAAAGGATGCTGCTGCGGCCGAGTCCACGATCATTTTCGCCGCTACCAAACACCGAGTCGAGTATCTATCCGAGCTTCTGAAGTCTCTCGGCTATCCAGTGTCTTACTGTGAGTCACTTTAGATCATTGACAGGAAAGAGTTCCGGCTAATCACAGTGTCTAGTGTACGGAAACTTGGACCAAACAGCACGTAAAGCCCATGTCGAGGAGTTCCGTTCTGGCCTTACCCGCATTTTGGTTGTTACCGACGTCGCGGCGCGTGGTGTTGATATGCCTCACATCAATCACGTCATCAACTACGACTTTCCGTCGCAACCGAAGATCTGCGTACACAGAGTTGGACGAACAGCTCGCGCCGGGCGTAAGGGCTGGGCGTACAGCTTGTGTCGACATGTCGATCTCCCGTATTTGTTGGACTTGCAGCTTTTCCTCGGCCAACGGTTGCTTGTCGGCAGATTTACCGAAGAAGCGAATTTCGCCGAGGACTTCGTCGTCGGTAGTCTCGCTCCGTACCAGCTGGAGGGTTCAGTCGAAGTGGTGAACAAGCAGCTTGCCGACGATGAAGACTTGGCATTATTGCAAAGTGTCGCCGACAAGGGTGAGAAGCAGTACCAAAGAACGCGCAACCAAGCTAGTGCACCGAGTGTCCACCGGACTAAGGAGCTACTTGCAAATCCTCATTTTGCTGACACACATATTCTCTTCAAGGATGAGGTTCATGATGCGCTACAAGAGAAGGAGAAGATGCTTCAGAGGATCCAAGGTTTCAGACCTGCGGAAACTGTGTTCGAGATTGGGAGACGCGGCACGCAGAGTGAAACTGCCGAGATCATGCGCAGAAGAAGAATACAGGTCGAGAGGCAACAGCAAAAGCAAAGGGCTAATGCACGAGCTAGCGAAGCGCCCGTCACGAGTCTTGCAGCACCTGGCGACGCTGACGAAGAGAACGCCGATTCAGAGGAGGAAGACCATGTGCCAGCTGACACTGGTGCGTACGACTCTGATTCTGATGAGCTGGAAGTATCAGTGTCCATGCCCACCTCAAAGAGGCCCAAGAATGATGATTTCCGAGAAGGGGAGTTCTTCATGTCTTACCTGCCGAAGGAGAACTACGCAGAGGAGAAGGCATACGGTGTCAGCGGTGGAGACGCTGGAAACAACTTTGTCTCAGCTGCAAGAGCAGCAGAAATGTCGCTCGTCAACGATGAGATTCAGGGCTTCGCAGATGCGAGCAAAGCGCGTATGAGATGGGACAAAAAGTCCAAAAAGTATGTCGCTCGCGCCAATGACGAGGATGGTTCGAAGGGTGCCAAGATGATTCGCGGCGAGAGCGGTCAAAAGATTGCTGCCAGTTTCCGCAGTGGACGTTTCGACGACTGGCGCAAGGCGAACAAGATGGGCCGCATGCCGCGCGTTGGTGAACAAGAAGCTCCAGGTCGCGCACCTGGCAAGACTCAACACTACAAACACAAGGCTGAGAAGGCACCTAAGGAGGCAGACAGATACCGCGACGATTACGAGGTGCAGAAGAAGAGAGTCCAAGAAGCCAAGGAGAAGCGCGTCGGCAAGTTCAAGGACGGCACCGGCAAGAGCGAACTCAAGGACGTTAACGCCGTGCAAAAGCAGCGCAAGATTGCAGAGCAGCGTCAAAAGAAGAACGCCAGGCCGTCGAAGAAGAAGAAGTTTTGAGTTCATTGTTCAATACCCGGCTTGCACTCTAGCAAATGCATCAATACAGCCTTTATGTGGTCGACGGTGGAGCGCTACTTTCCGTACCATCCACACCTTCATCTTACGCTAACGAACGTTGTGGCATGTGCGGCTCGATCAAGTCGTAACTTGCTTCGGCCTGACTTTTGCGCCGATAGAGTTCATCGTGACAGTCCCCACGCGCCACTACATCAGACGGCGAGTGCGTCGCGATCAACAAGGCAAGCAGTTTATTTGCATTTTGCCATTCTGGCTAACATGTGTTGCGACATCAGACCACCTTTTCAGGCCCACGCCTCGTCGGCTAGACGCGCAGAGCAACCCACGATCCTACAGGATCTTGATGTTGCTTCTACCGTGCCGCATGCACCTCAGCGTCTGTATGAGCCTCGGATGTATACTCGCGGACTGTTAGATTCTATAATTGGTCTGGAATGCCCTGGCGGCCTTGAACAGCTGCTGCGCCCACTGTTCGAACATTGCAAATCCACTTTGTCGGCGGAATTTTCGCGGAACATGCCATACACAGCAGGCGCGAGTGGTAACTTCACCGTGCCACACGCCTGCATCTATGGGGATACAGTCCACATGACTATGCCTTACACTAGATGTGCAAATTGGGCCAATAGTGGCTTTGTTCATCGCTGCCCTGAAGGTCAATTGTCGATATCAAACCGCTGGATACAACATGTACACTTTGTTGTGCCCTGGAATATTGCCCAAACTTTTGGGTTTGTGTGGCTGTCGACCAACTGCTTATTAGGATTGACAGGCTGCAGGCGAGTGTCCTAGCCGGACCAGTACGGCGCAAGATAGAGTTCAGGCTTTATCGACACACGATAGAGTTGACACTTGACAGGCGACCGCGTATTGAGAGACAGCTGCCAGCGCGCCCACGATGCCCGACTCAGGCATCGAGGGTCCTCCTAGGCGCACATGGCGAGCACGCACGTCATCCGCCCAGGAGATTTTTTGTGCCGGACAAAATGTCCGCGTTATCCGTATTGGAATTCCACTGATGGCCTTGAGGGTGCACCAGGCGGCTCACGGTCTGCTTAGCGCCCAAGCTCATCAGAACTTCAATAATTCCATTGGAGACGCAGTTGCGGCTTACCCGACCTTCCAGACGTTCTGGAAAACGCCACAATGTCTTGGGCACAACAACAGCACGCTTCTGTGTGACAGGTGCACGAGGCCAGGGACCACAAACGTTTGGTTGCACAAATATCACGAAGTTCGGTACTGCAGCCGCTGATGGGTTTTCGCAATATTTCTGTGCCACAAATGCAATCTCCCAGCGTCCTCCAACGGCTTTCTGATATCATCATACAGCCGAAGTAGGACGGCAATCTCCTCGCCAAAGCCTGTTGTAACTTTCAATGAAAATCTTCGGCTTCCGAAGAAGCAAGGAAGCGATGCGGCCGCGGACCCCTTCCTCCTTGTGGTGTGGTGGTGTCGCTAAAGGCTGTACACAGCGGCTCGCACTCACGAGGCATGTCTAACGGCGGGATATCGACGCCTTACAGACGGCGGAAATTTCTGGTTCCGCTGTGGAGCCGATTGCTGTCACATGGATGATGATGGGCATGAAGGCACGTAAGGGATCAGCCTGCGAAGTTCTACGAGAAGGAGCTGCATGCGAATTATGCATGAAAGCTGGCGGGGTGGTCCTCACTGTATACGGAATCCGGCATGTGCTAATGATCCTACAAGGCCGTCTACTCGGGCCGTACCCAGTCGCAAATCGAGGAAGGTGCAAGGATTTTTCGATAGCGACACCCCTGACCCGCACTACTTTTGGCACAAACAACGTGTCCAGAAGCCCAGGCACCGGTTCGTAGATCCCGCGGTCCAATCCGTGGCTGCCCTGTCGCAGCATGCATCCTGGTCTTGAGAACACCAAGTTTGCTCCTGTGATGCTGCAGGGTCGTCATGTACGATCGTCCGTATAGGTGCTGGCGGTATGATGAGCTTTATGCGTCTCACGAGCTCCGAGCAGAGCCCTTAGTGACACAGCGGCAGCGCCCGTCACCACGGGAAGGGCAACAGCTTCCAGTTCCCCGCCAGGCCGTTGAGCAGATTTCATCGGCTGAAGTAGCCTCGGAGCATCGTACTGAGAGATGACATTCATCTAAAGACCTTCTCTTAACGACAAGAACCCCGACAGTATTTCTGGGTCAGCGGACAGCCGAAGGATTTTATATTTTCCGCCCTGCTGGGATGAGCAGGGTGACACGTCTGGTGCAGACATGGGAGCTCGAATCTCCGCGGTCGGCTGGACATGTGCTGAAGGAGGAACGGTCATGCAGGTGCACATTGTTCCCTGCAGCTCGAATCTCGCTTCTTGCCGCAGAGGACTGAACGAGCCGCTTGCGGATGCGAACTGTGTCTTTTGCGATGGAAAGGATGCAGTGGATTTGAAATGTTTGCTTCACGAAGACATCTGACCGGTTCACAACATTGGGACCGCAATTGACACTCGCCATAACCTGCATCAAGTGCTGTCCTCCGCATTGGCCCGTCACAGCTTGGGCATAGATCGTCCACGGCCCGCTACGCCGTCTTGAGCTTACCGAGTCATCGAGTAATCCAACAGCATGAACGGTGAGAGTCGCCTTCAGGCCTTCAATGGTGTCCTGCTAGTGTCAACAATGCGCCTGCCTGACAATTCATCGTGCCTGCCAATTACCTGGAAACGGAGTAAAGAAGAGACGCCCTTGGCGGGCAGCAGCGCACGCCATTGGGTACCCAACATCGTTGCATTATTGACACCTCAATGGAAGCTCTGCATTCCAACGTCACGCGCGGCACCACTGCAATTGAGTTCAATTTGACAGCACATTATCTCCTGTGTTATACCCCGGGCGCTATGCGTGTCACCTCTGCAAACTCAGTTCCGGCCCCGCAACAGAATTGCCAATGCCATCCCAGAGACTCTCGGGCACTTTGCGGCGATCACGACGGACGGCGATTTCAGATCGAGGACATCTGCCACCGGACATTTTTGTCTGGCCATCCCAAAGCAGCGCATCCCAGTCCTATAGCAGCCACCTAATATACCTCTGGCGGTTTCGCGACAACAGCATGACTGCGCATCTTATTGAAGACTGGACGCCACCTTTAGCGCATCACGTTGGCGATTGGAAGACACCTCTTGCCATGGGCGTTACTTTTTGCAGACCAGCAGGATCGCCTCCGTGCAGCGAGTCCGTTGTTTGACGCAAGTTCAAATGCCGCTCGGCAAGAGCGACGTCGTTTCGTATCGGATGCTCCATGTCAGAAAGCATGTCACCAGCGACGCCCAGCGCCTGCTGCCATGCGGCGCCCTCGTCGTGTAGAAGGTAAGGCAGCGAATAATGAGTCGCCGAAGGACGCAAGCGGATAAAGCTAGCGGCGTCTATATCCACCAGCCATGCGGGACCACCATCTGCCAGATCCATCACTTGCATGTGCTCTGGAAGCTTTTCAGCACCAGTGTTCTGTGGCTCAGCTTGGCGTCGGGCGTTGCGGGTCGTTCCAACAAAGCAATACACGCTGTCTGACCGCAGCCTGCATATGCTTTCAGCATCGACGCGTCTGGTTATTGCCTGTCAAATCTATAGGCGCCTCGCGCCTATAATGCCGGATGCAATTGCGATCGCATATATGCAAACTTTCTGCAGTCGATCAATTCAAATGGCGTCTCAGGTCGTCAAGCCTTAACCGCAAGGCCGCGTCGATCACAGCGGCGGGCATGATGCGGGCCCGTTCCCAGGCCTCGTCATAGGGCACTGGATATACCCACCGGACTCGCTCTCGGGGAGGCTACAGCTTGGTGTCGTTGCTGCGCGACTGCAAAGCCTCAAGAGGCTCGTAGTGCCTGACGATAGAGTTTCGGTAGCTGCGAGAGAGGGCCGCCAGCAGGGAGGTTCAGCGTGCGGCAGACGGCCCATGCAGAGTGCGCTGCGAGGTGCTGGTGACGGTGGTTGGTCTGTGAGGCCCGAATGCCCAAGTGACAGATGCAAGCGTGAACCAGCGTCGCGGGATTGGCCATGAAAGCCACAGTTCGCCATCATCAGCGCACTGTTGCGGATGCTGTGTCTGCTCTGAAGGCCAAGTCCGTCGCCCATTGATGGAAGTTCTTCCTTGAAAACTCGAGGTGTGGCTCAGCACCTACGGCTGGTCGCCTTGCCTTCCTGCTCAGCACCACGCTCTCCGGCGCTGCACTCAAGCGCCAGCCGCGCTGTGCATTAAAGACGCCAACTTATGCTTTGCCTCGTTCCCAAGGTTTGCTTGGGCGGCTGCAAAACAATGGTGCAATGGAGCAGGCGCTAAGGCTTCGTTAGCTAGCCCTGGTCGAAGACGGTTCGGATAGCAGGGGGCCAGCACAAGTGACAGGGCCCCCAGTCTTGCGCCAGCCCGCTGTGTCAATGCACTCTCCACGCCACGGCTGCCGTGCATACTTCCGCGGCTGCATCGACTGTCCTGGGAAGCGGCAGACCTTTTTGTCGAAAGAACTATCAGCCGAACGAGGCCAGCATGTCGTTGTCCCCGACAGGCACCCTTCCCTGCTCCCGTTGCCCGGAACACGTCGTGGCCCCCGTCTCACGGCCGTCGTCCGTCATCTGCAAGTGTTAGCAGGGATTCCACAAGCAGCTGCCAGCAGAACCTCCATAACCGATTGTGGTTATTACTCGAGAACCTCCGCCGACTGGGCAGAACCTGCTCTGTCTTTTTGCGTCTCCTGTTGCTCATTGGCTCCCCCATTCTCAACACCAACGCCTTCCGTCCCACCTGGAGTCGCCCCGTTACCTTGATACTGACCAGTCTTGACACTTTCGACGCTATCCGGCCCTTTAGCACTCTTTCTTGAGAGTCCTTGGAAGTCTCGAGCAGTGTATGATCTGGTAGCTCGAAGGCAATATCAAAAAGGTATTTGACGAATCCCATCCCTCCCCACCCTCCTGCCCCCTGCATTCGGGCTTGGAACAGATATGCAAGCTTACAGCGGTCCGGAGCGGGTCGAAGAAGGACATGGTCTTTCCAGCGGACTTCTGGCTGTTGGTTCTGTTAACACAGCTGGCTGAGCTGCTCCCCCTTCGACGTTGCCCAGCTCTTTCTTTGCTTGTTTGTGGGCTTACCTTGTGTCATCATGCAGACTCCTCCATCTATCGACGTCAGTCCATTACATACTGACTCGCATCACGGTCAAGACCAGATCGCAGTTCATCTGATAGCGCATCTGTCTGATTCTTCAGCTGTCTGCTCAGCTAATCGAGCCTTCGCTGCTGGTGCGGCGGTTGAGCGTTGCGGAGGTCAAGCGATGCAGAGTCTGTCATTACCGCGTCCGAACCCTAATCCTTCAACGCCGTTTGGGCGACCTACAGAGCCAGAAATCGGCCTGGCAAAGCTCTTCCCAAAGTTCAGCCCGAGCCGGTCTGAACAGCAAGACTATCCATCCCCTCCCATGTCAGAGCCTCATTCTCCTTCCCAACGCCCAGCACGTACTGTTGAATCCGAGCGTCGCCAGTACCCTGTGCCAGTGAATGCACCGCACAGGATCGAAACCGGTCTGCCATTGCCGCCGCCTTCCTCAGCGCTGTTCGATCGTCGGCAGCCATTGCCGAACCAGAGTAGTTCGCAGAGGCCGCTGTATCCTGGAGCGCAGCACCCGCAACACCAACCCCATCACTACCAGCCTGGACGCGCACCTGAGTATGCGACCTATGGAGCACCTCCACCTGCGCAGAGCTACACCTATGGCTACCCGCCACCTGCCGGCGCACCATCTTACGTCCCTGGAGCGCAACAAGCAGCCTCTCAAGTGCAACCAGCGGCAATGATCGCACCGCACGCAGCTAGGCCGACCAAGCCAGCAAGACGCACAAAAGCCCACGTGGCCTCGGCGTGTGTCAACTGCAAGAAGGCTCATCTCAGCTGCGATGTTCAGCGCCCGTGCGGCCGATGCGTGTCTTCTGGAAAGCAGGTAAGTCTAACTCGTATCCGTGGGCGCTAAGGACAGTTACGAGTAGGAGACATATCGGAACTGACTCTGAAACGAACAGGACACATGCAAGGACGTGCTCCACAAGAAGCGCGGAAGACCACGACTGAGGGACGATAGAGACTTTACCGGTACTAGACCAGAGCAGGGAAGCCAGCAACCTACACAGACTCTAGGTTCGAGCCTGCCACCATCGACGGAAGCTTTTGCGCACCAAACATCTTACCCAGCACCGCATCCACATCGAGTCGCCGATTTACCCCGTACGACGCTCGCACAGAGAGGAAACAGTATACCCAATGTAGCAACATCGTCCATCGGAGGTCGTACCCTGAGCGTCGGCAGCTTTGGTGGGGTGTCGGCACCCCCTTACAGTGTGGGACCGGATTTGGCGTACCAGTCTTTGCCGATTGCGTTCCTGAACTTGGATTTAGTGATCCAGAAGTCGAACCAAGCATTCCAAGATTTGGTATCCTTCCTAGGAAGCGTCGGAGGAAAACACCTGGGAGAGCTACTCGAGCCGAGACAGAACGAAAGCTTGCAGCGGTTGCGCAATGATCTCCGGGACGAACGAGACGAGCGCGAGCCAGCCTACATGGCGCCAATTACGCCGGTTGGACACGATCCGATGCGCTCTGTGATGGAGTCTGTCGCAGACCATGATGTCGAGCATGTCAGTCATGGCTTTACGGATAGGCCCATCTTCCTGAGCTATCGTCTTCCCAATGGGCAGTACCAGTCTCTCCAGACCCAAATTCGACTTGCGAAGACGTCGCTGTACTTCGTTACGCTGGTCGTGCGTACAGCTCCATCTAGGCCTCTCGGTCCTCCTCTTTTGACGCAACAGCTGGCGCCGCCAACACCCATCCACTCGTCGCAGGCCTCGTCGGCACCAGCACCTCTCCCGACCAGGACCGGGCACTATACACCCCAACAAGTTCGACCACCATCATCGGCAAGCTCCGCACCCACTTCGCCCTACTCTTTCAACTTCTCGTCCGTCCGAACTTCGCTGCCCAACTTCAGTCCCAGCTCTTACACGAGTAGTCCAACCTATGGATACTCCCCAAACGCCGGTCTAGAGACGGGCTACTTCCCAACCTATCAGCCCCCGCAGTCAGTAGCGCATGCTCCCCCGTATGCATCCGCGCCTCGAACTGGTTCAGTGACATCTGAGCCTTTGCGTGAGCTCAATCGATCAGCACGACTCGAAGGTCTCCAGCTCCCGCCAATTCGCACCGGCCCAGCGCCTCTTGGCTCACCACTGCACCTGGGCACCAGTCAAAGCGTGACAGATAGCGACCGAGAGCGAGTGCGACGAAGAGAGTCGAGTTCAAGCGCGGATAAACGTCCAGATACACCGGGCGAGGCGGGCAAGCGTCGACGGCTGAACATTCACGAGGTGCTGGGGTAGAGCTGAAGAGAGGAAGTGTCGCGATGGCGGCTCGACGGTTGATAAAGCCGTTCAACGTCGTACAACTTGTTTTGCGGTCGTCCGTTTCAGACTTGGTATCCCGTTACCGACTGCAGCATCCTGGTCTACCTGAAACGCTTGACACGGGACGGTGCTTCCCGCTCAACGTCGCAACGTCATGTACCCGTCTCTTGCTGAAGATGACTTGGTACCCTTCCTGTTCCTCAATTTGAAATGCTACCACGGATGCCGTCATTCTGGATGGATCCACGCCGTGGCCTCGTGCGTCGCTGTGTAAGGGCGACTGGTTTTGTAACGTTGTGTTTTGTGCATGAGCTCGTGTTCACCGGCATGCATTCTGGCATGGGTAGTCCGTTGTTATACGAGACAGGGGCCCAGTCGTCTTTATATGTATCATAAGTTCAATTCAATGGCCGCAAGAAAGGCATGTGGTGTATTCAAGGTTTATGTATCTACGTCTGCCCAGTGCGTTGTTGGCTAGGTACGGTGCGTGAGTTGCATAAGCCGCTTATAGCGGATGCTAGACCCGTGCGCGAAGGTAGTGTTTCATGTTCTATTGGGGCTGGCAACCGCAAGCTTGACCAGGAACGCGATGGCGACAGGCACGCGGGATAGAACGAGATCTCAAGTCTTCTGACCAGCGATGCAGCGAGTGGGCAAATACGAAGCTGATTCGTGGATCTGCCCCAGGATGCGACTCAGACGCGGCTCATTGGTAGATCGGAGAATTTAGATCGGAGCTATATGCAGGTCCTTGGGCGGGATATGCACGCAGTGACAAGTCGCTCGCTGCCAATTGCTGTCAGCAAACCGACTAAGAGCGACCTTGGATGTGCCTGACGAGTGAGGCATGCAGCTTGCGCCAGCGCACGCAGCTCGTTCGTTCCAGGCTCGTCACGGCGAAGAAGCCATCACATACCAGTTACCCTTTTCAGGTTGACCATCAAAACGATGGGCAAGAGCGGCCGTGTTGAGTTCAACTCGGTCCGCTTTTGTGCATGTCGGAGTGCCTGTCTTGCTTGTTTTCAGTGATTGCGGTGAGAGAGGAGATTGCAAGGAGGGCGGTTTTGATAGTCAGGCTGTGGACGGGTTGCTATTCTTGCGAGCTGGCGGAGTCGCGCCCGGAAGTTTGTTTGCGAACGCGAGGCTGGACTACTCAAAAGCAATCTGCTGCTGAGGGGTTTTGCGTAGCAAGGCGTGAAAATCATAGTCATTGGAAGTGTGAGAATTTGGGCCATATGTGACGTCGTGATGGAAGCGTTTCAGATTCTGTCGTGAACGCCTGTTCTCTACTCTATCTGAGACGCCGTTGGGATTACCGCGACATGCTGGACACGATATCCGAGGTGGCTCAAGCTTCAGATGTGAAACGTCCAGCATGTGCTTGGCGCTGTTGCTAAACTCTATTGCTGTGAGGAGCTCAAGGTACGATGTCGCCGGACATGCGCACAGCGAGAATGCGAGAAAATGTGTTGATCCAGGTCGACGGCGTGCGAGGCGATATGCTATTTCTGGCCGTGGGCGCAGACGAGCGGGGTATAGGATGTCGTGAAGCAAGTGTAGTTCAGCGGTCACCCAAGAGCCTTCACCTTCTTCTTTTTCTTCTTGCCGCCCTCAGCGTCCGGCTTCTTGCCCTGAGAGAAATCGCGCCAGCTGTTGATGCGGGTGTCGCGTGACTTCTCCCAGGCCTGCTCGTGGTCGCGCTTGCGCTTGCGCTCGGCCTGCTCCTCCTCGTCTTTCTTCTGCTGGCGGCCCTCCTCGCGCATCTGGGCCTTCATCTGGCGCTGTCGCCGCAGCTCGTTGTCGCGGATGACCCAGGCCGTCTTCTCGCGCCACTCCTTGAGGAACTCGGGGCTGCGCGTCTCTTCGTCGTCGGCGGTGAGCTTCTTGTCGCGCATCAGCAGCATGCGGGCGTCGGCAATGTCCTCGTCGAGCTTGGCGCGCAGCGTCTCGTCGAGCAGGACTGTCTGGGCTTTCTTGAGGCGGTCGAAGGCATCGGGGGCGTTGGGGTTGGACGTCTTGTCGGGATGGATGAGCAGCGACTTGGTGCGGTAGACCTTCTTGATGTCCGTGTCGGGCACACCGGGCTGCAGGTCGAGGACGGCGTAGGCGTTGAGGCTGAAGACATTGCGGATGCCTACGAATAGTCAGTACATTGCAATGTTAAGCTTGCGCTGAGTATGCTCGCTGCGCCGACGTACGCTCGATCTCCTCGTCCTGGTGGCTTATTAGCGGCGTTGCTTGCTTGGTGGCAGATAGTTGAACGGCTAAAACGCACCTTGTCGAGCTCCTTCCCGGCTGCCTTCAGCTCTGCCTCGATGTCGTCTGCCATGCTGCCGTATTGTATCAGTGGATGGTCCGAGGCGTGAATGCGCAACGGCGGCGATCCGCTTGGCTGCTTTGGAGACCGCGGGGGTCCGCTCGAGAGAAGAAAGCCCGTGCGCATGTCTGCTCCACCAAAATTTCTGGCGCATCTCTCAGAGCGCCAACACCAAAGCCCGGAGGCAGTCGACACAGCCAAGTCATGGGCGGCGCAGGAATCACCGGTCGCACGCGACCCACCAAGGTCAAGAAGCAGGCCTCGGCCGCCAAGCGGAAGCGCGACGATGTCGACGTCGAGAAGCTGGAGGCGGCTGTTGCAGCGCTGGTACGACGACTACAGTTGGGGACATACTGGAGAAACCACACTGACAGCAGAAGGAACCAAAGTCCGGCTCATACAAAGACTTCACCGACCTCCCCCTCTCCGAGCCGACCAAGGCAGGCCTGAAAGCATGCCATTTCGCCGTCATGACCGATATCCAGTCCAGGGCGATCCCCCTTGCGCTTCAAGGCCACGACATCCTCGGTGCTGCAAAGACCGGCAGCGGAAAAACGCTTTCGTTCATCATCCCCGTCCTCGAGAACCTCTACCGACTCCAGCACGTCGGTGCAGACGCGGGCCTCGGCGCCCTGATCCTTTCGCCGACGCGAGAGCTCGCCATCCAGATTTTCGATGTGTTGCGCAAGATTGGAAAGCATGGACACATGTTCGCTGCAGGCTTGTTGATTGGAGGAAAGAGTCTGGAATCTGAGAGGGAGGCTCTCACCAGAATGAACATCTTGGTTGCAACACCCGGCCGAATGCTGCAGCATTTGTCGCAGACGGCAGCATTCCAAGTTGACGATCTGAAAATGCTGGTCCTGGATGAGGCAGACCGCATTCTGGACATGGGCTTCCAGAAGGACGTGGACGCTATCGTCGAGTACCTCCCCAAGGAGCGCCAGACCATGCTGTTCTCCGCCACCCAGTCGAGGAAGGTCTCTGATCTGGCTCGCCTCAGCCTCCACGACCCCGAATACGTATCCGTACACGCTGAGGACAAGAGCGCGACACCGAAGGGCCTCACACAAAATTACATCATCTGCCCGATTGAGGAGAAGATGGACACGTTGTGGAGTTTCTTGCAGGCAAGCAAGAAGTCCAAGATCCTGTGCTTTTTTTCCTCGGCAAAGACAGTGCGCTTCGTCTACGAGAGTTTCCGGCACATGCAGCCAGGTATACCACTGCTTCATATCCACGGTCGCCAGAAGCAAGGTGCTCGCTTGGACACAACAGCCAAGTTCTCCGCTGCAAAGAACTCTTGTCTGTTCGCAACAGATGTAGCAGCCCGAGGTCTGGACTTCCCCGCTGTCGATTTTGTCATCCAGGTCGACTGCCCCGACGATGTCGACACCTACATCCACCGCGTTGGCCGTACAGCTCGTTACAATCGCGAGGGACGGGGTGTTCTGTTCCTTGCACCCAGCGAAGAGGAGGGTATGCTCAAGCGCCTGGAGCAGAAGAAGGTTCCGGTTGAACCCATCAATGTTCGGCAAAAGAAGAAGACATCGATCAGGGAGCAATTGCAGAACATGAACTTCAAGGATGCATCAATCAAGTACCTGGGGCAGAAGGCCTTCATGACGCACGTCAAGTCACTCTACCTGCAAAAGGACAAAACGGTCTTCAAATTGAAAGAATACAACCTCGAAGCATATGCCGCAAGCCTAGGCCTGCCTGGAACACCGCGAATCAAGTTCCTGCAAAACGACGACAGCAAAGCGAAGAAACAGGCGAACAGGGAAAAGATCGAAGTCTCAGAAGATTCAGAGGAAGAGGAGAAGCCAAAGGAAGCGAAGCCCATCCGCACAAAATACGACCGCATGTTCGAGCGCCAGAACCAAGATGTCCTCGCAGAGCACTACAAAAAGCTCGTCCGCGACGGCGACGAAGCAGACGCTTTTACCGGCGGCGACGCAGCAGACGCAGACGACGACTTCATGGCCGTCAAGCGCCGCATCCCCGCCGACAGCGACGACGAAGCCGACGCCAACGAGACCTTCGGCATCGACAAATCCACCGACCCATCCATCCCCGGCGGCAAGGTCGTCAATCTCGCCGGCGCTTCGCAGCCGCTCGTCATCGACTCAAATCGCCGTGAGAAGCTGCTCAAGTCTAAGAAGAAGCTGTTACAGTTCATGGACAAGGGCAAGAAGATCGTGTACGACGACGAGGGTAACCCGCACGAGGTCTACGAGCTGGAGAACGAGGATGACTTCAAGGCTCGCGGGCTGCCGGAGGAGCAGAGACAAAAGTTCATCGAGCAGGCGAAGCAGATCGTCGAGCAGGCGGATGTCGACGACAAGGCTGCGGCGCGCGAGAAGAGGAGAGAGAAGCTCAGGAAGCGCAAGGAGAAGGAGCGGGGCGAGTTGGTGGCTGCGTCTGATGACGATGACGAGGGCGGCGTCGAGCTTCCAGATAACGGCGAAGACTTGCTGGCGCAGTTCAGAGCTGATGCGGAGTACAGCGATGAGGACGATGAGGAAGAGGCGCCGCAGCTGGTGGAGAAGAAGCCGAAGAAATGGTTCCAGTCCGACTCGGAAGACGACGAGGGAAGCAGCAAGAAGAAGCGGAGAAAGGGCAAGGACGCACGGCACGTGGTGGAGCAGCCAGAGACGCTGGAAGACATGGAGGACATGGCAGCCAGACTGCTTGGCTGAGCCGCCTGAAGTATTTACGCATAGCGAATATCAGACATCCAGTTCACTTCCCATTGCATCGGATTCCACGCCTTCTTACGACCAGTCCAACGCCTCCATCGCCCTCTTGATATGCCCGCTCCCCAAACTCCTACACTCCCCATGTTCGCCCTCACACTCATCCTGACTCCCCCACATCCTCCTCCTCTCCTCCCTCAAGAACCCCGTGTCGCTATGCCACTTTCTCTGCCTGGCCTCCGCCTGCTCCAACAACGTCTTCAACGGCGTCGGATTACTTCCTCCACCCTGCACCTCCCCCTTTAGCGCCATCTTGACCAGACTCTTCCACGCATCCGGCTCCAAGTCGATATTGAATCCCATCGGGCAATCAAGCGTGCCGGTGTGCAGGTGGGCCAGATGGGGATTGTTGTCGCCGATGCGGTACGGCTTCTTCCCCCCGCTCGTCACTAGGCGATCATACTCGAGGCCGATTTCCTGTAAAACTTTGCTAAAGCGCTCGATGATTGCTTTGAAGAGCGAGACGAGGGAGGAGACGTTTTGAATTGCGCTGAACGGGTCGAGTGGGCAGATTGGGCAGTTGATTAAGGAGGAGACGGTGGTCATGGCTTTGCGCAGGGGGATGATGACTTGCGGGAAGGAAAAGGTGGGGACGGTTTGCAGGTCGGTGAGCGTTAGGTAGGTTAGGGAGAGACAGGTGCAGGGGCCCATTGAGGCTTGGGATGGAGGCGTGGAGTGGGTTGCGGGTTGGTAGCCCGTTTGGGTGCCGGTGGTGACTTGGACGTCCCACAGGGACGGGTCGATAGGAGGTGTATGACCATGCGGAGTGTGACCGAAACTACTGTCATGAGTATTGGTCTGCCGAGTTCGAAGGGAAAACTTACTCAAGACTGGTCATCGGTGGTGATGGTCCATAGATGCCAACCAGGCTTGGGTCAAGCTGTGCTTGAGCGTACACTTCGTTCCCACTCGGCGGATCCACAAACTCCGGAGGTGACACGAGACCGAAGCTACTGAAGGTTGGCTGTGTTGTGAAGCCATTCAGACTGCTGTCGTGTCCAGTTTGGGTAGTCGATGCCCGTTCGGCAGGCGCATCTGCCTCGCCTTCTCTCCTTCTCTTTCTAGGCCGACCCATGGTCTTTTGTGGCGAGTAAACACACCCGATTTCCTCTCTTTGACATCGTCCACACATTGGCTTGTCTCCCGAACACTTCAGCTTGCGAGTGCCTTTGCTTGCATATCAGCCCTATAACTGTCACATTGGACCAGGGTCCAGCGGCTTACGGCATTCATCACAGGCAGCATGCAGCTTTTCGGCGGGCTGGGTCTGTGCCATGACGGGAATGGAACCCGTAGTGATGACGTTCGCTTGTGTCACTGAGGGCCTCAAATCGTTTCGTAAAGGTCTGGTTGTATCCCGATGTTGCTGACTCTGAGCTTCGAGCTGTCCATGGTGGCGCCAAGTGGGAAGGAACGCCGCCAGGGTCGTGGTGTCAGGCCGCCCACGCGGGTGCTGACCCACGTGCATTCTTTCTCTCGACCTCCGCGACCATCATCGTCATGCCTTTTCAACTCTGGTAGGGACGTATACCGTCTGAGAATCGTCGATGAGGCACCTCCATCTCAATGAGCGCTCGGATAAACCCGGGATTTGGGCCTGACGTGGTCGGTGAGAGGCCATGCACGCTCTCCTCGGTGGCTGTGGACTGCATATGCAGTTGCCCACAGCTGAGCCCAGGCTTGGACTGGCCTTGCCTTATTCAACAACGCACCTTCAAAGACCGTTAATCGAGGAAGACTCGCGATCAAATCTCACCTTGCTCGATGCATCTGGTCAACTCACGACCTCTCCGGCTCGAACCCTTCCCAGATGCGCGGCCTGCTCCGCAATACGCCATCTTATCCCATACCTGGGGTCGCTCTGAGGCCACGTTCGAGCAGTTCCGCTCTCCTTGGCTGCTACGCTCCAACGACGCCCGATTTCACGACACTGGAACAGGATTGTGGAAGATCCGCAAAGCGTGTGAGCAAGCTCTTGCCGACGGCCTAAGCCATGTGTGGGTTGACACTTGCTGCATAGACAAGCGGTCGTCGGCAGAGCTGAGCGAGGCCATCAATAGCATGTTTAAATGGTACAGATCAGCCCGTGTCTGCTATGCGTATCTGGAAGACGTCGATGCCACCGCGGATTCGAGCGATGCGGATGTCTTCGAAGCTTTGGCTGGGGGGAAATGGTTCACGAGGGGATGGACCCTACAAGAGCTGATTGCACCGTCCGAATTGGTATTTTTCAACAGATTTTGGCGCAAGATCGGGACAAAGTTGCAGTCGAGCTCCAAGCTTGCTGAAATCACAGGTGTTGACCAAACTATCCTTCGTGGTGAAGCCATTCAGGCTCCGTCAGTATCGCAAGAAGGATGAGCTGGGCGGCAAAGCGAAATACAAGAAGAGATGAAGACATCGCCTACAGTCTGCTCGGGATCTTCGATATAAGTATGCCGTTACTTTAAGGAGAGGGTAACAAAGCATTCGTTCGATTACAAGAAGAGATCATGAAGGACAGTAACGATCAGAGCCTATCCGCCTGGTCCCCTATCAACACCAGCGACTCCGTTGCTCCCATGCATCCGTCCGATCGGAGGTCAGTCTTTGCTAGGCATCCGAAGGAGTTCGCCTCGCATCTAGTAGATACGGGCGTACCCCCTCCTACTACCTTGGCGCTGACGAACACTGGAGTAAGAATACGGGCTCCCATACTACCATTTCCACCGGATCACGAATGCAAAGGTTGGAGTGGTGGAGAGCTGTCCACAATCCATGAGCATCTAACCATAGATCCTTTGGTTTTAGTTATACTGGACTGTCATTTCGCGCTTTCGAATCGTGAAGTCTCCATGTCGCCATTGTTTGCGAACGTATCAACAAGATCGGCCTGCAGCCTGTTTGTCACAACTCTGCGGGATTGCATCGACTGCCGCCCAAGGAACTCACGCGTGCACCGTGGGTGGATATGTTTCTAAAGAAGAGCGTGCCTCAAGCACCTCTATCTACTTCGACCTCTCAGCCTCCTTCGGTCCATCAACGAGCCTTTGATGAATTGCGAGCCGCTGTAGCAGCCAGGAACGACAGGGAGCTGGCGCTTCTCGATAGCTTAGCACGTCACTGAAGAGGGATGTTTTACAAGAGCAACTTCCTGCTAGCCGTGCACACAGTTACGACGGTCCCAGCCTAATGTCTGGGACCGACCCTTACGTTACGGCTGGCCGCGCGTATGCTGAACTTCGGCATCTGCTTCCAGGCTGCCAAACCGTTCACGACTCGTGAAGTTTGTCATAGCACCGGCCCATTTCTATACATTAGAAAAGGTGTGGCCGAATAGGTCTGGCGAGTCTGGATTGAAGAGAGAAGGAGTGTGTAATTCTCAGATTGGGTCCCCCATGTATTCTATGTGCCTCATCGCTATAAGAACAAAGGCCCTCTACTTGAGTACTGCCGTATCGCCATCTCAGTATCCGGGTCCTGCGCGAATACCGGCTCAGGTGCCTTTACGGCTACCTCTCTCATCTCTCTTTTGCTACTGCACCTCGACGGAACGCTGTCTTGCTGCCTCGTCAACCCTTGCCTCGAGCTTGCCTCCGTTGAGCGGAGCAGGTCTTTCTCAGCAGCCGCTGATGATCCAAACGTCAGCCAATGGATGACCAATGCATCCCAGAATACGTCCACCATACAGAAAGTCAAACACATCATGCCCAGCTCTTTGCCGCCTGTGACAAGGAATTGTATCATGTTGGCTGCCACCGGTAGCTCGATGAGAATAGCCCCAACGATGCTCTTCCTCAACAGAGTCTTGATGTTCTTCTGCACAGCAGTCTCGCTCCTTGCAGGTTCATCGGTGATGCGCTCGGTCTTGCCTTTCCTTGAAGGCGCAGCAGACACGGTAGTCAGACCGTGTAGTTTGATGACTGGCTTCAGGAGGTAGAAGAAGACACCGGTCAGAGCGACATTGGTAACGATGTTGACAGTCAGGACCGGTATCGAGGCTTGACTCTTGATGCCAAAGTGGCAGCGGCCATCCGACTCGGGCATCTGAGTGACACGCCAAAAGTACGAGTTGAGGGATATGCCGGCGTACATAAGCATGGCGGGTACCAGACAGGCCATATAGACCTTATCTTTGCTGCGTCTTACGAATGGCGCGCGGACGATGTGGACGCGCTCGACAAGGAAGGCTTACACAAAGCCTTTGGCCATGATGTAGAACATCAAGCACACCCAGGTGCCAGTATCACAAAGCTCATACGTGTGTAGTCCTTGTCCAGATACCAGTGCTGCCGAAACTACGATGTAGCAGATGACAGTGATGTACATGGCGAGCAGGAGGGGCGACATGAGGTTTCGTCTTGATCGTATGCCTCGCTTCAACCGGTGTATCCGAGATCCTGCATGTACGTCAATCTCTCTTCCGGACTCTGTTCTAGTAATGCTTCTTCGCACCCAGCAGAAATGCAAGTGTCGTTGTGCAGAACATTGCCACAACGACAAAGATGGTGCGATCTCGAGGCGGGTCGCCAGTCGTGATGGGTGTGTTCGCATTATCCCGGACCTCAAGTGCGTCATCTCGGGCCAAAGGTGCGGCCTGTACTACAAGTGTCCAGGAAAGGTAGAGACATGTTATCGATCTCATGTCCACGGTGGTACTGTCGAGAGAAGGAAGTGACATCAACCGCAAGCATCAAGGTGTGGTTGCTGTAAGCCAGGAACGTGGGTATGCGAGGTGCACAATGAATGACAGGACCCTTTGACGTCTGCTGCAGAAGACCGAGACGTGCATGAGCACTAACATCAGTTCTCGCAGCCGTTGGGCATCGCAGTCCCGAAGGAGTTTGCCAGAGTTCTGGCATAGAAAACCGACGTTTTGCCTGTGCGGATCACCGAGCGCGATGATGCGGGGGACGCTCCGTTTGGTTGCAAAGTCACCGACTGAGCACTTCCACCGCCAGATCTTCACGGGTCCGCACCGTCCACGATTCTCTACATGTTTGATGCCAAAAGACGAAGCTCGAGAGGGGAAGTGGGCCGAGTTCAGCCAGGCTGCTCGTTGAAAATCGCGAGGCTTATTCGCTCTGGATGTCAAACCCCTGATGCCTTGTTCAAATGTGGATGTGCAAGCGGACGTGGACTCCGTTGTAGCTTCGTCCAATAGCGTGTCGCAAAGGCAATCCAATGAGAGTTACAAATACGTGAGAGGTCTTCGCGAGGCATCAGCTGTCCTTGATCTGCATTTCCACACCGCTAAAAGTATCTCGGACGGAAATTGCCTCCAGAGCTCTGGCGAGGTGGCGGCCACGCGGTAAGCCAGAGCGAGTACAAGATGAGGGCGCGTCCTCGCACCCATCTGAGCGAGCCGTGTGTAGCGATCTGCAGTCCCGCTGCTGTGTCGTCGGGCTCAGATCTGCTTTTCTGACTCTCACCCTGGACTGTGATGGAGCGACCGACAGCCAACCTTCACAATATGCGCGGGTCAGCAGCGCTGTCCGGGCAGTCGAAACACCGAAGACATTGGGTTGGCAAGGCGGCTACATTCCAGCAGGCGGCAAGGTACCATCACAGCTGCGAAAGCGATGCTGAGGCTGCTTTAAGAGGCGTCCCATTCGCTCCAGGGAGGCATTCGAGATGAGAACAGTCGCGCTTCACTCGTTGTCGCCTTCACTCATTGCTGCATCTCGTCGGACGTGGACAACGACATGCCCTGAAGAGCGAGCTTGGCCTCGTACTCGTCAATCATGTACTTGATCATGAGGTATTGTTTGCTGCCAGGTCCAAAGGAGGCCAGCGCGTTGCGAAGAGAGGACTGTAGCTGAGTACTGTCAGCGCAAGCTTTGGTGGATGTCAGGCAAATGAGGCCGCCAGTGAGGCTATCGCAATGTCACCAGGGGAACTTACCGAGAGCAGGACTTCGTCTGGTTGCGACGGCATCATGAAGTAAGGTTGGTTGTGAGGCTGACGATATCGAGGTGTTGTTTTGGTGGCAGTTGACCGACGAAAGAGATCGTGACAGCCCACCTCGCTAGCGTGCTTGCCTCACAGACAGCGGACAGGAAGCGAGGGTGTAGCAGCACCAAGACATGATTATAATGGCTGCATTGCGACGCTTACGCTGCGAACATGACTCTAGCTATACTACAAGGAATAGAACATACCCAACCTCGCCCAGACCAGTGATCCGCCCATGCAAAGCAGTACTCCGATGCATGCCCAAATAACAATTTCGATACTTTGTCTTGCGTGGACACCAAACGCCATGCTGAACAGTTAAACCCAAAATGCGCCGTTAAACTTACCAAACTCCACATGGTATCTTGAAGCAACAACAATCACTGTCCCCACTGATATCGCCAAGAGCGCGACATCTCTAGAAACTAACGTATCCTGTGTCTTCACCTCCAGGCGCGTCCATCCAGCCGGCCCCGGCTTCACCGAGACCGGGTCCATGGTGATGGTTTCCGCGAGCCATACCTTCTCCTTCGCCTCGTTCGACCCACTCATCGTTGATGTCGCGGTAGATGCGCTGGAAGTACAGTCGCAGCGACCTCAATCCACGCAAGTAGCCTCTGTCTACCTCGTCAGGGTCCTTAGGTGGGCAAGATGCACCTTCGAGCGTGTCCTCGGCGGTGACACAGTTCGCGAAGTCAACGATCCTGATCTTGATCTCCGATTTGTCCTTCGGTGGTGCTGGGGTCGACGTGGGCGCTGGTCCAGGGGAGGCTGCCCCAGACTGCGCAGCCGAGGGTGCAGCGGGCAGATCGTCTCCACTGGGCGTGGTCAATCCGTTCTGATTTGAGGATGTCTCCTTGTCTTTCTGCTCGCTGTCGCCTCGATCGTACAACATAAGCAGGCTGCTAGCGTAGAACCTGTAGCCGGGCAATCTTCTGATCTTGCGCTCAAGCTGGCTGATCTTTTCGAGGATGACAGGGATATGCCGATTGGCCGCCTTGTAGCCATTGCCGTCCCAAAAGAATTTCTTTAATGCATCCTGGAATTCTCTACCGGCTTTCAGGTCGCGACCGTAGTACTTGTCCTCAAAAATGTAGCTTTGCGTCTTCACATTCCAGATTTGCATACCGCAAACGCGTACGCCGAGCTCGCGACTTGTGGTCATTTGACACTTGCGACGTTGCGACTTTTGTTTCTTCTCATCAGCCTCGACACCGTATTGACGAGTGCCCATCTTCAGGTCCAGGACGCACGGTCGTGTCATGCCTGCAGTCAGGTCCTCGAGCAGGATGAAATGCTGGACACGCTCGTCAGGTTGTTGCTGGGCCTCATCAGGATTTGACGGATCCTCGATCGCTGGTGGCTCTGCTTTCTTCTTAAGTGTGACAGGAGCAGGGAGCATCAAGGGTCCTGAATCAGATATCGATTCTCCAGCAGACGGTGCAGTATCAGAAGGCAAGGGCTGCTCCTTGAAGGCGCTCTTCGTTGGAGATAGCGGCTTTCGATCTTCGTCCATAGCGAAGACCTCCTCTTCGCCGTCTCCGCCGTAGCCGTCCTCTTCGTAGAACTCAAGATTGTGTCTTTGATCTGAATCCAATCCAAGTGGCCTACGTACAAGTCCGCTTCCAGAGTGTCTTCGTCTAGGCACGTTACTTTGTGGTGGCTGCAACGAATCTGCATGCCGCGATCTGAGCTCTTCTGGTGACCCAAAGCTTACAGCAAGATCGCTCACATCAGAAGCCTGTCTACGCGCTTCCGCGTTTGCTCTTAACATCTGCTTGCGCGGGGACTCCTCGCGTCCAGGTTGCAAAACAGACACATCTGTGCTGTTTCGTCTCATTGACGGCGCAGAACCGGCTACAGACTGTGCATTGTCGCTGCCCGACCTACGAGTACTTATGCCATGATGCTGGTGACGCTGGCGGTGATGGATGGTAGGAGGCGCGAACACCTGGCGAAGCACTTCTTCTTGAAGCTTTCGGTTGATAGTTGTGACACCCCAACTACTGTGGTGCCTCATTGGAGGTCTGTCTGGGCCGTTCGAGTTATAATCTTGGACGCTCTGGTTCCTTCGATGGTACTGAGAGGAGAATGAACCGCCGCCGCCTGACCATGGATCCGGTGTAGCTGATCGGGGCGGCATGCCGAATAAGTTGTCAGGGATGATGTGTCTGTTGTTCGCAAAGATGACCTGCGGTGCAGGCATTTGTTGCTGCGAATGACTGACAACCCTGGGTTGGTCTTCCGACTTCGTCTCCTTCGGAGCTGGCTGCTTCGTAGCCTCACTCAGCGGAGCAGCTGAAGATGTGGATTCTGGATCCGCTTTCGCCCTGTCTTTCTTCTTCTTCTTCGGCGCTTTGCGGTAGGTTACGTTCAAAACACCTATGTACCTAAATTGGCAGCAGAACGTTAGCAATCTGTACTTTACAAGTAGGGTGGGGGGAACGTCTTTGCTAGCGTCTCAGCATCAAAGCAAAAAGTTCACAGTGAAGGTCGTACCTTGGCAGGAAGTCCAGCAGCTCAGGGTGATGCCTCTCGACCGTCTCGTAGAATTCATTTTCGCGGTTGTTGAGCTGTTTGCACACAGCCCTTCTCGAGAAGCGATACACCGTAGAATGGCCGCCAACCTGGTGATTGTACGGCTTCAACTCCACAGCACCGAGTGGTGCCGGTGGCTGGGCTGCTGGAGCAGGCGCTTGTGTTGTCACAGGCTTGTGTTCTTGTTTGAGCGTCGTTGCAGTGGGTGTCGTTCCTAGGTCGTCAGTCGCGCTCGATTCATAACCAAGAAGTGACTGCGTGGACTCTGCTAGCGACTCAATCTCAGACTCTGATTCATCTGGAATTGCATCGACTGACGCAGATGTCAACGGCTTGTCGTTTTCTTTCTGCACTGATGCTGTCGCAGCGATGTCACCATGTAGGCATTGATTGGTATCTTGGGACTGTAGAGAAATTTCTACTTCTTCAGGAGTTTGAACGGCCTCTCCTGTATCCCAACCTCTGGGTACCTTGCCCGCATGAATCGAGTTCCTCTTACGGTTGTCGGCCAACTCTGGTCGGTGTGTCTCTTCAGCCGGCGTGCTCGGCTCCGCTACCTTGTGTTGACGATGAGGAAAGTACAAAGCCGACGAGATCTGTTCGCGCTCAGAATCTTCATCTTCTTCAGATGCAGGCGACTGGTTGGTGCTATCGTTTTCCTTGACTTGAAAGTAATCAGCCGGCTCTTCGTGAGACTGCGACCGCTCCGCTCCAGACGCATGGGCATGGAGCTTGTCCAGGATAGAGGCCGGTAGACTTCTCGACATGGATGATCCAGGAACAGCACCGGGAGTCAGGTTAGTGAAGTTCCTAATCTCTTCGAGCAGAGGCCGCGGCAATTGACGCTTGTCTGACCTCAATTCTTCAGCCAGTACAGGAGTCTGGTCCTTGCGCTTGGAGACTGAGCCCGGGATCTCAAAGTAGGACTCGGCTTCCTCCTCACGAGGTGTTTGAACGACTGACGATGGATGTGATGCTTGCTGCAACGACTGTGTGGGTGCGCCAGCATCAAGTTCTTCAGAGAGCGTAGAGAGTGGCTTGTCGTTGGATCTGCGGTCCTTTGAGCGGGTATCACGCTTCTGCTGCTCTTCTGGACCTTCTGCGTCCTTGAAAACACGAAGGAAATGGCTTGCTTTTCGGCTGCGTCCGGACACTATTTGCTCCGCCTTTGGCAAGGTAGCCTCAATCTTCTTCACAGCTTGCTCGTCCGCTTCTGGATCATCGTGGGCGGCACTACCTCTGAACGGCACAGGCTTGCCTTCTCGCCATTCTCTATTCCTGCGTCTTTCCTCGGTATCGGTCAAGGCTTTGTTCAGGGCCGAGTGGGCGTCGGCGTTGTGCGGTGTGGACGACCGGCGAACAGGAGAGTCGACGGGGCTCATGAAGGGCGGTGGGCTCTGACGGGCAGCTTCGAGGCCCATGACAGAACCAATTGGTACGTGTTGGGCGAATTGGGTGGCTAGAATGGATTGGGGATCCTCCAAAGCGACTGGCGGGTACGTGGATTCCTTCCTGCGGAAGAAGGGCGGGTCAATCAGTCTCCTCTGCAGCGGCGCTGGTGCAGCCATCTCTGACAAGCTGTGCTCGGGGGCATCGTCGTTTGGCTCGGTCGTGTGTGCTGCTGCGTTGGCCCGCGGAGACGAGATGGGACTGTCAGACGCTAGGTATGTTGTCGAGAAAATGCTGTCGCGCTCATCCAGCTGCGGGCGGTCGAACGACGACTGCCACAGGCTCTCCTTGGGAGCAATCGGCGCCGTCTTAGAGCGACCTGTCTGCGAGAGCTTGCGAGGGGTCACCGCGGGCGTCGAACGCTCTTGAGCGTGCCGAGGAGCGGTGGGTGTGCCATGGCTCGAGCCGGGGCTCTGCGGCGCATTTGACCTCACCGATGCGGGGGGTGAGGTATTTCCTTGGGCGTCCGAATGCGGTGACATGGGGGTGACATTGGTCAGGCTCGCTGAGAGGCTCTCGTCGGTAGGCGTGGCAGACCGTGTGGCAGATATTGCCGGACGGGCCTGGGAGTCTGCGCGGCGGGCCAGGACAGCCGTCGTTGGGTACAGCAAGGGCACAATTCGGCCGGCTTAGCGTGCGAGGGCGCGGTACGAGACGCTCTGGCGGGCGTGCTGACGGGCGTGTCAAGGACGGCGGAAGGAAGGTCTTCGCGGTGCAGAGCGTTGGGCGCAGCGAGTGAGGATTGCGGAAGACCCACGCCGATGTGCAGAGGATGTGTGTGGACGGCCGTCACGCTCCCAGAAGCGGCGCACAGATAATTGGCGAAAGCACAAGCCAATGACGTCGCGGGCACTGCACCACTGCTGACGACCTTTGCGGTGCGTGTGTTGCACTCAGTACTTAGAGCGAGCGCTGCGTCTGATGCGATTGTCGTGTTGTTGGCAGACGACAGCTCACTCGGTTTTGGCTGCCCTTGCGCAATTGTTTGCTCGCTGGCACCTGCTACTATCATGGGCACCCCTATGGCTTGGGCAGGTGCGAGTGGGTCTCACAGACAGCACGACACGGAAACCTTATCGCGACCATCGAGACATGCATCACCATCAACGGTCAACATTGGACTGCACATTGGCTTCATTACTACACACCGTCAAGCTTCGTCAGGTTGTAACGCGCTGTCAAAGTTTGCCCGTCGGTTCGAGCTAGACGTTCCTCCCGCCCTCCGCGCTCTCCATCCGTCGTGCCCAAACCTTACCCAGCCCTCAAGCATGGTCTTTCCCAGGTCCCATCGCCAGCTCGGTCGCGGAGACACAAGCTTCCTCCTGCCTGGGCCACTTGTGCAGCAATATGCAAGGTGTGGTCCTACCACTCGTTTTTGCCCAATCACTCGAGAACGTGGCCTCTCACCGCAACTGCAACCGGGCTGCTGCTGCAGCACTCTGCCTATCTCGACCACAACTGCAGCTTTCGATCGCTGATATCGGCCAGCCGTAAATGAACGTACCACTGAGAGCGACTTGAGATGACGAGATTTGAAGCAAGCATTTTGCCGGCATGGCCTATCCGCCACCCTGGCCGATGTTGTGGTGCAACGAATATTTTCCTGGGCAAGTCAACATTGCTTCAAGATTTGTTGTTCAGCCCCTTGAGAAAGTAGTCTGTAAAGTCGGCATTCGGGCCGAAGTCCAGTGACGTGTGGAAGTCGAGTTGCGGTAGCTCAACGTCATCTGTGGTGCGTTGGGGTGACTGTGATGTAGGCTTTGAGGAATTCATGGATGACTTCTCGTGCGTAAGGCTCCACATCGTGGAAGTGTGCTTCTCCTTGAAAGGTACTCGCTCTGCCAACGGATTGGGGCTCTTTGCGGTCACGCTCTCGTTCAAATTCGTTAGAGCAAACCGCATGCTTGTACGCCGCGGACGTTGGCTCTTCTTCTTCACTGTGCTGAATGCGAACGGAGAGGCTGCGTTGAACAGATCTTGCGTGCTGATCGGTGGTGCGTCCAACGCGTTATTTCCAGCAAGGTCGTTGAAGGAGAGGTCCGTACGGGCATTGAACACTGACAGAGGAGTGATTGCAGGGCTGGGTTGAGCCAGGAGTGGTGGCGAAGTATTCTGCGCCGGTTGTGACCATGGCCGTAGAGTTGCTGATGAGATTGACGATTGTGAGGAGTCTTCTTGAAACTCAAGCTGCGCCACCAGCATTGCGGCCTGAGTGGAATATTGTGATTGCCTTGACTTGTATGACTCTTGTTGGTCATCTTTGCGCGGCTCTTCTTCCTCTTCCACCGCTTCGTGTTCTGCCTCCTGCGCGGCAGTCTCTTCGGCCGCGTTGACGACGACGTTCGCGGAGTCCTCTGGAACTTCAGCCTCCTCGACAGGTGCTATGGTATCCAACGGTGCCTCATGACTGTCTCTGGTCTTCTTCTTGGGAGTTGACGATGAGCTGAAGCTGACGGCTCTCAGCTTTTCCCTCGGTAGATTACCGATCCCGTTCTTCGGCTGGCCAACTCTTCTGTACACGAAGCCTGTCGATGAGTCTGGCGCTGGTGAGGCAACCTGGTCATGTCGTTGCTTCTTTGACAAGCTTGGTCCCTTTGCGACTGTGCGGTCGTTCGATGGTCCTTCCTGTTTAATCGTCGATTTTGGCGTACTACTGACAAGACGTTCCGCAGATCGTTGGATGTCTTCTCTTGAGGGCCCATTCTGGCTACCGGCTCCTATCGGCACACGCGTTAGGCTCGATTGTGGTACCTGGACTGTGCTCAGCATCTTGTGCGTCGTTCCTGGAACGAGGGAATCGAAAGACTGTGCACATAATGGATGTGGTATTTGAGCGTCTAGAGGAATAGCTGTAGAGTCCCTCAAAAGACTTGAAAGACTAGTAGGGGTCTCGACGGCCGCCTCAATCTGCGCATGTTGAGCGGCTTGACTGCTGCGAGCCTCTTCCTCTTGCACAGAGTCTTCTCGTAGTCGTGAAGAATCTGGTACATCCTTGGTAGAGGATCCATGCGGCGGACTCTCCTCTGTCGCCTGATGTTTGGGAACGGTAGCAGGTCTCGCAACAGATAAGATGTCCATTGAGCCTGAAGCACTCGACCACAACTCGTCTGGTAGCGTTGCGCATGTAGGTAATCGTGGACCGCCCAGAGGCTCCTTGGATGGTGCAAGCTGCAGGCTCTTTCGTGAGCTATACCGGTGATCTCGTTTGCGTATTACACTCGGAGACTTATCGCTTTGGCTATTCGTGGGGAAAGAGATGCTTGTGGCAGGACGGCGCAGCCAGAAAGGATTGATGGGACTGTTGTTGGCAATGAACTGCTCTGTATCGACACTGAAGAATTCTGTACCACCGGAGTGGTCTTTATCGTCCGGTATTGGGGCAGTGGCCGGCAGCGGTTCGAGCTCGGACTGGCTGTATAGATGCTCCTCAGTATGACCCACAGCCCTCGATGCCTCCGGAGAAGGGACCTGTGGCGCCTTGGACCTCGTCTTCCGCTGCGCTTGTGCTTGTCTGACCCCATCCTTGCTTACTCCACCCCGACCCTCTTTCTCCTTCTCTGCCCATGGGTTCTGCCATCCCTGGAAGGGCCCTTTGAGGCGTGACGTGAGTATGAGCGGTGCTCTTCCCTTCAGACACAGCGACGCTATTGCTTCCACTCTTCTCCGCTTCGACGAGTCGTCTTGTGCATTGTGGTGCTCGGCTAGAAGGTCCTCCACGAGATCGCTTGGGTGGACAGGTGAGGCGTCGAAGTCTAGACCCCGTTTGAGGTAAGGATGTAGGGTTGGGGGCATGGTCTCTTAAAGAAGCATGGAGTCTGTATGGCGCCTCTTCCTCTGCCCTAACTCTGTCTGCAATCTGCCCTAGAGGTCTGTTGCGGGCGGTGACGTGACCGTTGTATGTCGAGAAAAGGTGGCGTAGGGCTGTCGCGCATGTTCTGTACCCACACCAAGTCTGAGTGCTCCCAGCGCAAATAAGACGAGTCGCTAAGCAAGCAGGTGGGGCAGGCAATCAGTCGCTTTCAGCGCGCATAGGACAGTATGTGGTTCGGCGGCTCCAGATCTCGCAGCTCATCTTGCTCTGTCGGGGATGGTTTTGCGGGCGGCATGACGGAGCGCGCGATTCGTTGCCCATAGCAACCGCGCGAGTGCAGTCGATCAGCCAGCTCACCGCATCCGTGTTGAGGTTAGCCACGAGTTGGACACAAGCCCACCTTGACCATTTGTATTCATTCACCGACTCTTGTTACGCGCCCACGCAGGCAGAATTCAGCCGCAACTGGGGCCGTCTCGTTCGCATGCCGCCCGCGTCAAACCTGCCCATGTCATAACGCGCGCCGGCTGCAGGCACTGCGACAACAACAAACTGCGCGTCGCCCTCGGCCTCTGCGACACCGCGAACGGACGCCGCGATGTTTGGCAACATGTCGCAGCCGTGGCTTGATGATCTGAGCGAGGAGTGGATACCGCAGGAGTCCACACCGCCAGCAGAATCGCCTATGCCCGCACCCACGCCAGTAGCCCAGAGCGCGCCGCCCAAGCAGTGCAGTCGACTCCCCCGCCTTAGACACTCGTCCGGCTCCTTCTCAGAGATTCAAGTACGCAGCGACCTGCGCCCGACCAAGCAGCGCAACGCCCTCGTTGAGCGCAGCAACAGCGACACCAATGTCCCGCCCATCGGCGCCTACGAAGACTCCCACCACGACCCCGCGCGTGAAGTATCACAGACCTACTCAACAATCTCCGAGGGGTCCATAGCATACGGCACTGTCGCCCACAACACAGTCGCGATACGGTCAGCGAGGGAGAACGGCGACTACGAGACGCCAGAATGGAAGCGCCGACTGGTGAAGGGTGAGGGCAGCGAGCAGAAGGACCTCTTTGGCCCCACTGGCCTCGAGAACATCTTCGCCAAGCCGACAAGCACCCCCGTGAAGGAAGTGGCACAGCCCAAGCGGAAGCTCGCCGTGCTGACGGGCCTGTCCAACCTGCCCGCTCTTCCCTCCAGTCCCCCGCCATGGCCAGCCGCCGCCGCCGATGCCAGCGCCAACAATTCAGACCTCGATCGATCAGTCTCGCAGACAGGTAGCCAGGTGCACCACCGGCAAGACTCACAGCAGGAAGCTTCAGGCACAGACCCCGACGAGTCTCTCTCTGCGGTACAACCCTCGCAAGCACGTACCGCCAGCGGCCAGATCGAGTTCGAGAACGAGCAATTCAGCCCCGTCTTCATCAATACGGAGCTCGAGATTGGACAGACCTCCAACCCCGCGCCCAACTTCAGAGGCTCAGAGCTTGCGAACAGGCTCCGACAGATTGGCTCGCCGCCCGCGCCCAACCAACACGATTCGATACCCGAAGAAAGCTCGCTGCACTATACTCGAACAGACTCGTCTTTAATTAGGACGCAAGACGATTCACTCCCTGAGGGTCTACCAGTAGGTACCCCGGATATTGCAGATGTTGGGCGATTTGTCGAACTTAGAAGGGGAGGCTACTCCCGAGAAGGGTCGTTTAGAAGACGACCGCTCAGTCCATCGCCCGAGAGAGTGCCTACAGCGCAAAGTAATCGCCGCAGCAACGCAACACAAGGCACCGGCCGTAGCAACATTTCAGTTCAGACGGCATTAAAGGATACGCCGCGTGTTCCCAGCGACTCAGCTATCGCTGACGACGAGTACGACCCAAGAACCCCCCATCCCAAGACGCCCCATCGACGAAGGGAGGACTTGTTGAGCCCTGACCGAGCAACGGGAAGCCCCCTCAAACTCTTTGGCGCCCACGACACCTTCACAAGCAACCGGTTGATTCGACGATTAAGTCAACTGGAATACCAGCCAGATTCACCTAGGCCTGGACGAGCACAGGATAGTCCACGGCCAGGGCAAAACAGGTCAAGACTGACGTCGGTCGAGGAAGCCAGTGGCCTGCATAGTGATATACCGCCGGTGACACCTGCTAGGCAATCAGGCCCCCGACGGGTGAGTACCTTCGGACAGGGTCAACTTAACAAGTTCCAGTTCGATGCTGAGTACTCTATTCTCTCTTCAGAGAAATCTGGACCTCAAGACGATCAGGATGATAGTGCACCTGAGGATTCCCCAAAGAGCGATGTTGCCCCGCCTGGCAGCCGCCCGCCTTTCAAATTCCAGATCGAGCCATCAACCAGCCGTGAGTCGTCACGAACAACAAAACCGCCGTCGCGGCTCGCCTCTAGTAACTTCAGGACACCGAGTCGATCAGGGCCACAGTTCAAGCGTCATGTGCCGAGACAGGAGGAGGAGTCGCAAGACGAACACTCGGATTTGACTGATGGCAAGCGTGGGCCAACCTCACCTGTCAAGAACCCTACGCCGAAGCGTCGGAGGACTATCAACGACAGCCTCGAAGGAAGCGAGGGTAACGATTCCTTCAGCAATACCGGCGCACTCTCAACCCAGGACTCTCATGCAGCTATCCAGGCTGTCATCAAGGAAGGCCTTCTGAACGTTGATCGCAACACATCTGCTGGTGCAGCAGATCCGAGTATCCTGTCTAGACGACACATTCTGAGACCACGCAATCCGACACCAAGCCAGCGAAGGCGAGACGAAATCGAAGCGGAGATAATGGAGGCTACAGAGGCTTTTCTGCAAGCTTCGCCAAAGCTGGACACTATCCGTGAGCAGTTGGAGCCATCCATGCACTCGGATGAGGAGGATGAGCAAGAACGAGCAGCAGCAGTCGCAAATGAGGTTGCTATGTTCACCATGAAGCGGCAGGCGATGCGCAGCAACCACCGCAAGCGGTCTGTAACCACGCAAGACTTTTTGGACGAAGCACTGAAGATCATGAACTTCATTCGTACGAAAGGGAAGCCCACAAGTGGACTCGATGATCTCGAGGAGCTGTCAGAGTTCGACATGTCTGAAGACGCAAGCGAGCATCCTTCTGAATCACTCACATTCGAACGCCCTCCCACTCGTGAAGGAGCCCAACGCTCTCCCTGGCGCGACCCCAACAGAAAGCGCGAGTCAGACCCCAGTGTCATCAAGCATCTTCGAAAATATCAGGAGAGAGAAGATGACACTTTCTTGAGTTCCTCGGTGAACTCAGTGAAGATCTCAAGGATGGCCGGCGCAGTTCAATACGACCAAAAGAGCGAAACCACCGAGAAAGGCAGCAGCAGGATTTCAGATCATTATACTCGGCCCTTTGGCCTCGGTCTGGACTACAGCGAATGGGATCCCAACGATGCCCGACCACAGACTGGCGTATCTGCAGGATCATCCATGGGACACACAATGGCGACGAATGTCTCACGCCGCTCCGACCAAGTCGCAACTCTCGCACCGGAAGCAGTTGCCCATCTCATTCCCCATCAGATCGCAGGCATGAGCTACAACCGTGAGAAGAAGATCTGGGTCCGAAACAAGAGCATTTCTAAACAGCACCAAATACCAGAAGAGGAGCATAGCAGTTTGAACCAGAGCCAGAGTGAAGAGGATCCATTTGGTAACATCCCAGACCTCTCCGTGAGCGAAGCGAAGGAGTTTATCGGCCAAACCACAAAGTTAGCGCACGCTCAACCCACCGCAGAAACTCTGGTAGAAGACGACGAAGCCGATGACGAAGCGCGCCCAATGACCTGTGCAAGCTCTGTACCTTCAAAGACTTCCAACAACTTTGGGTGGAGCTTCACGAAAACAGAGACTCGAGCTACGTCGTGTAGTACACAGTCGCCACGGAAGCCCAGCGCGCAAAAGACTCCCGCGTTTCAGACAACATATGCAATTCCAGAGTCCGATGAGGAAGATATTGAGCATGAGATACAATATTACGAGGACCGTACTGCCGCGGTACCTAGAGCACCCCGTGGCCATGTCCGCGACATCACAATCTCTTTCGCACAGCGAGAGGTTGGGGACCACGATCGCCGGCACACCGAACCTCCAAATCACTTTGGGCAGCCTCAACGAGACTTCTCGGGCGCACAGTCAGGATATGGCACGGCCACGCTTCGCAGAACACGGCCGCATCAGAGGCCGAGGTTCAACACCGACGGTGACCTATCAGTCTTGGAAGAACTGCCTCCGAAGAACTATCGAATGGAATTGTCAATGAACGTCTCTGCGCCGGTCCTTGGGCAGGTCAAGCAAGACGGTTTGTTAGTTGCACCATCATCACCTTTGAAAGGAGACGTCACCTTCATGCTCAGCGACCTTCCTGACTTCACTTTGAATCAGGTCGACGAGTTTGATCGTCCAGATCGAGTAGTTGTCCAGCACGACGGTACCCGATACCACAAGGCCTTGGAGGATCGATATGCTCAAGGTACTGCTGAGCTTGTGAGAGCGCTTCAGGACATTGAGCCCGATGAGCCCTATTGGGAGGATCTTCGCGAAGTCACCTTAAAGGGCAAGAACCTGGTTAGCTTGCATAGATTGGACGAGCTTTGCTATCGTCTTGAGGAGCTAGACGTTTCGGACAACAAGATCAGCCAAGTTGAGGGCATCCCATATGCTATGCGTCGATTACAAGCTCAGAACAACTCGCTCACCGGTCTCACGTCTTGGGCAACATTGGGCAATCTGCAACACCTCGACATCTCCAATAACGAAATCGATAGTCTGGACGGACTTGCCGAGCTGGTGCATCTGCGAGTGCTGAGAGTTGACAACAACAAGCTCAAGTCGCTCGATAGTATT
This sequence comes from Didymella pomorum, assembly GCA_022225945.1. NCBI lineage: Eukaryota > Fungi > Ascomycota > Dothideomycetes > Pleosporales > Didymellaceae > Didymella > Didymella pomorum. The sequence continues at coordinate 337,844 of JAKJXN010000011.1, read as the reverse complement.
CTGCACCTCGACGGTCTGATTGAGCTACATGCAGGTGGCAACGACATCGATCTTGTCGACTTCGCGCGATCGAATCTGTAAGTCTACTCCAACCCTATTGATGACGATCCAACTGACTTTCGATCAGCAAATCTCTCACGGACCTAGATCTGCGCAAGAACCGCCTGCTGGAGGTACGCAACGTGCATCGCCTACCACAACTCCAGCATCTGAACCTAGATGACAATGAGCTCGATGAGTTCCCGCTTTCTGACGCCCCCTCCGATCCATGCAAGAATCTGCTTTCCCTTCGAATCTGCCGAAACGGCATGACATTGCTTGACGTTGACGGGCATTTCCCACGACTCGAGTCCTTACATGTCGACGGCAATTCTCTGACTGAAGTCGCTGGTCTTGAGCACCTACGCCGTCTTCGCACATTCTCAGCCCGGGACCAGACTCTGGGCAACGATGCAGATACAGACATCTGTGTGGGTAACATGATCCAGAACACCGACGTCCACAATCTCTACATCTCACTCAACCAAGCATACACCCTGGGTGTCTCGCAACATCTCATGAACCTTCAACGACTCGAGCTTGCATCTATGGGATTGAAAGAGTTGCCCGACAACTTTGGGCAGCTGACACCGAACATTCGATCGATAAACCTCAACTTCAACTCGTTACAAGACCTCCGCCCACTGCTAAACATCAAGCGCCTGACTGAGCTACTTCTGGTTGGCAACAAAGTTGACCGCTTGCGCCAGAACGCTATGGTGCTTAGCAAGTTCCCGTCTCTTTCAAAGCTTGACTGGCGCGACAACCCTGTGACACTACGCTTCTACGCCTCTGCTTCCGAGAACAGGGTTATGTCACTCAGGCGCAACCCGGACGACGAGCAGCTCACAGATCGATTTGTCATCCCGCGTGGTGACACCGAAACAGATGAGCAGTACCAAAGTCGGCTTGACTACGAAACACGAATCAGACGACGAGTCACTGAGATGATGCTCGCCAACATGTGCAGGGAGCTCCGCGATCTTGACGGCATGCCGTTCGACAAGACCCGTGTCTTGGTCAAGGACGATGTCTGGGAGAGATTGCTTATGCTTGGAGTGATCAGGAAGAAACAATCAGAACAGACGAACGGTGACGAAGAAGAATGAACATGAAAATTAGAAGGAACGCGCAGCGGTGTATGATTGATGAGCTGTTGCTGGCAGGCACAAGACGCTGGCAGAGCCAGATGGACGCAGATTCAGGCGTACTAAACACTTGAATTGGACGAGGAAGAGCGGTTTGGACATGCTGTTTGCTTCTGGCGTTAACAAGGAAAATCTGGGAGGCATCTTATACATAACGAGCATTTTTTGCGCATCATTGGAACGCGCACGTACGTCAGCATTCACTTCTAGTAGTTGTATTTGTACAAATCGATTGTCGTCCAACTTTTCCATCATTGCGACTTCCTTCTGAACCCTGACCGCTCTCTGCTGCTCGACAACGTCAGAAAGGCCCACCGCAGACGTGTCTGGCTCCTCCCCGCAGTCGATCTGAAACGGCAAGTGACCGCCGCAGTCTGTGCGCCCAATCAACATCCGCTCTGCTTCGATAGCGATCGTATGAGCCCACAATTCCCCTCAACTCAGCATCAGCTTTACTTGAGCATCAATTCTTTTCATAACTATCGTTACAGTTATGTCGTCTATCTCTGAGGAGGAGAGAGCATCGCAGCTTGCGCAGGACGCGAGTGAGAGCCTGGCGTCTGGCGACCTAGCGGCGGCAGCACGAAAGCTACGTGAGGCTACGAGCATTGCACCAGAAAACGGGCAGTTCAAGGAAGTGTGGGAGAAGCTAAAGCAAGAGGAGGATAAGAGCGAATTTCTATCGACCTGCAAAGTTTGGATTCAAAGCAAAGATGAGGCTGATGGCGAACGTGCGCTGAAAGCGCTAAAGGAGCGGCCCTTGAAACACGAAGAGGCGGAACAAGCAATGCAAATCCTCAACGACTTCAAAGACGAAGACGACGTCCTGGATCAAGTCACTGGCGAGCTTCTGAAGAACAATGGTGCGCAGACATGGCTTGCACAGGCCGTGCGAGAGCGACCTACACGCACCTACTATGAGCTTTTCCCCCGCGGAGACGACTCCATCGATGGTCTCCTCAAAGTTCTGCTCATCCGCAGTCTCTGGCCGGACGACGCGACCTTCAAGGAGAGCCACCGAGATGTCTTCCAGCTCAGTCTTGCCATGCTCATGGAGGAGGCTCTTGATCATCCAGAACGCGCTATGAGAGGTGTCGCACAGCTACTAGCACACCATGCAAACCATCTCCAAAACATCATCGATGCTGACAGCTTCGACGTCATATTGTCATCTCTTGACATTCGACTGCCGAAGACTCTCCGCGATCAGGCCACGCTTGCTAGCATCAAATTGTTCGAATTGAGCCCGGACACCGCGAAAGAGTTGATCTCGAAATTCGTTACGGAAAGGACACAGAAAGGAGACGCGGACAACCTGGTTGTCGCATTCTCAGCGGCCACAGCGGTCTTCCCTATCGCAGTTGAAGCAGCGTCCGCGCTCTTCCTTACAGAAGGATTCGTCAGCACGTTGGTACCTATGGTCGAGAAGAAGAAATCCCACAAGCTGATCCAGGTGACACTGGACCTGCTCAGCGCAGCATGTGTGGACAAGAAGTGCCGAGAAGCTATCAATCTGCATTGCAGAGACTGGCTTGACATGATCGCAGACAGCACCGACAAAGGGCGTTCAACTCTTGCGGGGCTCATCCTCATCAAGCTTGGGGACGAAGAGCCTCCTTCTCAGGACAGCCCTCAAGTCAAGACTCCTGCGAAAGTTGACCAGAGTGATCTGATCGCAAGCTTCAAGTCTATGGTCATGAGCTCAGATGCTGCCACTTCCAAGCAAAACTCTGTCGAGGCCCTCGCCTACGCGTCTTTGCAAGCACATTTCCGCGAAGACCTGTCAACAGATCGACGTTTCCTGGAGCGGCTCACTGAGACGATGAAGGCTCCTTCAACGCCAGGCAACATTGTCTTTGGCGGGTTGACTATCTTCGCCAATATCACAGCCTTTCTGCCCATTCAATCGGATGAGGATCGCAGATTGGCTCAGCTCAAGGCATATGCCAACGTCCAAAAGCAGTCAGAAGCTCCAGAACTGCTCAATAACGAGCACGTCATCGCACGGTGTACACGAGTTCTGCAGGCCGGTATCGTCCCATTGTTACTCCAGCTTAGCAAAAAGCCCACGCCTAACATACTAGCTCAAACTAGTCAGATCCTCCTCAACTTGAGCAACGACAAAGGTAGCAGAGGTTTGATGACACAGCAAGGCGCTGTCAAGCTGCTCATCGCTATCTGGGAACACATGGCCTCAGCTGCAGTATCATCGAAGACAAGCATCTCACCGTTCCCACCCACGGCACAGCCAGCCGCCGCGCAAGCACTCTCCCGTCTCCTAATCAGTGTCAACCCGAGTCACGCCTTCACATCTTCACTACCGGCAGCATCTGCAATTCGTCCTCTGCAGAGCCAACTCATCCGCACCGAGTCCTCCATCTGGCAACTCCACGCCTTTGAAGCCATGCTCGCGCTCACAAACCTCGCATCTCTGGACGAACCCACACAATCGCAAATCCTACGCACCGCTTTCGACACCGTCGTCGACGATCTGCTGCTCAGCAATAACAAGCTGCTCCAGCGCGCGGCAACGGAGCTCATTTGCAATCTCATGGGCTCACCGTACTGCGTTGAGAAGTTCGCCGACGGCAGCCCACGCGCCAGACACCGCCTGCACCTCCTCCTAGCCATGACAGATGTCGACGATACACCGACGCGTAGTGCAGCTGGTGGTGCGCTAGCCACGCTCTTGACATGTGGTGAGATTACGGTCAACCCGTTCCTGCAACAGGAGAAGGGCGTAGAATTCTTAAACGGACTGGTGGAAGACGAAAATGAGGAGCTGAGATATAGGGGTGTGGTTTGCTTGCACAGTGTTGCGGAGGTCCCGGCAGGTCTCAAGGCCATACAGGAGAAGGGCGGGGTTGAAGCGGTGCAGAGAGCACTCGACGAGGCGAAAAGTCCAATGGTGACACAGGCTTGTAGGGATGCACTTGCAGTGCTGAAGGCATGATTCCAAAGCCCTACGAGATACAAGAGGCAGTATATTGTAGAACAAGGGCTGTCGCATCAGGCTCACAAAAGCGTTTGGAGGACTCATGTATACACGTTCGAATGCTGTGATATGCTCATCACCAGATATGTGTTCATTGTAGCCGAATGGCGACCTACGACGGATTTCGTCTCGACTGTATGTCATACCTCAAACAGCTACAGTGAGTCTCGTTGTAGCTTTCAAATCCTCGAATGTCTGGATGCTGGCTACAAATCTGCGGTGCCTCGCGTTGACTCATGGAGCAAAAATGATCTGGCCTGACGATTTGGCTGATCATGTAGCGCTGTAAATACAAGACCTCCTTCAGCATATACAAATACTCTCATTGAACATCACTACCTTGTCAGCGTCTTTCTCACCCCTGTATCAACTAGCAAATCACATCACTCCCGGCATCCAACGCCATCAGCCGCACCAAGCTGCCGTGTAACTTGCAAGCGACGCAAGGCTTACGAGATCTGCACATTGGGCTCGTCGAGGTGTGGTCGCACCGCATACGCAGCCTACTGCATGCTGTAACGCAGTGTAATGTAAGAAATGCTAATTCGGGGCGCTGTTCGCATGCGCCCAGCGCAGCCGGCGCAGACGGTGTTTGTGCAGTTTGACGCCCGACTAAGAGAGCGAGATTTTAGCTAGTGTTAGATATGGGTCCGAGCGCTTATGTGTGAGCGTTGTATGGATCGCCGTGAAGGAGTGCGGCACGTGGGTTGTGGGCTGATCGGACGGCGCTAGGTAGCGTGCGGTCTGGTCCTTCCGCGCGGTCGCAGATAGGGCTTCTTGGAGCGGATCTGGTGGAGGTTGAGATATGGTACTTGCCTTGTGGTTATTCGATCGGTATCTGGCGGCTTCATAATGGCCTATCAGTTCGTTAGAGAACATGTGCGTGACGGATGTGGTGTTGCTGCCTAGATTGCGACTTTGGTATCAACGTGCTGTGCTGCTCTTTCAATGGCTGCTGCCCGTTTTGTCAGCAATGTGCTGACCTCTGGCTGACATGCTGCTCTCACGGCTGAAGCCGAGCGCTTACATCCCGCTCCAGCCACCCTGACGTCGAAACAAGCAAGCAGTCTCCGCTCTCAATCCGTGCCATGGTAAGTGAGATCCAGCTGACCTCCCGAACCGGCAGCCGCGACCCAAACGAGCCAGTGCATACCGCATCACATCACGTCCTTCGCGGGCCGCATGTACGTGGCATGTCTCTGATCTTGTGTATCAAAGTTCGGCGGGATCCGAAGAATGCTGCTGTGTTCTGTAGGCTATCTCGAAGCAGCCGTGTCTTCTACGCAAAGATTATATGGAAGGGTAACCGTGTGACCTTACTGTCGACTTCCACCTCAATTGCCAGATTCGACGCACCATCCGTCTCGCGTTGTCGTTCAACCTGTTTGCCAACTTTGCGGGGTAATCGTGACGAGCTGCACGAGAGTGGGTCGATATTGGCATTCGTCATGCCACGGGATGCCGAACCTTTGGCGCACAGATGGTTTGCTGGTCCGGCACGGGGCGCGTCAACCGTTCAGCGTTCAGGCTGCCGATCCGTTTCGAAATAAACCTTGTTCCGTTGGTTCTGCATGTCGCCGAAGCGAACGCAGGAGTGCATGAACGACTCGCGCAAACTCGCGAACTGCGACACCGAGCAGTCGTGGCAGCTGAGTGTCTGGCTGACCAGTGGCAGTGACAGATGGAAGTGAGTGCGACGTTCGTGCTATTAGGAACGGTGTTCATTCCAATGTCACTCTGAATCAGGAAGCGTCGTTGCGCAGAATGAACCCAGGACAGCGCAACGTTCCGGAGCAAGTGCTCGATGGGGAAGCGTATCTGACCTTCTCCTATGACTTGCTTTGTGTTCGCGATGCAGTGGCACATCGATACCTAGATCTCTCTGAGGAAGACATGGTGAGAGGTTGGTGTGGAAAGCTTAGCCGTGCGTGGTTGAGATGGCTACAGCCAACCAACAATGACATGCTGAGCTTGTGACACCCACCATCATTCCAGGCACAGAGTCTGTGGTAATAGCGCGTCCCGGCTAGTAGTTTTGGAACAGCGACTACCTCTGTGTGACGCTGTGCCGTCCAGCCATTACATGAAGGACGAAGATGACACATGTCGAATCGAACAGCGAGAGCTCGCTATCTCGACTGCGACTTGTGTTTGCTGCCTGCTGGTGGCAAAACGGTGACCTTGCTGAGAGTTGCTGATAGGACAGTCTAAAAGGGTTGTCCTGGCTCGATAACGACGCCTCTTAATTTGAACCACGATGCCACTGTTTGGTTCGGCAAGGGCGCGCGCTGCGCAGCCGCACCTGGAGGAGTGACAGCGGGCACTTGCGAGAGCCGCATCGTTAGTCAGGGCGGTGTGGAGGACGATGCAAGGGAACGCAAATGGATGTAAAGGGATACGTGCAATTCATCCTATTATTGATGTGAGGTTCTGCTATTGTTGCTGCTTGCGTCTGCTGCTGCGCGGGCGCCCGTTGTTAAAGGGAAGGAGCATTGCTGCCCAGCGCCGTCACTGCCTTCATCCAAGCGAACGGCTGCTCGCCCGCAAGCCAATGGAGGAATGACCGTAGGCAAACAAGACGTTGTTCTACGCATCAGTGGCAGACTACAGGTTGCAGCGCATGAGGCTGGTCATAGGTCGTGCATTTATAAAATGGTGGCCAATAGCAGTGTGCACCCTTACATGCGAACATGCAATTGGTGCATCGTAATAACCTTGTGACGAGGTGCATCGCACATCACAGCGTGCGGCGGCTCCACCTGAGGAGGGTGTAGTGGGGGCCAGACGAATGGTTGATTGCATTGCGGACAGATGGAATATGTGCACGAAGCTCAGACTCTTTCGAGACGCTATTGCTGGTCATGTCTCAGTGCCATGTGCTTAGACGCAGGGGTGGTAGACTGGTGGAGGTGGAGCGCAAGATGGTGATAGCTATTGATATTGATAAATGATATGCTGATAATAAGGGTATACTACTTTTGACCGCGAGGTCCAATGCCTGTGAAGTGGTGTAGGTGCCACCTCTGATCTAGTTGATGACCCAAAGACAGAAGGAGAATCTGGACCCTGCCAGCCTGAACACCGTGCTGTACGAGGAAGTAAAACCAGTAGAATAAGAAAGGGGGTATTGTCGCAATGAAAGTGACTTTTCCTGTGACCCGCCCAGATGCTGAGACCTTCCGTAGGTAGACCCAAAAGTAGTATTACAGTGAGAATCGTCCAGAGCAGAAGATGCAGCAGATTAACAATTAGACAGCAAGAAAGGGTATCTCGCGTGAAGCAAGTAGAGCAAAACAAAGAATAGCAAAGCGTGAAAGAGATTCAACCAACACCTGTGCCATCGCGTCCGGGCAATGGCATCTTGTAAACGCGCTAAGCAGAGGGGTGACGGAGGATCTCCTCGCAATTGGCATCGAAACGCATGCTCCAAAGACGCATGCCAGTCATGAGCTTCTCGGTCTTCTCAAGCTCACGGTCGCGCCCAAAGATAGACTCAACAAACTCGCGACCACTGTTCTTGCCCATAGAAACGGGCTTCTTATCGCCGCTCTCCTTCTTCGCGGCCTTCCACATGAAATCCTCGCATGTCTTGAGGAGCTTGGCGAATCGAATCCAAAGACGTTCGCCACTCATGAGGAAGTCTTCAACCATCTCGGCGTTCTCCTTCCTGCGGATCTTGCTCATGTTCTCCTCTGCCCTCTTCACTTTGCCGGCGAGTTGAATGAGAAGGAGCCAGAGCTCACCAGCCATCTCAGCGAGAGGGGTGGCAGGGCCGTTGTAGAAGACGGTCCAGTCGTAGATCCACTTGCCGAGCGAGTTGGCATCGAAGACACTGCCGAGCAGCATGATGGGCTCTTCAGTGGGGTCCCAATTCTTGTAAGAGTAACCAGCAGGGATACCGGCGCGGCGCGCATCCTCTTCTGTAGCCTTAGACATGGTCTTGGTAGCTGTGGGGCGCTTGGGTGTCTTCTCTTGTGGTGGGGGTGCGCGAGTTGAGTGGGAAGCACGGCGCGCACGAGGCTTAGCGGGCTCTTCAAAGATGGGCATCTGATCGTGATAAAAGTGATCAGCAACCCCATACGTGTCGTATCGTTCGTACTGCGTGTACGGTGGTGGCGGGTGACGGTAGACGTCCTCCTCGGCCTCATAATCAACCCCATAACCATCGTCGTAAAAGACTCGGTGGACATAATGCGCCGACTGTGACGGACGACGCTTCTTCTCTCGAGTAGAGTGCTTGAGAGGAGAAGCGTCTGTGTCGCGACGGGCCTTTCGTGGGCGTACGTAGACGTAATCGTAATCGAGACCACTTACATATTCGGGCGTTGCTCGCGGCGTAGGATAAGCGCCTTGCATAGGATGCATAGGCCTCCCCGCTGAAGCATGCGAATAATGCTGTTGTGGTACGGCGGTCGAGGCGCGGCGCGCATGGCCTTTCACGCCTGGACTCGCGCGGGGAGTCGAGGGCATGCCATAGCGGGGCGAGTAGTAGTTCGCGCTCTGGCCTGGGGACATTGGCGGGGTCGTGCGATGTTGAAAGTCGTGGGGCATAGCGTAGCCCGGGGGCTGCTGGTACTGAGACGCGTACATGATTGTGACGTCGAGTTGTGTGGGTCGAGTTAAAGGATGGGGTAGTTCGAAGGGATAGAGCCCAGGCCGGTGCCTGCTCACCGTGGAATGCGCAAACTGAGGGCGGTTCTCCGTGTGCGATCGCAGAAGAGTGTGGGTGTGAAGGTTCGAGCAGCAGCGCAAGAGGAGGAAAGGAAAATCCGGGTCTGACTGCTGCACATTTGGTGTTTTGGTTGAACAGCTGCTAGATTTTGCCAGAAGGATCCAGATTTACGGATCCTGTATCGTTTGGGTAGACGTGACGTCCGGAAATGCTTGGTAAGACTGTAGAATGGGGTTCGAGGGCCACACGCAGCAGCGGGCTGTGCCTTCCTTTTGAGCCTTCGTGCGCGGACGGGCAACCTGCCAGGGTTCCCGGTTCTAACCACGCTAGGCTCAGTCACTAAAATAACCCCTGTCGCGCCATTCACCGCTAACACAGAGCCCAAGCCCATCCCTGTCTGACCCCCGAGTAGCATTCCTCACCTCCGGGTCAGGATTGACATCGCCGTGCCTGTGCTGCGACAGGACCATGGCCATAAACGTCTGACTGTGCCGATAGCCTACGGGCCGTGGAAGCTGCCTCTGACTCTTTCCATAAGGCGAGCGTTTCGACGGTGCTTCTATTGGGGGCACATGTGATAGAGGCTCATTGATGCCTGACGGATGCAAGCAGCGCTTTATTAGAGAGGGAGCGTGCAGGAACGGGCAGGCTGCGTGCATGTCACCATCTGTTTGGTTTGGGTGGGTAATATTTGGAACACCATGCCATTGCTCACAATATACCCGTAGCCCTGGTGAGCCTCGCAACATGGCGTTGGCTGGCGCAATCGATTCCCGTTCGCTGAACGACGGACATGCAGTAAGCAGTACCAAACATGAACCTTTAGGCCTTTGAAAAACCTACCGTGCCACAGTCGACGTCTCCTCTTTTGCTCCATCCTTCTGTCACTGTTTTCAGCGCGTTTCGTTTGTTGACCATTAAAGCACTCCACCGGCGGTTTTCTGACACCCAATGATCCACTCTCCGCTGCTCCGCCCTCCAGAAGCAATGTCCTTCAGCCGGCCTTGGGCGCTGGCGATTCGTTGATGCGAGTGTTCTGTGCGCAGGCGAGAGAGCGCTGCCCACTTCCCTGAGCCCCAGTGGTGCGCCGCAATTTGGCCTCTGCGCAAGTATATGCTCACACATGCATGTCGTACGCAAGTCAAATCTGCTCAGAACGACATCGCCTACCGAACAAGAGGGAGTCATGGTACACAGCATCCTTTGGCTCTCAGCAAAAGTCAAGTCGTCTCGTTCAGCTCGGGACGGCTGCCTCAACTTTGGTACGGCACGACTCCCCTTGGCTAGCACAAAGACTATACACGAGCCGTCGCCGCGGCACACGGCTGCCTTTCTGGAGCGAGTCCTTCCGAAACAGCGGGAGTCCTCCACCCAACGTCGTCCCGGGTCGGTAGCTTTGGCTGCTGGGGAAGCCCTGTTATCACATCAGAGCCGCACACACCACGCCGGGCTGCTCAGACCTCCTGAAAGAACTCTCCTTCACGCACAGTACGAAGCCTAATTTCCCTGCCGTGGGGAAAATTTTCAAATGTCTCACAGAGTGTGCCAGTCACCGCTTGGAACATATTGTTGTTTACCGCTACTTGCTACCCCTCCTCGTTCGTGTACTTTGTATCGTTGATACTGGCCCACCACAGCTGCATACCGCTCCTCCGGCGCCACCCTGATTCGACGGGAAACCACGAACGAACAACAACATGGTCGCGCTGCATGGATACGATCTCCCCGCTCAAAGAGGACCTTACCAGAATAAGGCTATATGCGCCGTATGAGGCATCTGACTGGATTAGCACGGAACGCCTCTACCCGTGCTTTGCATGAAGCGTGGTGCCCGGTGCGTACGATGCTCTTGCACTCCCGTCAATGCGTGCCCTGCAATCTCTCGCCACACAGTTCATTTCGAATTTCGACCGTCATCTTGGGCTGCCATTGGATCGAAATTGCATGCATCCTGGTCTCTGGAGCCGGGCTGCGTTCCTAGCGAGTCCGCACACTGCATTACGGACATTGACATTTCCTTAGCACCCACATTGTTATCAGACAACTCACCTTGCGTTTCTCAGGCGCCATGCGTTTCTATGACTCCTCACCTTTGTTTGCTCCGCGTGCGAAAGCAAATGCTCACCGTCAAATGGGAATCAAGCCCTGTTGTGGACGGTGAATAAACGCTCTGGACCACCAGCGGAAGGACCGAAGTACAAGAACGCATCGTCCGCGTCCAAGCTTCGGACGGGTGTAGTCCTGCGAAATGAGCGAATGCGGGTATACAAACGATGCTGCCGTGGTGCAGCTTCCTCGGGTTCACGCAGCATCACCAGCCCTATCGCGCGTAAGAAACAGGAATGCGTCCTGCAAGGCCTGCGCCACGCCACGTTGGCAGACCACACTGCAGGCTGAGCATTGGTAGCGCACTGCGTGCATCATGCGAGCTGGACTACTTGGATCATTCTGCTCCGAAAATATGCTGCAGCCCAACGAAGCGCTCGTACTGTCACCCGGCGGTATTGACGTTTGGCGAATACGCAAACGTGCTATTGCCCGTGTGGCGGTGCAACAGTTGATTGATCTGAGGCACCACGGTCACATGCTTCACCACAGGCATGGATAGGCCCAGGACGACACACTGCGAAACGTCGTCTCCCATGTGGCGAGTACAGCACACCTGCATCACACCAACCACTACTCGTACCGTGCGAGATTCCGCTCAGCAAGTCGGCTTGCACGGGCTCGCCGCCACTGATGTCGTCTACACAACTTGGCTCGACAATGCTACACCTTACCATCAACGCCACAGCTGTTCTTGGCGTTTGACTGGACGCGCAGGTCTCGAAGAGGCGATCCAACAGTGAATAATCATTCATCGAAACATTGAGATCATCACTTTTAACTCACAAGCTACTTTCAGCTGACCAAGGATACTGCGTCGCTACTCGCTTCCTCCTAAACACGGTGGGCACATTTCATATTTGCCCCTGCAAGTCATCTACCACAAGATCTCCACATCCTACTCGCAACCTCGGTCTATCAATTGTGCTCCGAATCAGCGTGAGTCAGATGGGTCCGGGGTTGCTTGTCCAAACGTTTCGCCAGACCGCAACATGGAACTCCTAGCAACACCGAAGCATTGATAACGTGCTCGCATCTTTAGTCATGTGGAGGCGAGTGGAGACTTTGCGTCACTGCGAGTACGCGTGTCGTTTGCACGTCGTGTGGTAAACATCAACGCTATGGGCGTGTAGGTGAGTGGACCGCATGTTTTGGTAGGTACTGGAAGGGTATGAGTTTAGGCAACAGTCATCGATGGTGACGCCAATGCTGAGTCGTAGATCCCTTTGCAATGACCTGCTGGTCGCTGGTGGTGTCATTGAAGGAGATAAGATGACCCGTCTTACTTTCCGCGATTGCCGTGACCATTCCATGAAGTAAGCACCTAAGCGTGAGTCTTGATTTACAAACATGACAATTACTGGTGAGCTCCGTTCCACTTCACGAGTCTCAGGCGAAGATGTGGATATAAAATGCTGTCAATTCTCTATTCACTTCAATCATATTTTCCCCCCGAGACTCTTAAGCAAGAACTCTCCGATACCTTCGATCGCGTCTCCGACATGTGCTCGCCACGACTCTCAATTAGAGCTGATATTGCTCCCAAGTCCAGTAGCTTGATGGTCACTCACTTCGTGTTTGCTACGTGCTTTCAATCAGAGCCCATCTTTCGGAGAACCTCATGAAGACGAGTGGTGCTCGCATGTCCAAGAGGCGACCTAGTAGCTGAAGAGTTGGGCGTTTGCACATGCTTGACAGAAACTCGAATCTGGTCTGACACTATCTTGCACAGCGTAGGGACATTCCCTGTTGCGGTCTCGATTGCTTCTGCGGTGGCAGACTCAGGGAATGTTCCTTGACCATGCTCGTGGACGGTGAACGCGATGCGAGTCTTGCGGCGCTTGGCTGAACGAGAAGTGACCTCGTCCAGGTCTTCGGCAATTCTGATCTTGTCGTCTGCCCATTCCAACCACTCGACTGCTTTCTTGGCAACTGCCGCGTCTGTCGTGGCGCAGATAGCGACGCCCTTGAAATCATCAGCATCGCCAGGGTGCGCTTCGATGAGGTTCACGAGGTGGTTGAGAACTTGGTGACAATGCTTCTCCTCCTGTTCCTGCTGATGGACCTATTCTTGCAGTGCTTCGTTCTTGCGCCTGAGGTCTGTTATCGTGGCGTTCGCAGTAGCGGCTGCAGCAGCTTGCTCGTGTCGCTCCTGCTCCACCTGACGTTCTAGAAGCGCGACCTTTCTCTTCCAGTTTCTTTTCTTGCCTCCTTTGCCAGATCCAGGTTTCTCTATATCAGGTATAGCCAACACCTCACATTGTTTGCCTGCCAGTTGGGGATGCTCGAAGATGCAGGTGTGCGGGAGATATTGAAAGATGGCACGTAGCTGGTCGGATCAATCCGCGGATTTGCAGTCGCAAAACGCCTGAAGTATCCAGTGATCTCACGATGCTGAGAGTCTGCTCGTCCGAAGTATTTGAAAACGGTCTTTTCGGCTCTGGCTGCGGCGAATGATGGACTGCGCCAGTGATATTATCCCGGCGAGCTTCTGAGTCGGACTGTTCTGCTGTCGTCTGTTCCGCAAGCTTCTTTTCGCGCGCCCGCTTCTGCATCTCGCGTACTTTGTGGAAGACATCGAAGCGACAAACTGGCGGGTCTGATGGCACAGCTGCAGTAGAGATAGATCGAGGGATAGCTTGTGAAGTTGATCGAATTCAGACGGAGAAAAGACGTCGAGTGAAACTCTTGTACCTGATAAAGTCTTCGCGCTAAGGTAGCTCTCACTTGAAAGGTGAGGTGAAAGCGAGATTCGCTAGCCGGTGAGAGACTGAAGGGTGATGATCTAACTTCAGTGCATTGCGGGCTCATGTACGGGCTTGAGTTATAACCTACAATCTCTCCTATCATATTGTGCGATGAATTGGTTGCCTCAAACGGATATTCACTTGACCCTCAAAATTTCAGATGCGTACAATGTCTCTCAATGAACTGGCGGCAGGAGATTGTAGCCATCGTAGACTCCAGTTCTCATCTCGTTTTCAATAAGCTCTCGACATACGTATCGCTGTAGGTATCTATGCAGATGTATCATTTTCCCCAGTCTTCATCTTTGTCGTCGCTTAAACATGGCGCAAGAGGACCGCAGATTGACCAAACGAAACCAGTGGATCACAGTGGCAGTAGAGAGATCCGCGTGCAGGCTAGGGTGTAAGACCGTGTTGCAGCTCGTTTAGAGCCGATTGAAAAGGGTAAAGTTGTGCGTCGAGGGCGTTTTGTCGACGTAGGTCCCGAGGTCGGAAGAGGAAGCTCACTGCTTACGGTAGATTGCGATGAACCTGAACAGCGTGCGATGGAGCCCTGACTTATCGCTGTCTTGTATCTCCACAACCACCGTTCCCCGATTCTGTGTGATGATTTGCACGACCCGTTTTACCTCCTGCTCAAATGCCATGTGCAATATGTCCCGATGGATGTCATGATTCTGGACACCGGCGCTGTCGGTCTGAAGATCAAGCTCGAAGGTGCGTATCGAATTTGGAAGCTGCTCAAAGATCGATAGGATACTCTCCGGGTTCTTATCGAGCCTTCTCCTGGCGACTCTGTCGGGGTCGTAGTTGAGCCAGAGGCGTTGGATCACACGCACGGTGTGAGCTGCGTTGATGACCTCCGGGTGGGCAAATAACGAGAGTATACCATCTCCTTCTTCATTCAAGAAGAAATTGTCGCCAATCCGAGCTGGGATCAAACACAGGCCGCTCGTGCGGATGAAGAGGCCGCCATTCATTGTTGGGTTGATCTGACTGGTGTAGGTGCGATACACATATTTAACGGAGGAATCCATGCCCTGACAGGCTTCGATCGCGCAAGACGTTGCTGACCGCAGCTCTTCCCACCCCTCAAGCAAAAAGGATCTGCATGTAGACAATCATGACGGCACTCAAGGAGTCCGATTGCCAGGCGCATTACGAAGCTTAGCATCTCGAACGTCGAACTGCATACTGTGGCTACCGTATTGGACTTGCACGCGGGGGGGGGGGGGGGGGTTCCAGAGCTCGTAATATATCATGTTGCGGAGCTCGCGAGGAAGATTCATAAAGTGAGGAATAACAGGGTCGTTGACGGTGAGGTCTTCTTGGAGAAGCATGGCAATTGCGGCTGCAGTGGATTGGAAGGTTGAACGATTAAGATTGGGGTGTGGGTTTGTAAGTGGATGTGTGCAAAGGTCAATTGATCTTCGCCAAAGTTTGGCATACAGAAGCGAAAGTGAAACGGCGACCCGCTTCCTTCCGCGTCAAGTACAAGCATACACAGCGTGTGGGGCAGCCTTAGTGAAGTGATTATGATTGATTCGTCAACTGACGAGCTGGAAGGCCTTGTTTGCTTTGCATTCCCATTCCATCTCCTCGATTAAAGCTGTATCTAGGCGCATGTGAAGAGTGTTGGCACACCTTGGCCTACCTCAGCACTCAGCGTTCCGGACCATCCGTTCTTGCACAAGTTCCGATACTTTGGCCGGTAAGGTACGATGGTCAACTGTTTCGTAATAGCATATTTCTCTTGCATGTTGATGATATCCAATTGGAAGAACTCGGCATAGCTTGAAGCTTCGTAACGGTCCAAGCAAAAAGCTACTAGTAATATCACTCCCGTACTTTCACGCTCTTCGCTCTATAGTCACTAACCGCAATGAGTAAGTATGACAGTCGCAGGACTCTGATCGGATTGAACGTTACATCTAGAGAGCGGAACACGTTGGCGTTCGGATCGAGCAGTATTTCTTCTTGGGAGGCCCATATCTGGAGGTGGTGCGGGACCCCGCGGTGGTGCAGGACCCACATGGAGTTGAGTCGCAATAAGTTCAAGGCTTCGAACAGGAATGACTTGCAGGTGAGTAGCCATTTGGGTATATCAAAAGTGAGGGGAATTTTGGCTGCTTCGATACAGTTTCAGTGCACCTTCGGGAGGATGCCGTTCAAGTGCGTTGAGACAATGCCGCTCGAGGCCCAAAGTGCGTCGTATACGATTTTGCGGAGTTCTCGGGGCAGCGAAATGGATGTTGGACGTGCAGTAGAACTGTCGGATGCTGGCTGAGTTGCTTCGTGCGATGTGCTCGCGATACTGGCGTCCATGTCTGTTGTGGCCTTCTTGTATGCTATGATGGTAGGGAGTTGGTTGAAATGTATGGGATGGAGAGGGCAGAGGGAAGTCGGATGTTGTAAGGTGGCATGGCATATCTTCAGCGTATGCAAGGGTCGAACCTACGGCAGCTCGGCAAGTGAAGGTGAAAGTGAACGATCACGTCATGTAAATTGTAGAAGGCATATGGCACTGTCTGATTCTGTTCGCTAAGGTGCCTTCCACCTCTTTGCTTCTGCTCATTGAAGAGATGCGCCCGACTCTCGTGTGCGTGAAAAGAACAGATCGTGGAGGCACGCCTTCGCCAGCCTTGACGCTGAATGATCCTTCCTCTCCAATGACCGTCTGCCCTACTTTGGTGACATGCTCCTCGCATACCTGTCGGCATGCTGGCCAGTAAGGTTCTGGGTCTCTAATTTGTTGAACGAGAAGAAACGTGTCTTGGATGTTCGTAAGGCCGAACTGAAAATTTTGTGCCTTGCCCGCCAGTGACCGGGCCAAAGGCATGAAGTGTTTCCACGCGTAGTCAGCTGAATATCCTGTGGAAAGAATGCCAGTTGGAATCAGCGAGTAAGTGATTCGAAAGACTTTGATGGGGATCATTGACGAGTACCGTGAGAACTTTATGTTGGTGTACGGCAGAGCTTTATCCTGTCGTGAGGCCCTATCTCCTATCAAGCTGACAGCCCACGTCGAGTGCACTCGCAGCTGATCAAAAGCTTCACGTTGAATGGTTTCAGAAGAGAGTAACCAGATTGGCAGGCATTTCACCTGGGACCTGTCGATTGATTCAACGCAGTCATAGCATATGTTCAAGTTCAGGTTACAGATCTTCGCGTTAATGACACGGATTGCTTTCCGAAGAACGGTGTAGATCATCTCGCGGATCTCTGGTGGCAGTGACATGGAAGCGAATGTCGAAGTGTCCGATGATGTTGCATAGCCGGCAACTTTGGACAAAAGAAGCGCGTGTCGCAATTCATGTTCCTTCACAGCTTTGAGCGCCATAATCCTGCGGCGATCAAGTGTGAGTGAAGACGTGGATTGTGTGGTGGGACAAGGAGAATTTTCATGACAAGAAAGGTGGCAAGAGCGACGCTGGTAGCTTGCACAAAGGCCAGGAGAGAAGAGAGCGACGGACCCCGAGGGACATCGGTCCCAATGATGTGGTTCAAATCGACCGCCTGCACACGGGCACATGCAATTATACTGACCCATCACGCTCTTGCACGACCTCATTCTCGAACTCGAAGCCCGCCCTCTTCCTCACAACACCGAACACGCTACTGCTGTCCAGAGCTCGGCCATTCTCACTGCTCCACTGCTTGGCCTCTTTGGCCGCTTCAACGTAAGCCTCACCAACATCCAATCTCATCCCCTTGCTCCTCGCCAGATCAACACCATGCTGCACATCCTTGATGCCCA
The DNA here is from genome assembly GCA_022225945.1 of Didymella pomorum. Taxonomy (NCBI): domain Eukaryota; kingdom Fungi; phylum Ascomycota; class Dothideomycetes; order Pleosporales; family Didymellaceae; genus Didymella; species Didymella pomorum. The sequence goes on along the minus strand of JAKJXN010000011.1, from coordinate 320,380 downwards.
GCTCCAGACTGCTTTGTGGCGTCTGTCCTTCCGCCGGCAGATAAGCGCCACTAGTCATTCTCTTCGAAACACCATATGCATAAGTGCCGAGATTTTGCTCAATGAGCGACTCTAGCACCGATGAGGGCAGACCAGACTTCTCAGCCAAAGTGTGCGCTTCGGAGATCAGGTACATCATGCCCGCAGTGAGCATGTTGCTAGTTGTCTTCAGCAGCAGAGCTTGCGCTGGATCTTCGCCCACACGAATGACTCCACGCGCGATGACGCCTTTCAGGTACGGCTCGATAACCGAGACGGCACTTGCACGGCCGGCGACAGCCACAAGGAGCTGACCTGCCTGTGCGACGGGCGTGGAACCAAAGACCGGAGCAGCGATGTAGGTCCCGCCGAGTTTCCCAAGTTTCTTTGCAACAGCCATTGTAGTGTCCGGATGAACAGTCGTCGTATCGACGAAGATCTTCCTCCTGAGAGAGGACCCAATAGTCGCAAACTGGTCGACAAGAGACTTCAGTGTATCATCATCGCTGACCTGCTAGCAAATCAGTATAGATGGTTGTCAAAAACCGATCGTGACTGACAGATATGAATGTTACCCTGCAATTCCACGCAACTTCGATAGCGTGATTATACGGTTCGCCGCCGATGTTTTTCAGTTCCTCGCCCTTGGATATCGTGCGGTTCCAATAGCACAAGCTCGGCTGCCCGGTAGCTTTGAGGTGCTTTTGAATGTTCTGGGCCATGGCCAGGCCCATTGAGCCCAATCCAATCCACCCCACTCGGGACGATTCATCTGCTGCCATGCTGCTCATAATGCCTCTGGCTGTTGTTCCGGGGGTTGAGGCTGTATATGAGTGACCAGTCTGAGCACTGTCACAGCTGTGGATATCGACGGAAGGTAGTCAGAGGTGACTCAGCCCTCTTGGACGCCGTACCCCACTAGAATGAACAGGGCAGGTGCTTGCCGCTGATCCTCTTGCACGGTTGTTAAGAGCGCCGTTTGGTAAAATCAACGTGTTGGAATGATGTTCGATATCCAATTTGTGTTGTGATATAATGATATAATGAACGCCTCCTAATGCTCGTCCTCCCCATCATGCCATGATATGCAACGCTAAAGAGCAGCAAGATCTCAACCCGTGCCAGATCCTAATGGTATCTCAAACAACACCTCTTCTCTCTCACAACTCCATGACCTCCTGGGCCTCCTCTACTGCGGGCGCCAATCGCCCAAAAACCTCTTTGATCTCGCGCGGATCCATGGTACCCACAAACGCCCGCTTGACGAACGTAAACCACTCTTTCGACGCCTTACGATGCTTCTTTCCCTTCTTATGCTTCTTATGTTTCTTACCCTGTGCCACGACACCGTCTTCATCTATTTCTTCCTCATCGAATGCAGACTCATCAATATCTTCTTCCTCGTATTCAACGTGTGCGCCCTTCGCACGGCCGCCCCCTATCTTCCTTGCGTACTCAACCCACCTCCTGACTGTGAGATCGGGGAACTTCTTCTCTTTGGTATCGTACTCCACTTCGTAGACGAAATCCTTCGGGTGAGGCTCCGGTCGAGGGTGCTTTCCGTTGTGATGCCCGTGCTTGCCTTCCTTCCAGCCTTTACTCTCGATCTCACCATCAATGCTGATCTGGAGACCGAAAATAGTGCGCGGGGCAAGTTCGTTTGCGGAAATCTCGTCGCCATTTACATTGAAGGCGCGATGCTGTTGATCCGTAAAGTCGTTGTTGATGCGCGTGAGGTTAGCGAAATATTGGGTATAACGGGTCCAAGTAAGCGGCTGAGGCGAGTACGCAGGACCAGGCGGTGCGGACTTGGATGGACTCTCGGGCACCTTGAATCGAAACTTCTTCGAGTGCTTAGCAGCCCTTTCTTTGTTCTGTTTCTCCTTGCGTCTGACCAGCGTGTCGACCTCCCTCTTATATTTCTCGTCATCAGAGAATTGGTGCTCGAGGAAAGCTTGCCAATAACCTTGAGGAGGCGCCGACGGACTCTGAACGTGCAGGTGCTCGAGTCCGGTGATGTTGTACTCGATGATGCGAAGTGTAGGGTAGTAATTTGGAACCACGCTGGGCGAGACGAGCGATGCGCTGTAACGCTGAGCGTACTTTCCTCCAATCTTCTCAAGATACTTCTTCTTCGCGCTTTTTCCAACATTCTTGCGCCTCGAGCTTGAGACCTTAGACATCAGCCAATCCCAGAGCGAGCTGTCGTCTTCCTCTTCGTCCCAATTGTCCGAATTCGCTCGTGTCTTCTTGTTCGAGTCTGAAAGAGGCGATGGAAGGTGCGCCCAGAACTCTCTCAGACTCAGCAGATAGTCTGACGCAGATGCAACTGTGACCTCGCCGTCGTTGAGCAGCTTGACTTCGCTATCAATATTTTTCGCCCGAGTCTGCGCAGCCATGTCGCCATTCCTTGTATGATCATCGATCTGCTCAAAGTCTTGCAGCATGAAGTGGTCGATGTTCATGTGCCCGTATAGCGAGCCCACGATCACATCGCGGTACTGCTGCACCCACAGTGTGTACTTTTGCCAGCAGGTCTCGTCCCAGCTCTCCTTGCTGTCCACTCGTGCCGGCGGGACGTGTCCCATGAGGATGGCTTTGACGCCGCGATCGCGCATGATCTTGAGTTGGATGCGCAGCCATTCCATGTGTTGGTAGCCCGGTTCGTGCTTGTTCGCGCAGCCGTCGACGCCAGAGTTCGAGGTGAAGAAGTAGCTGCCGGTTTATTAGCTAAAATCCAGCTTGTCCTCGAATTCGTACATTGTGTTCAAGCTGATCACAGCCAGCCTATTCGGAATGACCTCGACTGAGAACCAACCGCCCTGCTGGAACTGATGCCTTTGCGCTTCAGGAATGAAGCTGCGCCAGATGTCGAGATACTTCATCGTCCACTTGTTCGGCCCCTCGAGGAAGATGTTGTGCGGCATGATGTCGTTGTTGCCAAAGGTCGGCACGATGGGGATTACATAGTCATTGGTCCCTCTGCGATCCTCGTCAGACACGCCAAACACCTCCCTGAACTTCTCGACCAGAAATTCGTTCTGGCTTATGATCTGCTTCTGCGTGCGCGCATGCTTCTCGTCGTTGTCGTGCCGCGCCGAGTCGCCCGTCCAGATGACGAAGTCGATATCGTCCCTAACATTCTCCTTGATCCATCTGAAAGTCTCATTGACCAGCGAAAACGGGGAGTCGCAACCGGACGTCTCCGCGCCGTAGATACCTGCAGGTCCTCGCTGGCGGTGACATGCTGCCTCCGCCGTCGTGCTCGAGTACGTCTTGTAGAACGGATCTGGGTGGAAGTCTGCATCCTATGGTTAGCTCTCAAACCGCACTGCGCGCCCCAATAAAATCCCACAAACCCACCTGTGATGTGCAAAAACCGGCCTGTGAGCTTTCGCCCGCTCTGTGCTGCCCTGCCGTCAGACCCAGTCTCGCCCAGCGCGACTGCGGTTGCTGCGCTAGGCGGGGCGGCCATGGAAGCACCTCCCCAAACGAGCAGGCCGCATACAAGCGCGTCGCGAGGCTTCAGCATTTTGGCGGTGGTTCTAATGGGGATGTGGACACACGAGCATCTGGGGAGGGCCAGGTTCTATATTGACTCGCAAACTACGTCTTAGCACCCTGATGGTTGAGTTCGTGGCTGGCTCCCGAATCATTTGAAGCTCGTGCGGCCGTCTATCCCTGCCATTGGACGTCATTTTTCGCGACTTCTTTCTGCACTAGGCGCGCCTGACCGCCCTGGCCTCGACCAAGGTTGAAGGTAGCCCTTCCGCAGCAAGGCGATCGCATTCTGCGCTCGTGTGACTCCTGCCCGGATGTGTATGAACTGTGGATGGCACAAGACTGGGCGTATCACTGATCACCAAGCATATCACGGGCATGAGCGATTTATGTGTGTGACTGTAGGTTATTTCTAGGCAGCTGTGCCACCACTGGATGTAAATGCAGGATCTCGCGAGGAATATCGGCGCTATTTGACAGACGTGCCTTTGCCATACAGTGTAAGAATGATGCACGTGTCCATGCCGGATATCGTAAATGCTCATGCAACACCCCGCCTATGTTTTGTTCCGTGTGATGCGCCTTCTTCTGAACCCATGTAAACACCAAAGCGAGCTCGCGTGGAGCGGCTCATGCAGTAAAATCAAAGTCAGACGTTGCACGAGAAGAATATCTCGAGTAGTCCAACAACCGAACACCTACGCTATGCCCAAGAATGAAGACTGTAGATCCGCCATACAATCGAAAACGCCGTGTGAATATACTCTTATGTTAAACGCCGAAGCGTGCCTCCTCTTTAGATATGTTACGATTCGGTCTTTTGTCCGTTGCTCTGTTGCGGGGTTGCAGAAGACTGTTTGCCGTTCATTTCAGAGCTGCGCATCTTGCTGTACATGCCCTTGACCTGCGGGACGGTAACGCCGGTACGTGGCCAGTGGTTGTTAACCGTGTAGTTCCTGAGAGATAACGTCAGAAATTGACTTTCATGCATGCTAGCTGTTCGACTTACCACAGACGATCCTCGAGCTCTGCGTTGTCACGTGTCTCTGCGCGAATAAAATTGCCGATGGCGATCAACTCGGTCTTGAGAACCTTGATCATGATCTCCTTCTGCGGGTAGTTCTTTGCCGTAGCCTTCTTGAGACGGCTAAGATTGTCGCGTACAGGTCGCATTTTACGCTCCACGAAGTCTTCCGGCTTCTTCTCCTTGCTTGCCTTAGGAGTCAAGTCGACACTGCGATTCGGATTCTGGCTCTGACTAGGCGCACGTGGTCGTTCTTCTGAAGGTCGCGGTCGATCGTCCCTGGATCGTTGTCGTTCCAGATCCCCACTAGGCTTTCGCCTGAAGTCGGGCGTTTCTGTACGGTCGGGAATCTCTGACCGTCTATCAACGCTGCCCCGGTCATCGCGGCGATGTCCCTCTGAGGGCCTGTACTGATCGCTGTGCCTAGGCTTGTCGCGCTCGCGATGCTCTGATCGGCCCTCTGAGCGTCGACTCTCGCTGTTGCTATGGGTGCGCTGAATCGGACGAGCCATGTCACGAGCGCCAACCTTCCTGGCCTGACCTGGAGGTGCAGGGCTGGCTGAAACGCTGGACGCCTTGTCGGTACGACGGGCAGCGTTGAGGTGGTGCTTCTTGTTGTTGCGATGATGATTCTCCATAAGACGCTTCGCGTTCGGATCAGCACCAGTCTTGTCCTTGAGGACGGTAAGGAGATAGTTGGCACGGCGGACCAAGTGCACGGCACCAGGAGACTTGGCGTTCTTCTCTTCACCTTTCGTGCGCTCTTCTTTCTTGTCAACCCGGTGCTCTTCCAGGAAGAACTTGTCGGTCAAGCCAAGTTCTGGGTCGTCGCGGATCTGCACCCAAGCACCGTAACCATGACGAGAGATACCCACACTGAGCATACCGTCCTCCCGAGCACCCCAAGGGCAAGAGTAGCTGGCAGGCTTGATGGCGTCAGCAATGCGGAAGTTGTGCCAGTCCTGCACGCCCTGTACTGCTTCCTTGAGGATGCGCATCTCGACTGGACGATCGATGATAGTTTCGGCGTTGAGCTTCTTCACACCATTGAAGTCGAAGAGCACAGCCTTCTTGTCCTTCTTCGTAATGGCACGGTTCTCATCGATCTCCAGTTTCTTGAGCCTTGCCTGCTCCTGCTTGACGAGGTCTTGACTTGTAGTGATGACTGTGTTGAGAGTATTCTTGACAATATCAAGATCACGACCAACAAGCTTTGCGGCTTTGAGCATCTCCTCGGTACGCTCCTCTAGTGAGCCGTAGCGCTCGTAAGCGCGAACCAGGTTCCGCGTCTCCTTGGTGTTGAGGGGACGCTTCGGGTCACGCTTGACGTTCTCGTCCTCAGATGGCTCATCATCGTCGACGTCCACGTCTCGCGAAGCTTCCATGGCGCGCTTCTTAGCAGCACGTTGCTCACGTGCACTCGCAGCAGCCGCCTTGCGCTTACGTGGAGCGCTCTCATCAAGAAGCTTCTGGGTTTGCTCATCATCCTTGCGTTGCTGTATTTCCGCTTTGACGACCTCAAGCTCTTCCTTAGGGATGATGTCGTCCCATTCGAGGTCGATCTTGACATCAGTGTACTCGAAGTTTTTGAGGAACTCGGCGCCACCATCGGATGTCAGACCAGCTGCTTGCTCAGTCTTGTGCTCCTCGGCGTTCTCAAGGACGGAGTCAATGTCGAGCTCTTCAAGCTTCTTCTGGTTCCCTGACTGTTCGAACATCTTCTGACCGCGACGCTTGAGGATGTTATTGATGTCATCAGCAGAGTTGGGCTCTGCCACGGCGCGACTCATCTTGTCGTTCAATTCCTTCTGCTGACGATCCGTGACACCACGCTGGATGGTGATGAACTCGAGCATACGTTTGTTACGAGCGCGCTCCAGAATCTCTTCTTCGATTGTGTCCTTCGAAACGAGACGGTAGACACTGACAGGCTTTTGCTGACCAATACGATGAGCTCGAGCCATGGCTTGTAGATCTGCCTGAGGGTTCCAGTCGGAATCGAAGAGGACGACAGTGTCAGCCGTCATCAAGTTGATACCGAGACCTCCAGCACGTGTCGAGAGGAGGAAACAGTAGTCATCACTCTCAGGCGCGTTGAAGTGATCGATGGCGATCTTCCTGTCACTTGCAGGCACGGTTCCGTCCAGACGTTGGAAGGTGTAGTTGCGAAGCTTTAGGTAATCTGTCAAGATGTCCAGCATGTGAACCATCTGACTGAAGATGAGAACGCGATGTCCGTCCTTCTTGAGCTTGGTTAAAAGCCTATCCAAGAGCATCATCTTTCCGCTCGTTGTGATGAGAGCCTTCAGGGTCTCTTCCTTGGTGGCATCACCCTTGATGAACTTTGCCTCGGCGTTGGGGAACAGCAAGGCGTGATTACTGGCCTTCTTCAACTCCATGACGATGTTCAGCAGAGATTGCTTCTGGCCGGTACCGCCCTCGTTCAGTGCCTCGTAGTTGCGTGTGAGGATGTTCTTGTAGTACTCGAGCTGAATATCGGACAACTCGACGCGAAGGATCTTCTCAGACTTTGGTGGCAAGTCGTTCTCCACCTTCTCCTTTGTACGGCGGATCATGTAAGGCTGGATGGCATCGCTAAGCTCAGCAAGCTTGTGACTAGCATCCTCGGATGCCATGTCGACTTCTTCATCGACCTGGATCTTACCAGGCATGAGGAAGTCCATCAACGCAGAGAGCTCCCCCAAAGTGTTCTGAATAGGAGTACCTGTGATCAGGAGCCGGCTTGGTGCACTAAATCCTCGCAGCTTCTCATACAACTGAGACTCGCGGTTCTTCAGCCTGTGCGCCTCATCGACAGCCAAGAACTGCCACTTGATGCTCGACAAGAACTGCCAGTCGGCGAGAACATATTCGTATGTCGTCAACAAGACGTTGAACTTGATCTTCTTAGGGTTGCCATCGACGAGAAGCTCCTTGTCTCGAATGATGCTTCGAGCGTCTTCCCTGCCGGTGTAGATGACATAATTGATGTCAGGCGTCCAATTGTTGAAGGTGTCTGCCCATGCCGGCATGGTGGAGAGGGGTACGACACAGATGAAGGGTCCATCCTGGCCACGATCATGTCGCAACCAGTTCATGAACGACACCGTCTGCACAGTCTTGCCCAGACCCATCTCATCGGCCAAGATGACGTTCGTGCCCCTGCACCAGTTGTGCGCAAGGAAGTTAACACCCTGCAGTTGGAAAGGTCTGAGGCGGCCGAACTTAATGTAGTCGGGTTGCTCGTCAAGCTTCGCAAATCGTCGCCGCGTCTTGATGTTTGACTCGCTCAAATCCGAAGATGGACGATTGGAGGAGCGATCAAGAAAACGGTCAATTTCGGTCTGCGATAGGCTGCTCACTAGGGACGCAGGCTCCCATGTGCAGAACTCGTAGGTCAAGCCTTTCCCTATATACGAATTAGACGTTGTGAATGAAGGCAGCACATATGAATTACTTACACTTGACAAAGTACTCTGTCTCGTCTTCGCCATCTTGCGAGTCAATGACGCGCTCGACGACTTGGAAGTCGAGCTGGCTTTGACGTTCTGTCTCACGCGCAACCATGTGTTGCTCGTACTCCTCAGGCTCGGACTTCCTCTTGTATGTAGCATACATGTCGGCCATGATGGGGCCCTTGAAGTAGTTGTCGAGCTTGCGAAAGCCTTTGTATGTTGAGGCCGTCTGGTAGTCTTCCCACGTTGAGTGGTAGTGTGCCTTGTCTTGCCATTTAATCAAGTACTCGAAGTCCTTCTTCTGAGCGTACGAGGGGTCGACCTCTATGCCCTCAAGGGGCCGATGGTCGAGTATCTTGTCGATAATGGGACCGGTCTCCTCTGGCACGTTGGTCCAGTAGGCGGGCGTAGTCTCATCCTCGGACTCCAGGAAGGAGTCTTCATCCTCTTCCTCGTTGTAGTTGGTGGCTTGCGCGGTGCGTCTGGAGGAGAAGCGGACCTCCGCCTGCGATGGGGGTAGCGTTCCCTGGGCTACGAGCAGTTGCCGTTTACGGTCCTTCTTCGTGGGCATGCTGCGACGAGGGCCCTGGTAACCATCAGACTCAGACCCGGAGTCATTCGAGCGGTAGACGGGAGTTGCTTGCTTCGACGCTATGGCGAAGGGTCAGTATGACTCGAGATGAATTTTGATGGAACGACAAACCTTTGCGCGAGGCTGTGCGTTGTCGCTTACGAGGCACGTCAGAGCCAGATTCATCATCTTCGTCACTGCTATCGACCTAGGGCTCGTAAGTATCATCTCCTATGGCCCCGTGGGGGTGGCTTACTACTCGACGGTGAGGCCTGGCGCGTCCCTGAGATGAAATTAGCCTGGGAACATGGGAAGAGATGATGCCACATACACTACGACGCAGGCCATACAGCTCGGGATTTTGTGTGATGTAGTCATCCCCTTCTGTGCTAGCTTTCCGTTTTGACGGTCTGCTCGACTCTTGTGAGACTGAGCTGCGGGCGTCATCGTCACTCTCCGCCTGCTCCGGCGGCGGTGATTCAGAGTCGTAGTCGCCGTCCGCCTCGCCTTCAGCATCCACATCGTCAGAAGAGTCCGAGTCCTGTGCCATGACTACATCTTCGTCGTCGTCCTCGCCCGGCGCGTCGGCGTCGGAGGCTGGGTCTGCTACGGCGTCCTCGTGGGTATATGACATCTCGCTGTTGCTGTGAGCGGCCACGCCGTTCGTCACCGTCGTGTCGGCCGCGTACGGTGATCTGTGACCATTTGTGAGTGGAAGGGAGACCACATGGCCCGGTGAAGTGGGCATCATGATGGACGTGGCTGTGAGGGATAGTCAGCGTGATATCTCGAGATGCGCATGGGTCCAGCGGGCAAGAGCGGGTGCGTTGAACAGAGCAAAACTACGCGACTCAAATGGACCAGAAAGCAGCCAGTGATCAAGGGGAGCACTTCTTCAATGGAGGTCTGATGGATTGGGTCGATGGTTGATGGACGTGTGATGAAGAAGGGCGGCTGAGCGGTGTGGCTCTGTAGGGGGCCGGCGGTCGTAGAATGGTCGATAGAGGACGCGCTGGAGCGTTCGAAGCGTAGTACCGACCTGTAGTAGGTATCTTGGGCGTGTTCCTGGATGCAGTGACATGGATTCGTGATGGGATCGATGGACTTGAGCGAGGCCGGCGACGCGCTCTTTTTTCGCGCGTCGACAAGAGCAAGACTGGCAGGCAGGAAATCACAAGAGGGTGTACTCACAGTCCATGACGAAGCTGCCCTCAGGCTGGGGTGCCGGGGTGGGCGCTTTGGTGTGGTGAGGTATGGGGTAGTGTGTGAGAATCGGTATGTTCGCAGAGGGCCGTCAAGGCTTGGGGTCGACTGCAGCCGCGACTGGACCCACTGCGAGATGAGCCACCCAATCAGCGCCCGGCAGAGTCGCTGACAGCGGCCTCGCGTTGATTGTTCTCTGCGCAACGTCACAGGAAGAAAGCCCTGCGAACCTCTCCACGATCCCTCTCGCGCCTCCTCCACTCTTGCAGTCGTTGCAGCGTCATTTCTTGTCCTCTGCCCTGGTATTTATTTGGTTGCGCAGCGCGTTTCCGGCCATTTGCTCGACTCGTCGTCGCTCGCTGGCACACTTGAGGCCAAAATCCCACACCCCCGCCAATACCGCTTTTCGAAACTCTTTGAAGCCGCGTCCAGACGCCGCCAACCACCACCACCACCATGTCGGACAAGCTCACCCGGTATGTCGAAACGCTCAGAACGAGCACGGGGAATCTGACTGACATATGACAGTATCGCCATTATCAACTCGGACAAGGTACCCCGCGCTGCCCCTCCACCCACAAAATTTTGGCATGGCTAACGTGAGGTGTTCGTGTGTAGTGCAAGCCGAAGGTGAGTGCGAGAAACCCATACTCCAAGTCCGTGCGCTAACGAACACCAGAAATGCAGACAAGAATGCAAGAAGTCGTGTCCTGTCGTCCGTTCAGGCAAGCTCTGTATCGAAGTCGCCCCCGACTCCAAGATCGCCTTCATCTCTGAGCGCCTGTGTATCGGTTGCGGTATCTGCCCGAAGAAATGCCCCTTCGACGCCATCAACATCATCAACTTGCCCACCAACCTCGAGACTCAGGTCACCCACCGATACTCCGCGAACAGCTTCAAGCTGCACAGGCTGCCTATGCCCCGTCCTGGACAGGTGCTAGGTCTCGTTGGAACAAACGGTATTGGCAAGAGCACTGCGCTCAAGATTCTCAGTGGCAAGCTCAAGCCCAACTTGGGACGCTACGATAACCCACCTGACTGGGAGGAGATCCTGAAGTACTTCCGCGGATCTGAGCTGCAGAGTGAGTGCATTGAGGCTTCATATTGTGTATTCAAATACTGATGACATGCAGACTACTTCACCAAGATCCTCGAAGACAACCTGAAGGCCGTTGTCAAGCCCCAGTATGTCGACCAGATCCCTAAGGCCATCAAGGGCACCGAGAGGCGTGTTGGAAAGCTCATCGGTGCACGTTCACAAATGGAGAACCTTGACGAGATGATCGACGAGCTCGAGCTCAGGCACATCTTCGAGCGTGACATCGGCCAACTCTCTGGTGGAGAGCTTCAGCGTTTCGCCATCGCTCTTGTGTGTGTGCAGCAGGCCGATGTGTACATGTTCGACGAACCCTCCTCTTTCTTGGATGTCAAGCAGCGTCTTGCCGCCGCCCGCAAGATCCGTAGCTTGCTCCGTGATGACGACTACGTCATCTGCGTCGAGCACGATTTGTCTGTCCTCGACTACCTCTCCGACTTCATCTGCGTTCTCTACGGAAAGCCTGCTGTTTACGGTGTTGTTACACTCCCTCAGTCCGTCCGTGAAGGTATCAACATCTTCTTGGACGGTAACATCCCCACAGAGAACTTGCGTTTCCGTGAGGAATCGCTGCAGTTCCGTATCGCCGAAGCCAGTGACGAGTTCATGGTCGACCATGCTCACGATTACAGCTATCCCAAGATGTCCAGGACCCAGGGTGAATTTCAGCTGGACATCGAGGCTGGACAGTTCAACGATTCCGAGATCATCGTCATGATGGGTGAGAACGGTACCGGAAAGACTACCTTCTGTAAGATGCTTGCTGGTGCTATTCAGCCCGACGGTACGACCAAGATCCCCAAGATGAGCATCTCCATGAAGCCTCAGACCATCACTCCCAAGTTCCAGGGTACCGTTCGCCAGCTGTTCTTCAAGAAGATAAAGGCCGCTTTCCTGAGCCCTCAATTCCAGACCGACGTTTACAAGCCCCTCAAGATGGACGATTTCATCGACCAGGAAGTCCAGAACCTGTCTGGTGGTGAATTGCAGCGTGTCGCTATCGTCTTGGCTCTCGGTATCCCTGCCGACATCTACCTGATCGACGAGCCCAGCGCTTACCTCGACTCTGAGCAGCGTATCATTGCTGCCCGTGTGATCAAGCGTTTCATCATGCACGCCAAGAAGACCGCCTTCGTCGTCGAGCACGATTTCGTCATGGCCACCTACCTTGCCGACCGTGTCATTGTCTTCGACGGTCGACCTGCTGTTCACGCCCGCGCCCGCGCTCCTGAGTCACTGCTCTCTGGTTGCAACTCCTTCTTAAAGAACCTTGACGTCACCTTCCGTCGCGACCCCAACTCTTACCGCCCACGTATCAACAAGTTCGGCTCTCAGCTCGACCAGGAGCAGAAGCTGAAGGGCAACTACTTCTTTTTAGAGGAGGACGATGCTTGAAGTTTTCCAGGGCCACAAGTACGATGCCCCTCCCCAGCGCCGCCCTGATGGGCATGTAGCGATCAGAAGCACCAAAAGGGGTAACAAGAAGCGAAGCCTTCGTGCACACTCAACGTCCCTGGATGAGGAGCTTGAGTGTGAAGATGATGATGAGGACGACCAATAATCGTGATGGCGGTCGACCTCCTGCGCTGTTTGATTAAGAAGAGTCAAGCAAACAAGCAACCGATCAGCCCGGGTCAAGTTAGGTGGCTGCCATCAACCATGGTCAGATCAGACGAAGACAGATGAGTAGAAACAGACCATGCACGAGCCTGGTCGGTGTAGATAGTCACCGTACCTCAACAAACGAACCAAATGCCTCAAATATGCTTCGATTACTTGCGCATACTGTCTTAGTCATTGAGCCGTTCCAACACTCCCGCCAACTCTATCCCCATGCCCTCCTCAATCGACGCTGGCCCACTAACCTCCCCAACCTCGAACTCCACCCTCCCCTTCAGCTCCTCCAGCGGCTTCAGCAGCGCCTCCATCTCCTCTCTCATGCTCCACGCATGATCCCAGCTCACCCTTCTTATAGAGACAACCACGGTCCTCAAATCCCTCGCCTCATCCTTCAACAGACTAACCTGCTCATCCAGCCACTTCGGACTCATGCTCTTGACCATGATACTCGGCCAGGGATCAGACGGCGTGGCTTTCATCGTCCCAGGGAGTAGGAGCAGCTCTGCGCGACGCATGTTTGAAACGATGTGCTGCGTTGCAGAGGAGCGAAAGGTCAAGGTGCGAAAACTTTGCGCTACGAAGCGGAAGGTGCAGCTCGTGAAGTAGTAGGTTGATACTTCGCTGAGGAGGAGTCGGTTTGTTAGGAGCAGGGAAAGGGGTAAGAATGTTAAAGAGGCGGATGTGATGGGGGAAGGTCCTCTGACGGGGTAGGAGCGTGGTTCGAGAGTGCAGAGGTGGTCGTAAATTGAGTAGCGTAGCTCGAGAGGGAGGCGGAGGAAGGGTGAGGCTGAAGGCGGGCCCGCCATCTTGATTGTGATCTTCGTGTTCCCCTATTCCTCTTCAAGTGTGATAGGAAAGAAGTTGATGGCAATGTGGACCCTATTGCAGTTGTATGTCGTTTGATGTGCATGTCTGGGGATGTTCCAGTGCTCCGAGGACCCTGACGTGCCTAAGTGGGGCAGGCATGACGTGCAGACACCCGTGGACCCAGCCATTCGGTGTCAAAAGCCTCAAGGATGCAGCGCATCAAGATGATCGTTGATCTCCGTATCCGCAACGCGCATTGTGCAGATGGGGCACTCGACGAGCGTTCTCTTCTCGACGATCACAACGTCGTCATCCTCCACATCGAGATGCCGTTTCTGGCCTGCGCTGGAGCTTGCTAAAGCATCCTTTGCTATAGAGGTTTCATCCTCTTTAACCGGAGGCTTGGTCTTACCTGAAGTGTGTCCCTCAGCGTTGTCCTTCTTGAACGTTTCGATCCAGCTGTCGAGCTTATTCTTCTGACGGCCAGCTCTCTCCTGGCTGCTTAGGCTTTGGAGCTGCTTCTTCGTAAGCTCAGGCTCACTAATCTTTGTGTATGTTCCTCCACATTCAGCTTCGTGTCTTGACCACCATCTGTCCGTTTTACCAGGCGCTCGGTTCATACTACGCTTTACCTGGCCAAAGAACGGCGGCTGCGTCTGGCACGACCCGTCGCACTGCCAAACGTGTGTGCGGTAACTCTCCACCTCATCGTGAAAGGTGTGGTAGATGGTGACCTCGTAGTTGCCGTGGTTGTTGATAGCGTCAGCGAGTAGCTGGAAGCCCACACCATGACCTGTGCCATCGTCGCCCCTCGAGTGTTTCCACGAGGTCGTGATAAAGAAATAGGCGTGTATGGCCTCGTGCAGGAGCGTATTGATCGTGTCAGAACGCGGACGGTATTGCAACAAAGCCGTGCTCAACTTCAGACGAATGCGAGTGAACTTGCTCGTCGAAGGGTCCTTTGAAAGTTCACAGATGCCGGCACATCTAGGATAGAGTTAGCACGCGTTTCGCACGCAATTTTGGATGCACGTGGGCCGGCCCGGCTGTCAAGATGAGACATTATGCTCCGGTGAGACGGTCACAGATGGCATGCCAGCGCGACACATGGACACAACGCTTACAGAGTCAGTCGTGGCGACCAGACCACCTCGACTCGTGGCACCAGAAGGTTCCTGAAATACAGCTTATCGTAGCACCCGAACAGCTCGAAGACGTCCACGAACGGCTCTCCATTATTGAGGATGGCGTTGATCGCATGCAGTGCTTCCTTTTGCTCTGTCGATAGTGGGTCGAGTGTTGCAATGGCCTGAATCGCGGCCTCTTCATCCGTGATTGGCATTGGAACATTGGGCGAACATTCGAAGGAAGAGGCGCGTTTCAGGTGGGCTATCGATATCGTTCCGGAACACGAGCCGGTAGGGCAGGCATTGGCTGACAAGCATGGGTAAGTCGATGGGGATCTGGCAGGTCGGTCCGCCCGCTTAGGGCTTTAGCTGCGTGGAATGGCCATCTGCGCCCAAGCACACCGACTGTGTGCCTGGAGCCCCCTTGCAGTGCGCTTTATTGCAGCCCATTCCTTTTGTCGTGATTTCCCCTGGCGTGCACTATCCGCGGCCTCGAAGAATTTTGAACACGTCGAAAGGCTCTGCGCAGCGAACATAGCGATCATCCACGGCGCACACGTTATCGATGGATGACGCAGTCACACAGACACGCAAGTCCACAAACAACCCGAGCATACAGCAAGCACGCCGAGCGCACACACACCCCAACACGCCTGCGACGAAAACCTCACGTACGTCCCTCGATCATCACACGCATGCGCGCGCTCGCAGTAGAGTCTGAACGAAATGGCGGCCGTCGATACTCCACGGTCGGTTGATCTCGTCCGCACCGCTTCGCAGACCTCGACCCTCTCCAATCCTAGAAACCGCAGCATACAACGCGTGCGGCCAAGCAAACGAGCCTCCAATGCTTCTCTGAGCCGCAGTAGAAGCAGACACCCCTCTCCGCCCGAGGACACTAAGAGTCTGACCTCGTTCCCCTCACTATCGCCGAGTCCCGAGGCGTCTCCAGTACAGTCGCGCATCAATGGCTGGTTTCGCGCTACCAGTGGGGTGGTAGACGAGATTGTGAAGAACAGTGACAGCAACACTGTAGCATCGCCGGACACGGTCAAGGCGATACCGCCGGCTGACGCGCCTCTCAAGAGCCCCCTACCCTCGTCTACAGTCCGAAAGGTTACGAAATCGACGCAGCAAATTGTGGGCAGTTTGATGGGCGCACCGTCTGCCAGGGACCGCTCAGCGCTGTTCGATGACACACCAACCGAGCCCTCGAAAGTGCCTGGCAACCTGCACTTCTCCACAGACCAGAACATCAAGGATGCAATCGATCAGGCAGGTGCCGTTGCACTTGTCAGGCAGCTGGCTGGCGATCTGGCGCAAAGAGACGCGCAGATCACTGCACTGCGACGAAGAGCTGAGGAGCGAGAGCGGATCCTGAAGAAGATGCTGCAGGAATGCGAGGTTTCGAACATGGATATCGAGACTAGACTCCGCGATCTCGAGAGGAGCAGAGAGCAGACGAACGAACTGACGAAGCAAAGAACCAGAGGTGATAGTGCGCTCTCAGGTCTGCACCCAGATGACCCAATGGAGGACAGGCTCGCACGAGCCATGGAGGATGAAGTCGCGCAGCAGCCCGACGCTCTGGGCATCGACACTGCGAGTTCAGCACCAAGGACCGATGTGGCCTCAATCTACTCGACTGCTTCAGATGCACCTCGCGAAACTGCGAAAGCCGGATGGAAGATCAACATATGGAACAACGGGAGTAGGAAGAGCAGCAGAGCACCCTCACTCGCGAGCATGGTCGACAGGGAAGCGTCGAGTCTATCGGGACAATCGAGGTCTCGAGCCAACAGTGGAGCCAAAGCACCTCGTAAGGCCCTTGTGAATGACCTGTTCGTGCCTCCTGGCTCGGACAAGGGAGGCAACGCGGTCCCTGCGCTGCGGCGGCTACAGAGTCATGATCAGGGCGGTGAGGGCTCGAGTCGCCGATCCTCATCAGTATCCGTCGCCAGCTGGGCGCTCAAGATGATCGCTGGGAACAGTCAGGCGGCCAGCACGAAAGCCAGCACAGTCAGAGGACGCAAGCGTACGGACTCAAAGGATGCAGACCGCACACCATCTGTAGTCTCAACACGGACCACACAATCTGCCAAGTCGTCTCTTGCAAATGTGCAGAAGCGAGCCCTCGGCCCAAATGGAACCATCAAAAGTATTGCGGGTGATACACCCAAGATCGGCTCCAGCATTGCGAGTCCGAACCCATCTCGTGGCATGAGCAACCTCGGCCCTGTTGAGATGGACCGCATTCTGCCTGAGAACTCTCGACCACCGACATTAGTCCAGCACCACAACCGTTTTGTAGGAAGCAGCGAATACCTGACCGATCGATTCGGTTTCATTTACGATCAACGCCGCAAGAAAAGGCAGAGTGAGGCCGCTGCTGCTCTAGCCCAACACAAGCGGAACGACAAGATAGAGTCACTCGGAGGCGGTCGGTCTGCTGTCAATCTGATGGGACTAGATGAAGAGAACGAAGACTCAACGACAGCTGCAAGCGGCGACCCCTCACGACCATCTAGCTCAGGCTCGGATGACCTGAGTAACAAGCCGGTGTCCAAGTCCTGGGTTGATTACCTCAAGCTCTCTACACAGCCCACTGAGCTTCTCTCCCACACACCCTCAGCTGCCCCTATCACAACTGTGACATTGGAGGTGGCTGAAGCTGATTTCACGAACCTCAAGAGCCAGATCACGATGACCAAACGTGGCTCACTGCCATCGACGAGCGCAAACCCGGAACCTGCACCTACTCGTGTGTCTTCGAACCATGCCGAACTTTCTGTCATTACCCCTTCAGCGCCTACAACTCCCATCAGTCCGTACCCACCTTCTCAGGCTGACCCTGTGAAGTCGCTGCTGGATCAGATGAGCGAGGTTCACGATACAATCCAGAAAGAGCGAACGCAGATCTGGAACGAGTTTCAGAAGAAGAGTCGAGCACAGCAGAAGCGCGAGGGTGATGCCGCTGCCGAAAGTGGCTCAAAAGCCATGCCTGAGACCCTTCTGAACGATGGCGAGATCATTGGCATTGCAAGCCTAGGCAACAAGGGAAAGGTCGGCCGTGCCAAGTGGCAGGAGTTCCGACGTCTCGTTCTTGGTGGCATACCGGTCAGTTACCGGGCTAAGATCTGGGCCGAGTGCAGCGGCGCTTCCAGTCTGCGCATTCCTGGATACTACGAAGACCTCGTCAACAACGGCGAGACCGATCCTTCAATCGCCACACAGATCGAGATGGACATCACACGAACGCTCACTGACAATATCTTCTTCCGCACAGGGCCTGGCGTTCAGAAGCTGAACGAAGTTTTGCTTGCATACTCGCGCCGCAACCCCGAGGTTGGATACTGCCAAGGCATGAATCTCATCACTGCTTGCCTTCTGCTCATCATGCCTACCGCTGAAGACGCGTTCTGGGTACTAGCTACCATGATCGAAAACATCCTACCTCAGAACTACTACGACCAGAACCTACTCACCTCTCGTGCGGATCAGACCGTCCTGCGTTCATACGTCGTCGAGCTGCTGCCCAAGCTGTCCGCTCACCTGGATGAGCTCGAGATCGAACTCGAAGCTCTGACCTTCCAGTGGTTCCTGTCTGTGTTTACTGACTGCCTCTCTGCAGAGGCGCTCTTCCGCGTCTGGGACGTCGTGCTCTGCATGCACGATGGCTCCACCTTCCTCTTCCAGATCGCCCTTGCCTTACTCAAGCTCAACGAGAAGGCGCTGCTACAATGTGACGCACCTGCTGGCGTCTACCATTACATCAACCACCAGATGACAAACCATGCCATCTCCATCGATGGTCTTATCCAAGCCTCTGACGCTCTTGGCAAATTCGTCAAGCGCAAGGACGTTGAGGAGAGGCGCGCACGTGCTGTTGCCGCGGAGGAGGAGCTCATGAAGCAGCGTGAGGAGTCACGACTCGAACGTGCCAGAAAGAGGGCTAGCAAAGCATCAGCGACCACTGAAGAGCCGATGTCGCCTGTCACGCAGGAGGACGCGAGATCGATATCTGCGAGTCTCGATGCAGAACTCTCGATGAACACAAGCCCAATGCGCACACCACTATCTGGCCATAGCCAGCGCAGCGAAGAGGAGGAAGACGCCGAGAGACTAAACCGCGAGCTTGAGCTCACCGAGCGCACACCTATGCCTATGGAGGAGGAGTTTACGTGGCGAGCGTGATAGAACACCGGATGCGTTGAGCACAAATACTTCCCTTTCTGTCAACCACATTGCATCGTTTGGCGCTATACATTGGCATATTGCTTGACTACGGTAAGCACAGCATATATATACCCCTTTCCTTTCTTTCCATACAGATGCTGCATCTTGTTTTGGGCGCCAGATACCCACACCTTCCTTTACTGTTCGAGCGATCTGGTCTTCAGGTTACGATTGGCTACCTTTGTTGCATCAAAATACAGTTGCATCAAAATACAGTTGCATCAAAATACAGTTGCATCAAAATACAGTTGCATCGTTTCAGCGATGCGCTCTCTGTTTGTGTTACCTGATAAGCTTCTCGTTCAGCTGAATTCATGATGTAGTACAGCCATGTTTTTGTAAGGTCTGCGACCTTCTCGAGCTTACGCGTCAGGAAGCGGTGATGCCCCGCGCTGGTGGTGGCGGTGCCCTCAGCCTGATCGCTTCTTGTATGACAGGCGCATCCCATTTTCGATCTCTATGAGGGAATGTCATCCTCTCACACAACGCTTGTCGAGCGACTTCTACATTTCGACGTAAGAACCGGTGCCTTCGCCCTCGTTAGCTTCTGGGGTCGCCGTAAGCCGCCCTACGCCATCCTCTCCCATACCTGGTATAAAGACACCTACGAAGTCTCCTACAACGATATCATCAGTGGAACGAACTACACCAACAAGCTCGGCTATAGCAAGATCCACCTTTGTTGGGAACAGGCGAAGCGGTATGGTCTTCATTACTTCTGGATCGGCACATGCTGCATCAACAAATCAGACAGTGCAGAGCTCTCGGAGGCCATAAACTCGATGTTTCGGTGGTACAAGGACTCAGTTATCTGCATCGT
Organism: Didymella pomorum; assembly: GCA_022225945.1. Classification (NCBI taxonomy): domain Eukaryota; kingdom Fungi; phylum Ascomycota; class Dothideomycetes; order Pleosporales; family Didymellaceae; genus Didymella; species Didymella pomorum. Next base: position 300,902 of record JAKJXN010000011.1, on the reverse strand, counting down.
CTATATGTCGGATTCTATACAAGCAAAATGGGGGAGTTCCAAGAAAGCAGATGGTTCACACGCGGTTGGACCCTTGAAGAGCTCCTTGCTCCAACATCAATTGAGTTCTTTGCTGCACAGAACAGATCCCTTGGAACGAAGTCGAGCTTACGCGATCGATATCGCGTTGTACGGGAATACCTACATCAGCTTTGAAATCATTTGACCCAGCATGTTTCAGCGTGGACGAACGCATGAGTTGGGCCTCTGGTCGAGCGACAACACGTGAGGAGGATGAGGCATACTGCCTGTCAGGCATCTTTGGGAGCTTCATGCCACCCATATATGGTGAAGGGCGGGATCATGCCAAACACCGGCTGTTGAGGGAGGTCTCTTAGCATCCTTACCATCTGCCTACATTTGGCATGACTGGCTAGGACGGGCATTTTATCAAATTCAGATCCCTTCGTCCTGCTCAGCCTGGCCAGTCGGTTCATTTCTTCAAATGCTGAATCCGGGGTTTTGCGTTCGGTTCGCTAATTCTTGGACGCTCCTTGCAGCTTCTCAGCTCGCTCGCTTGACGACCAACGCCGACCTGCACACACTTCAGCGACAATCACTCATACATCGCATTCCAGCGACATGTACTCCCACCTTCTTATTCGATAGGCCAAGGAAGGCATCGCGCGTCTCGCTTGTGCATGCAGTGTCTGACAGGGGCCGACATTTGGGGGCCAACCCCCACCTCTTGTCTATTTATCGTCTTCCAGCAAATTCAGAATTCCACATCTACTGCCCAACATATTCTCACTGATCCTACCTTGTAGTTCTAATTTCGCGTCTTGGCAGCAGTACACGTAGGCATCACTACCTTCACCTCATACGATCCGTTTACTCCACCTGTTTCCCAGTCGTCGCAACGACACTATCCGGTGCACCTTCTCTATGAGATACACGCCTCCAGATTCTGGCGGCGACGATGCAGATATCTCTTATGAGGCGATCTCCTATGCGTGGGGTAGTCAGCAAAGCTCTTCGGACATCGTGTGCGACGGTCTACGGCTTCGTGTACCTGCAAGCCTAGCTGTCATCCTGCGATGACTGCAGCGGACTGGAGAACCTCGAGTTTTGTGGGCAGTTGCTGTCTGCATCAACCAGAGAGACTTGATTGAAAAGAGTGCCCAAGGCAGGATCATGGATCGTATCTTCCAGCAGGCAGCTCGCGTACTTTTCCGCCTGCGAGCAGAGAGACCGCTCACCCATACGCTGGGTATTTCTCAGTCACTTCTTGACTCCTTGAGGTACATTCTGACAGTCCACTACCGCGCTACGGAATTCATCAAAGTTTTTCGAGGTGGTTTCACGGGAAAACGAATCGAAGACAGCTACATCATCGTCAGACAAGACAAAACAGGACAGGACAGAGCAGCTTGGGAGACGGGGAAAGAGGTTCTGAGCTTGGACTGGTTCCACCGAGCTTAGACAGTGCAGCAGTTTGGGGTTTCCAAGGCTGGAATCTTCATTCACGGCTCCGAAGAGATTCTCAAAGACACACTGCTGACGTTCGTCACGATCTGCAGTAACTTCGGACCAGCTGTCTGCCATCCTTTGGTGTGACCGCCGAAGTGCAACAAGCCTACAACATGATGAGTGCCTACACCATGTCACACATCAAGCTTCAGTTGAGCCCGTTTATGGCTTGTGTCAGGAACCGATGGAGGCATGCGAGTGGTCTATCGTTCCTGCAAAAGCTCAATAGATTACGAGATAGTGGATGCCAAGCAACACTGGATGCCAATCAACTTTACGCATTCCTTGGATACCCTTGTGCGGTTGCCAGTGGGTCGGCTCCCGTCACCATCGACTACACTTTATATATAAAAGATATTCCTGAATTTCGCTCAAGCTTGCATCAACAGTGATGACGGCCTGAGCGTCTTATCCAATGTCACCCATCGAAACGCCGAAGACCTCGAAAACGGTATCTCCTGGGTCCCAAGATGGGATATCGCCAAGCCGTACGTTGACTTTGGAGGAGCACTAGGGTCTCACTTCTACAGCACCGAGACTAAGGGCCGTGACACTTAACCTGTTTTTGGTACTGCAGATTTCTTCAGGGAGACCCTACAAACCGAGGGCTACGGTGTCGGCAAGGTCAAATCGGTCTTTGCCCCTTGCCCCGAGCATGTATTCTACCGAGAGAGTTTCTGGGAAACGTGGTGCATCTTACGTAAAGCAATAATTGCTGAACGGGCGGAAAACCTACTCCGGAATTGTGATCAGACTTTGGACAGGCGGACACATTTGGCTCTGATCGTCGGTAACTACACCAGCAATGTTCCAATTCCATCACTCGGACCTCGTCATACGAAAAATAGAGATAAGACCCCAGCAGGGATGGGAGACAGGAGAGAGACTCAAGAACTGGTTGATTGAAAAGGTCAGCGAGAACGCTCAGAGGTTCTGTCGTGGAAGAAGATTCTTCATCACCGACAATGGACACTTCGGGTTCGGGCCACACATTATGCAGGAGGGCGATTTGTGTTGCATATTGTACGGCGCAAACCTGCCAATGATACTGAGGGAGGCTCACACAGACACGACGCGTCTGGTAGGGGAAGCTTACGTCGAAGGCATCATGTTTGAAGCAGAGCAAGATCGGTACAAGAAGCAGCGATTGCGTCTGATCTAAAGGTGTCGGTTCCTCACGCTATCAACCGAACTTGTCTGCAGCATACGTATGACAGCTGTGGCATTTGTTGACAGATTGTGCTGTTGATCGTGGAGAGCAGCACTCATAGTAGGGAGATGGGTCCGTCAGTCATGCTCAACATTTACCTTGGCCATAAATTCATTGCATGTGGTATTCTTACTCTGGCCCTGGGTCGATATATAATCCAAACCAAAAAAATCCGTAGATCGAAGGGTAGGCAGGTGCCTGTTCTCCAAAGTTTATTATACATGCACAGCGCGCGGTTGGCCCCAACATCGTGCGGTCGCGCTGTTCTCATCAAGCAACGCAATCTGCGAGTTTCCCGCGATTCGAGGCGTTCTATAGGACTCACTTGTCTGCTCTGCTATGACAATCCCAAAGTTCGACAGGGTCACCGGTCGTCGCCGAGTTGGAACGCTTGGTCTCGTAGGTAATCATCGAAGCTCGACTGTATGCGCGATTGCACAAGCATGAAGAAGTCCTCCATTGTGATGCCTCCCTCGACAGTGTATGGCGTCCATGCCTTGCAACGGTATGAAGGGTCGAAGGTGAAGTCGCACTCCATCGTGATGGTGTGTGCAGGTGGTTGAGATATGAGCATCCTCCTCCAGATTGCCCCTGGCAGACCTCGCGCGGTTCTGCAGAGTGTGGCTGGATCTTTGCGCCTAGGCTGTTCGTCGGGTGTGGTAGGAGGGCTCGATGCGTCCAGGGACTGCGCAGAGCGGAACATGCTTTGAAGGATTGGGTTGAACACGACATCGTCTGCAGAGAGCCTTGCTCGCTGAAGTCGGGGTGGGTTATTGTACGCCTTGGCTTTGTCTATCCAGAAGATTGGGCGCAATTGACGCTGAACTCCTCGAAGTCTGCGTGTGTCTATGACGAGCTTGAAGACGAGCGCTGGACCCTCACTCACGTCCTCAACGCTCGGACTGAGGAAAAGCGCCTGCTGCAGCTGCGGGGACCGTGAAATGGCTGCATTCCAATACTTGGACACGCGCAGGCACCGAGCCAGGCTCCAGAAGTCGAGGTGTCGCAGTATTTCTTCTAGCACCTCTGTGGGCAACGGGCCCAGGGCGGCGCCTGCAGCGCCGCTGTCAGGCGAGGCAAGTGAACGACCGGCGTCATCTTTCCCCTCCAGCGCCGACTCGATAATGGTATCGTGGTATGTGTCTCTTAGATATCGACAAATAGACTCGGCATACGCGGCGCGGCGCATCTCAGGGAAAGTAAAGGTGCATAGACACGCGCACAGGCGTGTCTAAAGAACGCAACACTGCTTGAAAAACAGTCACTCATTGATATCGCAATAGAAATGAACGCCCCAAGGGCCAAAGTAATGCAAAATGGATTAGTACATGACTGCATGTGCCGCCATTACGACTAGAGAAGCCATTGGTGGGTCTCGGGTCATTTTACTCCTCGTACGCTCGCCAAATGTACGGGTGTTGCTTTCGATCCTCAGTGAGGTTTGGGAAGGTACGAAGATCGAGAAACGATCGTCGGTGGGGAGGCGGTTTATACGCCAAGTTGAGCTGACTTAGCAGGAATTTAGCGTTCACTTCAACCAGGGTCTACGGGCGCTCCTCCCGACCAATCACCCGCATGCCTGCCTGACCTCAGTGCTGCAAGTACCTACTTGAATGCTGTTCAGCCTGCGGCGACTTCACTATACATCGCCGCGGTTGCGACGCAATGCACCATTACCAGCACATCGCCCTTGCCTGACAGGGGCGCCCGGGTATTTACGTCACCGCGCTTCCGAACCCCAATCTTCCGTCATGATCTGCGCTTCCAGAACAACATCAAACATCATGTCAACATTCGACACGCTGCCACTTGAGGTACTGTTCCGCATCCTGGACTTTGTTTCGAACCCACTTGACTCAAGCTCGTCTTCCTTTCAGCCGCTTAACAGCCTTGCCGCGGCTAGCAAGCATTTCGACTCGGCAGTAGAGGAGTACACACGTGCTCTGCTAAAGCAACATGCCGGCTTTGCGCCCAAAAAGAAATCCAGGACTTACACAAGCCGCAAGAAATGGCTTGCCGAGACTTGCCAGCTCTGCTACAAGACAAGCAAACGGAGATCGACGCTTTGGAGCATCCTAACATGCTGCCTGGCATGTGACAAGAAGCACTTTCCGAAAGTGGTAGGTCGCGCATACTGAGTAATGCTTGCTCGACTTCAACTAACATCTGATAGACTATGACCGACGCCATGAAGCAGTACAACCTTTCTAAACTTGATATTTTCACGCCAAACCGCTTGCACCCGACGCTCCCACCCTTAGCACATGGGGAGTACTCGGTAATGGGCGGTGTCGCTACCAGTATGTCTCAGTAACGTTGCATTCCGTAGGCTCTGCTGACAACTTAGTGATCTACAAGCCCGACCTGATTGCACGGCGACGGTACATGGGAAATTTGCTTGGTTTTATGGAGGGTATACATATCAAGTCCATTAAAAAGGCACAAAAACGAGTCAGGCGTCATGACCAGCTGATGGCACACATGGAGACTGCCTACTCCGCTGCACGCAAGACATGGTACTACAGTCCGGTGATCCAGAAAGAGGGACAGTCTCTGAAGAAAAGCTTGGAGACAAAACAGAGTCGAGACGAATTCGTGCGGAAGGCTTTTGAGGTAGAACGGGCCGAGAGACATGAAGAGGAAGAGCTGGAAAGGCGCAGTGAGCACCAGACGAAGGAAATGCTGGCACAACAAAGACACAAGAAAGAACATATGGAGCAGCATCGAGCTGCTGAGCGTGCTCAGGGCGCTTCGCAGGAGACAGCCATTGAGCTTGACTGAGACTCTGCTGGAAGACACTATCACTAAAGCCGGGCTTCTCCAGCTGGCGTGAGCGATGCAACACTGATTATGCTGCATCAAATTCAACAAAGGCTAATTACGAAAGTCTCACCGTAATCAACCACGGATTGCACAGAATCGAATTGAGGGACGCTAGCCTTGCCAATTAGCTCAAACAACCCATCATGGACCGGCATGACCACGAAGCTCAGTCCTTCCTTCTCGTACCCAATGAGCACATCGCCTTTGCGCATTGCACGTGTTCCAGTGCCAACTAGTCTGCCACTGGCAATGAAGGGTTTTGTACCCTTATACACTGTCTTCCGTATGCACTCCAGTACAAACATGATACCGTTTGGTTCTGGGTAGAGGTTGACATCGTTAAGAGTCGGTGTACTCGAAGACACCACCTATTTGCCAAGTCCAATGCTGCTGTTGATCAGCACATTCACGGCAATGTCTCTGATATCTTCAAGGGGTTGACGCTCGCGTTTCGACACAACAATTATCTGATCGACAAGCATTGAAGTTGCTTCTTGAATCTCTGATGGCGTTTGTGTTGCGCTTCCAGTATCGATGTCGATGTCGTTCACTGGAGCGGACTGGAGTACCGTAGCGTGTGCGAGTCTTTCGAGGAGTTTTTGTCGGTCATCGATGGCGGGAATTTGGGTCGCGAGGAACGTATTGACGTCTGAGAGATATATTGACAGGCGTGCCATAGTGTCTAGTACTCCTTCTTCTGGTGAATTGTCCCAGAAGCCTTTAAAGAGTATCAAGGTTGGACACTCAATGTTGATGAGCTTGATCCTACCGAAGTCTCGAACGGATGATCTCAAGACAGTGCTTATTGATGCAGTGCAAGTTAGATCGAATTGTGCATGGCTGGGGCTGTCAGTAGGCGGCTCAGACGTGATGTCCAAATCGTCCAAAGATCTCCACTGCCCAAGACGGAAGTGTCGGCGATGAAGTACGCGAATAGTAGAGAGTCGCTGTCTCAAGGAGGCGAGAGCCGGTATATTGCAAAAAGAAATGTGTCGCCTTAGCATACACATCTGTGCAGGACAATGTATAGTCAGGCCGGATTCCGACCGGATCAATTCGGCTCAAGCGAGCGATTCCAATAAATGCGTAGACTTCGTCGCGAGGGTCAGATGCATCTAGTTGCCGCATACTCGTAGTTATATCTTGGACCAGATCCCAAAGGGTGCCAAGGCCAAATGGGTTTGTTCAATCCCTTGGTACCTCGATCGTATAGAACAAGTGCAGGGACGCCAGCCGTGTCATGGCATGCTCGTGTGATGTTGCTGATTCGTTTCGTGTAAAGTTGACTGAAGGAGCCGTCGTAAGGTTCCGAAAGCAGTCGCTCCCCTCAGACTGTGAATATTGCCTCGCATAGCCGGAGACTGGCCACGGAGACTCTTGCACTAATGGTTTGCTGACCGCAAACAAAACTCTGGTTCGGCGATAGTAGAAGCTCTTGGAGAACCCAGCTCATCGATCGCCATGATCTCTACATGAACGGCTCGAGCATTTCCAGCGGCGGTACTCATGGGGTCTCAATCTTTCGAATAACTTGATTGATAAGGTGGCCACCTTGGGACTCCCGAGAATTCCATGTCCATCTTTCGTAGCCAAATTCGAAGGTGTCATTGGCATTACGGCCGTTGTGGAGATTGATAATACCGTGTTGTAGCGCACGGCGCCCAAATGCTGAGAACGATCGAATGGCCTCCTCGGAATACCTAGATGAAGTCCCAAGGTAGATGTATGTCTTATCTGCACGAGAATAGGTCTGATCCATCATCTGCACTTGCCAGCTCTTCTCCACGTCGTTAGCTTGATCTATAAACACAGCATCTAACCATCTGGGCAACTAGCGTTTCGTAAGCTTTGTTATCGACGGCTTTAGACAAGTTAAGTAGTACCGAGTCGATGATAGCTACGTGCGTAAGTGCGCCGAGAAGATTCGCCGCAATGGTATGTGTGACCCATCATTGAGATAGACAGAAGATACAGCCTTAGGGTCGCCCCAGACGTACGACAGTGCACTATACCGCGGCGCTTCCAAGGGTGATACACTGTCGAGTTTCCCCCTCAGAGCAGGTGCTGCATTACTCGCTGGAAGCAGAGGTCTGTCAAGATACAACAAGCGTATCTGGTTTCGTTCATGATCGAGAGTGCTGAGAATGTGCTCTCTGTGCATGATATTAGTTCCTGTGCATACGTATAGCCATGAGAGGTAGTTGCTGGTCGCACAAGTAATGGAGTGAGCCTCGTGATGGATGGCGGGGTACATGCCTGCTCACTCGCTTCCGAAGCCCCATCGTTCCTTCCTACGCTTATGTGCTTGGATAGCGAAGCCAACATGGTGATCTGTTCGAGTCAATGAAGAATGGGTATGTTTGATGCCAAAAGAGTTGATTGCGCCAAGTTCGACAATCCTAGATGAGCATATCGCTGGCTTCCTAGGTCCTCTGCTCATGCTGTCTTCTCTTCCATACCGTAGCTCTCGTACGGAAAATTCTCCAAGCTCTTCAGGTACCGCCCCCAACCATCATCGATCCCACCAGGCATACCGACCTGCCTCTTGCCCTGCTTGACTTCGACCTCGGTCTTCTGCAATTGCTGCTCCTCATCTTCCTTGTGCTCGCCGGTCAATCCAGCCAACACCTCCTTCTCTTTGCCCTTGTACTCAACCAGCAGCTCAGGGTGAGGTACCCAAACAGCCTGCATGCCCGCTCTCCGCCCCGACTCGACACCAGGCACGCTGTCCTCAAACACTAAGCACTCCTCTGGCTGGATCGGTGCCTCGCCCTTGGCCTCGAGCGTCTTGTTGAGCGTAGAAAGCGCAAGCAGGTAGATGTCCGGCGCCGGCTTGCCACGACCAGCAGGTATCCGTGGGTCATCACCGAGGACCTGGTGCTCAAGCTCGAAGTTCTGGAAGAGGTCGCCCAGGTGTTCGCTCTTAATCTTGAAATTGTTCTTATTGCTGCTTGTTGCCAATGCCATGCGCACACCCCTCTTCTTCAGGCCTGCAAGTAGATCCATCACACCTGGCAGCGGCTTTGTGTTGGGGAACAGCTTTACTTGCAGCTCCCTCTGCTCTGCGAAGAACTGGTCCTGATCGATGGGAAGTTGCGCCCATGAGTGGAAGATCTGGCCAGCTTGCGGGCCTGGGCGGCCTTGTAGTTGGGCCTTGATGGACCATGGTAAGTTCGGCTTGCCATAGCGTTTGAGTATTGTATTCGTGACCTCTGTGTAGATATCTTCCGAATCAATGAGCAGGCCGTCCATGTCGAACAGTGCCGCGCGAATGCGGGGTGGTGGGGTGATTCTGCCTGAATTAGCATGCTAAGCCATAGATGTGGTACTTGAGCGCTGAATTAGCATACTGTGAGCTCATCTTGAGAGTGCAGTGATTGTTGGAGGTGTCTATGGAGAATGTTGACAGTTCAACGCACACTTCCCCAACAGTGAGTCGCAGTCCCCACGAACCGCGGCTACTCGTTAGCGCTTCAGGGGTCGATCGACGTCACTGTCAAAACATTATCCCACATTGAGAAGTGTCGACACAGCACCTTCCCAACCTCATATCACACGTCCCTCCCACGATGCCTCCGAAAGAGACCGAGCCAGTCACGAAGGCAAATACAGACGCCACGTACGCTCCCGAGATCTTTCCTCCGGACGAAGAGAAGCAGCTCTTCGAGGAGTCCAACACCGAAAAGACCTCCGCAAATAAGACCTTCACTTCAGGCAACTACAACTCGGCTGTCCAAGGCTATGAAAAAGCCCTTGCCGTATGTCCTACATATCTTGAATACGATATCGCCGTCCTTCGGTCGAATATTTCCGCATGCCACATCAAGCTAGAAGAATGGAAGGAGGCCGTAGAGTCTGCGACCAAAGCTCTCGATGCTCTGGATAGAATAGACCCGCCACCAGCTAAGGAATCAGGCGAGAATGGGCGAGGAGAGCCAGTAGGTGGTGTCAGTGAGATTGATGACAGCACCGAGATACTGCTAGACGCGCTCACGCGCACCGGGCGTAGCATCAACGATGTGTCCAAGCTGCGAATCAAAGCGCTATTACGGCGCGCAAAAGCAAGACATGAAGTTGGGGGCTGGGCTTCGTTGCAAGGGTCGCTGGAAGACTACCAAGCTTTGTCGAAATCCCCGCATCAGCTATCAAGCTTGGATCAGAAGGCTGTGCAAGCTGCGATGAGGACGTTGCCAACAGAGTTGAACACAGCCAAGGACAAGGAGATGGCTGAGATGATGGGAAATCTGAAGAAGCTTGGGAACGGCATTCTGAAGCCATTTGGGCTAAGCACAGACAACTTCCAGTTCACCCAGGACCCAAAATCAGGAGGGTACAGCATGAACTTCGACCAAAATCCCGGCAAATAGAGTTTGTGGGTTTGCGCATTTCAAGTTGAGGTTTGTTGGATATATGGCGGACTCCTCAATATACCCCAGACTCGAAGTCTTCAGGGTAACATGACCCATGCGCAATGCTGAACTCCCATGCGCCAGTCGAATAGCCCACGTACTCCCATATCGCGTGCAAAGTTACCGTGTGATTCATTCAGCTTTTCAGAGCCTCGAGTCTGCCGCGCATTTGCGCCAGCATCTCTGCCTGATCGTCTTCCTCTTCTTCCTCCTCTGGCTGCGCCACGGATGGGAGCTCCTCCTCTTTTGCTTTGCTTGCCGGTAGTCTGTCTTTCAAGATATCTGACAAGACCTTGTCAACCTCTTCTTCCGCCTCGTCGTCCTCCTCAAGTCCTTCCGTGTCCATGAGTGTATCGTCCACCATCTCCTCGATAATGCCAGCCTTCATTAGCTCAGACGAGAGCTCACGCATTGTGCCTGTCAACTCCGGCAACTTGACCAGAGAGTTCACATCCTTCATAATCCCTGTGCTCGCCTTGATGCTGCCCTCGATCTTGCGCACTGAGAACGCCTCGTTGACCTGCATCTGCACGGAGTTGAGTTGTGCTTTGCTCGTATGCAGCCTGCCGCTCTGTTTCCGTACGCGGATGAGTTCTCGAGCAAAGATTCGCACTTCTTGATTCGCCTGCTTCGCCATGGAAGGGTTGCGCTGTGCGCGCTTCGACGATTGGAGGATGAGGTTCTTCGTCTTCTGCTCAGTCATCTTGAGGCCTTGGATGTCGCGGTCTAGCTTTCGGACATTTTGTCGCACGAGAGCATTGCATTTGCGCTTCTGCTTGGTATTAGAAATGTACTGGAAACGTATGTTGCGCTGCGCTTACCTGCTCTTCAGGTGTGGGTTTCCACAGAAGACCACGAATGGTCTCCATGGCGCAGATTTAACCTATCGAGTCCGCCTGGATCGTGTGATATCGGGCAGTTGCAGGCCCAGCCAACGGCGCCGATTGCGCAACAGGTAGGCGGTCGGTCGAAGGCGAAGTGATAGGGCTCTTAATCTGAGTCAAGGGTATCACTGGTACTATCTCCAACGTACAATAGTAACAGTCAATATTTACAATGTGGCTGCAGGTTCGCGGCGGTTGATGTGCACGTGTGAAGGTCGCAATGGTGGTGCCTTGGTTCACGTTGACAGGTGCCGGCGCTCGCTCGGGCCAGCTTCCAGTGACCTCACGTTTCGCGGGGCAGGTACAGCCCACTACTTCGTAGCCGCCAGAGCAACAACAACAGCTCTAACACCGCCTCCTCGCAGCCTTTGCCCGATCCATTGACAAGTTCAAGCTCCATCCGCGTCCTCTGATCGTCGGGCTGCAGCTTGCAAGCAAACACTAGCCACAAAACCGGGGCTGAAGGTCAACCTTCTATAGCTTCCATTGCTTTCTACGCTAGTCTCTCCACATCACCGCATTTCTTCCGCCCTCTCGACCTTGACTTTGCAGCTACACGACTCCGTCATACTACACACACAGAGCACTTTGCTTCTTGCGATCTCGATACCCATCTCACACCTACATACACATCCACAACCATGTCCACACCTACCGTCACACCTGAAGGTAAGTCGCAGCCTTATCGACCCCGAGCTCCACTCGTTGTTCCTCAACACATCAAGACGGAGCTTGTGTAGAATCCCCGTCTACAATTGCCCTCTGCCAGAGCTCGTGCCTTTTACTTTGGAATCACAGACTAATCGAGCGCAGTCACCTGGGCGCAGCGCTCGTCTGCTGACGACGCCGAGAGGAACTACGTCTTCCTCACCATTGTCGCCGCCGACGTCCCAGAGTCCGACCTGAAGCTCGACCTGCAACCCACAAAGCTCAGCTTCAAGGGTACCTCGACATCGAAAAAGGTCACCTATGCTGTTGACCTCGAGTTCTTCGCCGAGATCGACCCCAAGGAGTCCAAGATCCAGCACAGTGGCCGCGATGTCACACTTGTTCTCCGCAAGAAGGAGCTCAAGGAGGAGTTCTGGCCGCGCCTGCTCAAGGACAAGGCGAAGGTTCACTTCCTGAAGACAAACTTCGATAAGGTCAGTAGCCACTCTTCGCCACAAATGCCGACCTCGGCGCGTAATTGCAGGAACTCGGTGCTAACGATGCATAGTGGGTCGATGAGGATGAGCAGGACGAGGCTCCCGCAGACGACGAGATGATGAACCAGATGAACCCCATGGGCGGTGACGGTGGCTTCGGCGGCATCGACTTCTCCAAGCTCGGCGCAGCTCAGGGCATGGGCGGCCTCCCAGGCATGGGTGGCATGCCCGGCATGGAAGGCCTGGATGGTGAGGACAGCGACGAGGATGACGAGGACATGCCCGAGCTCGAGGATGACGAGACTAGCAAGGACAAGCCCACCGCTGCCTCTGCGTCCGGCGACAAGCCCAAGATCGAGGAGGTCGCATGAACGTTTGATACCCTCGCTACGATTGAATGACACGAAAAAGCGGACGCAAGGAGTTTACGACTGTACGGCGCTGCGGCATATCTGGGCGAAGTTTTGGTCAGGATATGACTTAGCATGGAGGCGGCGTATGTTAGGGACGCGTTGCGGAGAGCCTCGGATGAGCTCCGCGTGCGTACATAATTGACGACTTCTACACGACAGATGCATCGAGCGATATTCCCAAAGTTCTCGCAATTTGTGTATGACTCTGCTTTGACTCTATCTATGGCTATCTCTATAGTTGGCTGTGGTATCAATCGCTCATAACAGATTACCGCCCAGACGCTTTTGCTTCTCCTCTCGCCGTTCGTAACATATCACCACGGGCAACCTCACTCCTAATCGCCCCGGATGATCTTGCCAACAAACTTCAACTCCCACTCCGCTGGATCATCTCCCATGAACTTGGCGTTTGCCCGCTCCTCGAGGGTCTGCGTTGTCACCGCAATGCCCTCGTACCAGTCCCTGATTGTCTCATCCACATCGTCGCCCCACATGACCAGCATCCCATCCGTGCTGCGCGGGATAGGTTTCGGCGGCACACCACGCATCTTGAGCAGCATGTTCAGGATGTCACTAAACCGCTCGCCTTGCTGTGAGAAGGACGCTGCAGGCTTATCAAGCGGCCACTTGGGATGCCTAGCTGGCTGCGAGCCCAGAGTAGGCTCGGACGGAGATTGTAATGCAGACGCCAGATCCTCGTCCACCCTCGACACAGACTCGGTGTGTGAGGACTCAGCCTGAGCAGGCACCTCCCATGTCCGGAAGAGCCAGCACATGCGCTCGATGCTGGCGAGCAGGATGACGGCGACAAGGAAGGTCTCGAAGGCGTTCTGTTGCTGACGCTGGAGTAGGCGACGTTCAAGGTCATTCATCACCACGCGTGCAACGCAAGCAGCGCGCTTTTCGGTCGCGCCCATGAGCTGCATCTTGATGAGGTTGTAAGACGTAGGATGACCAATCTCAGTGATGGGTGAGCGTGAGGCATCTTCCATGTCTGACGGGGAGAGCGTAGACGCAGAGAGTGTCGGTGGTAAGGACGGATTGGAGAAGAGATGCCAGTGAAGGTTGCGCGATGTGAGAATCCGTGTGTAGTGCCAGAGCTCCATTGCCTTTGCCAGTAGACCATCCTGATTAGCAGATGCCAGTCTCAGTGCTGTCTGCTGCGTGGTCTTCATGAACAACGAGTCCTCTGACATCAGGAAGTCGTTTCCAATCTTCTTCATGTACAGATCCAGCTTGCCGCTAATGTCATCCTCTTGATCTATAATCTCAAGATCAGGGGAGTTAATTGCGGCGAAAATTGCTGGATCGATGTCGGCATTTTGTCCTGGTTGGCTTTGAAGGCATTTGAGGGGAGTGAACGTAGAGAAGATACCGGACACCGGAAAATGCGAGCCCTCTATGCGGCCAGGGGTTTGGTCAAGACGTATCTGCCCCTTAGCTGCGGTGGTCGCATGGTAAGCCAGCACACTATGCAAACCAGCTGAGTAGAGATTGAACTCCTCAGCGATACGCGTGCGGATACAGGGCTGCCTCCACAACCGTGCGCTTTCCACATTTTGACAGGTATTGCAGGGGTTGTCACCAGAGCATGGTTTCTTCAACATGCGGCATCGAATGCAAGCACCTCGTTTGCGTACTTCTTGCACTTCTTTGCGGCGAGTATCGGTAAAACGACCTCGTACTTTGGGCTTCGCAGGTTTTTGATGGATGCTGAAGTCGGTCGTGAAGTGTGTCTGGGTATTTGGGTTGATTGCAATCGGTCGTGGCTGGGGAAACTTAGGCTGACTCTCCTCCTTTGGCAATAGTTGATCTTTGCTGTGATCTTGGAGGAGCGGATCGAGAGGGTGCGGCTGAAGGCTGGGCCATTGTGGGCGCTGGAAGCCCATACCATTATGACCAAGGTTGAGGTCCTGGTCCATACTCATACCGTTGGCAAGCGGCATGAGGTCGTTCGCAGCGGAAGCTGCCATGACAAGTGAAGGGACCGCCTGCGCCATGGAACCCGAGCTCGTCAAAAGCATATTACCCATGTGAGGCGAGTTTGTAGGCGAGTGGTGCAGAGGGCCGTTGAACTGGTACATCGACGGCAGAGCTGGGGCCCCAGACATGTCCATGGCGTGGGATAGCCCACTGAGATCTGTGCCCTCAGTCCTGTCATCCTGAATCCATTCATCGAGCAGTTCGCCATGCCCTGTGTTGTGCTGCACTTGCTGTGGAGGCGGACCTCGCTGCTGTTGCTGTTGCTGTTGTTGTTGCTGTTGGTCGACGGGACGCTTGCCGGACAGGTCCAGATGTTGCCGCGACACTTCTGCAAGGGTCTCAAGGGCTGAGAGTTGCTTCGAAGGTGTGAAAGGCAGGTTGACCTTCTGGCCGTTGTGCTGCATTGGCTGGGGCGCACTCTGAACGGTCTGCATGTTCTCGGGCAGGGGCAGCTCGTGGAACTGCAGCAACGCCCGTTGGCGGTCGCGCAGAGGTAGGGCCGGACATTTTTTGACCAGGTGGTTGGTGAGGCTGTCTATGCGGCCTTTGGGAAACTGGGCGCATGGTCAGTTGCTGGTTCACAACTTTTCCTGTGGCGGGGTCGGTCGCACCTTCTCACCGCATGATTTGCAGGTATGTTGGTAGCGATTGCTCGCGTCCTCGAGCTTCGGGCCGCGTTCGAAATATTCGAGGATCAATTGATTAGGTCTGCGATTCCTGTCAGCATTGCGGTGTGGTGAACACCTTCAAAGCGTACACGTACCGTCTCCCCATGACGCTGGGCGAGGGTTGCTCTGTCGAGGTTGGCGGTGAGTTGAGCGGTCGACGTCTCACTCGCTCGTTTGGTGGGCTGTGGCAGAAACTGCAGCCGCTGATGCGTCATCAGGGTCTGCAGCCAGCCTCGGCGTGGCTTGCACCTCCACAAACCAACCGCGCCGCATGTAGGGCTGAGAATCTTCACTTCATTCAAATGATCTTGTTACACCTTGGCAGACTGATAGAATGTGCATTCCCCTTTAGGAAGAAGTCTCCATCCAGTATAGTTGATCACTTAGACTTGCGACCGGCTTGCTGTACAGTACCGGGCTTGTTCCACAGCATAGGCGAAATCTCCGACTCGCTGCGGCCAACAACGTTGGAATCCGTGGTTGCGGTGCATGTAAGCGCAACAGGCGAAATGCCCGCGAAAGTGATCCTTCAGTCTCACTTATGCCCGTCTTGGTTGCCTGATATGGTAGGCGCTATCTAAACAGGGATCTTCGCTCTCTCTTTAGGGGAACATTGCTCCCCACATAGTTTGGATAAGAGGGCACCTTCTTTCTCATTACAGCCCCTGTTCTTTCTGCTGCTTATTTTCTCCGCTGACTACCGAGGAAGCGAATCGCATTCAACGACCGCTCGAGCCTACGAGAGGTCAAGAGAATTATTCACTGCGAGCGCAACATCGCAACGCAGCTCCGCAATGGCATCCGCCATCTCTTCAGATGATGCCTTGGTAGGGCTGACAGACATTCTGAGCTCACCCGCAGCGATTGCCGTAGCTGTTGTCGCTGGCTACATAACGTTGTGCCGGAGTCTGAGGTACAGCAGGCGCGACTCTGAACAAGCAAAAAGGCCATACAAAACACGCGAAGACTTCAAGAAGATGACGGCCGAGGAAGCCTGGGATATCATCAGAATCGTCCAGAGCTGCGAGTTCCCATGGATATCCAAGAAGGCCTTGTCGTTTGCCCTGTTTAAGTAAGTCCCAGTGGGCTCGAAGAAGCGTCTTGACTGATTGTGTAATAGAACTTACGGTATACCGACGATCTCAAAGCTTCTCTGCGAGACACAGCAGCTTGGCAAGGAGCAGTATGCTGGACGGCGCTTCGCGGACACAAGCATCCTGATCACGGAATTCATTGGACACAGTCCAACTTCAGAACGCGCCAACTCGGCCATCGCTCGTATGAACTACCTGCATGGCAGGTATCAGAAGGCGAACAAGATAAGCAACGATGACATGCTGTATACCCTGTCATTGTTCATCTTGGAGGTTGAGAGATGGGTAAGGCTCTACGAGTGGAGGCAGCTCACGCCAATGGAGATCTGCGCCTTGTAAGTGCTCTACTCCTAGATTCGTGACTGCAGAAAGCTCTCTGCAGATGTTCACTCACCTGTTGAATCGCGATTTGGGACCAAGTTCTGACGTTGGACAAAGTGGCACGCATTGGAAGGTCGTTGGTGATGCCATGGGTATTGACTACAAAGACCTTCGTCACGGCCCTCACGCTTTCAAAGACGGTCTGACGTTCTTTGAGGATGTCAGAGAATGGGCAGACAGCTACGAGAAAGCGAGGATGGTACCGGATAAGTACAATCACCAGTTAGCGGAGGAAACGACTCGCATCCTTCTCGCCGACGCACCTGACGCGCTCAAGCCGTACGGACAGCGAGTCGTTACGGCTCTGATGGACGACCGACTGCGGCGCGCAATGATTTACGACGAGCCTCCACCAGTCTATCTGAAGATCGTCGAGGCCATGTTTGGGTTCAGGAAATTTGTCTCAAGAAACTTGCTACCTCCGCGACCCTGGGCTTTGCGAGTCAATTTCGTCACCGATGAACCGGATGCCAACGGAAGGTACTTCATGACGGAGTACGAGAACGAGCCATGGTAGGGCTAAGCATCGTTATGCACCTGTGGAACTGGGACTGACTTGGACGCAGGTATATCAAACCCACATTCTTCGAACGCAACTCTTTGTTTGCGTGGGCACGTTGGGCTGTTGGAAAGCCTTATCCTAACGGCAAGGACTACAAGCCCCAAGGCTACAAGATATTCGAAGTTGGACCGGAGAAGCTGGAAGGCCATGGACTGGACGAGTGCAAGGCCACACGGGATCGTCTTATGAGCAGCGATCGAGGACAGTGCCCCTTTGCATTCCAGTAAAGGACGGGAAGACGCAAGCGCTTATGGTCGACGTCAAGGCTGAGCACTGAAGGCTGTCAGTAACGCCAGCTATGTTATCGACATGTAGCTCGACGGTGTCTACGTGATGAAATAAGAGAGTAACCTCCTGAAGTGGTGTCCTTCGGTCGCACACAATTGGCTACATCCCTCACTGATGGTGTAAAGGATCGTCAAAATCAGATGTACTACGCCTTGCCCCAGCTGAAAGGCGCATGATGCAAGCCTTCCAAGCAGTTGGCATTTCTGAATACTTCCACTTAGTTGTAGCACTAGTTTTGTGGCGCAGCTGAGGTATCGTCCATGTCAATTGACTGGTTCAGCTTAAGGCACTAACAACAGTATCCTTGCCCTTCAGTGCCTCTACACCACCAAGCGGGTGTGATCTAGCCAGCTTCCAGGGCTGAAGACGGCCACCTCTAATTGATCATCTACTTGCTGACCGAGAACGTTGGGGTCAGAATCAAATGCATAAAGGCCTCGCATGACGGCTCATTAAAGTCCCATATTCTTACCAGTTGCCCCGCACCTAGCACTTCAAGTATATCTCTGCCTCGCATCATGGTTGTCTTCACCGGTTACAAACCCAGCAAAGAGGACCCGCGGGACCATGTGGTGGACTACAAAGACGTCAAAGGTCTTAACAACGGGCCATTCCCTCCAGCTTTCGACATATACAAGAACCCTTCTCAATACGCTTCAAGCTTACCGTACAAGCCACATATCTACGACCAAGGCGCAGTCAATTCTTGCGCTTGCAATGCATTTGCCAGTGCATACGCGTGCGCCCTCCAAAGACAAGGCCGTGGCGAGTCCTTCAAGCCATCCCGACTATTCCTATACTATCTGGCACGACTAGCGCATGCAAAGGAGAATGAGAGAGTCGTGAAAGAGCAGGGCAAAAGTGCCTGGTTCGCTGATATGGTAGCCAATCCTCCACGCGACGAGATGCTGGAAGATGGAGGGAGCTACACCCGCGACATTCTCAGAGCCATCTCGGCTTTGGGCAGCTGCGCAGAAGCGGACGCCGTCGACAACTTCCTGAACACCGAGTGGCCATACTACAAACTTGCCTCAGAAGAGGAGCAAGCCACCTGGCCAGATGAGATGAAGGCATGGAATGCGTTCTCAAAGTATGACAAACCAGAAGATGAGGATGACCCTGACGTCTCTCCGAACTTTCCTAAGGGCGCTATTGGAAGCACTGCACCGAACAAGACCTGCTTCGCTGCTGCAACACGTCACCATTCCTTAAGATACGCCCACCCTGCACCTGTCAACGATGTCAGATGCTGGAAGTCATTCCTCGAGGCTGGCTACCCTCTTGTCATTGCCCTCGACATCTACAACACCTTTGACAAGCAGGGCGACGGTAATAAAAACAATGATTGTCTCGCTCCGGTCCCATACAAAACTCGAGGTGACGAGTTCCAATATGGACATGTAGTGATGGTTGTGGGATGGAACGACGATTTGCACAATGGAGCGTTTCGTGTGCAAAACAGCTGGGGCCTGGACTGGGGTGACAAGGGGTGCTTCTGGATGCAATACACTTGGCTGGAAAGTGACAGCTGGGGCTTCCAACAGGATGCATGGGTCCTGCTTGATTCGGAAGATACCTGATCGAACGTGGTTCCAGAGGCGTGTCGGAGTTATGATATCTTGGATATTTCCTGGTTTACTATCTCTCTTTTCTTTTCAAAGCCGTGAGTCCGTGGTACTTGCCCATTGTCTAGCCTTGCGACACGTTTGTGCTCACTGGCATGGGCAAACGTGACGTCACCGTGACCACCCTCACCTCATGACGATTGCATGCAACAACCAGACTCCTA
This sequence comes from Didymella pomorum, assembly GCA_022225945.1. Classification (NCBI taxonomy): domain Eukaryota; kingdom Fungi; phylum Ascomycota; class Dothideomycetes; order Pleosporales; family Didymellaceae; genus Didymella; species Didymella pomorum. The sequence goes on along the minus strand of JAKJXN010000011.1, from coordinate 281,744 downwards.
TAGAAGTGCAACGACTACAACCCCGTTGGAATCTTCTCCGTATCACTCCTAGAAAGACAAAAAATCCCACTGTCAGAATGGCGTACTCGAAATCACCCGCCGCAAACCCCAACATCACGCCAGACTCCAAGACTGATGGCTCGACGATCCGCAAGGCCTTCCTAGCCGAAGCAATCGCAAACCTCTTCACCATACCGCTCATGACCAACACTTCCTGGGTACTGTCTCTGATTCTCAATCACCCGTCCGACATCAACCCATCCAGCATTCTCTTCGCGCGTCTCTTTGGTGGTATCGTAGTCGGCGGTCTGACCTCTGCTCTGCTCGCCGGCTATACCAACACGCGCAATGGCATCGAGAGCAGGCGACCGACGTATCTTCTGCTAGGCGTGGGCGAGGCGTTGCTCATTCCCATTCTGGTGAATGAGATGTTGAACGATGGTGGGAGGGATGCAGCAGTTAGCAAGAAGGTCGCGGGCGTTAGTATCGGCATGCTCTTGCCTCCACTGCTTTGGAGGATCTACGTGCTGGGTGTTAGGCCAGATCTGCTTGGAAGATATACGGAGAAGAAGGGTACTGATGGAAGGGGTGACTGTAAGTCTGAGTGATCTTCTTGGGCAGGTGTCCGTTGCTGATGGTGCTACAGATGGCTCTATCAGCTCGCGTGATGAGTTGTAGATCGATCAAGAGATGGATAGACGGAATTTTATTTGTAACATGGATGGGCGATTGGTATCCTGTCGGCCCTAGAAACCTGTACATAGCATAGCATCCCTACAACATCTTCCAACTTTTGAACTTTGAATCCCTTGATCCTTATATGCAACCGCCATAACGCCACGCTGAAACAAATGCGAAGTCCTTTTGTCCTGCTCTTGTAGCCGACCGTTAGTCGTCGAAACCACCCCAGCCGTCATCCTCTTCTTCTTCCGCCTCGGCCATAGGCTCGTCTTCTTGCCCTCTCCACTTGCGCAATGTCTCGTCTGCCAGGACCTCCTTTGCCGCTTCTCTGACAACCTTCAAGCCGCCCTTCTTGGCCAGGCTCTCGATGGGCTGCACAAGTGTCTCCAAAACTTCCTGCTTCTTCCCATCCTCCCAATCCAAGTTGACCTTCTCAAGTTCGTCTACCCATACATCGAGTACGTGGTATCGCATACCGTTGGGGATCTTCATATCGGTGGGGTTCAGCGGTGTCTCCTCCATAATCTCGTTGAATTCCTTCAGAACCGAAGGCTTCCATTTATTCGCAGCGAGGTATTGGAAGGTTGCGTTCATGTATTGACGAATGAGGTAAAGGTACTTGTCGAGGCGAAGCGCTTCGATGTTCACCCACTCGCGAGACATTGTGAGGAAGAATGCGCGGACGAAGGGGAGTGCTACGCCGGAGCGTAGGGTCGAGACGAGCGACGCAAAGTCGCGCGATAGTCGCTGTTGAAGAGCAGGCTTGTCTTGCATCCATAGACCTGGGGGCTTGTCAGTAAGAGTCCTCTACAAGGAGGCCGGGTCATAGGCGCATGTTGGTGCATGACAAAAGTGGCCCGCGAGGTATGAGGCTTAAGATGAGTGCGCGTACAGTAGAAGAGACCTTTCCAGAGCTTCAGCAGGTCAAGCTCTGGGATCTCTGATCGTCCTCCAAGATAAGTTCGCAGAGAGTCGAATGCATTGTCGCGGATCTCCTTGTCTGGCGCAGATGTCAGGTTCAGTGAGTTAAAGTGATGACTAGACAGGTCTTACCGCTCGACGCGAGGTTTTTAATGAAAGGACTGTCGGTAGCCATGGCAAACAATATGGCTTTGTGAAGGGTATCTTGATCATGAGGCTCTCCTTCGGCGGGGACTTTTTTCTGGCAAGCGCAACACAATCGATAAGCTAGTGTTACGCTAATGCCGAACCCTTGAATGGACTGCGGAAAGCTGGATCGATGTTTCTGAATTGATCACTCAGATATACTCATTAGGGTTGAGAAACACAATTCACAAGAGCATACGCACATTAAGATTGACGCTCTTAGTTTCGCAGTGAGCTAGACATTCAGCAAGTTAGCGTCATTCAAACACCACAAACGGCCTCGACCTCAAGCCCAGATTTAGGAAAAGTAAGCCTTGAAAGTCTCAAGTGATTTAATTACTTAGGAACGAGATAGTGCTACCACTATACAGCCATTTATATACATGGTGTACGCTGACAATTTCTAGTGTTATGCTGCATGTTCCTCGACAGACATGGTCCGTGGAGCACGCTAAAGCCCCACATCCTGTAGCTTGCTCACCTAAAGCTGCGCGCAAGCTGCTGCTTCTAGCAAAGCTCTAGAAAGCACAACAACACAAGCAAGCATAAAAGGCTGGTAGACTTCCTAATTTCAGCGACAACCACGCATCCAATGGTATCAAAACAATTACTGTAGCACTTTCTCAGCTCCACTGCAGCGCAGCTAAGGTACGTTTTTTTCATCACCTACATTTATCCTTCACAACCCCCGTAGCACCTGCTATAGCCAAAGACATTCTTTCGTGTCTAACTAGATTCATGCATAAGCGAACTAACTTCATGCAGTGCGGTAATGCCCACTACGGTGGTCATCCCAAGCGGCAGCCGTCACACGCGTCGTGTAGTCGTCAACAAGGTACACAAGCTTCTAACGCGCATCTCTACGTGTAATCGACTGCTAACAAGCACCATAGGTGCATTCTGTGATCTGCAACCGCGTTCAGGACGGAGTTCGTATCTCCCTCACTTCGTGACCCTATGTGGTCCGTGCACACAAACTGATATCGGCATCCTAGGACGAGCAGTACCTCGTACGGTGGCACACTGACAAGAAGACACCGACCCCGCCTCTAAGCTGGCATCTCGTTAACGAACTGCGAAATTGTCTTGAACTCATCCAAGACTACCTTGAACAGCGGGAGAAGTTGGTGTTTTGATCATGAAGCATGACCGTAAACTGACAGTAGCTAGGTCTAAGAAGCTCTTCACACGCGATCGAATATCGTCTAGGAAGCGTAAGAGCCCCGGTACGGGCGCGGCTATCGAGCGCCGCGCTCCACCATTCGACCAGCGCTTACAGCAGAAGCAAGATGGCCGAACACCATCAGTCTCACGATCACCCTCAGTATCATCCAGTGGGGAAGCAACTAGCTCTTCCTCTGAAGCATACAATGGCACTTTGGAATTGGACGACGATGGCTTTGTGTTCTGTCAACCTGTGAGTGTTTTCAGGTATGTAGATCACTGGCGACTAACGTTTCCAGGCGTCCGGACCAGATGTTGCTTCTGTCTTCATTACAGACTTTCCTACCTTGGAAATGAGGCAGTCTACATACGAGTCGGAAGTACGAACTGCTGCAATTCTGATACGTGCGAGATACGTACAGAAGCTGAAGAAAGTTCCCGGTCCTCCGATTGAGCTTCTCAATCTCGTTGACGACTCGACCCCCTCACTTCGCTTCCGCTATATTCTCCAACACGTCATGGGAGTAGGCGTGACTCAGGCCGACTTTGCGACTGCAACAGGCTGTGAAAAATGCTCTCCGCGAATGGGGCGCGACATAGGATGCGAGTACACGAGAAAGTGCGAGTGCTTGGAGTACGCCGCCGTCGATGAAAGTCGGTTGAAAGATGACGAGATCAAGCAGTATGAGGAGTACAAAGCTGGAAAGGGGTCATCAGAAGGCTTGCCCAAGAAATTTCCCTATTTCGCTGCAGGAACCAAGATTCAGCGGGCTGGCAACCTGGTGCCATGGTACCTCGAATCACGACGACCCATTTACGAGTGCAATGACACTTGCCGTTGTGGCAAAGACTGTCGCAATAAGAACGTGCAGTTCGGTCGCAAAGTCAAGGTTGAGATCTTCAAGACCGAAACCGGCAGGGGGTGGGGTCTCCGTTGCAAAGAAGACCTCACTCGGGGGCAATTTATCGACACATACCGCGGCGAGGTCATTACGGACGAGGAAGCTACCCGCCGTGAGGACACATCTTCCAAAGCGAAAGCCTCGTATCTGTACTCTCTCGACAAATTCGCAGAAACAGAGCAGCTCGATCACGAACCCTACGTCGTTGACGGAGAATTCATGGGGGGTCCATCAAAGTTCATGAACCATTCTTGCGAGCCAAACTGTCGCCAGTACACAGTGAGCTACAACAAGCATGACCCGTACATCTACGACATTGCTTTCTTTGCCTGTGAAGACATTCCGATAGACACCGAGCTGACCTTCGATTATCTTGACAAGGAGGATGGAGAAGAGATGGAAGATCCGGGCCAGTATTCGATCCCCTGTCTTTGCGGTTCTGCGAAATGCCGCAAGTGGCTGTGGACTTAAGCAAGCTCTGGCTCAGTGGGAGCTATGAGAGATAGTCTACAAGAAGCTGTCGCGGTGAACATTCATCATGACATAGCTTTATGGCCATGATATAGGAGGTATCTTAGCATGTTGGGCGTTTCTTGGGTGCCTATCACTTCCAGCTATCCACCGACATCATGTTTTGCACTTTGCATCGGCGATTGAGCAAGCGTTTACATCAGCCCCATTCAGCATGAGCTCTCAAGCTTCGGTCACAACTCTGGGCAGATTAATCGATGCGCTCTTACACTTTCGATGTATCTGATTCTCCCAATTGGCTCATCGATAGTGTTAGCGCTCTGGGCCTTCTTCAAGGTAACCCGTCGCTGTTAATTAACACCATCCGTACTTTTCGTTGCCAATCCAGTCCACTTGCTCTGCAGCTGCTCCCTCATGCCCCGGGTACCACAACAAGCTCGCGATGCTCTCGGCATCCCTGTCAATGACCCTCGCAGTCTTGTCTAATAGCTGAGCACCATCTAGTGCTGATGGTGAAGGACTCCAGATCTCGACGTGTTCCGTCTTCCATTCCTCTGCTTCACGCTGTGCAAATTCCAACAAGGCTGCGACAGCCTTGCTGTCACCCTCCGACACGTCCCTGAGACTAAGAACATCGTCTTCCACGACAAGACGTAGTATGTGCATTGTGTTGCCCTTCACAACAGACACATCCTCGTTGTACCACACTCGCGTCCAGTAGCACCACACGCGCTTGCCAACCTCGTCACCTACGATAGCACCTTTGATCTTTGGTACCTTCCCATAAACCTCTTGACCGACAAATTCTTCGCGTGCATGGTGCCATTGAATAGTTTCAAGGTCAGGAATCAGCGCCACAGCGGTTTTGCTGCCCTTCGGCCTTGACTCCAAACCCTTCTTGATGAGTCCCTCATCGATCTTACAGAGGTCTGAAAGATCTCCCGCGTGCAGTGGCCGAGCGGTGGGTAGATCAACCGTGGACGCCGCTGAGCTTGCTGGAAGAGCGACGTGAGACGACGGGAACGGCTCCCAGCCAAACTTGGCGTAGTATTTCTGGTCTTATCAGCGGTGCATCGACAAGTGTACGGGGTTGACCTACCTTGCCGATGTCAGAATATAGTATCGTGAACAAGCACTCCCTGTTATCTATTTGATGAAATTGTAATGCTTTTCCCAACTCTTTCATCATTCTTTGCGCATATCCTCTTCCACGCAAGTGCTGTCCACAAAACACACTCCCGACACCATGGGACACCATCTCCTGCAGCTTCCCATCTCGCCAGACGAGCGCCTTCTTGCGATAGGTCTCGCAGCTCGCGAGTGGGAGCCTGGTCCCTGATTGTGGATCTAGAGGATTGTTCTCCAGCGCTGTATCGACGAGGATCCAGTACGTGATGCCCCCTTCTTTTGTCAAGGCTTGCTGTGAGAGTGTGATCTCGCGGCGAAGATACGCAGATGGAGAGAGCGCGCCTCGCCATTCGGCACCATTGAGCTTGGACTGGATCAATTGCTCCTCTTCGGTGGGGTGGACGAGGGCAAGTGTCGGCGAGTCGCCTCTGGGAAGGTCCACTTCCGCGCTCATTGATGTGATTGACGCCTGCTTCTTTCGATAGTGGGTCGTTTTGCAGAGCGCTTCTTGACTTATAGCTTATTTTGTGAGTCTTGTCAACCGCAGGGCGTACAAGTACTGCGTACAGCGAACTTGGACGGGAGAGGTCGAGGACGAGAGTGCGATGATCTCTGCGGTGGCCCTTGTCCCTGTTATCGGCGATTGTACTGAGCTTCCAAGGAGGGATTGGATGCTTGGATAGTGTGATCGTCAGAATGGTGTTGCGGTAGGCGTTGCCCCACCTGGGCACATTTTAGTGCGGAACAGCCTTGCGGGTCAATCATGACCCCACGACGACCCGAGCAAAATAGCTAGACTATTTGTCGCTTGGGTGAGTGATACACCTGAGGTCGAGTCGCTACCAGACGGAAGGTGCCTTCTCCTAGGTGGTTCTCACTACATAAGATTCTGGCCAAATTGAGGAAGTCCTGTGGAAGAGCTTGTGCGCCATCCAGAAAGAATGCAAACAGATTGTCATAGGCCTCTGTCTACCAGCCTCATAGAGTGACCGCCGTTGTGCAATGGTGATGCGCCAATGAGAAGCCCGCTCCGTCGTCGGTCTAACCGCTTTGGCGCACGCGTTAGACTGGGCGAGACGCGCACCTTCGGCGCCGCTCCCTGAACCCTTCAATACTGTCCACGGTTGCCCGCGTTGCTGTTTGCTGGGACGATGATGGTCCGTTGACTGTCTTCGGTTCTGTGAGACGTAGCCACTGTTCTCAACCGCGGACCTGCTGCCTTCCTGCGCACTTACCCGTTCTGTCGACCAAAATCGTACAAGAAGCGACAGCTCGCATCAACCCCAACCCGGCCGAACATCTACGGTATTCTCGAGCGCACACTCTCATATCGTCTTCCCTTCACGGTAGCTTGGATACATTCGTCCACCACACGATTACTGACGTCGAACTCGCGCTTTGTAAGGGCGGGCACGAAGAGGAGGGGCACCGAGCAGGCTGCTGGTGCGCTGAGCTGAACGCTGTTCAGGAAGATTGCCTCTTTCACTCACCACCTAACGGCTGCATAGATTTTTCACTTGGTTTCGAGTAATAACAAAACTTTCATTTCCGTCACCCACGAAGGATCACCTGCGCTGTGCGCGAGTTCCGGGTGTTTGCTCTTTCCCACAATCCCTCGCTGTTACTTTACGACCAATAAAGCACGGCCGCCATAGACCACTCCCTCAACACAATCTCTCTCCAACCACACGCACCCGTCTTCCTCACGTTCACGCAACCTGGCAGTTGACGTCGTCGGTCGATACTCAGGCTTGCATTCGATATACAACAGCATGGTACAACCAGCCGTCAGGCATGTCCCCGAAATTGTCGACCTGATATCCGACGATGAGTACGATGGTCTTTTGGGGGACGAGGTTGAGTTCTTTGATGCGCAGTCAGTTGGGGAGTCAGTAGACATTGAGGCGGACCTTGACTTCCTTGACCTTCCTCAGCTTGGAAACGCTAAAGTCGATGAGCGGGATGTGATCGATTTGACTGCTATCCCAGACGTCGATGTTCCACCGTCCGATGTTGCTTACCGTTTCGTTGAGGATGCGACGCCGTCTAGCGACAGGGTCGAGTTTGACCTCATCTCTGAAGCGATGTGCTTGCAATTGGTCATGGGTGTCTTCCCAGACGTCTCAGTCAGCCACGTTCTCACGATGATACGAGAGCAGACGACGGATCTCACTCGGACTAAGGAGCACAGCGAACGTATTGTGGACAAACTCCTAGAGGAAGGTACCTACCCCAAAGAAGCGGAGAGCGCGAGCAAGAAGAGAAGGCGGGCGGACAGCGAGGAGTTCAGCGACTACGAAAAGGACTTACATGGCTTTGGAGTGCCCACCTATGCTTCTGATTCGTAAGTACATACTCCTCTCCTTGTTCCCTTTTGGTCTGCGCACACGACCAGTCAACGTGCCCGAGCTCTGTGGAGCACTTCTCGAAACCGCGACCGCGTTTTGAAAGCTGCAAACTGCACGGATGGGGCTTCACCTAAACAGTCAATGAAAGGCACTGTCACGCCAGGATGTGCAAGCACAACGACGGAGCTATCCCAATCTTGCGCCAACGAAGAGCTTGCGTGTATGAACTATGGTGACACCGATCGTCAAGTTTACACCCATCGAGATCATGCGATGCCTGTATTACTGCTCGCAGCCCTGGCTTTGTCAGGCTTTCAATCAGTCCGCTAACCTCTTGCCTCTAGCGTCGCTCTACTCAAAGACGAATTCCCAAACATTCCAGCCAGACATATCGACAACACGTTCAGACAACATAAGACACTTTTCAAATCATACGTCGTTCTTGAAGAGCAGCTTCGCACGTATAATAATACCACGCGCACTTTCGCGAGACTACCGAGGCCACGCAACAAGCGCGGTAGCGAGCTCATTTTGATCGAGCAAGGGAATCGGCTCCCGAAAGAACTACGTGCGGCGAAGACGAAGATCGAAAACGAAGCCGGTACGTACCTTCCATGCATTCCCGCTCACGGTCGCTGTCTACGTCTGTACTAACAGAACATAGCCAAGCGACAAAAGGTTGAGGAGACAAAGCGAGCGGAGGAGACGAATCTCCAAAGAGCCCAAAGAAACAACGACATGGGCGAGTGTCAGTGCTGTTTCGCTCAATATCCGCTCAACCGCATGATCAGCTGCAATGGAAAAGACCCACACCTCTTCTGTATGAACTGCCCGAAGCAATACATTGAGACCGAAATTGGCCAGGGCAAGTGTCGCCCTGTCTGCTTCGCGAGCACAGAATGCAAAGGTACCTTCTCTCGCTCTCAGCTACAGCAGGTACTCGATCAGAAGACATTCGACCGGTTGGAGCATCTGCAGCAGCAGCAGGATCTCGCAGCCGCTGGGCTTGACTTCCTATCAGAATGTCCATTCTGTGACTACAAACAGGAATGTCCGCCAATTAAAGTCGACAAGGAGTTTCGCTGCCAGAACACGAAGTGTGGCAAGACAAGCTGTCGACTTTGTAACAAGGAAACGCATATCCCTCTTAGCTGCGAGGAAGCTAAGAAAGACAACAAGATTACGATGCGCCACTTTGTCGAAGAGGCTATGACTGCTGCCCTCATTCGTAAGTGTAATAGGTGCCGGGAGCCTTTCATTAAGGAGTCCGGCTGCAACAAAATGAGCTGCACGAATTGTGGTAACAAGCAATGGTACGTACATTCGCGCCACTTCACCCGTTACGTTCTATTGACTGATCACGCAGCTACATTTGCTCGAAGAACGTTAGCAACTACGAACATTTCGGCGACCCGAATAAGGGTAGATGCGCGCTCCATGATGACGTCGAGGATGTTCACGAGCAAGCTGTCAAGCGAGCGGCTGACGAAGCCATGGCAAAAGTCAAGGCTGAGAATCCCGAGCTTTCAGAAGCGGATCTCATGGTCCAGGTCTCTGACTGTGTCAAGCAGGCCGAAGCTGCGCGTAAAGGGCAAGCTGCGGAACGATTGAACGAGTTCCCTTGCGAGATGCTGGCGGACCAGCTCGTGCATCGTCCTGGGCTTCCGAGAATACCTCCCCTACCAGGGGCTGGTGCAGAACAACCAAGGTGCGTCGATGATTTCCCCAATTATTATAAAAAATTTGGACGCGAACCCCCTCTTCCTGAGGAGATAGAAGAGGAAGATCATGAAGTCATCAGGAGACCGGAAAGGTATCCAGGCCATGCAAAGTCCCATCCATTTCCTCCTCCACATCCTCGTCAACGCCCCAATCTCCCATGGCCTAGTCCAGGCTTTGTCTGCAATCACGAAACTGCATTCTTCGGTCATCTTTGGAGACCCTGGGCATTCGATCCTCGGAATAATACTCTCTTCGACTATCACATGGGAGTCTTTGAGGACCTGCATACCGGTCAAATGTACCAAGTACACCCACCTAGATATCGCGATCATGAACTACGCCTTGTTCGTCGTCACCATCCTAACGATCACTACTAGGCCGCTCGGTAGACTCGGCGCCGCTGTTGGAGCAGCATACAACGGACTCGCTGCTGCGGTCGGGCTACCCGCTGTTCCTGCCGCCAACGACCCTCCCGTAGCAGGGCAGCCCGGGCCCGCACAGAGGAGAGCTATCGGATACGTCCTAGAACGAAATCACATGCACAATCACTTCCACGACGCTCCCAATCCTCTCGCACCTATAGACCAAGACTTTCGAGCGGCACAGAATAGGTTCCAGCAGCAACTTCGAGACGCCAACCCCAGAGCACACAACGCCAACAGGGCGCTCGATGCTCAAGGTGTCCAGGCAGGGGTGGAGGCATATCGCGTAGATGCGGAGGCTAGGCGCCGCCGCATACAAGACCTCCAGCGCCAAATTGCTGAGCTTGACGGGCGTAGAGTTGCTCTCAATATTCCACAGCAAGCCGCGCAAGCCGCGCAACCTGTTCGACCCGCCCGACTGGCCAACAACGTAGTGCCTGGTGCATGGCCTGGTGCGCCTGGACTTGGCAACCTTGTAGCTAATGCTATCAACCCTGGACTTGGTGCTGGAGTGGGCGGTGGTCTAGCTTTTGGTGGGCCGGATGTGAATCGCGCGGTTAGGAATCGGGAGATGAATGCCTGGTTCGAGGAGCAGCTGAGGAATGTGCGAGGTCAGTAGTTCCCGTTGTGTGGGCGCGACATCATTAGCACGGCATCACGGCATTGATTCATGGCAAGCTGTACAAGCAGTTATCCATACTAGAACGATCTGCAGCCTCGTCTGTGTCATAATAGCATTACTTCGTTATACTATCTCCTGAACTTGTCGAGAAGCTGGCCTTCTCCTTTCCTTTTGACTGAGCTGGGATCTTTGGCTTGCTGAAGCTAAACTCTGGTGAGTCTGGCGCCTTGTCGCCTACGTCTTCGAACTTTGCCCGCCCTTCTTCAACCCATGTCTCGAATCTGAATGTCCCCGCCTCCACTGTCCTGATTGGCGTGAAGCGTAAACCTCCCAGATCTTCACCTCTCTTCCTTTTATCCTCCATCTCGTTGCTTTCCTGTGTTGAGCCATCCGTTCCTTCATCTTCCACCGTAGCATGTCTAAAAGCTTTCCGACCAGTCTTCTGCAGACTTGGTTGCACCGGTATCCACGCTTGTGGATGACCAATCGGCGGGTCAACGTCTGCTTCGGCTTTCAGCTCCATGGCAATGTTGAACGAGCACTTGTCTGGCAGGGGCTTGAGCTGGGCGCAGCGTGTTGTCAACGATATTAGTGCGGCACGCATCTGCTCGGCAAGATTGGTATCGACACCGAGGTCAAACGCAGGCTCGCTCGGTTCGCTGCCTTCGCGGCTGCGATTGCGGCGCGAGGGTGGGTCTGCGCCTAACGGCCCTGCTTCATCATCCTCATGCCAGCGCTCTTCATCGTCTTCGCCTGAGATCTCGTCGTCGAGCTCGAGTGAGGCGGATCGCACAGAGGCTTGTGACGAAGGCCTCGATCCCCATTCTATCACCGCGTTCCTGTCGTCTTTGTCCACTACTGGGAAGGCATTTACGTCGATCATGAAGCGTTCCATGATCTGCACATCGCCTGTTCCCTTCTCCGCGCTACCACTCTTGCTCCCATTCCCATAGTGGAATATAACGATCCCAATACGAGATACCGTGCCATCAAGCAGTTCGGTCCTGATGGCATCGACAGCGTCACGTATCCAGTTGCAGACGAGTGGGTGCCGCGATTGGTATGCGGAGGTGTTGTGGAAACGCGAGTGTACGAAGGAGGTTCGCGGGTATAGGGAGCGCAGGTAGAGGAGCGTGTGAACGTAGGCGGTCAAGAAGTTGGTGAAGGCGTCGAGGGTTTCGATGTAGGTTGCGCCTGCCATCTCGCAGAGGGCTCAAGATCTTTCATTCGTGTATGGCGTGTATAGCTTGTCTAGGGTGTGTTGAGAGCTACATGGTTATTCAAGGGTCCAGGATCAACGCGTGTTCGCGTGGGCATGTGACGTGTGCTAAATGGAAATGTCAACAACCCAACTGGCAGGCACGATGGCGGAGCTGTCTTGACTAGATCTCCCTGCTGAAATGGGGCAGGCGCATGTCAAAGCAGTGTCAAATACGCATCGTGACGTGAGGCTCGACGACACAAATCCTCCGCAAAAGATTATCGGAGCAGTGTTCGTGATTGGCCAGGGTCCTTTACAACAGTTCTACCGCTGCAGCTGTGTTTGCTTGCTCTTCCTCCTCGGCTCGATTACCTCAAGCATAGATTTGCTCTGCATTTGCATAGCGCAGCATTGCAAGTACTGCATTGTCTTTGGCCGCCGTTCATACTCTACCCCACTTGCGTCAGAGTCGGGAACTTCTGTCAGGCTTCACCACCGGCGAGCCCCTCCTCTCTGGTCGCGTAACATTTCTCCAGGCCGTTGGCTCCAAGCCTTGCACCACAACAGACGCGTCGCCCGCCGTATTCCACCCAGACATTCCAACGCGGGGAACGCTGAACGCTAGACGCGTCCACTAGCCTTCTGCGCACACGCCCCTCGTCAGCAGCAATGGAGGATCAGCTAGTCGCCCTCCTCGCCGCAACACAATCGGCGCAGGAGACACCGCGCAAACACGCCGAGCAGCAGCTCAAGTCCTTCTACGGCCACCAGGAGCTACCTCTCGGCCTCGTCGGCATTGCCTGCCATGACAGCGTGCCCCTCAACATCCGTCAAGCTGCGCTGCTGTCGCTCAAGCAGCTGGTGCTGGCCGGCTGGAGTGACAGCTTCGATGAGTTCAAGGGCCAGCTCCTAGTCAACGACGAGACAAAGGCGCAGATTCGCCCACAACTGCTCCAGCTCGCGACAACAGACCACCTCGACCGAAAGCTCAAGGCCGCTGCCAGTCTGGTCGTCAGCAAGATCGCTGCCGCCGACTACCCAGCTGAATGGCCCGACCTTCTCGACAGCCTCCTCCAGCTCATTCCACATGCCACCGATGGACAATTGCACGGCGCACTGAAGGTGCTGAGCGAGCTGGTTGACGACTGCTTCAACGAGCACACCTTCTTCGGTGTAGCGCCCCAACTCGTCAAGGTCATTTATGATGTGGCTGCGAATGAGCAAAGGCGGCCGCAGCACCGCGCCTTGGCATGCAGTGTGTTCCGTGGCTGTTTCGATATTCTCGAGATGATCATGGAAGACCACAAGGCCATGGTGAAGGGTTTCGCGGACGAGATCCTGACGGAATGGCTGCCTTTCTTCATTGGTGTACTGAAGACGAAGCTCTCAGACCCGCCTAGTGAGCAAGAAGAGATGGACGAGGCACCGAATGCCGAGACGTACAAGGGTCTTATCTCCTTGAAGCTTCAGGTTGTCAAGGTGAGCAGCAAGTTGCAAACTGTTCAGTGGAGGCGAACTAATTCTCTTCAGGTACTCATGCGCGTACGGTCCGTCTTCCCCTCGATGCTCTCCCCTCACAGCCTCGTTCTCTTCCAAGCGACTTGGGAGGAACTTTCGACCCTCCAACCAGCATACCACCTCATGTACATTCAGGAAGAGCGACAGAGCAGGCTGGAAGACGCTGATGGTCTGCCGTACACACTGGACTTCCTTGTCCTCGAAGAGCTCGACTTCATGCAGGCATGTCTCCGAGCACCTCCAGTACGTACCCAGCTTGAGCAAGAGCTCCAGCACCAGTCCGCCGAGAACTCTTGGGTCACAGAGGTCATGAAGCTCGCAGTTGGCTATGCGCAAATCACGACTGAGGAGGAAGGTCTTTGGGACATCGACGTCAACATCTTCCTTAGCGAGGAGACAAGCGTTACTGCCAACTACACTCCACGAACTGCGTGCGGTGATCTGGTCATCAAGCTTGGCGAGTGGCTCGCTGAGCCAACGATCAACGGCCTACTCACTTACACAGGAGCTCTATACTCAGGAACAGAGAGCTGGAAGGCTAGGGAAGCTGCGCTATACGTTCTCAGTCAGATGCTCAGCGACTTCCAGGACACCGACAAGCAGATCAATCCTGAGGCCGCGAGTGGGTTCGTCGACTTCACTCGCTACGCTATGCAACAGCCAGATGCTTTCCTCAGGGCCCGCGGTTATCTGATTGCTGGAAGTTTGACACGGACATCAGGCGACGCCTTGCGACAGTATGCTACATCTTTCCTTGAGGCATCACTGCAGGCCATCTCGAACGACGAGTCTGATGTCGTCCGCGTCTCCTGCATTCGCGCCTTGCAGTTCTATCTTCAGGCCCTACCTGCCAGCGTCACCCAACCTATTCAGCCCAACATCATCCACGCCATCCAGGAATATCTCAACACACAGGACCTGCAAGAGCTGGCAGATAGTGACGACCTGATGGTCACGTTGGTGGAGACACTGAGGGACGCCATTCTCATTGACACACGCATCTGCATCACTGCCAACGGTCTGGACCTGCTCTTTTCAGTCGCCAGCCACGGAGCCAACAACTTTCAGCTGACCATGTTGGTCAACGAGACCTTCGAAGAGGTGACACAGTCGATTGCCTCCATGGGTGGTGACGCCTATGTCAACTTGTGTGCAAAGGTCCTTCCCTCACTTACAGCTGCGTTCGATGTCGGCAACCTCACTGAGGAGAATGCTCTTACGAACCTCGCCGCTGAGCTCCTCGGTGTGCTTGCCGAGTATGGCCCTGAGCCCCTACCTCCGGGTTTTGTCGCAGCTACGATGCCTAAGCTTACCCGACTTCTTCTTGGCGCTGTCGACGAAGAGTTGCTCAAGGCTGCCACAATTGCAGTGAAGAATATTATCTCGCACGACCACCAGCAGCTGTTTGAGTGGCGCGATGATACCGGCAAGGCAGGACTTGAGGTCGTGCTTCTGATTATCTCGCGTCTCCTTTCCTCTGCCTCGGACCATGCTGCTGGCGAAGTGGGTGCACTTGCTGCCGAGGTCGTCGAGAAGGCTGGCCACGAGCGGCTTGGACCGTACCTGGAAGAGCTTTTGCATAGTGTCGCTTCCCGCCTTGCGACCGCTGAACAAGCGCAGTTCATCCAGAGCCTCACCCTTGTTTTTGCACGACTCAGCTTGAACCACGCCTCGGAAGTCGTCGAATTCCTGGCGCGGCAGAACATCAACAATCAAAACGGTCTCCAGGTCGTGTTGGCAAAGTGGCTCGAGAACTCGATCAACTTCGCTGGTTACGATGAGATCCGCCAAAAGTAAGTATCGCATCTTTGGTCACACACTACTTGTGCAATCGGCAAGACTTGGACTAACAGGCTATAGCGTCATTGCTTTGTCGAAGCTCTACGATCTGAAGGACCCACGATTGGCAGATGTCCAGGTCAAAGGCGAGTTGATTCCTAATACTGATGGCCGCATCATGACAAGGAGTCGCGCAAGGACCAGTACGTCCTTCAATCACAAACATCGTCAGACACCGCTAACAAAACCAACAGACCCTGACCGATGGACGATCGTACCTGCTACTCTCAAGATCCTCAAGGTGTTGATAGTCGAATTGCAGTCAGCAACGGGGGCACCGCTTGATGCCAATGCAGCAGCTGAGCTCGCAGAGGAGGGCTCAGACGACGGATCCTGGGAAGACGAGCCTAATCCCTTCGTCGACCTCGGCAGCGGCTTCACCAAGGAGCAGCTTATGGCATTTGCTAATGAAGAACCGAACAGCGGTCGCCAGCGCGACGACGAGACCCAAGCATTCCTGGTCGAGTTCTTCAGTCGTGCAGCAACCACTCCCGGGTTTGCAGAAGAGTTCTCTCAATTGAACGAGGAGGAGAAGCAAAGGTTGCGCGACAGCGCTGCGTGAGCCGTAGCTTGACACGGGCATCAGGTACGAGATGGCATGGAGAATGGGGTTGGTTGTGGCAAGAGACTAGTAAGCCCGCAGCATGTAGATGAAAAAGACCGCAGCGTCATGCTGATGAGCACTGCAGCGAATGGTAAATGCAGGCTATGAAGTACATTTTAATCCTCGGCGCTGTTCCAACAAGTAGTTCTAGTGTACACGGTTGATCCGGATGATATGCCACATCTCCCCCTATTTCATCCTGCCAGTAGGTCCCGTGCAATCTCGAA
Organism: Didymella pomorum; assembly: GCA_022225945.1. Lineage (NCBI taxonomy): Eukaryota > Fungi > Ascomycota > Dothideomycetes > Pleosporales > Didymellaceae > Didymella > Didymella pomorum. The sequence goes on along the minus strand of JAKJXN010000011.1, from coordinate 265,788 downwards.
CGCCGCCACAGCCGACCGTAGAACCAGTAGAGAGCAGTGGGTTAGGCACACCACAGCCAATGGCTCTCCTCAGGTACTGGACAAAGTGTATCTCAACCGGCCATTCCTGTCTCAGAACAAACGCTGTCATGAGGCTCCCGACAACCTTAATCCGCAATTGCACTTGATGGCGGATGTGGGCAAATGAGACTAGGCTTTGGATAGTTTGATTTGGAGAACCAGTAACAAGATACCAAGCCTCTTCCACTTGATCTATCAGCGCCCCGTCATTTCACTCCTGAATCCCAGCTTCCAATTCTGTCGAGATTCGCAACTATGTCGAACCGCCAAAGCCGCTGCAGTCCCCATCCAACACATTTGAGAACAGTGGCTTTCAAGAGGTGCAGATCGCTCATGACAGGATGCTGAGATACCTGGTATGATGACAAAGAGAGTACGAGCTGTACCTTCCATGAGGCTTCGTGACTGGGAGAGTGCTGGATGAGTGGCGGTATTGACATCCAACGACGGACGGAGCGGCCCATACATCTTGAAGAATGCCACCAGCAGACGGCTGTGCTCGACAACACTACCAGCAAGAGCTCTGCCATTCGTGACCTTAATCTTCAGAGAACAAGCACCCTTCACGATGATCTTCCCAATACGCTCAACCTCTCGGCCAAGTGCGGCCTGGAATGCGACCTAGTGGTGCATGGAGACCGATGTCGTAGCGCAATCGGGAAAGCCGACCTCGAGCACAAACTTGGCGATCCCGGGTGGACAGTCATTTAACACGCCGAAGTTACATTCAGTACGTTAGTCCTTCGGTAAAGTGCTGTGGACCTGTTCGAGACCTTGCAGCATGAAAGCGAATCGAAGCGTGGGCAGCCCAGCAACGAGCTCCTTGCGCTTGAGCCCCTCGGCAAATTCGTTCTTATCGAGGGTGGGAATGTACCAAAAAAGAAGATCTTTGTGGTTTCCGCAATAGTCCGCATCGAGTTCGATGATTCGTAGCGTCAGGTGGGTCGCCGTGGCCGGGTTCAGCAGCTTGGTGTCGGCTTGATTCACGTGGTGAGTCCAGTAAGTGTTGGCGAACCGTACATGATAAGGACATGTCTCCCATTTTGCCTTCGATCGGAGTTCTTCTAGGCCTTCGTTGAGGAAAGTTTTGCAAGTTTACACCCACATCGGTAGACCTTCGGAGGCAGACGTGAGCGCATCGACGTCTTCGAAGCGGAGCTGTAGGAACGTTCCTTGTGCTTAATATTGAAGACTGATCGCAGGCGCCACATGCAGGTGCAGAATTTGTTGCGAAGTTCTCGAGGCAGCCGCATCAAGTGGCCTGAAGCCTGGGTCTTGCCGTCAGCTTGGTCAATAGCGGAGGCTGAGATCGCAGGTCGTGACTGTGGAGAAGCAAATCGAGGCGATTATGGTAAACAGAAGAGGCATTCGGTGATCGCTAAGGCCGTGTGCAAGTTTCGAGGGTCACTCGTGGACACAGGCCTGCCAAGCTCCGAGCTGACGAAGGGGAAAGTGAAAGAGAAACCAGCGCATCTCAGAAAGGGTGGAGTTCCCTTCTTCGTCTAAGAAACAACGTCACGTTCGTCTTGCAACCACCTTGAGTGATTTTTGCCCTGAAATCCTCCAGCAGTCGCATCGTCGCGTCATTATCACTTCTTCGCTGTTTTCCAGCCCCACCAAGCTCCCTGGCTGTACCAACCCACATGCTAGTCACCTCGCCGAAGGCCTCTCTCATCTCCTCTTCCCAAAATGTCGTCTGGCGTGGTATTTCCCTGCCCTGTGCTCTCAGTAAACGACTGAAAAGCGATTGCCTTATACTGATATCCGCTGTAGGTCAGTCCCGTCAAAGTCGGAAAGGACTTGCGCAGGCGCTGTTCACGAAAGGAGTGCCCCTCGCTACGTACTTGCTTCCATTTTTCCAGAAGCCACGTGTATGTGATAAGTTGGTCAAGGGGTCTTACCTTACACATTGTTTACTTCGACCAAAGCTGGATTAGCTCCTCAGTAGACGAGGCTGCCCCCCTGCCTGTCCTCCTCTCTTCTCACACTCCCTTCCACAACACTGTTGGCCTTGCGCACTTTTGTCTTTACCCTCTTCCTTTGGGCACCACCTACGTTGCGCTGACAAGACAACCGCCAGCGGCCCAATCCCAAGACGAAGGGCCTATGCAGGAGGCCGATATCTTACGACCCACCCCTGCCATCATAAGAGCGAGAGACGAGCCCCAAGCGAAAGAGAGTCGACTCCGCCATCGCCGAAGTCATCGCGGCTCAGTATGACGTAGAGCCTCAACAACTTCCCCTTCCCCAAATCGACAGTGCTCTCATGCGAATGAGAGCGGACTACACGAGCAACATCGACCAGCCTCTCACGGACGTGGAGGTGGAGGCGTTCGTGCAAGATTGCACCAATCGTTTCGCGTCGAAAAGAGCTGACCAGCAGAGGTCTGACTCGCCATTCAACCATCAATGCTCAACTCGATCACTGCGACACAGGTCAATTAGGCCCGGACTGAAGAGGGTTTGCTCAAGCTCACTCAGGACCTGCACAAATTCACACGTGACCTCAACGAACAATAACACCTCCTCAACTAAAAACGAGTCAACCTCATTCAGCAACAATTGGAGCTCAACGGTAAGGTTGTCGAAGCCACAGTCGACCAAATGAGGACCGCCTTCAGTCTTTCACAGCTCCCACCTGCGTCTCTTCAGGTTGCCCAAGATGAGATAACACAGCCGCAGATCAAGGTCAGAAATCTCGAGTACCACATACACATGGACCGCACGACCATGGAGTCTCTCATTGTCGAGCGTATGACCGAGGATGAGGCTCGAAAGGACGAGGAGGCAAAGTGAAGATTGCAGAAGCGGAGTTGGGGCGTTTGAAGGCTATTGATTACATCTTCGTCGACGAAGTGGAAGACCACATTCAGACGGAGTCTCCAGCATAGGCATTCTACTGCTCAGTACGTCCGGTGGAGTCGGTGGAAACCTGGTATATCATTCGGATCAACAGTATACACTAGAAATACTTGTAGCCGCCAGAAGACACTTAATGGCACGAACAGTATCCTAATCTATCTCGAGGGCCTCCCTTATCATGGAGGTGGTTGTGGTTCTATCATCTATTCTTTCAAACAAATCTCATCCAAAGTCCAATCCTCACTACGCATATCCGCCATGAAGTGCAATTGCCTGTCAAGCTCACTAATCGGCGACTGACAAGGCGTGATCTCTTCCTGCACAGTGAACTCTTTGTGCACCGTGATGACTCCAGGAGTCAACAGCTCTCCTTGCTTCCTGCCGCTCGAGCTCGCGCTTGCATAGTTCGAACCTGTGCCTTCCGGCGTCCACAATGCCTCAAACGTGTCTGCCTCGCCCGATGGCATGTTGTGCATGTGGTCAGGGAGGGAGGTGAGAGGGTATGCTTGGAAAGACCTTCGTGATTCAGGATTATCAGTCTCTTGTCGACGGACACGTGGTGTCGGCGTGCGCTGTTCGGAAGGGTAAGAGCCAGCGAAGAGGCTTGGAAAAAGCGTGGCGAGGACGGGTTGGATGCCAAAAAGGCAGCCGCAAACTACGCCAAGGTTCATTTCGATCATCATCAGGGACCAAATGATACTTGCATTCCCTACACCGAGTCAGTGCGCGCCTTGAATTGTGTTTGCCCATGTACTTACAAAGCTCATCGGCAGAGTCGTAAAACAACTCGACGTAGTAAAGCCTCAACATCCCGGCTATGCATGGGAGTAGGCTGAATGCAAGAAGTGACATCAGTCCCCACCTCTGCTTAAATGGCATCTCGATTGCTAGCAACGGCTTCACAGGGCGCCTGTAGAATGTCAGATTTGTTCGTGACCACGTTTCCAATACTAACAGGTAGATCATCAAGTCGCTGAAGCTGTTCAACGCGGCAATGGCAGCGAGGGTAGCGCGCATATTTATGCATTCTAGGCCAGTGTGAGGGTTCCAGTGAGCTCGTATGGGCTGACATTGCAGTAAAGCTATAAAGATGCAAACGATTGTGTAAGTGGTGATGAAAACGATCATTGTGTGGCAGAAAACCTCGTTTGTACGTCCAGGAAACAGTCGTAGGTAGGACAGGCATTGGGAAACCTTTGTTAATGAACATGCCATCGGAAATAGTATGTCAGACGCGAAGCCTAGCTGTTGCTCTTTAGTACCCTGTGTATAATTGACGAGCAGATGGAAGACACACTTTTGCGTAGCCGACGCTCCACTCCGGCTTCTGATCCCATACATGTATGCCTAGGCCGAAGTTCAGACACACAAGGGGGAAGATTGACATTGGTACAGCTATCGTCTGCGATGAGTCAGCATAGTTTCAATCAGTGCTTAGCCTTCAGATTACCATTGCAGCAAGCACGAGGTAGTCATCGTCTTCGAGTCTTTGCCGCAACAGCCTCTTGCTGAGAATCCGCGTGATCAAGACTAGATGTACACAAGTCAGACGACCGGCAAACGCACTGATAGAAGCCTTGACTTACACAGAACGGCCAAGAAGAAAGTAGTGGCAGTTACTCCGATGACGGGTGCGTGAAGATCGTCAGGATTGTTATAGTTTGGAGTGGGCCACAGTGCCTGCTCCTCAGGTGTCGGCTTCCTCATTGTGAGGAAATACACGAAGCCTCAACGAAGTTGGAGTCGTGTCTCTTAATAGACAGGTGATTAATCTGTGCATTCCACTTATCGAAAACTTTGAGACACAGTGGTACCGGGTGATCATCATCACTGTTGCCTCTGTGCTAAGATGTAGTTGAGAAAGCCATGTGCTAGTGGACGTCGTCATCGTCAGGAGTTATGATAACGAGATTGCTATCTGAATGTGCCCTTTTAGTCGTCACCCACACAACAAATACCCAGAGCTACGACTTTTCAAGGGCAAGCGTACCAAGACACGGGATATGCTCTCCGTTCGCAGAAACTTGTATCATGTCAAGTCGAGGGTTACAGATGAGCGGCTGCATAGCCATCGCGGTTCCCGCGTGGCTCTGACATGCGAGGCGGCCAAGTTTCTGCACGCCCTCGAGAAGACCTGCAACATGGTGCACGCTTTCATCGATGTTTTGTGAAGCATATCCATTAATCGGCCCGAATCAGTTGGTACAGCGAGAACGATCTTTGCTGTGCTGATAAGAAATTGCGCAGTCTTGTCCAGGAAGAGATATAGACCAAAAGCAAGCATTGATGGTCGAGCAGCTCGGTCGGGCGTAGATGCAAGTTCTCGTGTTGTGTTTATATGGATTTCCATCATAGCTCAAGGAGAAGAGAGTAATGTACGCGAACCCTCTACGTAGCTCAAAAATATGGCGTAAGCGGCGGCTGGCCTCACTAAAATTATGCGCTTGCAAGCAAGAGAGAGTCTTGTAATTGCTGTCATCCAAGGATGATGGTGATCCACAAATCCGTCAAACAATGTCTCAGACGCAACCGTATTTCTCCACGCGACATGATCAGCGGCGCCTGGAACCCTTACCTAGTAATTGTCAGCATAGAGACACAGTATTTGAGAAAGGCAAAGCTCTGCAGCAGGGACACTGAGATATTTGGCTGGGTGCTACGACGTTCCTACCGGGTATGGTGAGCAAGTATAGCTCTTGTCGCCGGTCCTCTAACCCTTCTTGCCTATTTCACTGCAGCTTGCCGCGCTTCTTTCTGTGCGACCACCAGCGCTTGCTAATGTCGACTGCCATCCTGCTCCAGCTTGTTTTGATGATGTGTCCGTTTAACGTGCCACTGAAGTAGCTGAACAAGAACAACACCAGGAGCGAGGCACCCAAAATGATGCCAAACGCCCACCAGTAACTTTTGACCTCGAACTCGGTGTTCTTGAACTGTATGCTAAAGTATCCAGTCATGAGCGTGACGGGCGTGAAGAGGATAGTGATCTGCGCCAAAACAAGCGTGACCCAAGTCAGGCGTTCGACGCTGAATGACTCCTTGATGGCGATGAGATTGAAGTTCATCATGACTAGTGAGTCCTTCTGGTCGATGCACTCCTGTATCTCGCTTAAAGCATACAGGGCGATGCGATCTTTCAGCCGTTCGAAGCGCACTCTTGCGGCTGAACTGAGTGACACACCAAGTGAGCTGGCAAGTTCCGGTAGCAGTGGGTTCGGTGAGTCGGTACCGTGCGCTGACGCAATCATTGACTCGGCGGTCGATATGACGTGTGAGTTCTTGAGCGATGCTATAGTCACCTCTCGTCTTTCCAGGATTCGTTCGATAAGTAGCGAATAGCTGTGATAGACGCGCTTCAACACAGCGAGTTGACAACCGATATGGTGCAGCTGGTCAACGTGAGTGAGGTCTGCTTTTACTAACATCTCCTTACGCTACTCGCAATCAGCTCTGGGTGCCATTAGCATTCGGCAATGGAGAACTTACGAGACGATCGAGCTCTGCGGCGTAGCCCTCTTCGCTTCGGGATATGAGACTGAACGTTGTGCCCCAATCTTCGAACAAGTAATAGAACAGTAAACCCGGTGTATCGGTGTGTCGGTGAGCAGTCTCCTCTACGCTATGGCCAATGCGATGGCGAATTGGGAGTTGGGTCAAGGCAGCATCTGAAAGAGGTGTAGGTACCTTTGTCAGTTGCCGGAACACATTGACCAGGTTACGTCGTACCGTGTAGAGTAAACGCAGGTCCCATCCGTGTATCTCGCCGTTCTGAGATGGGAACGGGTCTTCTGAAATCGATATCACGGTCTTGTCTTCGCACAAGAGCAACCAGTTCCACACTCGCTTCCCATGGGGTATGTCTTGGTCGCGGTCAAGTCGGTGGGCATTATGATGGTGATGTGTCTGCTTGCTGCGCACGTTGTGCAGAGTGTTGTAGCCTAGGCATAAGACTAGGGCTGTCAGCATGATACACCAGCAGCTTCGCCCTGGAGGGGATCAGACTCACAACGACGGCCCCAGTCTACCGTAGACCAATGCCATACATCCTCGACAATCTGGTAGTGAGTGAGGTCACGCACCATCTCCAGTTGTGTCGAATGCATCAGTTCTGTCATCCCAACGCTTTCCTCCGAGTCGATAGTGTCCTTGTTCGAGCTTGATTTAGACTTCTCGCTGCTCGAGTTCGAATGTTTGGACCGATGAGAAAGTCGCGACCGGAGCGTAGATACACTCTTCTCCATGTTCGAGGTACCTCCAGAGCGTGGAGGCACGGGATCACTGCACATCATCCCCAGTAAGCGCGGCGAGAAATCATAGTGTCGCGCGATGAGGCGAAGAGTGTCTTTCTGATTGTATGGCTGCCAGATATTGATCCATCGCGTGTGTAGATGCGCAGGTCTAGGAGTCTCCAGAAGACGTGAGTACGAGAACGAAGCAAGATTGAAAGCACAGAAGGCCTCTTCCTCCCCGAAGTCCAAGCAGAAGTTCGATGTCTTTGGGTCGCGAGTCTGCCGGTCGAACAAATCGAAGTTCTTCCCAAGATCGAAGTTGCGAAAGCAGTCTGTGATGTCGTTGTCACCCAGGCTTTGGTAATATTCCGGCAGATCGTCAGCAGGAGACACTGGGCGAAGTGGAACGGCCATGTTTTGACAGGAGCGAAGGTATCGCTTCAGCCTGGGGGTACACAACTAAAGAATGAGCCATGATTGCCATGATGAGCAAGCGGCAGATTCTGGGGAATCATCTGTGACGTGAACTCGTGCTCTATGTCCTCAGGTAGGTGTCGTGCGGAGCTCAGGTGGTTGGTCACGCGTCACCCGCCCAGGCAGGCAGGTCTCACATCGCGCGAGGCCGACGGCCATTGTGCCATGACGCGTAGCATCATGAGTAACGACGTGCGCTTGATGCGCAAATATTCTCTTGCAGTACTACAGAGGTGATCGAGGTATGCAGATGCGCTGTCAGGAAGCTAGGGAAGTGCGGGTCGCGCCTGCGCGTCATGGCCGCTGCGGTCCTGCATGAAACTAGGCTCCATTTGGGGCTTCGCACGAGTGCCTGAACAACATCTCCTGCAACTTCTCGTTGTGCAAAATATGCTGGATCAAGGTCCAGATTGTGCCAGGCTCACCTTGCTTTCTCTCAACGATGGAGCAGCGCTGATCAGTCTCTTGATGCTAGCGCCGCGCCCGCTCACGGCAATGCCGCGAGACGTGATTTCAAGGCGTCCATGGCAAGATTGAAGGAGACTTCATAAGCGCTGGTGGCCCCAAGAGCTTACAGATAACATCGTGCAGAGCTCTTGATATGCCTACGATGCTTCTGAGTCGCCTTTCTTCTGTCTTGCTATGTTTCCTAATTGTTTTGCTGGCCGCCAGGACAGGCACCGTGCCAACGAATATGGAAGATCACCTTGCGCAGGGAAGTTCATTGCACGTCGACGAATGTGAGTTGCATTGCAATGAACTTGTGCAGTGTCGAGAAGTTCAAGGAATGTGGAAGAGATGTTTGGCTGACATGTGCTCAGCGTTTCTCGATCGGCCTTGTCCGAACGCTTTGTGCTACCCCATAGTCAGATACATCGCACTTTGCATCTTCATGTTCATGACTTTGGTCGCGATACTGGCTTCGTTATGGCGATGAAAGCGTCTCCAGAAATCATGACTTATGGCCCCTGACGAGAAGCGGCGGATTAGCTCTGCCATCATGGTGCCGAGGCACTTTATCCCGTGTTCATCTCCTCACTTTGAACAACTAAAGACCCATCCTCGCGACACCAATCTGTGATCACATTATCAACGAACTCAACAGAGACGATTCGTCATTAGCACCGCTGATCAACACCATGGCATCCTTTCTCGAAACATACGACCCCTCCATCCTCTCCATTCCCGCCTACTTCTTCCTCGCCATGTTCCCTCACGGCTGGGCCATAAACGTCGCTTCTCAGGGCCGTATCAGCACATGGGACAACCGCAACCCGCGCAACACCGATCTAAAAGCCAAGCTAAAAGCGCGCCTCCCAGCAGAAACCTACGCCAAGTACGAGCGCCTAGAAGCCTGTCACGCCAATAGCATGGAAAGCTTTCCGCTCTTTATAGCTGCGATTGTGCTAGGCAATGTAGCGGGTTTGAAGAAAGAGGAATTGACAAGCTTTGCGGCGTGGTTTCTCGTTGTGAGAGTTGCGTACATGCTCGTGTATGCGAGCACGAAGACAAAGGGACCGACGTTAGTGAGGACGGGGATTTGGTATGTGGGGGTTGGGTTGTGCATCAAGACGATTGTGCAGGCCGCAAAGGCTACGAGAAGCCGTGCATAGCTCCGTCTTGAAGGGGGCTGAGTCGAGAGGACGTGGGTGTGTACAGTATGTAGAAACACCTCTTCGTGCTTCTTGATCATGGATTCGTGAGAAGGGTATCTAGTTGCAATCAAGGAAATACGCTCTTCGAGCAGCTCCTTCTACTTGCGGAACAGATTATTAGAACTGCCGACCAGAGGATTCGGTTGGAACTCCATATCAGTATTCGCAAACAACGGCGCAGTATCGTCGTCTACCCTGCTGGGTGGCATTCTTGTTTCGCCGCGAAAGACCTCGACAGTGCTAATGATAGGCATGATCAGAAGCAGAAGCGGAAGCAGCTGTCCATAGCTCCAATCCTTCTCGCTGGGACCCTGGAGGTTCAGCGCTTTTGGTGGACTGCCGAACGCCTGTGATTCTATGATCACCCGGACGGTAGCGCCGACGCCCATGGCCAGTAAAGCAAAGAGCCCTACGACTTGTACGGACTTGAGCCATGTAGGGTTTGTGCGATTGTGCAGGTACCACGTGGACAAGATGAAGACGATGACCTGAGCGGCGATAACAGCGATGGTTCCAGCGATACTAAGCGCGGCATTCGAGGAGTGACCGCGACTCTCTACTTCCCAGACGCAGGCGATCGGGAGTCGAGGCTCCAGATTCTTCATGACCGACTGGAGGATGAAGATTCCGGACAATATGCCAAGGAACAAGTTGACGAGCATGAAGAACTGCCGGAGCCAGCGCAGGACCCAGTCACGCTTAAAGTCGTTCACAAGTGCGAGGAGCGTGGCGAGGTTTGTTGCGGTGGAGAGAAGAGACAGCAGCCAGATGATGAAGAAATGATATGGCACCATGTACTTCATCTTCGCAAGGCCGATCGACTGGATGCCAATACCGGTGATGATCTGCTGATCGGAGAAGGACTGTAGAAGCTTGCGGCATACTGGCGCAGAAGTGGATTTGCGCAGACCTAGGAGAACGATGATAGCGCTAAGGAACAGGGAGATGAAGTTGGTGATAATGAAAGAGAGCAAGGTCTGCGAACTTTGTCAGCATGTCCAGTTTGCAATTGCTCAAAGGTGGCTTACGCCAGCACCTGCGACTCCAGCATCAGTTTGCACAGAGTCAGGAATGACCGAGCAGTTGGCCGGAGCGTCGAACATCGTGAAGTCAGGTATCAGGAAGATGCATGCAATGAAGAATTGCAGCTCGAGTGGAGGTAGAGGGAGTGTTGCGGTCTCGGAGGTGCCAGAGGCAATCAAATCGTGAACGAGAGTGAGCGTGAAAGGAAGGAGCGCACAGCCTCTCTATGAAGTCATCAGTAGAGATCTCATGTCTAATTTAAGGCGCGGGCATTGCCTGCCAAAGCGCGCAAGGCAAGGATGGTGCACATTGTCTCGCAAAACAAGGGGGTGAATTGCTGATCAACAGATCGGCATTGGCCAGCAAGTTATGGACCCTGAAGCGTTGCCGCCAACCGAGGCGCAGCGCGTCAATCTCTAACACAGCGAAACGCGCTGCCTGCCCACTCAGACAGCGAGTACGCTGTCTTAATCATCTATACCCTCGACTCTATTAAGACATACAGCCTTCCTGCCAACTGTGCTGCACTTGATTGAATGTCAATTATCATAATTGAAGATCACCCCCATAAGCAAATGTCGCCTTCTTACATCCTAGGATGATCAGGGATGACTGGATACAGACTTGTAAACGAGTTGTTCATTCACCGTTTGGCACTATCCAACATTTTCTGAGAAGGAGCATGAGGGAGGAGGTTTGCCGCTTCTCTCAGTGCAATATTTTGCAAGAAGCACGTGGCTGTCGTGACCTTACACTCATCGCCTTACATGATGACTTGCTCGCAGGGCCTCTGGAGTTGAGCGGAGGCTGGGTCTGAGCATCCACAGGCCTGCAATTCGGCGCTGTCGAGAAAGACGTCGCAGCCGTGATGGTTTACGCTACCAGACAGTATGCATGTACACTTGAAGCGTCATGCGTGTCTGCGCTCTGTTCAATCCGTCCTCTGCCTGACATTTCGCTCTCCTTCCTCTGCTCCCATACCACCAACGACCTCTTGAATGAGCTCCCTCAATTGCTGCTGCACCTCCGGAGTCTGGAAGTCTTCTCTTGCCGCCAGCTCATCAATCCTCCTCCTGATCTCTGGGTCTGGTGCCTCTCCAGCAGCATCCTCTGCCATTGTGCCCATGTTGATCTGGACGCCGTTCGGCAGTGGTGAATGAGGATGCACGCCGTTTGTTTCCACAACAGCAGCGGCCAGTGGCTCATCGCCCGTCCTCCGACTCCTCAGGTACTGATATACCTCATGACCTTCACCCTCCTCTTCGCCAATCTTCTCCTCTGCTGTCTTGCCTTCGCTATTCCTTGTGTTCACATCTGCGCTCAGCTCTTCAACCAGACATTTTGCGACTACTGTATTTTCTGTCGCAAACAATGCTGTCTCGCCATCCTCATCGACGATATTGACGTCGACGGAATACTTTTGTATTAGCTCGCGCAGGACATTCAGCTGGCTGTACGAGGCGGCGGCGTGGACGAGCGAATAACCGTGCGCATCGCGGGCTGACGCGAGCTGAGGGTGCTGCTCGAGGGTCTGTAGAATGGACTGCGGGCGCGTGTCGATGAGGTTGAGCAGGAGGTCGATAGTTGGTGTAGGGAGCGCCATGTTGTATGTGTGTTGAAAGGGTGGGTTGGATAGGGTATAGCGTACTCGCACTCGGTCTTCGTGCTGCTGCGGTGCTTCGCACATTCACAGGCCCGCGTTCAACTTTTGAAAAAATGACGTCGCGGGGACTTTAGTGCCTCCGCCAATCCCGCCATCGCCGGAGAGGGTCGCTTCCCGGGGCCGATCGCTGATCATCTCGCTCAGGTTCTCCATCAACAGCCGCTGATGGACTTGCGCTGCGAATAACTGTACCTCAGCTGTGAAGAGGGTCCAAAAGGGCTGCAGCAACGACGCCTCTACGGCGCAGATGTCAGCTCTTCCTGCGCCCGTGCAACGCCGTCAGGGCGGCTAGCAGCTGAGACGTGCCCAGCGGCGTCAATCACCACACGGAGGTCCCAGGCACAGCCTCAGCCGAGCGTAATACGCGTGCTTGGCGATGGTCGTGTGCCCTTCATCAGTCGCTGGCTCCTCGCCATTTCGCCTTCTGATCCTTTCGAATTTACAGTTTTGTAATATCCTTCCTTAATCTGGTAGGCGCGACACGTCAACTTCGCCGCGCGACTACGACAACCATTCCAGTTGTTTGCTACTAAGTGTAACCAAAGATCGGCCCTTCAAGCCTTGCTACGTGTGGCCAAGTCCCATGCGCTCATCTCATTAAGCGTCTTGGGCTCCTCCGCGCCCTCGTTTCGATCCAGCCTTTCAACCCTTTCTTTGTTACCGTTGCGCAGCACGCTCTGCCGTCATGTCGAAGCTCAGCGGTCTCAGTATACCGTCAGTACGGCTGGTGCTGTCGTACATCTTCGATTGGATATGCATCATGTACGTCAAATGTCGCTTGCCTATATCCTGTCGCACGCTGAACCCTTGTCCACATGCTGCAGAACCATGCCGCAACTGCACATACACAAACATCAAATCTGAACCATGACTGACAATTGCGCAGTGCTATCGCCGCTGTTGGTGCAGGTTGGGAGTACCTGACGCCATTCAAGCGACCATTCTCCCTTGTCAACCTTGACATATCGTACCCCTTCCAGACGTCTGAGATGATCCCGACCTGGCTGTTGGTTGTCGTCTCGCTCGTTATCCCGGCCGCCATCATCTTCCTCGTTTGCATCGTCTTCGTACCAGGACCAACAGCCAGCCGCGGCACTCCAAAGTCGCTCATCTGGAGGAGGAAGCTCTGGGAATGGAACACAGGCTGGATGGGACTTGCATTATCGCTCGCAACAGCGTTCTTGGTCACCCAGGGCATGAAGTTGCTGTTCGGAAAGCCGCGACCTGACCTTCTCTCCCGCTGCCAACCAGATTTGAGTCGACTTGGGACCGCTGCCATTACCAATTACGTTGGCCAGAACACCGCAGTTGACCTAAACCCTGCGTGGGTCATGGTCACAGATGCTATCTGCACCAACACGGACGAAGACATCATGAAAGATGGGTTTAAGTCGTTTCCCAGTGGTCACGCTAGCTGTATGTTAAACACACAGTTCACTGTCTTGTGCGCTTACTGATACCGTCGTAGTCTCCTGGGCCGGTCTGCTCTACCTGACTTTGTTCCTTGCGTCCAAGTTCTCCGTCGCCATCCCGTACCTTGCGCCGCGCCAGTTCTCCACGAACCCAGCATACACCTCCGCTGTCACGCCGTCGAACCTCAAGAAGCGCGCTTCGACAGGTCGCTCCATTCTCCCCGTTCATAAGCATGAAGAGTCTTCCCTCTCGTCCCCTGGCGGCTACAATGAGAACGATGACGTAGTCCCTATCCGCTATCAATCGGCCGCGCCACCAGTCTACACCCTCGTTCTGATCTTGACCCCAATCGGAAGCGCAATCTACATCGCAAGCACTCGTTTCACAGACTTCAGACACTTTGGTTTCGACTTGCTTTTCGGTAGCTTCATCGGTATCACAGCAGCCTGGTTTTCTTTCCGCTGGTACCACCTCCCCGTCACACGCGGAGCGGGCTGGGCCTGGGGACCGAGGAGCTACGGGCGTGCATGGGGAATTGGTGTGGGCGTTGGCAGCTATGTTGGAACCGAAGGATGGAGCCGTAGAGGAAAGAGCGAGACATCGAAGGATGGTGCTGGCGTAAATGGTGGACATCACTATCCAGCTGAGGCAACGAGTCAGGATGGGATTATTGAGTTGGAGAGGAGGGATGGCATGCGGAGGAATGATGCGACAACATCAGACGATCCCATATATGTGCCTCACGTTGGAGACGCGCGTCCGCAGGGTGTGCATGCCGTCTAAGCCTTTCGTTGCGTTGGGCGAAACTGTACTGATCTTTGAGATTCACGTGTTGTATACCACTTGCTTGCGAGCGAAGCAATCGTCTATCTTTACAATAATATGAGGCTAGAAAAGCACTCTTAATACATGAACATTCGACACGCACCAACACGTGCCCAGTGAAGACAGAGAATTGTTGGGTATCTTGAATTGATGCTTTTGCCCTATGAACAAACTCCACTGATGCCAAATGCGAGACAGCTACAACTTCTCGAGCAAAATCCTCGCACCAGCATTCCCCTTTGGTGCGTCGTCCTTCTTGTCGCCCTTCTTGCCCTTCTTCGCCTTTACATCATCCTTGCTCTTCGCCGGCCCAGCAGCAGCCTCAAGCTTCTTCTTATCCTTCTTGAGCGCCTTAAGGACCTCGCTCTTCTTCTCAAAGCCCTCAGCCTCAGTCAGCGCAACAACAACGAACGAGCCCTCGCCCGTCGCCCAGTCCACAACACTACCCTTGATCTCCGCCCACAACATATCCGCGAACCCGAGCGCAGGCGTAACGGGCACGACCTTCTTGGCCGCGGGATCGTACTTGCCGCCCTGCACCAGCGTCTTCAGCATGTTCTTGCCGTGGCTCGTAGCCTTGTTGTCTCCCGCGCTCGCAGGCAGCGAGGCATCGAGGATCGACTGCGAGAGGCGAGCGACCTCTGTGAGCGCCTCCTTGCGCGTCGCGGGCTCGATCTCGGGCGCGCCGACGAGGATCTCGCCCATGAACTGCAGGCCAAATGTGAAGGATGCGAAGTCCGCGGCGCGCGCGGTGATAGCGTTGAGCAGCGGTGCTTCGATGCTTTTCGTGACTTCTTGCAGACGCGTGGCGGGATCTTTCTTTGAAGTTTTCTGACGGATGGCGTAGATTTCTGCGAGGCGCTCGCGCGTGTTGTCGTCGAGGAACCATTTGGCGTCGGCGGCGTAGGGGTAGAGGAGCACGGTACGGGCACGGGCGTCGTTACAAAGGTTGAGGACCTTCTCGGGGAGGGCGTCGTTGCCGGGCAAGAGCTCGCTGTATATCGACTTTGAGGACAGCTTGGTGTCATCTGTGACGGCAAGAGCGGCCAGGAGAACGTGGTGCGCGTACTGGTCGAATGCCATAACTTCCATCGTGTCCTTGTACGGTCGCAGGAACAGCTTGCGGTCCTTTGCTGTACCGTATGCGAAGCACAGCGACACCAGTCGCGAGCCGGACTTGGTGAACGCCAAGTTCTTCATTAAATCCACGTTGTCGGCCTCTTCTCCCTCCTTGAGTGTTGGGTCAGGCTTCAGATGTTCAAGGAAATCGTTCGCCTGCTCTGTGCCGGGTTCGCAGACCAGGAAGTACTGTAGCATTGCGTCGTGCAGCATAGTGAAACCGTTGAGCTTCTTCTGGATGAGCGAGTTGATCTGGTTTTCCAAGTAACCCATAATAGGTTTCCTCTTCTCCGGCGACTCCTCCAGAATCTTTGCCAGATCTGCGCTCTGCTCGCCTTCTGGCCCAAGGCCCTTGATGGAGAATTCTGCGCCATACCATTCACGCAGGAGACGGTTCTTCTGCTCAGGCGTTGCAACCGCCCTATAGATATCGTCCAAGATCCATGCTGCCTCGGGGTGGTTAATCATGCGCTTGACGTGGCCGTAGAACTCGGTGATGATAAGGTCGCGAATCTCGGGGTCACTATACCACATTAGCTACTGCCTCGTTCTGTCGTGCTCGGCATGCTTACCCCTTCTCGACCAGCTTGGCGATCAAGAACTTAGAGTACTTGCCCTCAGACAGCACCTTGAACTCGCCCTTAAGCTCGCGTGCAATCATCCTCCTCTGTTCCATTGTCGAGTACTTGATTGCAGTCTGGATGACACGTACGGAGTCGTGCTTGAAGACAAAGTCCTTCACGCGGCCTGTGATGATCTCAAAGAGCTCCTTGACAAGCTCTTTCCTCTCTTCCTTCTCGATGTGTGACTTCAGGCGCAGCTTCTCCCACAGCTTCTTGGATCGCTCGATAACGTCGGCGTTGGGCTTGGCATTCTTGCGCTCCTTTGCGAGAGCCTTCTGCTTCTGGTGTGCTTCGCGCGAGTTGCTGGCTGCGATTGGATTAGAAGGTGCATAAATATTTATTCAATGGCATATGCTTACCGTGAATGTCGGCAAGCTTGGAAGAAATCTCCTTTGGTGTCTCGTACTTGGACTTCTTCTTCTTCTCTGTGGGCTCGTCCTCCGCCTTGCGCTTCTGTGTCTTCGTCTTGGGCTGTTCCTCGGAGTCGCTGTCGGCCATCTCGACGTCTGGGTTCGCTGAGAATCCGTTGAAGCCGTTCTCCTGCTCGGTGGTGTCCGACTCCTCAAGATCGTCGGCGACCTTCTTGCTCTTCTTCGCCGGCTTCACGGATTTCACAGCATGCTTCAAGTCGCTCTTCGAGGACTTCTTCTCTGACTTGTCCTTCTTTGCTTTCGCCGGCGCATCGGCTACCGCAGTTTTTGTCTTGATTCCGGCCATTGTGCTGCGTTATCGTGGTTTCGGCGTTGCGAAGCTCACGCTTCGAATCTCGAACTTTTCCAGCATGGCGACTTTTCTGCCAGCTAGTTCGACCGCCTTCCCAGAATGTGCGCGCTAGTGGTCAGTGTGGGGCAAAGGGTGCACCTGTGAACCACAACCAACACATTGCACGAGAGCAAGGCTTTGGAATCGTCATCCTCTCAAGTCTATCACATTAAACTGACAGAGAGAGTCTGTAAGCTCGTGTGGCTTGAGGTCTTGGAATGTCCAGCATCCTCGTTGACAGTGTGCAATGCAATTGGATGCTCCTTTCAGCGGCGGTCCACCATACTTCTTCCCATCCTCCTGGGGCAGCTACAATGGCCAGACCGAGCTATTAGGAAACACTCAACGACTCCATTGCTCGTTGCTTGACACGGGAAGCTCCTTGGGATAAAAACGTCATATCGAATCTTCGAAGGCGGAAAATGCAGGAGGCAAAATGTTGCTTCGTCTTGTCTGGGAGATTTGGGATTCGGCAATTGAGCGTCTCAACCGTCGACACGTTCCAGAGGCCTACGTCTTCAATATCGTCGACATTGAACCGCATTAGCTCTCGCTACGAGGCCGCGTCTTTCATGCATGTTGCAACCCCGAAGCTGGAGAACACCATCATCGCTATTGTCCGAAAGCGCTACGCAAGCTTCTCCGGACTTTACTACTCCACATAATTTGTCCATTCCTGAACTTTTAGGTAATAGAATCTCCAAGTATACTCGCTTGCGTTTCAGGTATCATCGCCCCAGAACTAAGTGCTTGACCTGGTTCGCTGCAAGACCAAGCCGTAGCCTTGCGTCGTCGACAACTAGCAGCAAGCCTCGTCAACATCATCCTTCAAGCGACAATGGAGAAGCCACCGCGTACTCCTCTTAGCTGCTCCAGTCCTGCGATCAGTAATTGACAAAGAACATCAGTCCGCGGGGCCAGATGATGGCGACGGACTGAGAGCGCCGACTAACCGATATCCAGCCAGACAGTATCCCAATAAGGACGATGCTAGATTGGACCTCTTGACATCTGCTTTGGGCGCAACAGACACACTTGTTCAGCAGTCACGGGAGCTGAGGATCCATGCCCGCTACGTTATGAATGATACTCTGGCCTGACGGGAGAAGCATCCTTGAGAGACGGTTATAGCTCACAAAAGCGACAAACGACCAGGTCTATAGGCGCAAGGGGAGCACTACGCAGGCCTTTAGGTCGTTGAGATGCTAAATTGGCAGTGCGCATAGGCAACTCCAGGCCGTACTTAGGCACCTCCGTCACAAGGCAGCAAAGCGGCCCTGGATTACAACACCATTTCGAGCCTCGAAATAGACAAATTCGCTGACAGGGTCCAAAGTAAAACTACGGGTCTCCTCCAAGATATGTCCGGGTGTTTGTTATAGGGTCTGCTTGATGAATTGGACCATTGGCATCTCCACAAAAGTCCACAGTGTCGTTCTTGGAGCCTCGACTGATGGATGAATACGCAATATGGCGGGAAGTTGGAGACAAAGTTTGAGGCGCCAGTATGGGTCTGAAGGAACGGCTGCTTGACCCGTCTACATCGGCATCTCAAGCAACGTTGTCATACATGGCGTGGCGTCCATCGCCTGACGCTTGGAGATCATCTATATAAGGGACTCAAGAAGTCTGCAAAGGTCTTAAGCAACTCATCAACATTCACACATTCGCTCAGCACAAACCGCTAACATGAAGCTCGCCGCCGCACTCGCCATCATTAGCTTTGCCAACGCCGTTCTCGGTGCACCCACAAAGCCAGACGACTCCAAAGACGTCGGCTCTCACGAGTCATACGGCTCATGGAAGCCACAGCAGAGTGGATACCCTCAGGGCCCGCCAGTGCAGTCAAGTCAGCCTTCAGGAGGCACAAGTAAACCTTCAGAAGGCGCTGGAAAGCCCTCAGGCGGAGCGCCTCAGTCTACTCCAGCTGGTAGCAACTCTACACCTGCTGCGGCAGAGTCAATCCCAGCGGGAGGAAAGCCCTCTGGCAATGGAGGCAAGTCATCTGGAGGTGCACTACAATCCACACCTGCTGGGGGCTACTCAGCTTCAATCCCAGCTGCCGGTCTATCAAGACCTGCTGCTTCTGCCTCCACCCCGGGAGGTGGCTGTCCCTCAGCTCCCACTTCCACCCCGGCTGCTAGCAAATCGACACCGGCCGGCGGCAACTCTACACCAGCTGTCAGCAAAACGACACTTGCGGGAGGTAATTCCACACCGGCTGCAAGCAAGTCCACCCCTGCTGGCGGTTACTCAGTTTCAAAACCGGCTGGAACAAACTCTACCCCTGCGGCTGGACAGTCTTCAGAGTAAGCTCATTCCGAACTGTCTCACATAAAACGATACTGATCAAGTCTGCAGATACCCAGTCGTACCCGTCCCAACACCAAGCCAGTCCTCAGCCGGTAGCTCTTTCGTGGTCTCCGTCCGCCCCACTCCTTCTGCAAGCCAGTATGGTGGCGCAGGTAAGCCTTCTGCCTCCACTTCAGGTGGTCAGGGCGGTGGAAAGCCTTTTGCTTCTGGAGGACAAGGTAGCGGTCAGCCCAAGCCTTCTGCATCTGGAGATTACGGTGCTCAACAACCTTCTGCTTCTGGTGGACAAGGTGGTGGCAAGCCTCAGCCGACTGTTCAGGGTGGTGAAGGCGGAGGCAAGGGACAAGGAGGACAGGGCGGCGGTCAAGGAGACGAAAAGGACCAAGGTGGATACGGAAAGGGCCAAGGAGGAGGACAGTATGGCGATGGTCAGCAAGATCACGGTTTGGGAGGCCACGGCGGTCATGGCAAAGGCCAAGGTGCAGGTCACGGGCAAGGTGGAAAGGGTCAAGGTGGAGGTCAGCAGCACAGTGGTGGCTCTAAGACTGACTCTCATTCCAAGCCCACACCCTCGAAGGGTTCAGAGTAAGAGGTGGATTCAATGTTCGAACGTCGAGGTGGTGACTTGGTATAAACGCATACTGGGATGTCAGTGGGCTGTCTTTTCGAGATGGCGAACAACTCCTTTGGTTTACGCGATCCTTTTATCAATCTCTACGCGGCAGTGCTAGCTGCACGTCTCCTCAAGGAGTTGTTGTATGATTTTGATAGCTTATAATTTGATTCTTTTCGACACACTTCATCTTCACACATTCTCTTCTGATGTAATCTCATACATCTGCCGCTATTCTCTCTCCACGCTACCTATCATGACTGGGTGTACGCAAGTGTCACTGAGAAGTTTTTTGACGCACGGCTTCTACAACAGAATTGAGACGCTGCATCGACTTCCGACGAAATCAAGATCCAATGACGAACAAAGCTGCTGCGGCTTTCATGCAGGACAATGCATGCTGGTGTCAACTTATGCGCCAGAGCTACCATAGTCTCCTCGATGCCATATGATCTCGTATGGAAGGTAGCTCAGTCCGCTTACCGCTCGCCGTAAAAACCCCCAACAGTCGCCGCATGTTCGCATGTAGTTATGTTGTGGCAGGAGTTCTCTTTGTCTTGCACCGCGGAGCCTAATAGGTACCAGATCCCGCGACCCTCGTCAGTGGCTTCGCTTGTACGCGAACCATCCTCCTTACCAAAACCTAGGGTATCCATACACTCTCATCCATACACCGTCGTTGTCGTCCTTTTCGTTCTTCTCGTCCTTGGCAACGCAGACGAATATTGACGACATTTGCCTGCGGCATCTTATCGAAGCGAGCACGATCCTGTCCGGACTGCAGTTAAGAGACGCTTGCGTGACAATGGACATAACAAATACCGTAGAGACTCGACTCGCCTACACCTGCTATGGCAGCCTGCTCACTCTGACGCTTGACGCAATGAAGATGCAAGCACGGCAGCACCTTCTCAACCCACCTTGGCTCCTTCAACATCGCCTCGCTCTGACAACACTTGCACCCCGCTTTTGCCTCTTCCAAGGCCGAGATGCGGAGGAGCCGTGAATAAGCCGGAAATAAGGACACTGCCTTGCTCCAACCCTCAGACATGCAAGCCTTGTTGGCGCAAGGCGTGCGCGAGGCCTTGCTTGTCGTGATGAGATCATGCCAACACTAAGTTGAGCAGTTGACCCATCAACTACCTCCGTGCCGGCATCTGCCTGTACAAGGCTCTGCATACGATGCAAATGGCACCCAGACCTTAGCACAAGATGTGAAGGATCGCACCGCCTGCGCTGATCGAGCAAAGCTCAGCTTACTTACGACTTCTAGAGGTGAGAACAACTCTGCTATAGACCAGGAACCGCATTGCCTAGCTTCCTGCTCGTACAGAAGTGAGACCTCACGTATACATCGTGCTGGATTATTCGTTGGTGAGCAAGGCTAGCAAGGCTGGTCGCTGACTGCTTCTTTTCGATGGAAGGCGTCGCTTGCTCCAAATCCTCCGGGCTTCGCTGCAGCGGGTGTAAGCACCCGGCTATCCACTCTCTCACGAAATCTACTCCACCTTGCGACTGCCGCACGTGTGTTGTGTAGAACTCTGCAGACACCTGGCTGCCTCGCCAAGCTGCCTTGTCCTCGACGAGATGCTTCAATCTCCACGTTCAAGGCGCCTTGTCTGGGCATCAAGCTATCGACAGCACGCCTGCCGGATCAGCGCCGCAGGGTCTGTTCACGCGGCAGTGAAATGCACGACGCTGCGAACCAAAGAGTATTCCAGAAGCCGAGCGCTAGGCACTCAACTCTATCGATTGCTGATGGGGCCTGAGAAACGGTCGTTCTTGGCGGGCCGCGGAGCAAGGGCTGTGGAGATGTTGAGATCTGTGCCACTCGCTCCTTGCCATGGCTTCCAGCGCAAAGTCTGTGCCTTGCGTGAGTCGAGTCAAGTCGCCGCGATCGCGGGCGTGCCTTCCCTTCCCGTCGCACGAGTAGCGACGGAACCGTGCCTCACAGAGCTTGCTCTTCGCTGGTCGCCGGCGCGCGAGCCTTGCACGTCAATCTGCCAGTAAAGCACGGCAATATGCCAATATCGCACTCATGTTGCACCCTCAGGCATCATTAAACTGCCTGGCAGGGCTGAACGACACCTCTGTGCGATCGACCAGTTAAAAAATCGTAGGCTTTCCTTCTTCCTCAATAGCGTCCTCTAGTTTGACGAGGACCAAACTGATCCCAAACACCCGCTCGACACCGCCTGCAAAACGATGGTTGACGCCCCCAGGAACGCGCACGCCTCATCAACTTTGAGTGGTCGAAATTTTTGGATGCAGTCCAGTGAAATCTCTGGCGTGCACGCCTGATTCGTAGGAAGCAGGCGCCATCGACGGCTCACGTTGAGTTTTCCACAAGTGCTGACGAGACCCATGGATCCGCCCTGACACCGGTCAGAATCTAACAGCCCTCGTCAGCCACGGGCGCAGAACCTTAATTCTGCCTCGCTACTTGGCAATTCATCCGAACATCCAAAGTGCGAGAGCGGAAACGACAAGGTCGCGCCAGATGGCGCAACATGGTGCCCAGTGGGCTTATAGTAGCTTGTCCAAGGCACTGTGAGGGGGTTCTCAGGGACCGCGGGAGAACTCAAATCTTTGTTTCATGTTTGTGCACGACAGTGCAGGTAGCTGTTAGTGTGAAGACTGATGATGCACATTGGGGCTGGAGAGATTGCAGTTGCAAGGAGAATATTGCAGGCAGGAAGATATGAGGTGTTCATTCCTGAGTGCCGATGATGGGATGGCTATGTACTCATCATTATATCGTCAATTAAACCAGTGTATGCTCTATAACGCCGTAGATGATGGGTGGGTGCACCCTTTGTGCCCCTTTTATGCAGCAGTCCAGTGCGCGGTCGTTGACTGTGTGGCCTAGCCAACGTACATGCAATCAGTCAGAATGCCAGAAAAGTCCCCAGGATCCGTTGGTACATGATGTAAGACGCTCAGAACTCCAATGCAGTGATAGGTGCCAACGCATTCTAAGGTATGGCACAGAATGTCGATCTGTGAAGGTGTTACAAAGCGTAAGACCCAAGATGGCGGTCGCGACTTGTACGCGATGACTCAGCGCCGTGGGACGTGCTAAGATAACGACGTTTCGTCAAAGCAAGGGACTCAGACCTGCTCAGTGAAGGCAGACTTCCTTGATTGATCAGACGAGCGACGCTTCTTCTGGAGCTTCTTTCCTGTCGATTGTCTCCTCTCGCTCTTGTCGGTCATCTCCATCTCCTCGGGGGCTGGGGCAGCAAATGTACCTGGCTTCAGCACTTGAAAGCCAGAGTTGACGCTGCGGAGGACCTGGGAGTCAGGGCGCTGGTTGTTCTGCATTGTCTGGACCTCGTACGGTACCTCGTCGTAGGACAGCTGGTGCTGAGGGCCACGGACTTGGTATGTGTCGGGGTAGTAAGGGGCGTTCGGTGCGTAGGACTCCTGGAGCGGGACGCCCTGCTGGCTAATCTGGTACTGGTTCTGTTCCTGGGGCTGCGAGGCCGGGACATGACTGGACGCATAGCCGGCGGCTTCTTCTTGCGGGTCGACGATAGGAGGCAGAGGAGGAGATGGAGTCTTCTGAGGCATGAAATAATTAACACCATTGTGCGTAGCAACCTGATTGTCCGCCACACTGGCCCACTCGCCGCTATTACCTGGTCTGCGGACTCGTGGAGTGAGCTGTCCAGTCTCGGCGACGTGGGACATGCGGTGGGTCTGGAGGAGGTCGAGGTCGGTACGGGGGTCAATGGGATTCAAGGTCGAGCCAGGTCTCATGTAAGCTGTCTCGTAGGCGCGCACATCTTGACCAATGGCCATGTAATCGGACTCGTCACTGGTGCGGCGGCTTGACTTGGAAGTGCCACTGGACTCGCCAAACTGACCGTTACGGGCTGCGAAAACATTAGTGTGTGATCACATGGCGTATAGATTGCGAAACTCACGAGAGGGAGGTCCTGAGCGCTCAAGGTGTCCGAGTGTGGTGGAGTTGCGGCCGGACTGGCTGTAGCGGGGAGAGGAGGGGCCAGGGCGGGTCTGCTGGTAAACCTGGTTGGGCGGCGAATTTGAGCGGGAGTCGGTGTTGCTGGGAAGCCTCTCGGCGGATACGGCACGGTCGAAGGAGCTGGGTGCGGCGGAGCTACCACGGCTTGAGGCGTAGGACATCTGGGGAAGCTCGAGGGCAGAGTTGTTGAAGCTGCGAGGCAGCCTGTTCTCGGAGATGATCGAGTTGCGGCTGCTGCCGACAGGTGTATTGGAGCGCGAGATCCAGACACCATCGATCTCAATACCGCTCTCAATTGCGCGGACACCGAATGGGATGTCGTCCTTCATCTCCTCTGCTTGGACCTCCTGCACGGGCTGCGCCTCAAGCATCTCGGGCGTCGCAGCCTGCTTGCCCTTGTCGACCTTGCTGTACTTGCGAAGCTTGCTGCGATCATACCAGAGTTTGAGTAAACCCAGGAAGATTGTGACTACGATTGCGCAAGCCAGTACCTGAATGTCGTTGTTAGCGATTGGCCGCTTTGTCGCTTGTTAGCGCAGCCACTCACAAAGGTCATCTTCTGCCACAACGCCCACGAGTTGAAGAACACGCCATCGTCTGATTGACCGAAAGCCATTTTGGAGGTTGTGGTAATGCGAGAGTAGGTGTCCAGGGTAAGAATAGCGGGTAGTCGCACTTGTGAACAAGATCTGCGAGATCCGGGAAGGTACTACAGAACGTTGATGCTCGGCAAGAACAACGCTAGTAACAAAGCACCGAATAAGGGAAGAAGCAAGACAATGGTGCTACTGTTGAAATGACGAAGAGGCTGGTAGATTCCTCAGTCGAGGTTGGCGGGATACGCGTCAAAGGATCTTGGTTTGCAGCGGTAGTTGCGGCTGGTGATCCTATGGGGCCGGGTCCAAACAATATCCGGGCAGCGAGCGAAGAAGATCAAGGAGAGCGAGCGTGGGAGGACGGATGAGGTTGTTCAGGCCACGCTGGAGCACAAGGCGGGGTTTTGAGGTCGACCCTTGGGAGAGCAACGGTAGTGGAAACGAGGGTGGAACGTCCAGTTGGCGAGCGAGGGAACGGGTGTCACTAGTGAATCATACAGTATGTACGACCAGCCAGGTAGCAGCACGCAGAAACCTCGTGCACGTCTTGCGGCTTGTGAGTAGTGACTTCCAAGAATTACCTGGGGTCGTCGGTGAGGGAGAGCTTAGAGGGTCGGTCACAACAAGCGCAAGAGCATGGGGAGCAGTGAATTATATTGCTTGCAGGCTGGTGCAGCAGAGCAGGAGATCCGCGCCTAACTAGGACCAGCCGCCGGTGCGCAGGAAACGACGGAACTTCGCTGTGGAGGGAAAGATTCTGCCAGACGGTGCCATCCTTGCAGACTTCCAAGGCGCGCTCCTTCGTGCCATGCCTGCATCCCGTCTGCTGGCTTCGCGCCACCGCAAGAGCAGCAGGGGTGTCACTCGTGACAGGGGTACACGCATGCACTGGTGACGGCGACACGGCAAAACTCGCGCCCCGAAATAGAAAGTGACGATGGCGCGAGTGTTTGGAACGTCGAAAAACTGTGGATCGGCATGGTGGGCGTCGAGGAATACGGGCCTAAGTCGCAGTGCGTGGGTCGATGGCTGGCCAATAATGTAACTCCAGGCGAGCAGCAATGCCGGCCTCGCGAGCGCACGCCGTGTGACAGCAGCACATTCTGAGCGCGTCCCCCGCCGTCAGGACCGCAGAAACTCACTTTTGCTGAAGGCTGGTGCCAGCCGAAGCAATGAACTCGTCCCGAAGAGCCCCTGGCCGCCGCCCAGCCGTAGCGAACGCCTCTGCCTTGTTTCTAGACGGGGAGCGTTAGACCAGCTCACCCATACAGGGGTTCTCCAAGAACGCCAATCGTGCTGCACCAATACTTTTACCACGCAGAAAAGAATCTCCGAGCCATTCACTATTCTTGAAGGACTTCTGGCAGCAGGGTGTTTCGTGACTGTGTAGATCGCTGTGGCAGCCGTCACAGAATGCTTCGTGTTCTTGAAGCGCGCTGGCTGTTCATGTCTCTCTATTTATCGCGAGCTACGAGCATACGCAAATTTTGGCTGCTTCTTCGACGACTAGGCACAATTATATGTTAATACGATATTATGCTCTGTGCAGTGCCTAATGACGCAAAGATGGTGCTTTCGCGAAGGACGACCTTGGGAAGCCACAGCGACCCATTACCACGCTCAACAATCCGACGTGCAATTTCCCACCCACTCCACTAACGTCTCCCCAAGCGAAAGCCCCAAGACACCTCCGCATCCACATGGTCCAATGCATGGAGAGGACCCGTTGAGCCGTTTGCTGTTTTGCGCAGAAGGTTTTCGTAGCTTTTACCTAAGACACAGAGAGTCATGTACACGCCTTCGTACCAGACGGCGGTTTGCCGGTTACGATCCCCCCGTGTGTCCCACTTCGGCCATCACGATGCAAGTGCGCAGGCCTTGCGACCTTCTCCACCATGATGGAAGCCCAGTGTGACGGCCTGGTAGCTCATGTTACCGCTTACAGTTGGAGCGAACCGCGCTCGAGTTCTTGCTGCGAGCACTCGGCTCTCGTGGAAAGGAAGCACAGCATGGGAACCGATATTGATGCCACAGAGCACAACATTTGTGTAACTGCTACAGACCCAGCACACACCGCTTCAGCTGCACCCATCCGCAACAGACAATGCACTGCCCACGAATTCGGTTTTCTGGGAGACAGTGACTGAGGTCCCACACTTCCCAATACTAGTGCAAACTCCCAAAATTGGTATCGATTGGACAACGCATCCCGCAAAGTCAGACTTTCGATCCAGCTAGTGGACGCCTTGCAGCACCATGAATCCCAGTGTGGATCGGCTTCTGCGAAGTAGCAAAGTCTTCTATGCATTTCTCCGCTTGCTAGGCGCCAGGGCTCTTGTGCCGGGCCGTCGACACCAGGCTCTGACGCCGTGATGATTGACGTATGGTCTCCATAGTCTCCAGCCTCGCATCATGAATAGTATGACTAGCATTCGCGGAGTAAGCAGACGATAATTGACTCAACGCATCGGTGCTCGTGTCCATGGACTGAGCCGCAGGCACACATGAAGCGAGGCTGCTAGGCTGTCACATCGGACTTTGATTTGGATCTTCATGTTCCATATTGATGACGTTCAATCGGCTTGAACAGCGTCAACTGATGCACACTTCGCGCAATGAGACATTCCGCTTGCGTGAGGCCAATCTACGGACACGACGACAGGGTGAGCATGCTCCGTCGCCCCCATGAGGAGACATAGCAGGCTATCCGTTCTCTGAAGCAGGTATTGGGGAGGAACGCTCGAAAGTCGCCACTCAATGATGCTAGACAATTGTCCAGCAGTCGCTTCCGCAGATACAATCCTGCCTTATACCCTGCAGTTGTTCACAGCCACGGCCAGAGGATCATCGACCAGGACCAGCGTGCAGGCAGTAAGCACGTTCACAGGGTACGTCTTTACCCAAGGCTATTTTCCTAGGCTGTCATATATTGATTGCTCTCGAAGAGCTCAAGCGAAGATGCTTACTCGTGAGACTTCCATCATCGGTTGTAATCACGGGATGGCACCGCATCGGAGTGTTCTAATCTTCCAGCTTGATGAACTTCGATCTCACAGACAGTCCGTACACGTGCTTTAGCAAGGCTTCACAGCATATATCGTATTCGGGAGTCTGGGTTAGATTCCACCGAGATTTCCGCGGCTCGTACATCAGATTGCTGTAATATGGCATGACCAACGCATGGTGCGCAGCATGACCAAACCACCACGTGAAGTGGTGTGTCCTAGAAAACGTTGCAACTTGCTTTTCGAAATAACGTCGCACACACTCGAGATTGCAGTTCGGTGTGACTGACAAGCAATGCTTTCAGGGTCCATCCTCAATGCTGTCAAGGTTTGGCTGACAGAGGCTTGAGTCGCAGATGCGCGGTTGACAGACCCTGAAATCGAACTGAAGACCGTTGGAGCCGCACGATCAAAGCCAGCACTCTCAACACGTACCGATGCTTTGCGCTCAGACAGAAGGAGGGGCTGGTGCAGCCAGCAGTGGATGCTGCATGCATCTCACCAGGCCTCGAATCACAAAGATCGTCAAGTCACGCCAGGATCCCAATCCACCTGCTGCAGGTGCGCACGAATTCGATGAAGCAGCTACGGTGTGAGGCGCCGAGCCTCGCGATAATTGACTCCAAGGCTCGACGTTCAAAGAACATCTGTTTTTAGCATGCGGCTCGGGCTGGTTGCTGAGACGCCTCGGTGCCATGTCGAGCGTTTGGTGCCTGTCTCCAGATCTCGCTGCTGCAGGGACTCTGCCAGTTCCTGGGGTCACCGTTTGCGGCGCACTCCTTGCGGCTCTCCGATCGAAGCCCACAGCTCATCACAGATCTGTCGCTCAGGAGACAAGAAATTTGCGATGCCAAACAAACACTTCTGATCGTAGACAGAGACTTGCTTTCGCACCAGTTACTCCCGGAAAGTGATGTTGCCGAGTCCCTTGTTCTTGTTACCGGCGTGGCTTCCCAACCGGTCTTTCAATGACATCTTCCCTGGCGCCCGACTGTCCGACCATCCACCGACCTTGGTGCTTTTGTCTCTGAACCTTTCAACACCACTACTCTGCACCTGAAACACTCTACATAACGCTCGTATCGCCTTGTTTCGCCTTAGTGCCTAATCGCAATGCCTATCCGTAACCCATTTCGTCGTGCGCCTGGCGCCGAGGCCGCTGAAGCGCCCAATGGCGCTGATAATGGGTTCAGGAACACAGCAGTCTCGGGCGCAAAGCCGCTGGAGATCAAGGATACAACTGAGTACAAACTGAGTGGTAAGATGACCCGCGGACATCCGCGAGCGCGCTCGTCAAATGCGCTGTATATGGACGGGCGCTTACTGTAGCTTTAGAGATCAACGACAGCGGAGTGTACCTGCCTGTAAGATGCGCCCTTTCGATTTGAACAGTCGCAATTACAAGACAACTATCGAGTCCTTTTCCATCCCAATCTGATACTAACACCTGCGCCAGCCGTCCCCGCAACAGGAGAAGCCCACCTTCTGGCATTCCAAATCCAATGTCTCCACTACCTCTTCGAACCACCGAAGTCTGCTGGCTGAGACCGAGCCATTCAACATTTCGCGCGAGAGCTTCGATTCGTACAGGCGATCATTCGTACGTTTGCAATCCATCAATACTGCCTCGAGTGCCCCGCTTACATGCACAGGATATCTCCGCACGCTCGCCTATCACAGACATAACCTCCGAGACTTACCCCAGGGCGTCTCTCGATGCGCGACGATCAATTGACACCCGGCGCTCTCTCGATGTACGCCGTTCTCGAGCCACACCTCGCTCATCTATGCAGCAAGGACGTCCGAGCGAAAGCACAGACCGAGTACCAGAAGAAGGGTTTGAGGACGTTGGGTTGAACGACGAGCCAAAGCCTGCACCCAAGAAGCGTGGAATCTTCTCGCGATTTGGCGACAACAACAATGCGGACAACAAGACAGAAGAGCGACCCTCATCCGGTCACCACTTCTCGTTGACCGGTCGGAAGCGCGCCGAGAGTGGAAAGGGCGAAGAGCTGAAGCCTATGGGACGGCCGTCGACTGACGTGCCCGTCGAGACACGGTAAATTCGAATGCGAGACGTTTGAATGACACGGAAAGTAGAGCATCAGGGCATTGGAAAGGAATGGGTAACACGGCGTTGAGGAGTTGGACTGGCGGCATCCCCACACAGCATTGGGCAAGGCATTGGCTGCATTACAATCGCTACATATAACTGACCGAGGTCAGTGTGATAACGACAACATCTAATAATGAACCTTAATCTTCCAAACGCTGCACCTCCAGACCGTTCGTACTATGCAGACCCAGCAACATCAGCCATCTCACATTGAGCACCGCAGCCCGCACCGTTCTCCCTGACAACGGCAAAAGTAGTACCGACCTCCCCGACACCGGCGCAAACAACGTTTCTGATCGGTGTCCCACCCAATCTCTGGACTCTGGAGTCGTCCGGGCAAGTGCGATGTTCCCAGTGGCGCGCGGTTGCTGGTACGGTGTCGTCATTCGGCAGTAGTGGCGCGGTGGTGTAATGCGGCCTATTAGCGCTAGAGCTGCCGCATGTGGCGCTACGGGATGGTTGGCCGCGATGGGCGGCAACGCAGTGTCGTACATCAAAGGAAGTCGATGTTGTGGGGTGCAGGAAGGTGCAAGATGGATGCTGATGATTGTCACAGGCCCTTCGCTCTTGCTGTATCTGCGCGCTTTCATGGCAGAGCGCTGTTTACGTGAGCCGGATTCTCCGAGTTGTTGTGCTCTGGCCTCAAAATGGAAAGAGCGAGGGCTGACAGCGTTTACATTTCGCTTTCTGAACCTGGAGCTGCGGACTACGTAGAATCATGGAACGACGCAAAAGATCCGCAGCATCGACTATCTATGAATAGGACTGGAGCCAGAGGAACGAGTTGTCTGGTAGGAGGTGTGTATGCTGTGCAGATCAGCAACATTGACAACCTACTTGATACGCCAAGCCGCAAGCTTACAAACCAGAATGTACTCCAGCACAAAAAGACATCTTTGAGAGTGTGCAAGGTGTAGTATGACGCACTCTGAGCCGAGGGGCTAACTCTCTATCAGCATTCACCTTGCCTCAGACTTCTCCGGGATTTCCACATACAAGTCACCCTGAAACTCTTCTTCACTCAGATTTCCGTTTGCTACACGATGCATCTTGGGTTGCGCAGCGAGTCTTGTGCCAGCGCTGCAGCCTTCGGCGTCCAGGTGAGAGATGAGGGAGTTCAAGCTCAAGCAAAACATGCCGCACTGCTTGCTGGCTTTCTCTCACTTGTGGACAGCGGAGCAGCTTTGTATGCGATTTCAGGTCAACTACCACCATTGCTTACACTTCATCTCTCCACCTTCCACTATTACCACTACACCACCTCCACAGCCTACCTTGATCGAAGTAGAACAGTTACATCAAACTCAAAAGTCCAGCATCCAGACTCCGCAACGGGTAAGGACACCATCCGCTTTGACGGAATCGATCTGAAGGTACGTAGTCTTACGCGTTCGCCACTGGTCATTGCTGACATCAACCTCAGACTGTATACTCCGTCTCATGGCTCCATCTGACGGCTCTGATACATCTTTCGACGCCACGTCGATTGCGTATCTGATTCACCATGTCATTCTTCCGCCGAAACTCCCACAAACACTGGAGACTGATATTGCTTACGAGCAAATTCCAACATCGTCCCAAAAATTATCCAGCATGTCAGTACAAGGTCAAAGCGAAAGGCCTTATTACGCGGGATGTCGAAAAACTACGGTCTTTGAACTCCTCATCCCTGAAGCTTACAGCAATTGGCGAGATGCGTCTTGATGTTCCGGCCAGCTTCCCTTCCCGATGGGCCCAAACCGAACGAAGTGATCACGAGCGTCCTGGACCGTCCACTCCACATTACTGCAGATGAGTTCAAGTCACTCGGCTCAATCGCTCTGGGATCAAACCTTATTTACCCCAACATCTTGGTCCAACTCGCCATGCCAGGGGTCGATTTCTCTAAGGTTGAAACGCAATGTGCCATTATACAGGACATTCACCAGGTCGGTGTGCCGGAGCACAATCAATTCGAGCGGAAAAGCCACTGGCCCCTGCAAGACCCATCGTTTTGCCAGAAACTGCTGCAACTGCTCGAAAATGCGTTTCGGCGCGTGGAAGAGAACAGCGATTCTTGGAGAGCGCCTTTGATATTCATTCAGCTTGCTAAGAGAGTTCTTACACTGTGTGCGGCAGCTGAGATCGCTTC
Source organism: Didymella pomorum (assembly GCA_022225945.1). Lineage (NCBI taxonomy): Eukaryota > Fungi > Ascomycota > Dothideomycetes > Pleosporales > Didymellaceae > Didymella > Didymella pomorum. The sequence goes on along the minus strand of JAKJXN010000011.1, from coordinate 234,318 downwards.
ACACAGCCTGAGCTTCCTCGAACGCGCTCGGGGAACTTGTCAACATTGGATAGCTCAATTGACCGCACGGGCCGTTGCGGCCAGCAAGGAGGAACATCGCTCTGACCTGCAACTTAGAGCTGCCAAGATAGCACTCCTCTGTATCAGTACCTACGATGTCGACGAACGATACCTGTTCGATGTTCTTCAGCCCAAGAGTGCAATATACACTCTACTGCAATGCTCCATCATGGTGCAGGAGCATCTTCAGGTCCTAACTGGGTCGGATAAGCTTCAGGACTCGATGTTGCACGACTGGAGATCTTTGATGTTTCGCGCATTTCCAAAGATACGCGAGAGACTCTTGCATCAGGCTGAAGAACTCGATCAGACAATTTCGACATGCTGGGTGGCCTTCCGCTCAATGGCTAATGGCAGTTGGGCAGCACTTGACGGGTTGAACGCACACTGGCTGACCACGGATTCTGGCGGATTACCAATCCATTTCAACCTCCTGACTGCGGAAATGCTGGTCAACGGTCTTCCGCTCGCGCGGCTACCACCTGAATACACTCAGCACGCGACGTACCAGTCCTTGTTCACGTCCGTCGCAATGGATGTGGCCCCCTCCAGTCAACATGGGATGAGCTTCTCGTCCAAGTACGAATACCATGGTTAATAGCTTCAATTTGCGATGTACGAGGCAGAGATGTGCATCTCAGCAGCCAATCAAGCTACCATGTAAGCGTATATCATTGCTCGAAACCTGAAATCGTATTTTGCTAACTATCCCAGTTACAATCTCCTCCCGGCACGTCTGTTCATAGATCAACTGCCCGAATCGTTCATCTCGGACTTTTTCCATTGGCACGATCCCAGGAATGATGACATTGTTTTCCGGCCTCGAGAATCTCCGTGGCCAGATGATGATGAAGCCGATCAATGGCGTCTTGTCCGCAATGGCTCCTCCTGGCAACTGCTTCGAGGGTCCTCCGTCCTGATGGATGTTATTAGCCAACATGTGGATGAATTGTCAAAGATCTTTAAAGGTATCGAAGAAGCGAAGTACATTCACGCAACATACGACAAGTCGTTGAAGACGACTGAGGTGCTTTTACCGCGCCTCAAGCTCGAGTTCCACATTCAAGAAAACAGCTCTCAGCTTCGTTCAAAACAGTACAGAGGGTATAAATTGGATCCTGATCAAAATATTGGAACTCTGATCGGGCTTCGTAGCAAGCTCGTGCTTCTGAATAAGAACGCGTCTACAGATCGCCTGCTATTGATACCGGAAGGTACCGTCCGATACATTAAAATGTCTGCGAGCGATCACACTTCGACCACGGTGGACCCAGCGACAGTTACTAAAGTCCACACATATTCTCTCACCCCCATCTTGCGACAGATCACACACGAAGAAGACCTCCAGTGTAAGCTATATCTTGCTTACTTGCACGCTTTGACATCCTTTTGTCTTCCTGATCCTTTCACAGGATATACCGGCACCGAATCTGCCTTGCAAATCCTTCGACCAGCCGTAGTGCTCTCCTATGAGCCGCTAAGTGCTGCTAATGTTGATCTTCTGGGACACATCTCCAGATTGGCTCCCGGCCGATTGTATTACCCGCACCACCTGAAAGTTATGCAGACAGTGGCTTGGGACCCGAATCTTTCCTTCACTTCCCAGCACAGCCAGTTCTACACACGCATTAGGGCCATCATGGAAGATGCAAAAAGGTTGTCGATCTTCTATCCCATAGGAGCCTTTTTCGCACTGGCAGAGAAAGATGAGAAATGGATCAAAGCAGGTCCTCAGCTTGAGTTGTCATGGCGTGATGACATCAGATCTTGCGCTCTACGCATTCCAGACTTTGGTGGTGAGAGCTTCACATCTGAATACGACGCTAGGTACGATGCTAGAGATGCTATTATGGACTCTGAAGAAGGACAGCGAGCTTTCCAAGTAGCCTCAATGATTTTACGACCCCAGCCAGCCCTTTTGCACCGGCCTGCAGACATCGAAGACACACTGGTGCAGTTCTTCGGTAGTTCCACTATCACTGGATCCAACCGCAAACTGACTGGACCCGAGATCTGCTATGACGCGAGATGGCTGGTACCTCACTCAGCCTTGCTCCAAGAACATTGGTGCAAGCTACATGTGCTTCTTTCAGACAAGTCTTTCGTCGATGACAGACTCAGTGTCACAATATGGCTTGCTACAATGGCTTATGCTTCATCGGCGTACATGGACATAATTCAGATTCTTGGGTCGATGTACACAATGGAAGGGATCGCTCAACCTTGCACGACCCCAAGGAACAGCTTTCAGCTGTCGCACGGACATCATTTTGTCGACGAGGAAGTTGCGAGAAGCCTTGCAAGTTCTGCGAGAAGCATGCCGAGTTGCGCGTACTTCCGCGTCGACAGACAGGTCGGTGAGTCGAATCAGTAGCTATATGACAGAAAGCTGGCAATCTTCGAGTCGCGCCAAAAACAAGCAAAGAAAGAATTCCTTGACGCCTTGAAGGCACAATGACCAGTTACGGCGCCCATCGTGCCAACATCTTCGAGTATCACAGACTGGCTAAATCCGGCTCGCGTTCAATCAATCATCAAGGCCAAGTTCGTGAAATGGCATGAAAATCACCTTTTCCATCTGCACCTGGGTCAGCTCTCCATGGCACTGATGGCTTCTCCTGTTCTCGCGGTCTATGTTCCAGTTGTGAGACTACATCTTGATGATGACAGTCGATATATCAGCGTAAGCAAACTTTTCGATACTGAGCCAAGTTTCCTCGATGAGTGTACATATTGTCCGACAAAGCTTGACTTGACTGCACTAACCAAGTTCACAGTCACCAACCAGAGACCGTCAGACAACGAAGCGTGGACCAGCTACCGAATCCGCCACATTGAGACGTTTGGCTACTCTTCAGTCGAAATTGGAAGACAAGTCAGAACACAATTTCCAGATAGACTACGTCCGACGGTTCGGTACCAGCTGCAACTCCGCCCAAGAGCGAGAACGTCAGGTGCGACTTCCGCCTTTGGCCAACCATTCGGATAAACAAGGAGCATTCCATACTCATCTTCGCAACTGCGAAGAGTTCGTGCGCGATCTCGAGGCAGCATTCGAAGAAGCCCTGAACGACAATGCGACAACGACAGACAAGATGGCATATCGTCTTGCACACGCGCCGCGCATTGTGCCGAAGCTTTGGCTGAGATATCTAAGCCTCCACTATTATCGAACCCTTCCTGAGCCATGGCAAAAGCAGTCGTCGAGTATGGTCGTGCAATCAGTCACCTTCAACGTGCACAGTGTCTAAATGAGCCGACCGGAAAGCCGGCGGAGCTGGCGGAAGAGTACGGACATCGTGGTCATGTCAATTGGAGCCCTGAAGAGCGTCCTGAAGTCCTACTTATGGAGATCGAAAGCGCAATACGTGTACGGAAACCACAGATGTCCATCGCAGAGGTCATGATCAGTCCAGACAACGGCCAAAACTCGATGATGCAGCTTGTGATGGGCGGCGAAAATCTTCCACGATTATGCCCATAGTTGCTACAAAATTCGCTGACGGAGACAAGTAAGTGTGCATCCATGACGTTTAAGGTCGACGGACGCTGACAGCTGTTACTTAGATTGGTCCGCATCATTGTCGCACCGCCTCAGAGCCAGCAGATGTTGCATACTCTCATCATGAAGTTTGGCGGCCTTTTGAACCGTCGAATCTACCAAATGCCTTTCGCTAGACATCTCAAGTTCAGTAAAGAAGATGCCACCACCGTCAGAAACCTATGCGAAGAGTGATGAAGGTGGTTGTGATCTGATGTATTAGAGTACTACGGAGGAGCGATTATCTACAGTGCGCGGGAGCGGGAACTAGCGAGCTGGCCAAGCAGCCTGGAACAAAGAGTGCCGGGGAAACCGGGGCATCATGCTGGTCCAGCCAGAGCACCTCCAATCCTTCAAGCTGATGGGCATTGACTACCTCGCGACAGACCGAGAGGAAGTAGGCAAGTCCCTCCTGGACACGCAAGATTTCTTCAACAAGAACTCTCGTGATATCGTAGATGAGAGCGATGAGATTTTCAATCACAAACGAGAGCTTGTCTATCCCATGGGCGCGTAGAAGCCCGTCGACTTCGCAGCAGATCGATGTACCATCATCCAGGAGGTTCTCGGGCTCTTTTCGAAATTTGCAGCGCAGGTCAAGAGTCGTCTGCCTCTCTCCATTGACTATCATCAAGCGGAGGACAGAAGCTTCCCTCTTATCAGAGTATGGCGTTCAGATGCAAACGATATGATTACCACAATGCTTGTGAAACATGCGGTCGAGTACGAAATCACAGGGTTCTTGGCCAGAACCCAGCCTCTGAACGTTCAGGACTCGATCGTTCGATACATCACTCAGGTGAACTTAACCCGTCTCGACATCTATCAAGTTCAGGGCAGTAGCTTTTGGACAGCCGACTCAGAGCAAGCAACACTGCTCCTTCGCGGTCTCTTTGCGGGCGGGCTCTTGGCTTTTGTCTTTGCTTCGGAGCGATATCGAGTGAACTATGGTCTAGATCCTGCCCGACTCCCATCCTCAGAGACAGCTGTTCCTTACACATCCAAAGACTCGCCATCACCGAGGTCGGAGTTCTCTCACACGGACATTGTCATCATTCTGACATACCTGTCGCACTACCGCAAGGCTCTTTCAGACGAGTCGCTGTTCCGATCGTTTGAGTTGTTGATGAAAGCTGAACAGGCCGATCTACAGTACGAGGCCTGGGTTACCAGCGCTTCCAGTGACCTCCCTGGCTCATTCCGACACTTGGCAGGCGTCAGTATCAAAGATCGGAATCTGTGCATCACGAGGATCTTTCCTGCTTTGAAATATTCAAAGGCAGCCATCGATTACTTCTTGTTTAACTTTTGTTTCATGAGGGAGCTGCGCGAATTCCCATCGAAGCTTTCCGGCTCAGGCTGGGACATCGGCGCAGCCAAGACACATACAACAACCGGCTTTAGCGGCACGAAAGATACGTCTTACACTCTACTACTAGACGTTAATCACATCGATCTACCGAGTCAGACCCATACAGATGCTGAAGTGCTTAGGTACCTGCTGCACGACGAGACTAAGATCGAAACACTAGATAATGCCGCCAACAGTGAATTTTCGGATGCCGAAAACATACTTCACCTAGTCGACGCAAGCATCGACCCGGAACTTCGTGTCATTCTTGATGTGGGCGCTCAGATTCTTCACCGAAGCAATAAACAGGTCGCGGCCATGTGGTTGAGCCGAAACGAAAGCGCTGATGTCGACGCTGTAGTCTTTTGCAGGAGAAGAGTTATCGGTTATTGATTGTGCCGGATTTGTGGAGATCCTCCAGACCTCACCGTTCGTGAAGCAGCTCGACCGCTGCTTCGTCTACCTCGACGAATCACACACTCGCGGTATCGATTTGAAGCTTCCGCGGAACTACAAGGCTGCAGTGACATTGGGTCCCGGCTTGACCAAGGACCGAATGATGCAAGGTAAGGATTCCATTATTCAGCTCTGGAAATTCACTCTTGCTAACTCTAGTGTAGCCTGTATGCGAATGCGTTCGCTTGGGAAAGGACAGTCAGTGACTTTCTGGAGTACGCTGGAAAGACTTCGGATGATGAGATCGAAGTTATAGATATCCTATGCTGGTCTATTGGAGAGACCTGGGGAGAGCTACGTCGACTCATCTCATTTTGGGCGATTCAGGGCCACCGTTACAAGACACGTAAGGGTCTCTTGAACGGCGCAAATACTACCAAAGAGCAAGCTTTAGCTTTTTTGGAAGATGAAGCGCAAACTCTTGAGGACCGTTATCGACCGAGAGCAATTGATGGCGGCGATGCCCTTGACTTCGAAACCTGGGATCCCACCAACGAACGCCTGAGTATGATTCGATCCCGCCATCAAGACTTCCAAGCCTCCAGCTTAGGATCTGCAAGTCTCAGTGAAGAGCATGAGGTAAGTCCACTCCGTCATCATGGTCACACATCGTACTGATTTATGCAGCGCGAGTTGAGCGTAGAGATTCAGCAAGAACAACAAGTCGAGCGCCCGCACAAGATGGAAGCTGCAGAGCACGTACTTCACAGTGACCTCCAGCAGCTGGCACGTACCGGTAGCCTTAACACAAAGTCTGAAGCAGTCGAATACGCTTTCCATGCGCTGCAATCAACGAGTGCAGCTAAGCTAGTCGGTCTCAAGCAATTTCCACTGGACTTTCTCGTCAGCAAGGACTTTACGCGAACTATCAAATCATCAACATACTCTACAAACGTTTCCTTCACATCTGATGACTACCTCCGTGGGGTACAGTATGTCATCTCGATTCCAGGAAAGCACCCTTTCTTTATCGAACGCCTCCTCATTGTCAGCCCCTACGAAGCAAATCTGCTACTTTCTATCATCCGGGATGCGAAACGTGTGACGCTGCATATTTTTGCACCACGCCACAACGCTAACTTCGCACCGCTAGATAAGTTGGATCTATGGCACATCGGCAAGTAGTTCTCCCCGGACTCCATTCGTCGCAGTCCCAGGGCACAGCTCAACTTATTTACTGGAACTCTGTACCTTCGCTCATACGAAGAGTACGCGCAATACTGCAACTACCTTGGTCTCTCACAAGGCGCGGCGCAGCCTCACCAGCAGATCTCCTCCTGTGGATTCACCAAGCCTCCAATGGGAAAGTGGAACCTGACGGAGAGTCCAGTGCCATTCCTCCGCTCGTTCCTGCTTAGGATCCGGAGACAGGGCGCAGGCGTAGTGCGAACACACGTTGGAAAAATGCTCAGTGCGCTGCGCCTGGAGGAATCAGACTTCGAGACCGGCGCGGGGAGGCTTAGCGAAGTCACTGCGGACGTCGCTGCAGAGTTCGAGCAGCATACGAACAGGCGCAGATCCCGTCCCTTCGACTCAGAGGATCCAGAGAGCCTTTTCATATCCGGACAGTCGGGTTCCGTGACTTATTGGGAGGTATGCAAGAGGCACTGAGGCCTACGGAAGGTAAAGTGGGAAGGTTGGATAGTCCCGAGAAAGAGCGCGGCAGGAAAGAGACAGCAATCATCACAGTGAACGATATGGGGTCAAAAGCTATGGAAAACGCTTTCCATGGATTCTATGTACCCTTTAGGTCTGCTTCAAAGTCTCTACAAGAAAAGAATGACGCGCCGGCGCTATGATATCCAATCACCAACTTTTGCGTGCTGCGATCCCATCGCCCAATCGCTAAGGTCCAAAGCGATCCACTTAGCAAGACTTGAGAGGAGAAGTGAACTTGCAGGTGTCGGAAGCACCAGTGGAGGTCGACTCAGGCTCGTTGCCAGGCGTCGTACCCTTGAACTCCTCGCAGATCTCCTTGACGTCGGTAGCGCAGGTAGCGCTGTCGATGGTGGCAGTGTCGCCGAAGTTGGGGTTGATGCCGACGAGCAGCTTGCCGGAGGAGGCCTTGACGTTCTTGATCACGACGTGGCGCTCGGCGCTCTGCTTGCAGTTCCCGCAGGAGCGGTAGAGCTTGCCGAAGTCGGCGACCTCGAAGCCGTTGATGGTGACGGTTCCGGCGCCGTTGTGCTGGATCACCTTGTCCTCGGCTCCGGTAGCACCGCCGCCGGTGATGGTTGCGTCACCGTCCTTCTTCAGGGTGAGGGCGTCTAGACGATTGTTAGCATGCGTGAGATATACAGGAAGATGGTGTGGTGCTTACCCTCGCAGACGGCGGCCCACCAGACGTTCTCGAGAGTGCAGGAACCCTGGCAGTGAATGCCCTCGATCTGGTCCTCGCCAATGATGCTGAGGGTTTGTTAGCATGTATAGAATGCGGGCCGAGACCTATCGCTACTTACACGTTCTTGAGAGTGGCACCGTCGGCGAGCGAGAAGACGGCGTCAGAATCACCGCCCTCAGCCTGACCAGTGCAGCTGACACCACGACCGTAGGTCTTGAGGCCACCGTCGAAGGAGCCAGTGATCTCCTTGGTCTCAGAGAGGGTCTCGGTACCCTTGGAGGCGGGAATGGCGATGGTGGCGCGCTTGGTGAGGCTGGAGAAAGAGGTGGGAGCCTTGTAAGAGGGGCTGGCAGTGGCAACGGCGGCGAAGGTCAAGATGGAAGCAGCGACGGAAGCCTTCATGTTGATGGTTGATTGTTGGAAGTTGGTGTTGAAGTTCGAAAGATTCAAAGAATGTTGGTGGTTTGAGTAGCGAAAGTATGCGTCAAGCAACTGTGGAGAAAAGAAGTGAAGAGACTGTGAAGTTGAAGAGACTGTTGATGGCTCGATGATGAGTGCAGATTTGCTGGGTGCGGTGACGGATCCCTCTTATACTCATGCGATCCATCTTGGGTGGAGACATACCATGGTCTTCTCGAATACTGTCAAAGCCATGCCAGCGGGAACCAGCATGTGCGCTTGGGCCTCAGGTAGAGTAAGCATTGAACGCAACAACGTTTCCGCGATGCCAAGAGCGATATGAAACAGTCTATCACACCCAAGAAGGGAAATGTGGAGGTTGATCGTAGCGTCTCGGAGGTATTCAAGCGCGAAACCTTGCTCATTTCTTTCGAAACGGGACACACTGGGGAAGCCCGAATCCCAGAAACCAGCAAGTTACCTGCAGTTCCTAATGCGGGCTAGACTTCGGCTACATCTCGTTGCAGGTGGTCGCCTCACAGTTTGATCAGTGAAGATGTAGCGCGGGTGAATATGGCTGGGCTAGCAACGTGTCAAACCTTGTTGCTGATGTCGTGCATGAAAATATCAGCGGCTGTGATGCCGTAGCGACACCTGTCACCCAGTCTTGAGATCAGGCCAGACCGCGGATTGGTAGAGAGTTCGACCCATTCAGCGGCATGAATAGACGGCACCACAGTCGTTCATGGATAGCGTCCTTGCAATTCTGTGGCGCTCTCGGACTCGGTTGCTCGGAACACGAAACCGTCAAACAGGGTGTTTGAATGGTGGAAGAAACGATTGCAGGATCGATTCGATGGACAGGGTACGTTCCTCGCATTGTGATCAGCGTCGTCATACTCCGCTAGTAACGGGGCTAGTTCTACAGCAGGCGAAGATAGCCAAGTCGAACTCTTGTATACGATCCAACGCGTGAGGCGGACCCCATTCACTGTGTTAGCAAACAATGCCTTGTCTTGTCAAGACCACTGTAAGATCAAAGCAAGGTCAAAGCAAGGTCAAAGCACTGTTTCGATCAGGCTGGTGAGAAGTTTGGTCGTGCAACAAATCGCTCAGAAGATCGAGGTGTGGAGAACGTACGTTGCAGACAGAAGGTGCCAAGGTCTTGGCTACCCACACTGCCCGGCGCCATCTGCGCGGAAGAAGGCTTATTGTCCATCCGCCCTGGCCCTCTACCACCATTTTGACTCGATGCGACCCCGTTGGATCGGTCGGGTTCATTTCGCCTGGTGGTCGCTCTACGCGGCCTCATCAATCGAGTGGAGTCGGAGGCTGTCTCGACCAGAAGCGGCGCCTCGAGCGATGGCCCGAATACCAAACGTGACGTTTGAGTCAGTGAATCAAGGACTCCAGATCTGTTCTGAAATATCCTGATGACGCGGTCTCATCTTGAAGATGCAAGTCAGCTGTGCAAGGTCGTTGCCAGCACACGAATCGTGCGGTGAGAACGTTCTTTGCCGTCGTCGTGTCCTTAACGATGACAGTTAGAGCTGTCAGTGACATCGTGAGCTATCAACACCACGACTCAGGCCTGGCGAAACTGTAGCGTCGATGCTCTGGTGATGCTCTGGTGCTGGCCGGATTCTCGCCTGTTTGCGACATCGTGAAACTTCTTGACAATGCGTTGGTAGCGGTGGCTGGAGAGTGGCACAGTAACAAGCCACAGCTTGGCTGGCGGCAGTCCGCGTCGAGAAGGAGCACAACCCACATACCAACACCATACCTTGAGTCTGGCTCTCTGGCTTTCTGGCCCTGTCGTATGCATCTTAGCTAAGTCGTTGTTTGGCTGAGTGTCGAGGACCGTCGTGAGACTGGCAGTCTCTGCTTCAAACGCAATATCGATGCTGAGTGTCTCCCAGTCCGACTTGCTTTTCCCTCCGTGTGCACTTCTTCTCAGGATCGAATCTGGCCATAATATCTCCCTCGTATGGTTTCGAATGACCTCGGTGAGGAAGTAGCCAAAGACATCGCACTGCAACGTTCGATGCAGGTGAAGCATTCGCGCTGGTAATAAGGTGGCGCACATGTTTTTGTCGTCCAAAGGCTGTCGCTCAGGTCGTTCACATTGGCGCGAAGAAGGAACGTTTGTCATGTTGTGAGACTGAATTAGAAACCTCGAAGACAATTTGCAAGGTCATGACCGTTGACGTTCTTTTAGAGTTGCCGACCGAGCCGTGCCCATCGAAGCGAAGCGTAGACGAACCATAGACGCTTCCATAGCCTTGCCGAAACAACCGTTCATAAGCTGCTCGGGAGATAGCAAGGGTGCCAAACGTCTTGATGAACCTGTGGAGCGCTCTGAAGCGCATCCGCTTCGAAACGCATGTTGATCAATTTTCTTTAGCCGGCGGAGCAACGTTCGAGGCGGATCGATCCGTGTAGCCACACGGAAGCGTCAGGGAAGGCAGCATGGCGCGACGAGATCAAGACTGTGTTGGGTACGGATGATTGCTTGCGAGCCTGTGGGGACTGAACAAGGGCGCTTCAACCCATGTTGTTGTTGTGACAACTTCGTGAATTTGAAAGGAGCGTTGGATAATGTGGCACGTTTACCAGCAAGAATAGCAGGTGCCGCTACGTGCAACAGATCCTCGGTCATGAAAGGAAAGAGACTGAGACGAGTCAATAGCAAGGACCAATTGATGCACCTGTTCAACATTCTTCGGATATTCGCTCTAGGAATATTCACTGCGGTAAAGTACAAAATCCTCAAGGTGTTGCAGCAGGCGTAACATGTCACTTCCACGAGCGACCACGATGTGAAATGGGAGCTCACACTATCCTAGTTGCTTTTATTGACAAACCCTATTCAAGCATTCTTGAACGAACATGGAGAGCAACGCAAAGGTTCCTCACAGCAATGCCGCCTTATCGATAGCAAGCCAGCGTTATGCACGCGAGTCATAGCTCCAAAGTTCGCGATCTTCAATTCTCCGCGACTTGAGACACCAACGATTTCCACCTGCTCACTATGGCTGACGCCTACGAGGACGTCTCGCATTTGGGGGCGCAGAACGATGCAGATCATGACCCCACAGAAGAAGCGCAAGACTACCGCTTCCTCGACAAATTAATGTACGCGCGAAAGACGTGAATACCGCGAAGAAGCTTACTGACACACCACAGAGGCGGCCACGATGTGGCGCACCTGAGTCTCCCCAAGCGTGGAGAAAAAGACTTCGAATCACATTCGACGAACCTACAACTCGACACCCTCGAAGCCTCACGGCGGGCTATGCACGGCGTCCTTTCCTGGCAGCGAACGCACACACAAAAGAACCACATCCTAGCGCAATACCACCCCGAGACAAACACAGTCTGCGTCGACAAAGTCAAGTCGCAGCATTTTCAGACGATTGGGCGATCAAAGGGCGGCAAGGAATGGCTGCTCCCAGAAGAAGCGCTGTTCATGATCGAGCGAGGTAGTCTCGACTGCAGATGGCCGGTGAAGAAAGAGGAGGGCGATGAACAGAAATACAAGACAGAAGATGGAGCGCCCATGAGCTTGCAAGCAGCATATGCAGCATTCGTTGGGTACGAAGAGGGCGTGGGCGGGAAACTGACGCTCGAGATGTACAACGTGTACGCTGGGCTGAAGAGGTCTGGATACGTCGTGTTCCGCACAGGCACGTGGGATGAGGATCGCGGCGAGCTGTTGATTCAAGACTCCAACGCGCAGGACGCAGCAAAGGCAGGACCAGGCATCTTCACACGCTTCTTCTCCGAGATCTGGCGACGAATCAGCCAGCCAACATATACAATCGCACCCGGGAACCTCTCATTCGGCCCGCTCATCAAGCCTGGATTATACAGGAGCTACGCCGACGTCTTCAGGCTGATGCAGATCATTCCAACGCACGACCGCAATGCAGCACCGATGTTCAAGCTCCCTCCCGCCGCTGAGAACCCGTTCCGCGTACACTTCGACGTCTACAGAACGACAAGTGGGTTCCGCAAGACCCAGCGCGGCGCTCCTGATTTCCGCATCTGCGTCATCAACGCACGCGAAACGCCGATCCCTACGAGTGCGCAGTTGAACGACCTGTTCGCTCAAGTTCCAGAGGATCCACCCAAGACTGGCGCAAATCACTTCCAAAAGCTGAAGCACGGAAGGAGAAATGTCATTCTGGCTGTTGTTGATAACGGCATACCTAGCTATCTTAGAGCCGCTGACGCGGCGTTTGATGATATCAAGATCTATGAGCGCACGAACACTGGGGCGAGGGGCAAGGGTGGCCGAGGGAGAGGTGGAGGCAGGGGCCGTGGAAGGGGCCGAGGAAGGGGCTGAGGTGCCGGCAGGATAACATTCGATGACTCTACAACACTTGTGGATGACAAGAAAGCATAGAACGGCGACGAGGGGGAAGAGCGTTCTCGTCGACATGGGCCGATGCCCCGCCAGTTAAGTGTCTGGCAATTGGCAGTCGGCTGTACGCGCCCAAGGATTAAGACGGGGAACAAAAAAGGAGCATGAACCGCAGGGTCCGAGGCGTTAGCGATACGCTGCTGCGAGACAGAGACTCTCATAGTGAATATCAGAAAGTAGAACTTCTGATGGGAGTTCAAATGCTCTTCAGAGTATGGTAACAATTCATCTGATCATCGGAGTATCGGTGAAAGTCGTCAACATGACCAAAACCGGCAGTTTCGCCTCGAACGTTGATCACTGCAGACTGCGAGGTGAACGCTTTCTACCTGCCCGAAAGAGTAAGAGAGCAGAGCCGTCGATTGCAGCACCTCGTGGAAGTGATCGCTCTCTCGACCAATAGTGCCATGATGGTTGGCCCCACCACGATGAGCCGAGGCACATCTTACCCCAGCTTTCGAACTCCGCAATGAACAGCCGCCAGCCTTCAGCAATAAGCAAACCCTCACACTGACATACTGTTTACTCAGACCTCAATTGCAAGACTGCCTTCACAATGCCTACAGCAATGCCCAAAGTCAAATCCGCGGCGCTCAGCAAAGAGCTGTCCGAACCTCTCCCCGAGCCACCAACCTTCGAAGGCAAGCCCGGCGTGCGCAGCATAGCCGGCGACCTAGGAAACGAGTACGCTCCCTCTTGTTATTTTCTCCCACAGCCCTAATACACCCAGACGCGTAAAAGGCAAAGTCATCATCGTCACGGGCGCAAACTCCCTCATCGGCATCGGCCGCGCCAGCGCCCACCAATTCGCGCGCCATGGCGCCCGCGCGCTGTACCTCTGCGACTACGACTCTTCCAACTTGGAGATGCACAAGCGCGAGCTCGCCTCTCTGTACCCCGGCACGGAAGTGCACACGCGGCAATTCGACGCCGCCGACGAAGCCGCCGTAAAAGCCGTGGTCGCCGATGCCCTGGAAGCATACGGGCGTCTGGACGTCTTCTTCGCAAATGCGGGGATAAGCAGCGGCAAGGTGTTCTGGGAAGAAGACGCCGACGGGTTCATGAAAGTGATGCGGACGAACGCGCTCAGCGTTTTCCTCGCAGCCAAGTACGGCAGCCTGGCAATGCGCAAGACTAGCGCTGAGAAACCGTATCCGGGGGGCAGCATTATTGGGACCGCGAGTGTAGCCGGGCTGAAGAGTAATGCGGGACCCACGGATTACTCGGCGAGCAAGGCGGCGGTTGTTAGCCTGATGCAGACGTGTGCGTATCAGCTTGTAGGTAGTGGGATACGGTGTAATGCTGTTTGCCCGGGGTTGATTGAGACGGGGATGACGAAGATTACGTATGATGCGGCGAGAGCAAGGGGGAGTGAGAAGAAGATTGGGCAGCTGAATCCGTTGAGGAGGGGTGGCCAGCCGGATGAGATTGCGAGGGCGGTGTTGTTTTTGGCGAGTGATGAGAGCAGTTATGTCAACGCGCAGGCGTGGGCTGTGGATGGCGGTTTGAGTGGTGGCATGCCTTTTGTCCCTGGAAAATTGGCCTGAGTCTCGTTGGGATTGCTGTAGGATGTAAAAAGGGGTACTGAGGTCCTCTGTAGAACGTACACCCAGTGGTATACCTTTGGTCTATGCGTGACTCCACAACTAGCCTCCTGCGCTTTTGCTTCGATCTGTCGCTTGTCCACTACAGTCCACAGAAGCCTAGGATCTGGAATACCAGCATTTGATGTACCATCATCTTCTGTCTCTGCCGCTTCGCCTTCGAGGAATGGGTACCTCTCGGCAGTGTAAGACAGGGCAATCCATTTAGCACCAGGCTTCGTGACAAGAGCCAAATGAACAGCCATCAAATGCAAAGGATGGACCGGCAGCTCCTTTGGCTCGATATACACTACAGGATCGGCAGCTGTACATCTCTGAGTAGTGACGGCGTATGGTAAAGGACACACGACATCGTCAGCGCACGAGATGGCGTCGGATGTTGACTTGTCTACAATGGCGGAATAAGTGCCGACTTCGCTGACTTTGAGAAGCGAGACGTGATCTAGAAGGTCCACGGCGTCCCATCTTGTGCAAGCGCCTACATCTCCGTTCGTCGATTCTACTTCGCGTTTCTTCTCTGCGTCTATGACTACTCTGGAGTAGTCGACATTGTGGACTTGTTGAGCATTCTTGACATGGATCTTCAGGTGTTGTGACAATTCCGAAGATCCGCAGCCAATATGCAAGATCTGGGGCTCGGTCTCTTCTATAGATTCGAGTGCATCGCTGATCAATGGATCCAAAGCATCCGGTGCCGAGAGCCAGTCGAAAGGAGCGGTATTGTTGGTAAAGCGTTGATCCCAGTAGGCCTGTGACCCGAAGCTTGGTACCTTTGCCTTTGGTGGCATCTTTGCTATGCGATCGATCGAGGAATGACCAGGAAAATGTGAATAATAAGTTGCTGAAATTTGAGAAGACACAAAAAGAAAGGTTTACACTTTAGGGTTCAAGATACATTCGACACCCGGAGCAAATTTTCAGCATGACCCACTGCGATCTAAGGTCACGCTGGCAAATCATAAGAAGAGTAGTCGCACTCAAGTAAGTTACTGGTCCTTGATCGATTGAGGCGTCGATGCGCGTGCGGAACGACGCATCGGCACGGCCAAACTTTTCCCGACCATCTTCATCTTTCGGACCTCCGCATCCTCCAATTCGCACGTCCCGGCGTCGCACACAACCCACCATGTCTTCGCTCTCGATACCGCGCTTCCTGCTCCCGCGCCAGCCTCTCCTCCGCCCATCGCGCATATCCTCATCCCTGCTGCCCACGACCGCCGTGCGCCATGTGTCCTCGCCGCGGCAACTCAGCGCCGAATTCGAGCGGCGGCGCGCGGCTGCAGCATCGACGAAGCAAAAAGTGATGCCGCAGCCGGACGCGTACCGGGCGCCGTCGCACGGCAAGACGGTTCGAAGGAAAGATAGCGGGGTGGGCGCGGTGTATGGGCCGAAGCTGAGCGCGGAGGATCGCAAGCGCATGGCGACGAAGAAGTATCCGAATATGATGAGTCCCGAGGGCACGTTCAGTCATTGGTTTTTGAATAATCGGGTGATTCATTTGTGGATTACTATGGTGCGTTCCCGAGTATCCGTCCCAACTCTCTGCTACGTCTAACCTATCTTGAATGATGGAGGTTACAGATGGCATGAGGGTTGCAGGCAGCAATGCAGAGCTAACCATGCAACAGGGTATCCTCGTCTCACTCGCGATAGCAGCATGGTACATGGACTTCATTTCCAAGACCATCTACGCCGAGCTGTTGCCCGACCGCAAGGAGTTCTTGCACCACCCGGTTGTGAGCTCGAAGCGCTTCATCGAGGTCTACAAAATGCACATGGCACATACGAGCCAGGTCTACTCGGAGCAGAGGCTGAAGAAGGCCGAGGATATCGAGAAGAGGAAGCAGTACAGGCTGGAGAGGCAGCGCATGGCTGAGGAGAAGGGCGAGGAGTATGTTGAGGATCCGAGGTACTACGTTGGCGAGGACGGTGTGAGGAGACGCAGGGTCAAGAGGTGGTTTGGTATCTGGGAGTAGGCTGCGCGTTGGGGTGCTTTGAACAAGGGATCTGCGGCGCATGCTACTTTCAAAGTAAGGACGAAACCCCGTACCGAGGACGTGTACGATAGCCAGGTCGAAAGCGGGGATACTCTGAGCATATGCTGAGAGGATGAGGAGGGTGAAGGGAGCTGGAACCCTCAAGAAGCGGCGGTCATTATCAGCTGCGATTGAGCATTGTGAGAGGTTAAAGAGCAGGTCGCATTCTGCATAGAGCGCAGAACGAATCGTGCAAAAGTCTTGTACAGAACCATGTATACGTATGTACGCTTCACAACAACATTTACAACATCCCCATCAGTTGTAGACACCCGCCGCCCAGCTCTTTCTACTCTCTCGACTATCCCTTCCTTCCCACAAGATGTCTACCTGGTTTGGCTCGCCATTATTCCCTTCACGGTAACTGTACTGGATCTTCTTGAACTGAAGCTTGGGATGGTGCTTGATCTCATCTCCGCTCATGTTCATACCGCCTTCGCTGCCGAGACGATTGATGACAGGATTGAGCAGCATCGCTACGCTGAAGTAGCTTTCGTCCCTGACAATCGTTCGGTTGGCGAAGATGAGCAGGCAGCACAATGCGATGAGCTGGATGCCGCAGATACCGCCAAGGATGCTGAGAATGTAAGACCAGTCGACATTGAGCGACTGTCCGGGTGTTGGAACCACATTCTGATTCGTAATGTTGTAGCGGAGGCCGTGATCATCGAACGCAGCAATCGCACCTATCGTGAACCGCATGAGTATGTCCTCGATGCCTGCTGCGTCCATGTTGCGAGCCGGTGACCATTTTGAGCCTTGGGTGTAAGTCCGGAACTGCTGGTCATTCCAGCCTTCGTCATATATACCCGTCCAGCCTAACGATCCGGAAGCTATGCTAGCCCAGTGGTCGTCACTGCCATAGACATGGCTGTATTCGGTTGGGGTGAGATCCGTTATGTCGTGCTTGCTGGGTATCATGGTCATGGTCTCGACAGTGCTGTTGCAAAGAAAGAGTGACGTCTTGGTAACGTTGCTCTTGGGCATATCAAGAGAGGGTTGTAACACCGTGAAGTTTGTGCAGCGTGAACCACATATTCCTGACCGAACGTCGGCTAACCAAGTAAGCGCTCCGCCAGCATACTCCGGAAAGTAGAACGTAGTCCAATCGTCCGTATCAGAGTGTCTTCCCTCGAGGTAGTAGTGCCCGCCGTCGTCAGTCGCAACATCTTTATGCTTAGTTTCTAGCTGATCGCATGTGGCGGAGACAGTTATGCTGCGGTTGCTGAGAAGGTAGTCGGAGTACTGATGGACAGGATTGCGGTTGAAGAAGTGATACTGATAAGTCCCATCAGATAGTTGATATATGGGTGTACCCGCAAGAATGGAGAGGTCTCGTTGGATGTCGTTCGGTTCGAATGTTGGATAAGCGATGGCTTCCATGCCATACATCCACGCGGCTTCGCGATCAAGAGGCTGGCCCTCATCTGCAGGTTCCGGAACGGATTGCCATCGAGTCAAATCGGCCACAGTGACCTCGCCGTGCATGAGAAGCGGCATCACCGAGGGATCCATAGGGTAGAAAAGACTGGACACCGCAACAAGGATCTGCGACCCGACATTGATGCCGAGCCAAAGCAGACAGACTATCCAGGTCCAATTTGTGTCGTCTTGTCGTGCGTCTTTGAACCACTTCAGCTTCCGTACATACTTGTTACGGCGCACAAGGGGCAGTGATATGACCATGAGCTTGACGACGTTGCTCAATCTTTCGAGACCAAGCATCAGATCGAACGTCTCTAGAGAAACGTACCGCCGGCTCAGCAATGACCAGCGAAGGATTCCTGCGTAGTTCTGCAGACTGGCAAGAAGATTGAGACCCAAGCATAGGGATAGTCCGATCATGAGTGCGTTGAAGACCCTGACTTCTATCTTGGACAGTACGACCGGCTCATAGAAACCTTCCCAGGATTTCAAGGCGATACACATCAGCGCGCTGAAGAAGATCGTCACAAGAAGCTTCACGCCTCCTACTTTGAACAGGTATTTCCGCGCTTGGTTGTGGTCGAACCTCTTCGTGTGAGTGTGGTGACTGCGGTGGCTTAGTAGAGAGATGTTATCTGCAGCATGTTTGCCCAGAGGTTCGTTGAGTGACATGTATGAGCCTCTCTTGTCGCCGCGAGGAGGAAAGGCATCAGGCGAAGCCAGAGGTGAGGCGAACATGTTCTCCATCGCAATGTCGCCTGCATCGTAGGTCGCGGGGTCGTTGTCGCGTGGTGAACCCGGTGTAGGCGGGGATGGGGTCGGCTGCGACTCTGTCGCTGATCGTGGAGAGAGAAGGTCAGGTCCTTGGCTCATCAGAGCATTCATGCCCGCGCTGGGCTCGTAGCGGACCATACTGGCGATTTGATAAAGAACAAGCGTCGAAATCGCAGCAAATTCAAGCAAATGCTTATTGATACTGCGCTCGGCCGCAGATGACAGACCGCAAGGGCGCTGCTAGTGAGCGACACAAGTAGACCCAAGTGCGAGGTTGGTGGAGATCAGAGATTCAGAATTTCCACGAGGCTGCGCAGTATTCTTTTGTTTTGTACCGTCTGCCGTCCCTGCACACTACTTGCCGATAGTTGCATGGGGTGGTCGGGTGCTGTGGGGGCCAAAAAGAGTGGCAGCGCAGAATCAATCCATGGATGAGGAGAGATATCGAGGATCTGGATAATAGAGACGACTCCAGTCCCGTAGAAGAAGAAGCTGATCGTTCACAGGAGCTGGTAGCAGAGCTCCGCGCTCAGCCTGCGTTTGCAGACGACGTTTCGCTGCTATTCAGCTGCCAGCCGCAGCGTAGATGGTGACCCATCTTCAACAATCCCATAGGCACATGGGATCGTCGAATGTTGCTATTCCAAGTGGTTCTAACCAGCTGCTCGCAAGCCACTCAACCAGATGACTGGCTGCTGGTGATCAGGCCTGCAGTGGCTGTATCGTTATCTAGGCTGGCTCCGGCTAGATCGCGAAGAGCAAATTGGGGGCTGAGAGCAGTGCACCGTAAGCGTAGCCGCCTCCCGCCTCGAAGAATTGTCCGGCTCCGATCGATGCAAGTAGGGCGTGGTGTTGGAAACGGCCTGACTAATCGACGAGAGTCTTCTTCTTGCAACGATACGAGGACTTGTGAGCGTCGTGAAGGTGTTGCATCCTGAGAGTTGAGATTTAGAAAGTGGGGATCGAACAGGCCCCTCGTTTCTTCCGTCACCACCGGCGACCACCAACAACGCACAATCCTAGCAACGTCCAGGATAGACTTCGGCGACGAGTTGAGGTGCTCGGCGACGTCTGTCTGTCGAAGAACAGGCGCCAAACAGCTCGCGCATACTTTCCAGAGCTTCGCCCGCTGCGGTTGTCCAGCAACCTTTCAAGGCCGGTGACACAATCTTTCACGGCCAGGGATGGTGTCAAAGCTGGGCAACAGCTTTTATTGCTGGTCGTCGCAGTACCCGAAGTCGCTTTGTGCAAGTCCATTCTATACTTTGGATGCAACGGTCAGGCTGACAAGGCTAACAAGCATGCGGGTGGATCTGCAGCAGAACGCTCACGAGCCAAGATGGCGCAGCTTTAGTCCATTGTGGCTGCAGCAATCTCCTGCCATGAGAAGAACTCACTGGTCAACGGCAAAGGTAACCTTGAAGCCGTTGCTAAATGTCGGCGACTTGGTGGCCCTGCATCACATAGCCTGTAAAACAGCCCAAGCGCCGTAGATTAGACTGACACTTTGCCTGAAAGCTCATAACAGGCACTCTTGTCATTCACGTCCGTGTTCCCTGGCATCTCATCTACGTCTTTTCTGGACTGTGTCAGAACTACCACAGCATCTTACCGGACTCAAGATCATCGAGATGTTAGGCGTACGTGCTAGCACAGTGCTGCTTCTTCATCTGTCGTATTTTACCTTCAAAGCCAGCGCTGACTGCTACTCACATAATGGTAGGTGGAAGCATCCTACGTGTGGATCAGACTAATGAGAGGGAATCAGGAGTTCGAGCGACCGATTCCCAGCACTACAACGGACCAGAGTTGCTGTCCTGTGGTCACAATACGAACAACTGCTGTCTACAAAACCAAAGATGCGGAAGCAACCTTCTCTGCTACAACCCTTCGAGGAACACGCTTTCCAGGCAGTATTGCGCAGATCCAGACTGGAAAGGTTGCTCCGCACTTGAAGATGGTAAGCCATCCACACTGAACATATTCGATAATCCACTGACTTCTACCAAAGACCTCACTGGAGCTGGAACACAACTCACGTATTGTGGCAACAACACTGTTACCGGAGTCGGTGAATCATGCCAGACGGGCGTCGTCTGGTTTGTCGATCCTGCAGATGGAACTCTCTACAACACATCGGAGAAGTCCTCCACAGCTCAACCAACTTGGTGGTCCATTGACTCGTCGGCCATACTAGCGAGCGCTACAGCTTCAGGCTTTTCCATCACCCCGTCTTCGCTCTCAGCTACCGTTACGCCCACGGGGTCGGCAGCCGTATCTGCTGCTTCAACGACAGCAACCGCACCGTCCGCAAATACACCTTCAGCGTCGCCATCCTCTTCTGGTCTTTCAACAGGAGCTGGCGCCGGAATCGGGATTGGCGCAGCAGCAGCTATAGCTGCCGCTGCAGTCGCTGTGTGGCTTTACATCCGCAGACGAAGAAGGCAAAGTGCCTCGCGAGACCAGGGCCAGAAGCCGTTCGAAGTAGACACGCGTGAGGCACCGTATCCTTACTCTGATGCGCAAAAGACTGTGTATGCACATGAGACAGTGGCACAACCTCCTCGTCAGGAGCTTAGAGGCCAAACGAGAAGCGAACTACCTTGAAAGTGGATGGAATCGACCATTCAATGTCTTAAGCAGACAATGTACAGATGATGGAATGTATTAGACGTCTAATGATAGATCCCCCTCAGCTGCGTCGATAGCAGCAGCAATCACGTTTGCATCGAGCTGCCGCTTGAGCCAGTATCTGAATTTCATGGTGGATCACACACCCCGCCTCCATCTTATGTCAGTCAGACCAGCGCGAATACCTCTACAAAGAGCTGATTCATCTAAGACATGCTATTGAATGGTGAGATCGGCGTTATGTTGAATAACGAATTGTACTTCGTGATAGTGGAGACACGGACGCTCTGGACATGTGGTGCGGAACAACCCCGCGCAATCTTCAGTTGAAACCTTTGGCATTACACTTCTACATCGCACAGTCATGCTTGGAGCTTTGATTTGACTGCTGGAATCTTCGATAAGTTCGGGTCCCCAATTGACGTTCTAATACAAGTGTACCCTGTCACTACTCAGCTCGCCAATCAAAACGCGGAAGGTGCGAGTAAGACATGCACGCTTACCATGTTGGAGCACTAGCCTACATATAAGTCCGTATCAAGCGGACCCTGGTCCCCACCGCCCTCGCAGTACCTGGGTAATGGATGACAAATGTGGGGTGTTAGGCAGGTGTCACAGGGCGCGACATTGCTACTTCTGCTCTACACACCCCAAATTTTACTCACAATTCCTCTCAACTGATCCAGACTCTTCGCCTCTTACCTCCAATGTCCTCGCAAACTGTTCTGTACGACCTTCCCTCCAAACAGGGCACTGCATGGTCGCTCAACCCATGGAAGAGTAAGCGTGGTCTGACTGAATCGCAGGCAATGCTAACAAAGACAGCACGCTTGGTCTTGAACTTCAAGGGCATTGACTACAAGACGGAATGGGTCGAATTTCCTGATGTCGAACCCAAGATGAAGTCATTGTAATACCGAATTCCCACGCTTGCAGGACCTTGGTCTGATAAGTGACAGTGGATTGCGGCCCAACCCTAAGGATGCTCCTGGCTACTTCACCGACTACTCAATCCCGGCAATCAGATACGAGGATGGCAGCTACCAAATGGACTCATGGCCGATTGCACATGAGCTTGAGAAGCGCTATCCCAGTCCGTCACTCCACCTAGACAGTCCGGTAACCATCAAGGTCCGCGATCAGATTGCTTCCATTCTGGGTCCAGTCTTCATGCAGTTCCTGCCCGTCGTTCCCACTTTGCTTCCGGAGAGGTCTCAGGAGTACTTCTACAAGACTCGCGAAGCAGCATTCGGCAAGCCGCTCGCAGACGTCCACAAAGAAGCAATGGCCAATGCGGAAGAGAGTTGGAAGAGGGCCGAGGGGCCTCTCAAAGAGCTTGCTGACCTGCTGAAGAAGCATGACGGACCTTTTTTCCTGGGTGAGACCGTCTCATACGCGGATTTCATCTTCGTTGCTGCGCTATACTTCGTCAAGCGTCTCAGCGAAGAGGGCTTCCAAAGGATGATCGCTCTCGACCCTGCTATCCCGAGGGTCTACGAAGCGTCCGGGCAGTGGTTCACCAAGGACAACTAGGGGTCTCAGTATGTTGTCAGCTCCTCGCTGGTCGACGTGTCAGCACGTAGACTTCAATCAACGATATTACTCACGGCTGGAGAAAATTCAGTCGCTTCTGCCAGAATTCCGTCGTATTGATGATCTCGATTGCCTTTCTCAGAACTTCTCGATCTGACTCGAAATGCAATATCTGCACAGCATCATCGACCGTGAAGAACTCTGGCTTGAACTGCGCCTCTCCAGGCCCTTGTCGGCTGTATGCATCATACTCCAGCACCGCGATGTACCACCAGATCAGCTTCGCCCCGTTACCTTTCGGCAACTCCCTGACTGTGCACATGAACGGCTCAGTGATGTCTATTTGTGTACGAGCCTCGTCGGGGACGTCAGGTGGGTCGGTCGGTGCACAGGCTCTGGTTGACATTGTCACTGGTAGGAGTCGACATTGGAGCCCGGTCTCCTCTGCTACTTCTCTGATTGCAGCCTCTTTCCGCGACTCGCCAATATTGCGACGGCCTTTCGGCAGCATCCATTCGTTTGTGCTCAGGAGGTTGACAAGGCAGACCTTGGCATTCGCTGGCTTCGATGATATAAAGAGTACCGCGCCGCAGCTCTCAACGAACTGCTCTGATGCGTACTGCCGCGTGACGAAGCTTGAATTTGCCATGCTGGATTGAAGGGTTGTGTTGATGAGAGCTGTGAGGCTGTGAGTTCCTCGGCGTCCCCTCAACGCGTCTTCACGTGGAGCGCGTCAGCTTCCCCGCACGTCACTGCTCGCTGCATCTTCATCTTTTCACACCAACACTGAAGTCACTTTCCCATCCCGAAACGTGCATTATGTCCGCGCAATTTCCGCCCATGCTGATCGGCGTTCGATCCACAGAAACGCTTCCGACACCTTGATGGCATTGCCGAAGACCCCTATGATCTCATTACCACAGTGCAGGACGGACTTCATCCCGCGCACGTCGCCATGACGCTGCTTGGAGTACCTCACTAACTTCTCCGCATCTGCACTTCTAGCTTTGGACGGCGATTGCAATTCAAAATGATCGCTTCCGCAACTCGATCGCTTCGTTCCAGCACAGCAGCAAGTAGGCTATCACAGATCACACGACAGCTTTCAACCACACCCAGGATGTCTCACAACAACACTCAACTGACGCTCAACACGGGCGCGAAGATCCCAGCCATTGGCTTCGGAACCTGGCAGGACAAAGATGCTCAGGAACCGTAGGCTTCGCTCAAGAATCGGAAATTTCGCAGCTGCTGACAATGTGCAGAGCCGTCACCCACGCTTTGAAAGCTGGCTACCGCCACATCGACACCGCGCGCATCTACGGCACCGAAGCCGCAGTCGGCAACGCGATCAAGAAATCCGGCATCGCGCGAGACCAGATCTTCATCACGACCAAGCTATGGAACCACATGCATCACCCGGACGACGTCGAGGCCGCGCTCGATGCCTCGCTCAAAGACCTCGGCACCGACTACGTCGACCTGTACCTGATGCACTGGCCGTCGCCCTTCGCACGAGGCAGCGAGTCATTCCCCAAGGACGCGGATGGTAAGACTAAGCCCGGCGACACCGACTACGTCGACACCTACAAGGCGATGGAAGCGCTACAGAAATCGGGCAAGGCGCGCGCAATCGGCGTCTCAAACTTCAGCCGCGCAGAGCTCTCGCGCCTGATCAAGGAGAGCAGCATCGTCCCCGCGGCGCACCAGATCGAGTGCCATCCGTACCTGCAGCAGCGCGAGTTCACCAAATGGCACCGCGATCAAGGCATCCACGTAACCCACTACTCGCCCTTTGGCAACCAGAACGAGATCTACGACGCCGGCAAGGGCATTGGGAAGCTGATGGACGACCCGGTGCTGGTGGAGATTGGCAAGAAGCACGGCAAGAGCGGGGCGCAGGTTGCGCTTGCGTGGGGCATTAAGCAGGGGCATAGTGTGATTCCGAAGAGCAAGACGGAGAGCAGGATTGTGCATAACCTTGAGGGCGACTTTGAGCTAACGGATGAGGAGGTTGAGAAGATTGCGAGCATCGATAAGAAGATGAGGTTCAATGATCCGAGTAAGAACTTTGGGTGGGACTTTTACAAGGATTTGGACGGGAAGAAGAACTAGATGGGTAGCTGGGTGGAGTGTAGGATATGACAACAACGACAGTGTCAGATATGTGAAAGACTGCGGCTTACGGGGATGGCACCCCTACGCTATTACACTCAATTTTGACCCAGACTATGCAACCAACGCCATGAGGTATCTTGAAATGCAAGCATAAAATGCAACATGACCGAAATCAGCCACCAACGCCAAGCAAGACAAACAAGATGAGAGTGGAGGCCGTGACATGCGGGCGCCCTGGAAACGCCGAACCCATCCCAACCATCTACGTTCACGCAACACTTGTATCACTCTCAATTCGACCCAAACCCCCTACTCCTCCTCGCCTTCCTCTTCAAACTCCCCAACCTCCGTACCGGCCTCGTCGTGCCCCTCTTCAACCCACGTTCACTCCTTGTAGCAGCCGTGTTCTCAAATTGCGAATGAGGCTCGAACCTCGTGAAGGCGCAAATGGAGCACGGCTTGCCGAACTGATCGACGTGGGCGGCGTGGAAGGCGCGGGTGCCGTAGAGCCGGAAGGCCATGGCTTCGACGTCGACGCGGAGGACCCAGGGCGAGCCGGGGCCGGGGCCGCGGATGAGCGGGGAGGAGGTGATGGTGGGGATGGAGATGTGGTATTGGCGCTCTACTTCGTCGACGGTCTGGAAAAAGTTAGTCCATGGCCGACGACTTCTGCAACATGCGAGCGAGTATGAAGGAGGACGTACCAAAGTCTGCCGGTAGAAACAGTCCTCGCACGCTGCGATCAGTCGCTGCACCAGACTGAACGGGTAGCAGTCCAGTCCCACGTGGCAGTATATGCACAGCCGCGGCGCGTGCTGCAGCCACAACCTTCTATACACGATCTGGCTCAGGTCGGGGTGGCTGCGCCCGAACTTGTCGAAGTGTGCAAACGGCAGGTTGAACATGTTGCAGGTGCGCACCAGGTGGCCGCAGTAGCTCTCGACGAGGACATTGAGGCGCTTCGAGGTCAGGGCGAGCACGTGGAAGGGATGGCGCAGGCTCGCGAAGTCGAAGATGTCGGCGGCCCAGCGCTGCGAGTCCGGCAGCGTCGTCAGGTCCTCGCGGTTCTTGATCCCGAGCTTCGTCGGCCGCGGGAAGTCGTGGGCGCTTTGTGCTTCTGTGAGCCCCGGCAGGCGGGAGCGGGGGTGCACGAGGTGGGAGAGGATCTGGTTGACGATCTCGGTGGGGAGCGACTCGAAGGGGCTTCTGGAGGGAGGAGAGGGGGTTGCAGTGTGGAAGCTGGTCCACTGTTGCAGCTGGACAGCCTGTATTGCTTCGACATGCAGCAGGAGGT
This sequence comes from Didymella pomorum, assembly GCA_022225945.1. Lineage (NCBI taxonomy): Eukaryota > Fungi > Ascomycota > Dothideomycetes > Pleosporales > Didymellaceae > Didymella > Didymella pomorum. The sequence continues at coordinate 208,329 of JAKJXN010000011.1, read as the reverse complement.
CGGGTTCTTCAAGATTGTGCTCGCGGGCCAGCCCGTAAATCTGGGGTATCGATAAGTCGAGCACTTGGGCCATTGAAGCAAACAGACGGGTGCACAGCACGCAAGGCAGAACGAGGGCAGCAGACAGCAGCGACAAGAGGCAGGGCTGTATGCAGACGCCCGGGGCACGTCCTCCTTATACGAAATTACTGCTGGGCCAGCAGCGGTGGAGCATTGGGTGGTGTGCAGAGGGCGAGAAAATGACAAGGCGTCGTCGCGGCACAGCGGTCAAGAGGGCAGGCTTCGGGATGCCGAACTGCAGGCAGCGCAGGCATTGCGGGCATGAGGGCCAGCGAGGACGTGCTCGGAGCCAGTCATCGTGGGTGCTCATCAACTTGCTTCTGCTTGCGGCATAGCAGCGGGAACGGGCGCATGCCAGATCACGCAGTGTGCTGATGGGCAGGTGGTATGGCAGATTAGCGAACAGACGATGTGTCGTCGCGAGCGTGGACTGCGCTGTTCTCCGTAGGCGATACTAACCGCATGTGACTACGGCCAGGGCTCGGATTACCCAGACCACCGGAGCACTCCACCAATTACCTCCCATTCACTCGGCATCGCTTGATCGCGTCTTTTGCGCTGCAGACCGCCGCGCAGAGACATGGCTGCTCAGGCCCACACCGCGGCGGGCGAGGCTGCTCTGCCTGCGCCCGTCAAGACCGAGGCGGTGGGTGGTGCTGGGAGCGCGCAACAGGCCGACGGTGTTGGGGATGATGCGCCCACCAACGACGACGACGACGAGGTCGAGGGTGCCGTGTGGGAGACGGCGAGCCTGTTCGAGGAGATCCTGGACGACGTGGCCGCCTTTGAGTATTCCGGCAGTAGTAAGTTGCAGCACCTGTCACTACACCTACACCATATCAACGTCCATACAGACACCGACACATGCTCCGCAGAAGAGGCCCGCCTCCTCCGCCAGCGCCTGCACGCCGTCGGCGCCTCGCAGTTCGTCATGGAGAACATCACCAGCGAGAAGATGACGGCCCGCAAGCTGTGCACCGCCTTCAACGTGCGCATCCCCCGCTTCCTCGACGACGCCCCCGACGAGAGCTTCTACCAGCTGCTCGGCCTCGCCATCAACCGCGAGCTGAACAAGCGCCCGCGCCTCGACCAGTACCGCTCCATCGACGACGCCGCCCGCCTGCTGCGCGAGCGCAAGAACGTCATGGTCATCACCGGCGCCGGCATCTCGACCTCCCTGGGCATCCCCGACTTCCGCTCCAAGAACACGGGCTTCTACTCGCGCCTGCGCTCCATGGGCTACGACGAGCCCGAGCAGGTCTTCGACATCCACAACTTCGACGAGGACCCGCGCATCTTCTACCAGCTGGCCGGCGACATCGTGCCGGACCTCAAGAAGTGGACCCCGACCCACGAGTTCATCAAGCTGCTGCAGGACAAGGACAAGCTGCTCACCAACTACACCCAGAACATCGACAACGTTGAGGCCAACGCCGGCATCCGCAAGGAGAAGCTGATCCAATGCCACGGCTCCTGGGCGACCGCCACCTGCCGCAAGTGCAAGTACAACGTGCCCGGCGAGGACATCTTCGACTCGGTGCGCGCCATGAAGCCCGCCGAGTGCAAGCGCTGCGTCGAGGAGATTGCCAGCCAGAAGCCCGGCATGAAGCGCAAGCGCACCTCCAACGGCCACCCGGCCCGCAAGAAGCGCTCGAGCGACGAAGACTCCGAGTCCGACGGCGCCTTCGACATCCCCCAGCCCGGCATTATGAAGCCGGACATCACGTTCTTCGGCGAGGCGCTGCCCAATGACTTCTTCGACCGCCTCAAGGACGTCGACAAGGACAAGGTCGATCTCGTCATCGTCATGGGCACCAGCATGAAGGTCGCGCCCGTGTCCGAGATCCCGAACTTCCTGCCCCGCGACGTCCCGCAGATCTTCATATCGCGAGATGTAGGTTACCGTGACCTGAATTGTACGAGTCTGAGCTAATATGATCAGCCCATCCACCACATCAACTTCGACATCCAGCTCCTCGGCGACTGCGACGTCATCGTCGCCGAGCTCGCGCGCCGCGCAGGGTGGGAATTGAATCACGACATGCTTCCCGAAGACCAGACGGTCGACGTCGTCTCTCTCGACGAAGAAGAGCACGAATATAGCGTAAAGCTGCGCAACGCGAAGCCGATCATCGAGCCGCAAGCCGAGCTCAAGCTCGAAGCCATCAAGAAGGTGGAGCTCGAGATGGGCGGTAAGTCCGCGGAGGACACCGACACTGAGATCTCGGAAAAAGTCAAGGCGACGCATGTTGAGGAGAAGACTGACGGAGAGCCGGTACCTGTCAAGCCCGAATAGGAGAGGACGGGACACCACATACAGCTTCTATGGACATAGACTATTATTGGCGTTAGGGGTGGCATTCTGCACGGCGTTTTGGGATCAGGCATTTCAATTATGCATACGATGGGAGGGGGTCGGGCATGGAGGGTGTTTATGAGGCATGGAGATTGATACCAGGGGTTTTGACCGGAGCCGTGGACTCCGCGTGTTGCGCGCTTTCATAGACCGCTTACTTGTGTCTGTCATTTTCAATCCTGAGTTGCAGAAATTGCTCAAGCAGGCAAGTCCCTTGCGGCGCCCCTGCGGACAGCCTTGTTTACACGTCATACATGACAAGCCATGTGCCCACGCGCCAGCCCCACGCGGGACGCGCCGCGCTAGTCCAACATTTTTGGAGCTCTGACATGCTCCGAGGTCTCTCAACATCCCGCAGCATCACAAGCAACTCTCTAGTCAAATCCAACCCGGCACCCTATACATACCGGCTGCAACCCCCCTCTCCCCGCGAAGATGCTCGACATCCACAAACCGTCCCCCTCATCCGACGCAAAAACATTCTTCTCGCACTCCCTGCTCCCGTCCTACATCGACCCCACGAACACCTCGACTAAGAAGAAGCCCTTCACCGCCTTCCTCGCGCAGCCGTACAGTCATACGCTTGACCTCGTCCTGCCTGCTGAGATATGGGATCTCGTGCGCGCGCGCCTCGATGAGCTCAATGCGCGCGTGTACGCCTGCGCGTGGATGAAGTTGGGCGATGTGCTGGAGGAGGACTTTCTGGACGCGTATATCCGCAACGGATCCACGTCTATATTGAGCAAAGGAAGGGCAGACGTGGATACACGGTTCGAGATCAGGGAGGGTGTGCTTACGATTGAGATGGCGAGGCAAGTGTATGAAAGCGCGGGGCTGGTGGGTGTGCCGATTGAGGACGGCGGGAAGAAACACCAGAAGATGCGGTGGAGAGTTGAGGTTGATCTAAAGAGTGCGAGTATGCGGAAGGGGAAGAAGGGGTTTGAGAGGCTTAGGTGGGCGGCTAGGGAGGTGCTGAGTGAGAGTAAGAGGTGGTTATTCTGGAGCGATAGCCCGTCCTTTGGGGAGAGTGTGCGAGAGGGAAGGGAGGTGCTGAGTCGGCATGCGCCGAAGGTTTTCAAGCTGGAGCCTGAAGTCACAAAGATGGATGGTGTTGCGGTGCCGAAGCTGGATGTGCAGGGCAATGGACTGTCAGCTCTTTACGATCAGGAAGATGCGTTGGTGCTGCTGGAGTGGCTGGACATGCTTAGTCTGGGATCGACAAGAGTCAAAGACGGTAGCGACGTGAACAGCCACCTGTGTCGGTACGATGTCCCTGACTTTGGGCACGGCATCGAGACGCGCGAGCTTGTCAGGGTGAGGTGGAGCGGCTTCATCACGCCCATGTTCGTGAAAGATATGTTTTTGGAAGTCTGGAAGACCGGGTATAAGGGCAAGCGGGACCCGAAGAGGAGGAAGGGCGATGAAGATGGGGATGTCACGATGGACAGTGTGCAAGATGAAGCGGACGCGGGCAAGTGGTTCTCGATGAGTGCGGAGGCTTTTGGTGGAAAGAATGCGTGGTCGCTCATGCAATTTGCGAATCGCGAAACACTGGTCTGGGAAGTTGAAGGCTGAACACGAACCCATCATATGGAGAGACAGACGCATGAGCGTCAAAGCCGACTTCAGAAGGACCGCTGAGTGGCAAGGCTGGCGAGGCTGGTCGTTGCGAGACAGGTGGGTCGCCTCTGGACCCCGCTCTCGCGACTTTTGACTTCACGACACACGCCAATCAGTCTCTACGCACGATGCTTTGCAAGGTCTGCGCAAGCATCTTCGAAGGCGAAATTGAGCCCGGTGAAACCTACGATCATCATGCTAGCGCCAAGGAAATACAGGAATCCGTAGCAAGACTTTGTCACATGTGTTGCATCGTTGAGCGGCACCTCAATAACGACTTCGGTACTGCGTGGACGACAAGTCTGTCACACCTGGAATACTTCCTAAGAACGAACCATCCTGCTATTCCCAATATTTCAGATGACTCCGACGCGTCAGATGTCTCTTCTATCTCATCCTCATTCGGCACGGTCTATCCGGCTCTCGCTCCGATGCAGCTTATGATTGTATGTCGAGGGCTCGAAAGCAAAAAGTCAAAGATATTCCAAGATGACTCGTCGCATTCCGGGTCTTCTGATATCGAATCAGACTTTGAGATTCAGATCAATCTTACTGAAGTGGATGGTATGTTCTCCTTCCGCATCCCAAACCCACATCTTGATGAGTAGAGCAGAGATTGATTACGAAGCTTTGCGTATGAGAGATGATTCTTCGCATCACATCACAAGCTCTAGTCTGCACTTGGCTTTCGACTGGCTCGATCACTGTGTCAGGTCACATCCTGAATGCAGGCTATCAAATCTAGATGGCTGGATCCCCACGCGCCTCCTCGAGATAGATAACGCTACCCTCCGCCTGCGACACCGCTCGCAATTACCGAAGGCGGTATCTTACGCTACGTTGAGTCACCGCTGGAGGACACCGCCTTGCCTAATTTTGACGAGTGACCGTTTAGCAGAGTTCGAGGAGGCAGTCCCTGAGGACAGGCTCTCTACTGTCTTCTTGGACGCCATCGATGTCACTCGACGTGCTGGCATACAGTGCCTTTGGATCGACTCGCTTTGTATACTTCAGGACTCCAAGGACGACTGGGCGCATGAAAGTGCGCTCATGGGCGAAGTCTATAAGCATGGTCACTTCAACATTGCTGCCACAGCGGATGCCGAAGGCGGAGATGGTCTGTTCGCAGACAGGCTACATTGCATGTCTCGCCCGGGCCATATCAAAACCAACTGGACTCACATAAGCAATGTCCAGTATATTTGGACAACGTCAGAGCAAGCGTGGAGTCCTCCATCCGTCTCTGAAGACGTTATCCAAAGTCGCGGCTGGATACTGCAGGAAAGTTACCTCTCGCCCCGGACGATACATTTCTCGCAATGGCAGTTACAGTGGGAATGTCGACATGGCTTTGCAGCGGAAGCATGGCCGTTTCGGTATCCTGACACAGTCGTGGGGCCCTATCTCCCCAAGGCGGTGAACTCCGTTAAATTGCAGTTGCAGTCCAACCTCGAGGTGTCGGATCTGCTCTTCAAATGGTCCTCACTGGTGAAACGGTATATGACCTGTCAGTTGACGCGAGAGACTGATCGACTCATTGCCTTCTCTGCTGTCGCACGGGAGTTTGCGATGGTCATGAATGACTCTTACGTAGCGGGGCTTTGGAAGAGTGTGCTCGTATCACACCTAGATTGGTTCGTGGACGAGCGAGATCGGCTCCCAGAGCGTCCCGTGGACTACACTGCTCCCTCTTGGTCTTGGGCATCAATCGGCACAAAGACACAGTTTCCAGCACGTTACACCACAAGTACTCCCAAGGAGATGGTTCCCTTGGTCCAAATTGTCGAAGCATCTGTAGATCCCGAGCTCGACGACTTTGGTGCACTACGGTCCGGTCAGTTGGTCGTGCGAGGGCTACTGGGCCGAGCAATGACAGTCATGGCCACCAAACCTCCCGAAAGCAGGGATTATACAAGGAAATCGTGGATTGCCTTGCGTGAGTCGAAGGTAGACCTGACCCCTCCATCAGCCATATCGGAAGGCCTTCAGCGATACTCAACAAGGTTCTTTTCTGACGTCAATTTTGACACAACTAATTCGTCACGGCTAGACCAATCGGTCCTACTCCTGCCTACGATACTGATCAAATCTCACGGTGACGCAAGGATACTGGGCATTCTACTGCAACAGGCCAAACAACAGCCTTCGAAGTACGAACGTGTTGGTCGATTTGAGTTGGCCATTTCGCTCTCCGATGACAGACAGCTGGATATGGATTATGACTTCGATAACATGTCCGACGACTCCTTTGATGGCAGGAACTTGCATCCTGATGATCCGAACTATGACACAATGAAGTTCTGGATGTCAGACCTGTTGTTGCGTTCTTTTGTGGATGCCTCTCAATCCCTGTTCAAGGTTGATTCGAGGGCAAACGAATATAGACTGAAGAGCCTCGAAAACTTCCCCACCATCTGCGTCATATGAGAAAGTGCCTTGGTTGTCAAAGGCAGAGAGCAGACGACTGCCACTCAGGGCGCAGCGTGGACACGAACATTGCCAAGGTTGCCAAAGTACTGGAGACGTTTGAGTCGAATATCCAATCAGCGAATCTCAAGGTTCCTCGGCTGGACTGCACAGTCTATGTGTGATCCACCTCCAGATTCAAGTCATCGAACATACAAGAGCAGAAGACCCAATGAAAAGATTCCCTCGGTTCGGGGCTTAGCTCCGTAGTCTGAATATTGGCCCACCCCTAAATTCGAAACGTCAACACATCGGACCCAGTTGGCCAGTCAAACTCGTCGAAGACCCCTCGGTTGACTTGACTGGCTTTCTAGCATCACTGCGTGATCCTGGATGAATCTCAAGGCGCACAAATTCCGCCATTGCCAGCGTGTGTTTGAGGCTGAAGGGATTTGCAGTGTGAGGGAAGGAACGCCCGGGAGATCGTCCGCCTAGATCCACCGACCTGATCCTCCGAGGCAGGTCCGAGGACTGCACGTCATGCTCCACTACACGTGGGAACTCACGCATGGAAACGTCCGCGTGGGGACGGTCGCGTGGGACAGCAGCGAATTGCGTTGACTCAGCGCCATAGCACCATCATACCAGTCGGAAGGTGCTGATTGGTAACTGTGTCGAAGTTGCTGTGTTTGTAATCAACCAAGGCAAAGGGGATCAGAGGTGATTTGCGTATTGCTTTGCATTCATATCGGTCTGTCCGTGAACTCATTTCGTTCTCGTCCTCATGTGTCCCAGATCTGGCCAAATCAAGAAGCCCGTCCTATGAAAATGCACACATCCGCGCAGATACCATCGCACTAAAGCAATCTTGCAGCGAGCCGTTGCTAAGTCCCAAACTTTTCGGTCCCAGTCTTGTCCATATCCAGTCCTAACGCCGGGCATTAAAAGATCAAGCAACAACATCCAGCCCGTGTGTTGTGCTCAGCCAGTCAACGTCGCCCAACTCTGCAGTCAGGCTCGAAGCGCTATGGTCGAGAGCTGTGTCGTCAAAAGTAAAGGTCTCGCCGACCACGTCGAGGTTCAGAAGGGAATCGAAATCGCCATCGTCAAATTGATTATTGAGCGGTAAGCTGGAGAACAGCGTCTCGTTGTCTTGATGGTGATTGATATCAGGGAATGGGTTCGGTGGGAGATCCATCATGCTCCATTTGTTGAACGCGTCCATCGAGTTCTGATTCTGTATTGAGTGGTCTTCGATGGCGGTGGCGAGAGTGAGGGGTGTGTCTTGCGAAATCGTGATTGAAGTCATTGCGTGGTCGTGGTGCTCGTGGTCTGAGTCGGGTGGTGTGGAGGCCAGGAAGGTTTCGAGGCGGCGGGCAACCTCTTCGTCGGTAACGTTTGGCTCGTGGCCAGGCACCTTCTCGAGTGTCGCCATATTGGTTGTGCCGGCATCTGGTGGAGGTGTGAGGGTCGAGCGTTGCTGCTGTTGAGAGACAGTAGTTGCATTTGCCATGTCGAGGCGCCGGCCGGCATCAACGAGATCTTCAACGGAGGTGACAGGATTAGCCTTGGGCATTGGCGAAGTATGCATGGAGGTTGGTGCAACGTGAATACCAGCCTTGCGGATCGCAGCTTCGAGGAAGGCAACAGAGTAGTCGGCGGCAGCGTACAGATCACGGAGCTTGCCCATGACCGCCATGCACTGGCAGAAGCCACGAAGCGAACTACGGCGTGTCTCTTCTTCTGGTGCCTTGATGTCGAGAAGGTGGATGATGATGGCGGGAAGAAGCACTGTGACACCAGTAGTGGGTAGGTACTTGACGAGTCCGCTGGTGTCTAGTCGTTGAGCAATCGATGTGATGGCTGAAGCGGCGCGGCGGACGTTGCGCCTTGAGGCATCAAGTATGTCCGATTCGACATCATCCCTGGAAGGAGCGCTGGCAGGTCCGCCCTGCGAATTTGGTAGTACCTGAGGTCGATGCAACGCCGACAACGTAGTAAAGAACACCATGTGCAGCAACGAGCGGGCAAGATCGATTGCTGCCTCACCAGACGCCTTGTCTGTGTATTTCGCCTCCTCGGGTAATTCGTTGACCCACTTTTGAAGCTCTTCGTCGCAAGTCTTGACTTCGCTCGTTGCGGGATCAAGCTTCTTGGGAAGTAGCATCATGGTCGTGCGGTCGTTCTGGAGGCCATGGTTGTTGTTCAGAACACAGTACTGTTTCGACAGAACATGTGAGATGCACAGACAGAGCCTTGCTTTCTCAATGCACATGATAGCCAACTGACGCTGAATGTCGACATCTCTGGCAACCTTGCAGTCGGCCGGTATGCATGTGATCGAATCCGGAATCGGTGCAATCTCAAAGTCGTCCAACGTCAGCATAGGTACGTCGAAGTCTTCAGACTTTATGCGGGTGGGTCTTCGCATGCCGAGAGCGATAAGGCGATCACGCATGTAGGTTGACCACCATATCCGCTTCCATAGCTTGACGCGCTTGCTGTCCAGATTGGTGTTGTCCGGATTACGGTGAAGACCGATAGTATGCGCTACGGACGTAGCAACACCCATCCAGTGCCATGTGTCCTTCTGATCATCAGGGGTCTCGTAGTAGTACGTCAGAAGTAATAGCGCCTGGACCAACGACACGCGGTCTGATTCATAGTCGAAGTCATACAGGATCTGTCATGATGATCAGCCATCAGGTTCTTCAGTACGTGTCAAAGCTCTTCGACAGTTTCACATGTTGGCCAATGGCATGTGAGCCGAACATGAGGGAGCGTCGGAGGGCTCGGTGACTCCCTCGGCCGAAATGCAGAGCCTCTCGGACTCGCCAAAAAATGCGGTAAACTTACTCTAGTCTTCTGGAAGAAGTCCTTACGAGCCTCTTTGCGAGTAGCGTATCCTGCAGACCGGAGGTGCGACATGTCGACGAATGCTGCTCCGGCGAACATGACTGCTTGGAACAGTATCAAGCTGACTTTCCCTTTGCTTCCATCCGATCGGTCGATCACGGTCAAAAAGTCGTGTAGATCAAGAAGTGGCATGTACGGGTGGACGAATTCGACGTAGGCACGTAGCATCTCGCTGCGGAGCGTGCCTTTTGGTACGGTCAATGCGCCCTTCTTCTCAAGATATGAGATCTCCTCAGGTCCAATCTTCGCAGGTAGCGGCTTGATAAAACGAGGGAGCTGCCCTGAAGGTAGCCTCTGGCCAAAGTTGCTGAGGAAAGACTTCTCGCCGTCATTTGAAAATGGTGTGAAAGGAAATGTTGGCAATCCATTGATCTGAGAGGTTACGGACATGCGGCGACGTACATCTGAGATGTTGGGAACTGAGAAATTCCGATGTCCATGGCTTTGATCTGTCCAACTGTCAGCAATTGCAGCACGCTTCCCGTCGTCATCACTGACATATTGAGTGAGGAACGTGCTCGTTCACGCGGCTTTCTGCGTCTTGCGATCCTCGTGATGATGCAGGATTGAGCGATCGTACACTGTCGAGGGCGTCTCTTGAAGCAAGCTTTCGGGTCGCATTTGTCGCTGTAGTCGTTGTCTCTGTTTGTGGCTCGTCGTCTTTATTCCATTTCCTACAAAAATTAGCACGTGGCACGATCGCGGCTGAAATCGAGATTATGGTGTGTAGGCTAAAAGCCAAGATGAGCGTGATGGGCTGGGGTGGCACCCGCGTTTGGCTAGTTCAGCAGGAGCGAACACCGATTCAACTTTTGAATGACGACAAACAAAAGAGAGGCGGAGAATTCCATTCGTGATGTGTAGAGTGCAGAATTATGCTGATGAGGGGTTGTCGGATGCTGCACGGGATGGGTTACTGACTTCTTACGCCTGCTCTCAGAGACGATGCATTCGACCTCGTCCAATCGGCAGTTCGTGCAGGGTGCGCCATGTTCTGTGACGTTGCACCGAACTTTTCGTGCTCGACAACATTGGCATGCTTTCGATGCTCTTCGTTTTACGGAACGTCCAGTTGTATTTCCATCGAGACCGGCTGTGGTTGCTTTCCGCTTGGGTGGCTGGGACTCCATGTGGTCAGACGGTGAGCCAGAGTAGTCGGACATGGCTGCAATCGATTGTCGGAGTTTGACAATTGTCAATACAGTGAATGTTAGAGGATAGGAAATCACGACTATCCGCGCGCGAGGGGTCTGGGGAAGGGCTACGATTATGTACTCCAAATTCCACAAAAGTGGATTCCATGCCTGGGCTAGTCGTGTGCTCAGGGCGTGCAGACAAGCCGCGATTCATCATAGTGCCCTTGACCCTCATGACGCCTCGTCCGTCCCCACCGGGGATCGTTAGTGAGTACCCCAGTCCCCAGATGCGGATGGCCGGCGCTCATCCTTGGCGCTTGAAGAGCACCGGTGCTTCTCGGATGGCCTCGGGACAAAGCACACGCCTGAAGGCGAGACGCGCTCTGAATCGTCAGCAGCTGCCAGATTAGAACACACGTGAAAGATGCCGCGGTTCGTTGATCTTGTCAAGCCGGTCCCTTCCTGCCCTGCATGTTGTTCCTCTTCACGACACTTTGTTTCGACTTGCGAAAACGAGTCAGGCGGGATGTGGAGTAGTCCACGTTATCGATTCTGGCATGGCGAGTCTTGATAGCAGTGGTCACTGAGTCTGGAGCTGATCTTCGCGCGGAAATGGGATCCCTGCTGTAACATGATTGGTGTCAGAAGTGCGGAATGCCAACGGACAGACTAGACGTCTCTGGACCAAACAGCCGACCTCGAAGCCGGTCTTCCACACACGTGACGCACCAACACGGCATGCAGTCGTGAAAATTGCGGCTTTTTGTGCGCAGCGCGCTCAGCACTCGATCGGAGGGGTCCACTCCTCCGACGCACTGCGCCCCGGACGTTAGCGACCTGCGGTGGATGCCGTTTCCTCAGCGAAAGTGCGCATGACAACAGCTGACCGCTCTTCAGTGACAGTTCGTTATTTGAGTCGTGATGAAAGTCTGGGTGCCCAGAAGAGGCTCAGCATCGGCGGTATTTGACAGATCGCGGAGCCTGGGCAGTCGGACTCATTACCAGAACTTGGGACTGGAGGTGCTAGACGTCAAAGTCGCCCACACGAACCATGCGGGGAGATGGTCAGGGGCTTTTTCCCCGTTTTTTCTTTCACACCCCACATTGACGTTGGCCTAGTCTGGACTAGCTCGGCCTTCGCTCGGAAATGGCCTCGCCGTTTCTCCACCTAAACTGGAAGCAGACACCAGCACATCTTGAAAGGTCAAAGCTCAGCGCATCATACCCCGTCGATCGATCAGCTGTGCTGCGAGCAGTCTGTATACAATCAGCTCGCCTCGCCGAGTATGGGCGAACACAGCATGTTCTCAAGAGGGTTTCTGCGGTGGAGCCGACAATTACGTCTATTCTCAATGACAGACAGCATCATAGCTCGGACTCGCACTCTCCGACTCAACGTCCACCGATGCAACTAGTTTGTGATTTGCAGTCGGAGGCGGTCCGTACAGCACCTAGTCTGGCCCTCCACGTTGTGGCTTTGCAAGACAGCACCGGCACGTTGGAACTCGACGACTCGATCGTTGCGACAGATCGTTCTGAAGTTTGATATGACAGGTCAAGAATCCTCGTTCCGCTCACGAGGACGTCTCTCGACCCGATGCGAGCCCTGCAGCTTCTGCTCCAGTCGCAGTCTTCGCAGCCGTCCTTCGTGTGAGGTATTGCCCTTTCACCCGCTGGAGTGAGGAAAAGCGCTCGGACTTGCGGAAAAGTCCGGCTTAACACTGCGTTACGAACACACCTCGATATACCGCACACGCGCGCGTCTGCACAAACTATGACCAAGAGTGCGTTTCTCAAACCATCAGCCTGCAGGCAGAGTTTTCTCTCGAATTCGCAGACAACACGAGGGCACTTGATGTTTCAGACGTCTCGATCTCAGATGCCTATCGGGGTAACTACGTCCGACCTTCTTCTTTCACGCGTGTATGCAGTAGTGAAACACTCCGCGGACGGAAGAACTCAAGAGGGTGCACGCGCAGGCACACAATCGAGCCTCAATGTGCAGGTCCCGCGCTAAAAGCTCGGAGTTGTGGAGCCTTCTGCTGTTGGGAAGCAACTTCCGGATACATTTCCGCCGGAAACGGAACGAACATCTGGCTCCGGTCACTGTAAGGCTGAGCAACATCTCTCGCAAGCCAAGTCTGGTCTCGACTGTACTGCCGGGCAGGAGCCGCGATGGGGTTCGCCTTTTCGTTCAGCTATGTACAATTCGCAAACACACTCTACACATCGACCACGCGTGCACCTATGCGCAGCTTACGCTTTCCATCGAGAACCGCCTCGTGGTACATTGTTACTGCTGTGACCTCCGAGAGCAAATGATTCCTTGAAACTCTCATATGTAGACCAGACTCTGAAGACTCTGTTACTCAGCCCCTTCCCATCGACACGCTCTCTGCGCAGTCAACGGTGAAGATGCCACTGGGTTCAGCTGAGGTGGCTTGGCTGCGCCACAAGCGAGCGGTTCTTGCCTTCAGTGTCACAGGCTTCTCCGGTCGCAATCATCTCGTCTTCCAGCCTTGATGTGTTTCTCATCTCAGTAATCTTTCTCCGCAATATCCGCCTTAGATCCCGATCGGCACACATACCAGCTTCTGTTACCATGCGTCTCCTGCGAATCGAAGGGAAAGATACGTTCAGCCTTGTCGACGTTTTTGACACGCATAAGACACCATACGCCATCCTGTCCCATACATGGGGGCCAGATGGCACAGAAATTTCTCACGAAGATCTTGTGGAGGGCACAGGACCGATCAAGGCCGGATACAGAAAAATTCTTGCGTGCGCGGAAAAGACTTTGAGATATAGTCTTACGCATTTCTGGGTGGATACCTGCTGCATCGACAAGACGAGCAGTGCGGAACTTTCAGAAGCGATCAACTCCATGTATCACTGGTATCAGGAGGCCACCATCTGTTTTGCATACCTTGAGGATGCGTCGCCACACTCCCCCATCCCACAACATTCTAGATGGTTCAAAAGAGGCTGGACTCTCCAGGAACTTCTTGCGCCGCGAAATATTATCTTCTTTGCGCAAGACTGGTCTTGCCTTGGCACAAAGACTGACTGTTCCACTCAACTCTCGACTATTACAGGTATTGACGGTCATGCTTTCGGAAGTAAGCCTATCCGCTTCTTCAGTATCGCACAAAGAATGTCCTGGGCCGCAAAGAGGGTCACCACGAGACCTGAAGACATCGCATATTGTCTACTCGGCATATTTGATGTCAACATGCCTCTCTTGTATGGCGAAGGTCTGACAGCAGCTTTCGTGAGGCTGCAAGAGGAGATTATGAAAGACTCGAACGATCAATCGCTTTTTGCCTGGTGCCGACCTCACATAACCAACAGCTCGTCCTTCTGGCACGTACACGACGATTCGTGGGAGCCATGTAGTCTTTTGGCCGAATCTCCTGCAGATTTCGAATCTTCTGGCTCTTTTGTTCCTATTGTCAACAAGGATACGCTTAATCCGTACTCGATGACAAATGCCGGTTTGCGCATCACCTTACAGATGACGCAAATAAGGGAAAGCTACCACGTTGCCATACTAGACTGCGTAGATCTCGGGGCTTCGGGACCGACTTCTGCGCGCAGTTCGCAAAACGACTTGGTTGTACTTGTATTACAAAGCCTCACTGATTCAGGTGATCGGTATGGGCGTGTGTCGATTCGCAGTCTCAACTACGATAAGTCAGTGGGCAACCTTCGCAGTAGTTCCAAAGCGTCCCTGAGGGAGCTGCATTGCTCAAGCAGAACCATATATGTTCCAAAAAACTACCATCGAGAATTCAATGATGACAGATTTGGGAAGCCCTGGGCACGATCGCACCCCAGAGTCTACGGGTCCGAGGCCTCAGTGGTGAGTACTAAATAGTTCTCATCGGAAGCTGCAGAACTGATGCCAAGATACAGGTTGTCATTCGCAATGCTTGGCCTCTATGGCAGCGAGAAGTGATTGGCGTACTCCCTGCACTCCTGATCAATCACATAGTGGCAAATGGTGTGCTGCTGTTAAGTATAGCTCACTTCTTTTCGCCTTCCCTTCACATCCACAGATACGTGCTATACGTCCTTATTTCCCTACTCCTCGGAATCCTGTGGTTACTGAGAAGCTTCTCCCACCCAAGAAGGATTCTGCTGCCACTCCCATTTGCGTCATCCTGGTGGTTTATATCTTCATGACGCTGTATCCTACTCTTTTGAGCCGTCGCATGTTGGAGACTTTATTCGACGAGAGCACCAAATATGACGAGAGGTTCGTGGGACCAATTGCTGTCTATTTCTTCTATCAGTCTGTACTGGGAAGTTACCTGATGCATCCAGACTCTTCGACCGCCTCCAAGGGGATGTCACTCGGGAGCTGGCTAATGTATCTTTGTAATACCACCTTTGGTATACTGAATGTATACATCGTTCTCGGAGAGTTCGCACCCGAAACTGTAGGCCCAGTGGGAAGTGGCTTTGGAAAAGTTGACACGCTCGCAATATGCATAGCTGTCGCGGTGTTGTGGGTGTATGTAGATGAAAATGGCACCCCGGCCATTCTCAAAAGAGGCATAGATCGAGCGAAGCACTGGGCCTACATGGTATACGACAACATGTGAAGGTGTCGCAGGAGGTCAGATGTGGATGCAGACTTAGCAGTACCCGTAGTTGTCGCTGATGCATTCTCAAAGATGGTATGCAAATATTCATGGATGTCGATATTCTATAGAGTTGTTTTAACTGCAATCACTCATACATGGTGAATACAAGAAATACCCATACGAATTGAGACGAGTTCGGGCGTCAGAAAGGCTTGAGCTGGCACATGCAAATATTTAACATTCAACAGGTTTTCCACTATGATATGAGAAGATCCTCCAGATACTCTGAAGGATCTGGCTCGAGAACACCTCCCACCTGCGCAGCCTGCGAGTGTTCCGCCATCCACACCTCTTTCCTCCTAGCAGCATATACCTGCCAGATCTTCTGGAAAGAGCCACCTTCTTTCCTAGGTACAAAGCCCAGAACTAGCGGCGCAACAACTTTCACATATGGTCCGTCATCTCTCACAATCAAGGGCGTCGGAACGCCGCTGATCAACGCAATCCTGTCACCGACTAGGATCTCATTGTGCGTCTCGACCGCACCTTCATATGAAGCGGACTTCACCCAAGCAGACGGCTCGCTTAGTCTTCCTTCATACTCCTTTTGGTAGCGGCTACATGACTCGTCTCTGGGAGGCCTTACTACAAGCAAAGACTCGCTGGTGAAACCTTTGACAACTAGGATATGCTCATCCCCAGGCTGTAGATAGCAGTAAGGCTTAAACCCTTGGGTCACATCGTTATCCTGTGACCTGAAATGGTTGTCTCTGTTACGGTTGTACCCTATCATTCTATGACTGATTTCGAAATTTCGCGTGTAGTCAGGAACCCAGCTCGGAGCACCTTGGCAATGGAACCTGCCGGCTAGTATGAGGACTTGGAGGAGGTTTGCTGTTTCGATGAAGTAGGAGGTGAGCTGCTCGAAGACCTTGGCTTGGGAAAGACCGTAATCAACGGTTGGCGATACTGCGTTGCTTCGTGGTCCTCCCAGGATGGAACTTAGTCCGAAGCTCATGTCTCTAGGGTTCGTGGATGAGCGACCACAGAGTGTTTCCAGTAGTCTGCTGTGCAAGTCGCTCTGGAGGAAGCGTTCTGCTCGTTCTCGTGATTCTCGTTCTTGTCGAGGATATGTGGGATTGGGCGCTATCCATGGTATACCCCAAACGGTGATCAACAGACAGGGAACAAAGAAAACTCCCACAAATATCGCGGTTCCGTCTCGTCCCAACAGAGATGCATCCCTCTCGACGGCGTTGAACATCGAGAAGGCAACGATGAAGAAAGGTCCCATGCCCCAGACAAAGCGCATCAGCCCTTCAGAACGATGGTGGTGTTTCCCCAAAGTTAGACAGAAATCCGAATATGCAATCAGACAGGATAGGTTTCGCTGTCTCCGTTTGTCGGTCGCTCGGTATGTCGCTCTTGTGAGTACAACCTCAAGCCATGCGCGAAGACCGTTTGCTCGGACGATGTTGTACATACTGGCTAGAAGAACGGCATTGTGCTCTAGTTGGGCCCATGGAAGATGACGATACCCGCAGACTACGACTGGATTTGATGACAGTATGATCTCCTGATATGTCCAGATTCGGTTGATCCAATCGCAGCGAAAGAAAAGTGCCAAGTCATCGGTGGTGCACTCGCCCTTCTTCAGTTTCATGCCGGACAACCATCGAGTGATATTAGATCCGGGCGTATTCACTGAGCTGTCAGCGGTAGTCAATGGTCCACACACGGGCTGCTCACCTGCATTTTCGTGTGGGACAACACTTATATCGAAGCCCCATCTGCCCTTCAGGTACGGCCAAATAGCCGGCAGGTATCTAGATTTATGCAGCTCGGGCTTTGACATGTCTCCGTCTTCGAACAAGTACTTCAGATAGCCGGGTCTTTTCATGTAATCGATAGCTCGATCAGTAGCGTCGTTGCCCACTCCTAGCCATACAAATGTCGTCTGCGCACATGAGTAGATATCGCCCATGAGTCCAATCTGCTGGATCTTATCGGCATCATCATTCTGATCTATGCATATAGCGTCGATCCAGATTAAGAAGGACCCATTGGTCGCACGGAGGTGTTTCAATGCTAAGTAGCAATTTTCTGTGACCGGTATAGGTACATTATTGCAGATGATCACATCCGGAGTCGGGCGTTGCTGACCCCAGACATACGACAATGACGTGTAGATTGGGGTTGTTGTGAGGTCTGCGACGAAAAGTTCGCAGCGGAGAGATGAGTCTTCTGCTGAGCTGCTGCTATCGGCGTCGACTCGAAGAAGGCGGATGGATTGCGCTGAGACAGGGAGGTCTTTGTACAGTTGTCTCAAGGGACCCAGCTGCTCGACGTTCTCGCGCTTCATCGCAAGAGATCGTAAATAAGGATCGTGACATTGGGTTCGGCTTTGTGTAAGGTGCGACGCGTCGGGCGGTTCCTGCTTTAAATTGGAAAGCGCCCGTGACAAACAACTTAGATAGGGAAGGAATCGACTGCAGGTCCAAGGAGGCTGATAGCGGAGCAACAAGGCTGAAGGAGGCTAAGGCAATGTTTTAAGCCTCACATTACTGCCAGGTGTCTTCTCCACGGACCGGGTGCCCTGCGCAGATGTTGCCGAATTGGTAGGATTCCGAGTAAAAGTGGTGGCCTGACCTTGCGGCTGAGGACAGTCTCTGTCCCAGACCCTTCTACATTGTATCGCTGCAATTTTCGACGAACGCATAACTAAATAGGCCGTCGAGGAAGCCTGACGGGTCCCTCGTCTAGTCACAATCGTTCGTACTCTGTGGAAACTATCGATCTTATTCTTTCAACAGGATGAAGTCCCTCGCTCTGTGTGCAGGGACACAAGCTGAACTCTGCTGCGCGCCACGGGCATACCACTGGAGGACTGGACAGATCCAAACCTGACCGAATGCGTTCTCCATCCTTCCTGCCTCTCTCTTGAAGCATTCCGAGTCTGCAGAGTCGTGCCTGAGCACGGAAGGCCTGCGCTCGAAGCCTGAGGTATCTTCTGGTAGCTCTTTCTCGTGACTCCCTTAGACATTCATCCCGTCTCAATCCCGGCCAATGCGCCAATGACCTCTTCCGCCACACCTCCCTTCTCAACGACCATCTTCGTGACCTGACTGACCAGCCCTCTCTTCATGCCGCCTCTCGGCGGTGTCCAAACACCACTCGTAGCCAGCATCTCCCTCATCGTCAAGGCCTGAGCACTGCTGTCCGGCGCAGTACCTCCGGTCGCACTGTTCATGCTGTTCGGCACCGCTGGAGGCGTCAAGTGACTCGGTGGGTCGATGGTCCGTATCGAGACAATCCTCGCTCCTGTGCTCGACGAAGTTGTCGTTGTGCATGCAATAGCCAGTACTGCGTCTGCTACTGC
This sequence comes from Didymella pomorum, assembly GCA_022225945.1. Lineage (NCBI taxonomy): Eukaryota > Fungi > Ascomycota > Dothideomycetes > Pleosporales > Didymellaceae > Didymella > Didymella pomorum. Next base: position 189,867 of record JAKJXN010000011.1, on the reverse strand, counting down.
CAGCTCCTCCTTGGCGGGATCGAAGATGATGTTTGGCCCTACTGCTATGGCGAGAATAATGACGGGTGGCTTATCGCGCGCAGAGGATTTGGATGTCGACTTGGGGTACAGTGGCGAGGCGGCGTCCCAGTCGTCGTCGAAGAGCGGGTCTTCGTCTTTTTCGGATTTGAGGGAGGGGAGGTGCGTTGTGAGGAGGGCGAGGTGCGTTGTCATGGAGAGGAGACCGAGAGGATATGAGAGTGGTGGAGAGAGGAGGAGAATCTAGCACTGTCAGCTCGTGGTATTGTGGAATTACAAGACAGCCGTACGTCAATGTATAGCTTCCAGTGGAACCGCCTGTTGATGTATAACCGGTCCTTCAGCTCTCCACTGGCGAGCAGACTCTCTGCGAGCATAGACGCCAGGAACACAGGCAGCGCATCGTCGTCCCTGAATCCAGGCACGTCGACGCCCACTTCTACCCAGCCATTCTGGCCCTGGCCCTTGCCGTCGCTGTGCTCGTCGCCATTGCTCATGTCGACATCGTCCTGCTCGCCCAGCACTGGCCGCTGCGGTGTCTTCTCGACCTCGGCCTTGACGCCAACGAGCGCTTCCGTTCCGTCTTCGAGGGCTATGCGGGCGCTGCCGTTCGCGCTGGGGAGCACATCGTACTCGGCGCGCATGGAGCGAAAGTCGCGCGGGCCTTTGGTGACATCGAGGCGGAGAGGCGGCGTCTGGCTGAGCGTCGAGCGCAGGAAGGATAGCTCGGCGGGCGAGAGGTTGACAAGGGCAGCCTGGGGCGGCATGTTGATATTCGCTGTTTGCTGCGATTGGTGGTGGTGTTGGTGTCGGTGATATTGAGCTCGAACTTTTGGGTGGGGCTGGCGAATCAGCGGCGATGACGGAATGGACCAACGCGACCTCGGGGCTGCGCTGTCGCTTTGACCTTGACCGCCTGTGACGCGCCGGCGACGACTGCGGTTGTCTACCTAGGTATCACCTACTCGCTCGCAATCACCGTCACCGTCACCTGCACCGCATTGGACCCCATATTCGCCGAGAAAGGAAGCTCTCCACTATGTCGCTGTAATTGAAGCAGTCACGTTCACGCCCACGTCGCACGAGACCGCCCCCTCCGCCTCCGCTGCCGGTAGATTGCGTACATGCCGTCCCCGTCGTCCTCAAAGCGCAGCAGCGCCCACCTGGGCATTGACAAGCTCGACTACAACAGCCCGCGCCGCCCACTGCTAGGCGGATCCGACGCGTCCTCCTCGCACGACCCGAGCAACGACAACAGCTACGCCGGCAGCTTCTTCGAGCAGGTCGCCGAGGGCGTCATGGAGCGCGACCGCGAGCGTCTGCAGCGCCTGGCTATCCGCTGGCTGAGCTTCGCCTGGGCCATTGTCAACTGCCTGTGCGCCGGCAGCATCACCGCCTACTCGCTGTACGGCCACCTGTTCCAGAGCCGCCTGCACTACACCCAGTTCCAGGTCAACATCGTCAGCATCGTCGCCGAGCTGGGCATGTACCTGCCCGTCCCGCTGTTCGGCTACCTGTGCGACCGCCTGGGGCCTGGCGCTCCTTCAGCGCTGTCGGGCGGCTTCTTTGGCTTCGGCTACCTGATTGCTGCCTTCGCGTACAAGAGCGGGCCTCCGCCGTCGGCTGGCGGACACGGCTGGCCGTTTGGCGTCATGGTGCTGGCCTTCTTCGCCGTGGGCATGGGCACGAGCTGCATGTACCTGTCCGCCGTGACGACATGCGCGAAGAACTTTGGACGCGGAAACGCAAAGGGAATTGCCCTGGCCGTGCCCATTGCCGCCTTCGGCTTGAGCGGCATGTGGCAAAGCCAGGTCGGCGCCCACCTGCTGTACGAGAAGAGGCCCGACGGCAGCAGGGGCGATGTCGACGTCTTCCGCTTCTTTCTGTTCTTGGGCATCCTGCTGCTCGCCGTGGGCTCCATTGGCACCCTGACCCTGCGCATCATCGACGAGGAGGAACTGATCGACGACGCTGTCGAAGAGCTCGAGCGCTCCGGCCTTCTCACACAGGACGAGTTCTTCACCGCCGCCGCCCAAAACCACGGCTACGGCACCGTCTCCTCGCATGACCTCTCAGACTCGACCTTTGACTTCCTCCAGTCCGAAGCCGCAGCCCTGAAAGCGCGCCACGAGGAAGAAGCCCGTAAGAAGACTTGGCTGCTCAACGAGGAAACCCGCCGCTACGTTATGGATCCCACCATGTGGTGGCTCGCAGCGGGCTTCTTCCTCGTCACCGGCCCAGGCGAAGCCTTCATCAACAACCTGGGCACCATCATCAACACACTCACTCCGCCACACGTCGACGTGACGACCACGCCCGCAACACACGTCTCCATCGTGGCCATTACCTCAACTCTCGCGCGCCTCATCACAGGCACACTAAGCGACATCCTTGCCCCCGTGGCCCCAGTGCGCTCGCACCTGCAAGGTCCCGACAGCATCGCGAACTCCCTCGCCTCGCTCCCGCCGCAAGAGACCCGCCGATTCACCGTTTCCCGCATCAGCTTCTTGCTCTCCTTCGCTTTCCTCCTTTCTCTCGGCCAACTCGCCCTCGCATCCGGCTTCGTGCAAAACCACCCCGAGCGCTTCGCCCTCGTTTCCTCCCTGATCGGTGCCGGTTACGGCGCTGTCTTCAGCCTGACGCCCATCGTTGTCAGTGTGGTATGGGGCGTTGAGAATTTCGGTACCAACTGGGGCATCCTGGCCATGACGCCGGCGGCTGGCGCAACACTCTGGGGCGCAGTTTACGCGTGGGTGTATCAGCGCGGTGCGGATAGTATGGGTGTCGGCGAGAAGGATGTGGATGATGTGCTGTGTTACGGGAAGAGCTGCTACGCGCCTACATTCTGGGCCATGGCAATCTGTGTTTGGGTTGCCATGGGGCTTTGGGTCTACGCATGGCGGGGCCCAGGGGGCTGGAAGAGGCGAGGTGTCGCTGTCTAACATTTGGTCTTTCAGTTCGTTTGGCATGTCTGCATGATTTACTTTGTTCAGCGAGCATTTGTTTACAGCATTGGCACTTGGGTTGCATTGCTCGCCTTCTGTGTACATATGGATTTAGGCGCAGCTGCTGGCGTTGGGCGGATGCGCTCTCTGATCATGTTGAATATGCACCTCACTACTACCTATCATCAACCTTCTCCCATTCAACAGCAATGAGCATATCCGCCTTCTCCTATGCCTTACGTTCTGGACTATTCACGCTCCTCCAGTTATGCTTACTTCACGACGTTCGCTCACCGGCCCGACCCTTACAAGGGGCCACCTTACACAGACCACATACTCGCATGATGCTACCCTTCTGGAAGGAACAGTGGATCAGCCCATGCTCTCTTCTCCACCACGTCTGAACAGAGCTTCTACCAGAAGCGGGAGGTCGTTCTTGTGTAAGCACGATGCTGCACAAAGGCCCGAGAACGGAAGCAAACCTCCGATAATCAGATGTTGAAGCTTCACACAGCCTCGCTCAGGCGAGCAACAGAAGCCCTTGTCTAGTGTGTGGTCAAGAACAACAATGCCAAATCTGGTCCACACGGCAGCAACATACTGCAGTGACCCTCGAGTTCTCCGCCCCTGGTGACATGACCTCAATATCGCTTCTCCACTTCAGGCGTTCACAGCAATATCTGCTAAGCTCATACCACGGCGACTGAAAGGTCTCGGTGAGTATATATATATGAGCTTTCCTACCAGCTCTAGATCACAGCAGCTTCAAACCATTCCCGCTCAGCCAAATCCGCCAGACAAGCAACACTCACGATGCTCTACTCATCCTTCCTCGTCTCTGCCCTCCTGGCCCTGTCCACATCAGTGGCAGCCGCGCCCTCAGCACGCACCTCGACCGAGTTCACCTTCGCGCAATGGATCGAGGACATCATCGCCGACCCCGCGGGTGACCACCTGAGTCCCTCAGAGGCCGTCGCCGCGAAGAACGCCGCTCTAGCATCCAACACCCTCGGCAAGCGTGTGAACTGCGATCAGAACTGGGGCCGCGCAAACGTACGTCCATGTCCCTCTCCTCCCGGCGATAAAAGTTCATGCTAACAACCCCAGGCTAACGACGCCGCCGCCTGCCTCTCCGACCTGGCCCGCAAAGGCGCAGCAGGAACACAGTGCGTGATTGGCGATGGCCAGTTCAGCATCCAGATGTGTCGGATCGGCAACGCGCAGGTCGCTGCGAGCAAGAGCGAAAGGAGCCAGCAGGGCTCTAACTGCAATGACGTAGCCCGTACTGGCGGATTGGTATTCGACAGTTGCTGGAGGAGTGATGGGACGGTGAAGGGGAGCGAGATCAATGTGGGGAACAGGTTGATGCAGGTGAACATCTTGGCCCCGTAGATGAAGTCCGGAGCTTAATTTGTTGCGGTGAAGAGCGCGGAATGAAGGTGATGTTGTTACGTAGAATGCGTTTAATTGAGCGCTTCGGTAGTCTATATTTTATGGGTATCTTTGGTGTGCATCAACTCATACTATCCTAATCCTCTGTCTTCAAAGCCGTCACAAGGCTTGTAATCTCAGTCCTCGCGTCCTCACAGCCCATGCGCGTCTCCTCGTCCGCAAGCACCATGGCTCCAATGAGCTGCTGAATCTTGTCGCCATGTGGTCCCACCTTATCCGCGAATCCATCAGGGAATTCGCCCTTCTTCAGCCGTGACAGCGCGTCGCTGCGCTCCATCCTTGTTCCAAACTTGTACAGCATCTCTACGGCGATAATACCAAGCGCAAAAACGTCAAGCTTGTCGTTGGTGCGCGAGATCTTGTCTGGACGATAGAACTCCGTGCCTACAGGTCTTGTCGTATTGACTACACAGCTTTCGTCGAGTGCAGCCACTAGGCCAAAATCACCGATACGCGGCACAACGTGCATGCACTCGCGATCAGGGCATGGCTTGCAACTTGAAAGGTTTACAGAGCCGTGAGGCGATCGGCGGCCAGTCGTAAGCGCGAGGAAGATGTTTGCTGGCTTGAGATCGCGGTGGACGACGTTCTGGCTGTGTAGATATTCGACGCCAGACAGTATGTTACTCAAAAGCTCTAGCGACACACAGGAGTGGAAGCAGTGCGATAGCTCCGGTTTGCTGGTAAACGACGTGCGCTCTGGTGATATGAATGCTGCCAGATTTGACTCGTAAAGGGACATTTGTACGTTCAGCGTCAAAACTGGGCCGGAAGTGCGAGTGCTGACCAGAGCTCGGTCTGGCATGTCGCTGTGTGATATCATGCTTTCCGAGGAATCAGTAGTCGCATCCTGAGAGGAAGGTCCATGTCGCCGCTGAATCATCTCGACTTCCTCGTCGTCCGAATGCTCTGAAACGTCCTCTACAGCGCTCATGCGGGACCCCGTAGAGGCGAGCGTAGCGATGGTAGCTTGACTGGCTTGGCTGCTGCGCCGATTCTTTCGCTTGACACTGAGCTGCTCTCGCAAAGAGAGGTGATGAAGGCTACCTCTAGAATCTTCTGCATTCTCGGCGTTGCTTGCTTCAAAGACGATGCCTGCGTCGGAGCCTGCGGACGACTCCCCGAATTGAATGTCGTCAAACCTCGACTGGAGATTCCCAAGATCGGAAGGGCTGGAGCTGAAGTTTGCACGATCCTCGAGCAGTCGATTGTCTGGCAGATATGTCCTCGTGGGGATCGACGGCATCTCGGTAGGTATTATTGCAAACTCTAACCAGGCGTTGTGATACCGGACAATGTTTGCATGGTCGAAAGCAGCCAACGATCGTACTTCTTCCAGGATGTTGTTCAACACGTCAGGTCCATGTTGTTGAAACCTCGCTACCTTGGCGGACGGTACCAAGATTCGTTTTACTGCGTAGAAGTGGCCATCAAGCTTGTGCTTGACCTTGTAAACTTTGCCATACCCACCTTTACCAACGATTCCAAGCTCGGAGAAATCCCGCGCGTAGCGATCGTTCTGAAGGTCAGGTAGCCATGGTGCGAGCGTCGGCAGTTCTGACAGCGCATTGATGTCCGAGAGAGGTGTTTGAGTAGCAGGCACGGCAGGCCCATTCTTATGGAGCCTGACTAATGACTGAGTATCCAGTGGCCCCTCCTCGATTGCTTGCAAATGCGTAGTCACAGTCTGGTGGAGACGCTCTTGCATCTGCCTTCGGAGGTCACGAAAGTCGTCGCTGGCGTATCTCCTGTCCATTCCGTTCGGGAGTTGGCGAGTCATAGCTTGATACGCTTCTCGACCCCTACGCTGTGCTTCTGGATCGGTAGGCTCTACTTTCAGATGTACTGCCGCTTGAGTGATTGCAGTCTGTTCCATCATTGCATGAAACGACAAAGCCTGGAGATCCTGATTTGAGACCCCTCTGGTGTCCAAAGATGGTCGTTGTGCGTTGGTAGGTTTTGCAGGCGTATCTGACTCCAAGGTCTTGACGCGAGTGACTGATGTAGATTGATGCGACAGCGATTGTTCGTCATCTTCCGTCTGATCATACGATGCCTCTGAAGACGATGATGAGTCTCCGGGCCTTCTGAACATGGACATGGTGGTGGTGCTGGAAGCAGCTAGGCCGGTCAGAGCAAGTGCTCTTGCTCAATCGTCATCCAAAGATCAATCAGGGCAATTGAGTTCCCAATGATCTTGTTTGTTATTGTAGAAGCGGTCGAGCGTGGTGGTTGTCGGTGTTGTTATGTGTCCTCTTGACTGGCTGCAGGGACAGTGAGGACCTGAGGAAGGCACCTCCATCGCGTGAAGGCCCCTTCGAAGCCCTTAGAGATGCATGGAAAACGATAGAAAGGGGAAACGGTCTTTGAGATGCGCCGGAAGGGCGTACAGCAATGTTCAGTTGATGTGACGTGGTTGCGAGAAAGAGCCTAGGCAGAAGTGGGGCAAGTCGCTCTTTCACATCGCGTGCCCGTGCGCGACGCGTCCGGAAAGCACTCTCGCGACTTCATTGACAAGGACAGTGATGCGCGGCCTTCACCGCTTATACTGAAACATGCTTGGCGAAAAGCAGTCGTCAACTCCGTGGATTGCAGTGAGCCCTTGTCGCGGGCCAGCACGATGCCGCGACAGCTGCCCTGGAAGAGCGGCGGCGGCTGGGGAAGTCGCACGCAGACAATAAAGTCATCTGTGAGCAAGACGACATCGAAGACGACCACGATCCCAGATGACGTCGACAACGACTTCTTTGATGGCACTGTCTTTGCCAGCAGCAGCAAGGTCAAAGGCAAGGGCAAGGCAAAGGTTGCGTCCGACTCAGATGACTTGTTGCCTGAGGCAGGAACCTCAACACCACACAACACGAAGTCCAAATTTGCTGAACAAAAAGAGCGAGCACCGTCATCTTCTCCGCCACTTCTAGCGGACTATGCAGCCCCGCACGACGAGCCGATGCGCAAAGGTGTGTCAAAGTTCGATCTCCGAGATGATGAATGGATAATGGTCGAAGATGAGTTTCTCGAAACAGCGAAGTTGTTCACGCGGCACTTGCATATCGCGGAATACGACCGTTTGAAGGCAAGCATTGAAGAGAAAAAGAGAGAGGCAGAAGTCGCAAGACCTGTGGTGGAAGGCGCAAAACGCTCTGTAGATGGCAAAATGAAAGAGCGGGCGAGGGTCCAAGAGAACAGACAGAAGAAGGCAATCCGAGATGTGTTCGCCTCTCAGAACGACTCGAGCGAGGACGACAGAGCCTCATACCGTAAGAAGCCTAGTCAAGGTCCTTCGACGACATCGAAGCCTTTGCCGACCACGAGAGTGTTCCAAGAAACCGATAGTGACGATCTGGATGCACCTCGGCCGCCAAAGCCTGGGGCCTGCCCTCCTACAACCACGACTGCTGCAGCACCATTACCAGCAACAAGGCAGCGGCCTGCATATCTACAGACATCTGAGCCTGCAACAGAGTATTTCGTCAAACCTACTGTTCCGGCAACAAAAGCATCCGCAAGATCACGCGCTCGACCTTCGCGAATGACGCCACTCGATATGCTTGACGAGTACACAACCCCAACCTTCGATACACGGGCCCCGCCAATGGCTTCTTCGCTCAATAAGCCGTGCTCACAATCCACGTCGTCTAGCCACACATCTCCTCGGACCTCGCAATCAACAAGCATTCGAGCGGTCAAGCCGCGGCGATCCATAGATCTGTTGGATGACCTGGGTTCCATCAAAGATACGGGCGGCATAAGTAAGGATGTTGCAGACAGGATTGCAAAGAGGAAGGCCGAGAGAGCGAAGAGTAATGACGGGAAAGAGAAGAGAAGGAACATAGGTGCAGATGACATCCCCACGTTCTTGTTTTGAGTCCTTTTGGGTCTTGGAGTTCCGGCAATGATACCCCGGCAATGCATCATTAGGAGTGATAGGTGGTGGAATCTGCTAGACGTGGTAATCCATTGTATAGTCGTTCCATTGTATGTATGGGTATCATCTCTAAAGACAGTATAGATACACCCGAACATGCCACATGGCTAAAGTGATCTCAATCGTAACGCTGTACACCAAAGAGCGTAAGCAGCCTGAGCCCTCTCTTTTCTACCTTCCGAAACTTGAACGTAGTCTAACCGAACAGCTTGTCCAACATCTTGTTGAACGGGTTGGTCTCGGGTACAGGCACGAAGTTGCGCGTGTACTCCTCGATCTCAGCCAGATCAGTGATCAGATCGGCGTCGTGCGGCTTAACAGTCTTGGTCTTCTTGACAAACTTCCAACCAAGGAAGATGATGGGAAAGAGGAACACCATCATGTAGCTAGAAGCGTGGTCAGCGAAGGTCGGTGGGATAAGAATAGACAAGCTTACGAGAACAGGAAGTTGGGGATATCCCAGTTGCCGGGCAGGAATACTGTGTAGCCACCGACAAATGTCATGATGAATGTGCAGGTGAGAGCATAGTACGCCGCGTAGGGCTGCAGGATACCAACGTATGGCAAGGTCCTTCGGTCCAGGCCTTGCACTCTGCAGGCCTTATAGAAACACAAGAATGTGTAGCACATGACAGAGAAGTTGATGAGCTGGGAGGCGGTGACCAAGCTGACGAACCAGTTGAGCACGATCGCAGAGTTCTCACCAAGCTGCAAGAACGACAGCAAGGAGATGGCGAGGACGATGGCAACGCAGAGGTATGGAACACCTTGCTTGGTGCACTTAGTCAAGACCTTCGGCGCCTTGCCCTCGAGCGCGAGACCGAAGAGCGAGCGAGAAGCGCAGTAGACGTAGGAGTTGCCGGCAGAGAAAGCGGAAGCAAGGACACCAGCGTTAACGATGTGGGGGAGCACCTCAATCCTGAGCCTGTTCATTGCCACAACGTAGGGCGACGCGGCGGCTCCGGGCTTGCCGTCGGCGAAAGCAGCCTTCAGCTCGGGGTCATTGTAGGGCACATTGATACCGACAGCTAGGGATCCTAGGACGAAGAAAGCCGTTAGACGGTAGAACACGGCGTTGTAGGCGCGGGGCATGACCTTGCGAGGATTCTCGGTCTCTCCAGCTGCCATAGAGACGTAGTCAGGTCCGGCGATGGTGAATGAAGCCTGGATCAGGCACTGCAAGAAGCCGAGGAAACGTCCCAAGTCTCCGCCGTAGTACAATGGGGCGAAGGACCCCGGGTTCTTCCAGTATCTGAAGCCATAGCGATCCTTCTCTGGGTTGCCGCCAAGCATGGAGATGAATGTGAAGATGAGGAGACCGACAATCAGCAGGACTTTGCCGACAGCTGCCCAAAATTCAGTCTCTCCATACCACTTCACGGCCATCAAGTTGATCACGCTGCCGCGACATTAGTCCAGTTCTTCGATAGTATTTTTGCCCGCCACAACATACCCATAGAGGACAATGACAATCGCGATGATCGCGCCGACAGGCACAACATCACTCCAGAAGTGGATGATGACGTTGCAAGCGACGATTTCGAAGGGTACAAGAGCAGCTTCGAAGACGAAGAAGTTCCAGCCAGCTGCGACACCGAAAGCATCATCGACGAAGCGACCTGCAAATCGAATGAACGGTGAAGAAATAGGCAGATACGTGACCATCTCCGCGATGCCTGTGTTCAGGTTAGTTCAGTATCCGCATCGGGCGTGTGGAATGTGGTGCTCTTGGCGAATGGCAGACGCTTTGGCATTGTCGCGATGGGAAGTGTTGCTTGGGAAATTCGAACATGGGAAGTCTCACTAACGGTGACCGCAAGGATCACAGTGCACCCTATCAGCCATTGTTAGTTGTTGCTCTTTCCTGAATATGTGTTTGTCTGTACTTACACAGCGTGAATGCAAGGAACAGCGACGCGGGGCCACCATTCATCAAACCTCGGCCGATCTGGACATAGAGGGCAGTTCCGATAGTACCACCAATACCAATAAGCTGGATGTGTCGACTCTTGAGCTTGCGGTGTGTATTATCGTGGACTACTCTTACGGAGCCAACCGAATCGCTGCGCCTGGGCTCGAAGGTCTTCTCTTCGTCGACGCGAACGCCCTGCGGCTTCTTATCGCCGGGGCCATTGGGAAGGAAGTCGATGCCGCTGGAGGCCATGTTGAGAAGTTTCGGGGTCGGTTGTCCGCGAAACTCACAAAAGACCTTTAAGTAGAAGACAGAAGTACTGCACAATGAATTCCATGTACCACAAGTGAGGGTAGACCGTGCTCTCGTGAAGCTGTTCGCGGTTGGTGTAACGTGAACGTGAGCAGCAGACGGAAGAAGAGCAGGGCAGCTTGATAAAATACTCAGTAGCGCTAGCGTGAGCTCAGCCTTGGTGGTGAAGGTGGATGGATGGTCGCATGAGTCTCCGACAAACCGCTGTGGATGTGGACTACCCTAGCGTCAGCCTAGAGCCTTCCCTGTCCTGCACGCCGTTGCCCGCCATTCGGTGCAGCGCCAAGGTCGTTTGCGCATTGCATGCTCCAGGGCCACTGCGATCTGCTGATCATGATTGCTTCGTCCAGACTAAGTGGTCGTGAACATGCTTGAATGGTTCCAGTTCCGTCATTGAGGTGTGAGCGTCACGGCTCGCCATGTGTATGGCGGTACGCTTTAGGTAAGGATGATCAAGATAGCAGCGTGGTGTTGCAGGGCCTGGTTCCAGAAAGCTGCCCGCTAGCTCTGAAAAGCCCGTCTTGCGCGGGGCAATTCCATGGGCCAAGGCAAGCACCGAACTTCAGGACCGGTACCTGTACCTGTCCGCTGTCCAAATTGTGTCACTCCTTCTTTCACTTCACACTCGTGTACTCTTGCAGCTCATGAAAGAACGTTCAGTGATGGCGCAATCGTCCTCGGGCACCCCGAACATTCACGGCTCGAGTCTCGAAAATGCCTCCAACTCTTGACCTTGTCTTGGCCCTTGGCCCCTGGAACTTCTCCAATTGCAGAGGCTGTAGCACGTCCTACGGGCTGAACATCAGCTTGGCAACTCTGGGCTTAGAGGTTGGCTCAGGCTTCGTCGAATCTGCCTCCCCCCACAGGCTTATCTGAACATCGAATAGCTGGCACTTAGCTTGCGCACAGTGGCATATTTCAGCTCTCGAGCATGCGATTTGGCGCGCAGCATCTCCCGGAATCCGGGATCCGTGTTCGACAACCCGGAGCCGTTGCCTCGGTACGTGATCCCATTTATCCGTAAGGTTGCAGCGGCGCGACCGCTCAAACAGCACCGGTCGGTCACTCATCTTTCGAAATTCTTGTCGTTGTCAGGCTGAGAGACCTCGCAAACATGGCATATTCGTATGACCGTACGAGTAAGCCCAGGACTGCCTTGACATGGCTGAAGGTTGAAATACCCCACGTTGGCGCCGCTGGCAGGCGGCGGGAACCCTGCTATTCGCCCTCGGTCTGTCTTCAAGAAAACACATTCACCGGCACATGCTCCAGAAACATTCCGTATTGCAGGGCACCGTATGAAAGGTGGTGCACTTCGTGTTTTCCGGGTGTAACATCGTTCGGCTGTGTGGTGCTAATCACTAGGTGGACATCCCTTCTGTGTGCAGCTGAGCGTACTGTGCAACTTTAGCAGAGACACCAAGCTGGACAAGAGCTCTGGGATATTGCGTTGTTCTTGTCGGAGCTTCCAGCTGCTGCCAAGGGCGGATTCGCTGCACTGGCGTTGCTTCTGTCAAGCTTCGTAAGGAATGCGTAGCCGTAGCATCCCCGATGTCCAGTCTGGAAGTTGCGTGCATGATGTTCTGCCTTCGTTTCAGTATTCGAGGGATACTCTTGCAGTTCGCTCCCATTCGTTGGAGCGCAAGCTGGAGCGTTGTCAGCTATATTTCTCAAGGCGCTGTGTGAACTTCAATAAGGTGTTGCAACTTCCCAAGGGACAGGCGTGTGATGCCATTGTGACTAATCTGGTCCGTTTAAGGCAAGCTGTTGCGAGCTGTATTTCGGGAGGGGTCCGATCATCACGGGCATGAACCAGTGCTTCTGGAGTATCAATAGTCTATGAGTCGTTTACAGGCAATGACGTTGTGGAAGGAAAAGCTACATTTTGTTGAAGACTATGCCGGACGCCGTGCTTGCTCCCAATGTCACCAATCAGATGCTCCAACAACCAAAAATGCCCGAGAATGACCACCGTCTAACGCGCCTTCAACTCCACGCTCGCTTGCTTAATAAAGGAGCTTTACAGTATTTTACAACATATTACATATTAGGATCGTCGTTTCTTCACGCAACGTTGTGTGTACGTCCAGCGGTCGAGCGGTGCACTGGAGAAGAGGGACCACCGACTGGCTTGCGGTTCGGCATAGAAGTAGAACTCCTACGAGCAGAATCTGAAGGGAGCTTAGGAAGGGCCTTGCCGAGTCCGTCCATCTTGAAGGCCTGTGCGTCAGGTGCACGGTCAAGCTGCTGTTTGAGTTCATGGAGTTTGTCCATTGTAGTAAGCTCGCCCATCCAGCTCTCGCCAGTCTTGTGATCGAAATGCAGGGCCTGGACAGGCCCACCGTATCCAGTAAGGTCAGCCAGCGTCGGTGGATGGATTATGATGGTCTCCTTTCGTTCAAAGCCTTGTTCAGTCATGAACGTTCCTGCTTCGATAATCTCAGGCTCTGTACGGTACTTGGGCAGAGCAGTGTGTAGGGAGTACGGGCTCGAGTGCTCGCAGATCGACCACCAGCGGTTGTCACCTGTGCGGGCTGGTAGCTCATTGGCGGAGATTTCAATGAGACCTTCGCCATTAGGGTTGGGTATCCAATGACGAGGAGGGAGAACCTCAGTCATCATGACAGGCTGAATTCGGTGGAAATGTTCGTAGTTATGAATTTCGCGATATATCTTCTGTTGAACGATCTCGTGCTGGTGTGGCTTAATGACTTCGTGCGTAACAGCTTTGTAGAAGTAAGTACATGTCTAGGTCAAAAGAAAGAAAAAAAAAGGTACGTACCCGGGGCCCATGTAATGTCTCCATCGGTGTCGATGGTGTTTCTGAGGTCTGCGACACCATTCTCGCGCAACCTCCTGGCGAGAGCGGTTTCCTCGCCTTGTGCTGTTCCATCCACGGTAGCATGGAGAACTTCAGAGGGCGATTCTTTGTCGCTGCCCGACGTATTGAGCTTCTTTCTTACCAACTCTGGTTTCACGCCTGCCTTAGGAGGAAAGTCTGACTTCTCCGCGAGCCCCTGCCCTTGTGCACCCAACTCCGTTTGTGGACGTACACCATCAACGAGATCCCGGCTGGTCGTGACATTGTCGCCGTTCCTCACAGGACCGCCAGTAAGTCCTGAGCTTGGCGTGGCTGCAGAAGGCTGGATGCCGGCGGACTGTTTGCGCGAATGTACTTCAGCCGAAGGCAGTGTTGACATGGGAGCAGCTGGAATTGATGTTAGTACACGGGAAATGTGTAATGTAAGGGAAACAGCATGGGCAAGTCCCTTGTGAATGACAATCGCATTCGCACTCACCTGAAGAGGACACTGCTGACCCATTGTACAGACCACCCGCTGCGTTGCGATGTCCGCCATCGATAGATGTACTATAGCGTGCAATGTTCCGGTCGACGAGTTTTTCCTCGTGCTGCCTGTCACCGCCGAGTGCGATGTACTCATCGCCGTGATCGTCGTTCACCGGCGAGAGTGCTGGGAGATAGGCCTTGTAGTCATTTGCTATAGCACCATCATTGGGGTCGGCGGGAGACGCAAAGTCAGAGGCTGCTGTTTGCCTAGTGGGTGCTGGACCCGGGCGCGTATTATCGTAGATGGAGCTGGCAGGCCTGCTGCGGCCAGTATATACAGACCCAGTTGCAGATGAGTCGGCTGATGTACGACCGTGCCTGTCTGAAGACACGCGCTGTCGATCGGCACGTGGTGGGCTTGCTTCGCCGTGGTGGGAGCTGCTGCCCAATTGCTCGTGTGAACCTGACGAGCTCCTCGATTTGCTGGACCTTCGAAAAACGGACTTCAACTTTTGTTGCATGGTGCCTTCTCGACACGAGGCCCAGGTACCTTTGAATCGCGCGAAATCGAGAGAAACAGAACTTTGGGATGAATTGATGCAGAAAACACGCAAGGCAAAAGGACCTCCGTGGACCAAAGTGTTGGATTTGCAAAGCCACAGTAAAGACCACAGGGCTATGACGCACAGAGCGTGCGTTTTCTGAGTTCAGAACGCTATGGAAGCTCGGAAGGGAGGTGCGAGGCTGCTGAAGGACGAAGTTATTTAGTGGATCTAAAAGAACAGCCCAGAAGCCGTTCAAAGACAGCACGGTCGAACGTTAAACCGCTGCAATGGACCCTAGCCGCCTTGCGGTGACGCCGTGGCTCACCAGAGGCAACGTCGATGAACGGCAGAGCGCATTTAGACATCAATCGGACTCAATGGCGGAGTCCCCGAGGGTTCCAGACATTGACCGAAGTCTGCTTCCCTTCTCTCTCGCGGGGAACTGAAAGGCTCCCTTGTAGTTGCTTCTCCATAGCAAACTTCAGCCCAAGGCTGCTACCGATGCATCTCGGGGCATTGCGTCTTTGATGACGTAGCAGCATGGTGATGCTCACCTGCACGTCCACAGCAATCGCCTCAACGATCAGAAAGGGCACATCAGGCCCACTTGGGCACTGTGACGATGCCACAATCATCGTGTGTTGCGGTGGGCGTGGTGGAAATGCACGACGGGATGACGACAAGGGAATGAGTGGCCAACAGCGGGCAGCTCCCGCTGCTGATCGTAATAGCGTACCAACGGGCAGGGTGATCCTCAGTGCGTCAGTCTCGAACATGGACACTCCGGCGCCGTGAGCGAAACAGGATGAGACAGACACCAGTGTGCGGGCGACGCGTATGGAGTGTGGGGACGGGCAACATCGAAAAGGTGCTCGCCTTGAAATTCTGGCATGTTTTCGGTAGGAGCACGGACGACTTCCCGCAATTGATCTGATCGTGACAACATCACCCCAGCGCCACCCCAGCCGCAGATCTTCTCATCCCCTATTCCCTCATTCGGCACAATTCCATTTACACAAATTCGGATGCGTTTGAACATGCTTGAGAGTAGATGTTCCCTGCGTGTCTGTAGTGTGCAGAAAACCCTCGAGGTATGCGAGCTAGCTGGTAGCAGCATCATCCGCGGATGGCCTAGGAAGGACTGGACCACACTGCTCCACTCGCTGAGAGCGTGAGCTCTACGTCAAGCGTACTCTCGTCGTATCGACGTAAACTGTGGCTGATGAATTGAGCTCAGGCCTCTTTGACGTACATCGACAAACACGTCTTTGTGACTACAGCCCCTCGGAGCTACCGCTGCCACACAGCGGGACCCGTCAAAATCGAACCCATGCTCATGGAGCCAATAAACATCGCCACATGTATGCAATCGCCGAGCTAGGTCGGTCATGGCGATGGGACTAAACTGACGTGCCGTGGATGGCACCGAGCAAGCTTTACCGGCTTTGAGGTCCTGTCAATTACGTCGTCCTGCGTATGCTCCAGCGATTGAGAGGTATAAAGGGTTCAAGCAGCTACTGCTCCAATTCATCATCATACCATCATCAATTACCATTTTTCCGAGCTTCATAAACTCCAAGAACTTCTTCATCAAAACCTTGAACACGTTAACGTCGATCATCAATACAACACTTCACAATGGATAAGGCTAAGGCTGCTATTACCGACTTCATGTCCAAGTCCGGACACCACGACACAACTGTCCATGAGGCTGTTGCTCCTGCTGTCCAGCACGAGGTTGTCAAGCCTCACATTCACGAGGAGGTTCAGACCGCTGTTGACAAGGAGGTTCACCAGGACCACTACCACCGCACAGTCCAGCCCGTCCAGGACCGCGAGGTCCTCCCCGAGCAGCACACTGCTAAGCTTGGTGCCGTTCAGCACCGCGAGTTTGACCACCGTGACCACGACACTACCAAGAGGAACCTTATTGACGAGCAGGCTCGCTTCAAGGATGAGCGTCGCGTAGATGCCACCACACACAGCCAGAGCGCCGCTGCTGCCATTGGCGGTGAGCACGTTCACCACCACATCCACGAGACCATCCAGCCTGTCGTCCAGAAGGAGACCATCCAGCCGAATGTTGTCCATACCACCGTTCCCATCCACGAGGTTCACCACAACAAGGCTACCCACCACAGCACCACAGCTCTTCCTGCTATGACGATGGAAGAGTTCAAGGCCAAAGGCGGAGCTCTTACTGGTCGCGAGGAGCGTTACGATGCCTTCGAGGGAGTCCCCAAGAACATCGGTGCTGGCACAGCTGGTGGTTTCGGTGCCATCCGCGATGGCTCCGGTCACCGCGACCACCACCACGTCCCCGGTGCTCCCCGCCACGGTGACTACGATAACACTGCCCGTCACGGCAACGACGCCTCTGGTCTCAATCAGCGTGAGCTGAACGCTACCGGTGCCGGCCTCACAGGCACACACTCCCACGGCAGCAGCTCTGCCAGCTCTGGCCTCACTGGCCACCGTGAGGCTGGTCTTGGTGCTGGCGCCGCTGCCGCTGCCACTGGCGCCGCTGGTCACCACGGCCAGCAGCACAACGACTTCGCCCGCGACAACCGCACTCACACCACCAAGGACGGTCTGCCTGACGCCCTCACTGAGGACCGATCCAGGGCTGATGCCCACAACACCCACACCCGTGACTCCGTCTCTGGCGAGCACAAGAAGCCGAGCCTGATGGACAAGCTTAACCCTAAGGTTGACTCCGACGGTGATGGCAAGCGCGGTTTCATGAAATAGATGTAACGCTCTGCACATCCTATCCTTTCTTCACGTTTTAATGAGCCATGAGTATGTAGATACCATATCTTAGTGTACAGTAATGCAAAGTAACTACCTTACATCGCCCCGTCTCACTACGCTTCTTGACACGTCATCAATCATGTATTCCATTTCTAAGTGTGACCGGGGAATCTTCGAGACCTCGAACTCCACTGACTGCGTCCGTACTTCGATCACCAGCACTAATGGCCAACTTCCAACATCTTCAATAATGCCCCACACATGTCACCTATTCTTCGCTAATCATACTTACCCCTCAATGACGTCTGGCCGCCTTAGCTCTGAGATGGTGGACGTGCGGCAGCTAGACGGTCCACAGCTTCAGCCACAGCAGCCTCACGCGGCTCGTAACATCGATGTACCGACTGCCACACGCGGCTAGCAGAACTTCGTAGTGCGATGTTGCAACCGGACATCAAGCTCATCATAACTACTGACAGTGACAAATGCGCCGGAGCCACCACTTGAGAAATGACGCATCAGAGCACTCTCTGGGCGATGGGCTTCCACTCTGAAGTTGGCTTCTCGGTCGTAACGAGTACAACGCGACCTCCCGTCCAAAACGACCCCTCACTTCGATTGACAAGGTCAACGCCTTCCTCCTGCGCGAGCTTACTCGTCTCATCGAGGCCGGCTGCGTTGACCTGTGGGCAGTCGTGACTGAAGCCAGGGGTCAATATTATTACAATCAGTGACCTATCGGGTGAGACTCACTACAGTAGGCTGACATGCGGGTTGTAGGTCTCATCCGCCCACTTGCTAGCCAACTGTTTGTCCTCATGATCGGCAACCTGCTTTCTGCAGACCGTTGCTAGTGCCTTCAATCCTTCATTCTTCTGGCACTTGATGTAGAGCTTGCGGAAGTAGACATCCTCACTGTTAAGCTTCTCAAATTCAACCTTCACGTCCCCACCAGCCGGAAGATCCAAGGACTCGATCCATTTCTGTGGCTCGGTACCATAGCTTGACGGTTCCACCAAATCAGAAGTCAATGTGACGTGAGGAATGAAGAGGTCGGTGGAGCCGAAATGCGAGGCTGTTCTGTTGATCAGGGAAAGCAGCTTCTCATTCACCGGATGGGATTCCGGCGGAAGGAGCCAAAGAGATGATCCGGGCATGTTGCGCTAGTAGTTGCAGAAGTTTGGAAGAGGAAAGTTCGATTGAGTGTTTACTGAACAGCATCGTCGCTGCGCAGATGCGTCATGGCTCGTTTAGCCGCACGTAACTAGCGCGGCTGCTCCCCGCGATCCTTCCGTCTCGGCATCGGCTGCTCTGCGGCGGCTCACTCTCCCACGACCCTTCACATGTGAATAATGCTGCTTTGACACGGGCTTTCTCATGACAGCAAATAACCGACCCGGCCAGCAGCACCGCGACGACATGCCATCCAGTGGCGTCATCAGCCGATATCTTAGACCTGGTCATAATGATGGCGGGTGGGTTGTTATGGAGCGTGTTCGGCTGCTTCGCTGAGATCCTCTTGTTCTGGTTGCGGGTGTGTGCTCCACGCGCTGCTATAACGGCTACTTGCCGGCCTTCCGCTAACACTTATGCTAAAGCAACTGTTTGCATGGTGGACTAAGAAGAGCCCGCGAGATCTGCTTCTTGAGACGATTGCAGACGCGCGCTGCTTCGAGGAATGGGAGGCAGCAGGTAAGCAGGTGCTACTCTACCTCCAACTCTACTAACTCCTCTCCCAGCATACCACCTCGACGAGCTACAAGGCTACGATCTCTGGCGCCAGAATGCCACGAGCAAATGGTACAACTACCGTCTCATACACCAGCGCCTTACGGCCATCATCGAGACCCACGAAGATGATGACATGCTAGGCCTGATCGGCCTGCTAAGGAGCGGCCTCGTTCGCAACCTCGGAAACATCACAGCACCACGCCTGTTCGATCGTGCATACGGCGGGACGAAACTCTTGATCGAGGACTATGTCACGCAAGTCTCGTACGCGATCGAATACCTCACAAACTATCCTACTGCGGCGAGTTCGGACACCGGGTTGACAAACCAAGCGAAGCTGGATGTGCTGCACGATACAAGGCAGGCTTTTGGCCGATCCGTGCTGGTGCTGCAGGGCGGTCAGATCTTTGGCATTTGTCACCTTGGTGTTGTCAAGGCACTGCATCTGCGCGGTCTGCTGCCTCGCATCGTTGCTGGCACTGCGACAGGAGCCATTATCGCTGCGCTGGTAGGTGTGCACACCGAAGATGAGCTGCTGGACTTCCTCAATGGCAAGAACATCGACCTGAGTGCTTTCAAGAAGCGTCCACAGAAGACAGGATCAAAGGGTAACGGGTGGTTTGAGACGCTCACGCGCCGTGTTAAACGATGGTGGTATGAGGGGCATTTTCTTGACGTTGGAGTGCTGGAGCAGCTCCTTAGGGCGAATGTGGGAGACCTGACGTTCGAAGAGGCATACACCAGGACCAAAAGAGTGCTCAACATCACCGTGACCACTAGCGGCGGTGGAGATGTGCCAAATCTGCTGAACTACCTCACTGCGCCGAACGTGGTAAGTGTTGTTTTCAGCCTGCATGGGACTGCAACTGACTACTCCAGCTCATTTGGTCCGCCGCTCTCGCTTCGAATGCAACCGCGTCCACCACGCTCTATAACCCTGTCGTTCTGATGTGCAAGGACGAGTCTGGTGCTATCGTCCCCTGGTCTCCAGCCTCAGAGACCACCTTTCGTCCCTGGACACACGCCTCGTACACCGATCGCCAGTCGCCATTGCACCGCATAGCCGAACTCTTCAACGTGAACCATTTTATCGTCTCGCAAGCACGGCCCTATCTCGCACCCTTCCTCAGATCGGATCTCCACCATCCGAATCCACGACAAGATGGACGCTGGAAGCTTAGCATGCCAATACTGAAGCTCGTGGTATTGGAAGTACAACATAGACTGCACCAGCTCGACGAGCTAGGCTATTTGAGTCCTAGCATACGGAGGTTCTTGCTTGATGAGAATATCCCTGGTGCAAGCTTAACACTAGTCCCAGAGCTCACACCAGCGGATTTCTTCAAGCTGCTTGAGAATCCAACTAAGGAGGCGATCGACTACTGGATTCTGAAGGGCGAGAGAAGCGTGTGGCCAGCTGTGACAGCACTCAAAATTCGCTGCGCAATCGAGGTGGAGCTAGACAGGGGTTACCAACTCGTCAGAAGGCGCAAGCCATTCGAGAGCGTTAGAGCTGGTGGCCTAAGGAAGAGTGGAAGCCGAGGTGAGGTAAGGTCAGCGCACGGAAGCCAGGACTTTGGCCAGGGAGGAAGAACACAGAGAAGAGCGAGAGCAGAAAGCTTTGGCGGGTAGCATCATTCAAGCGATGACCTCACGCTCATAGAGTAGTGTGGAAACCACCTTTCGTAATTTCACCGTCTTGTTGGCCCGCTCAACCCCTTCATTAACGCGAATCCTAACACGACTCCCATACTAAAGGCTATCAGCGTATTGGCTGACACTCCCAAATCTCTCTGGCCTTGGTTCATCTTCCTCGCTTTCTCGGCATATTCCTTCTTCCTCTTTTCTACTTTCTCCTGGGCGCCATCTTGAACCTCCGAGGCCTTCGCAGCGTCTACGCTCAAGTACTCTCTCACTAAAGGATCATCGCTCTCGCTTAAATCGATCCACTCCGACTTGCTGTCCCCCTGATCCAGCGGACACCGAATGTTGAGCCCCCCAAACACGCCCTCCTTTCCCTCTTTTGCCTTACTGACACCATCCGGCAACCACTCCTCCAACATAGATGCCGGCAAACTCTTGAACACAAGCCCCATCCACATCTCCAACACATTGAGCAGTAAACCCGGATCATCCATACCCGGCAACGCATGACCGCCCATACCTGGGCTCGGCAGTACCGCAAGCACGCCGATAGCATTATAAACCGAGCGCTGCAACGCACAGTAGTGCAGCGAAGGGTTATCGCGCCGGTAGCGGAAATTGAGATGCTGTGCTATGCGTGTGCGCAGCGAGGACGCCTGGCCCACGTAGATGCGCACCCGTTTGTCCTGCCCAAGGATCCCGTTCAGGTAGATGGAGCGCGCGTTGGTGCGTAGGTCGCCTCCGATGGTCTTGAGCCCGTCTAGCGACCACCGGCTGCTGAGGAAGGTCCATACGCGCGGTTGGATGCACCGCATGCAGAAGTCGGACAGGCGAGGGTGGCGGGCTACGAATTTATTGTATCTTGGGTAGTGCTTTGAGTTTGGTTCTTGGAGTATTGAAAAAAGGTGCGCTAATATGGCTTGCGCTTCGAGTTGGGCTGGCGTGTATTGTGTGGGTAGATCGTTCATCCTTGAGGGCGTGGATGTCGAGGCTGACGAAGATGAATTCGAGATCCACCTCTGCGACGGCTGCGGACTTTGAGCAGCCTCCATTTTGTTTCTTCTCAGCTCTTCAAGTTGTAGATTGGTAAGCTGCGGGTTGTAAGGCAGGCTGCCTCTTCTGGCAGTTGCAAGACAGCAAGGGGCGAAGATCCAGGTGAAGCTGTCTGAAAGTTATCGTCGTACGTCTGCTGCCTAGCTTATATGACTTCGGACGGCGTTGTCTCAAACGACAGGTTCTTGATACTCTGTATATCCAATGACAATTGGTGTTGGTGTTCAAAAGTCGAGCATAGAAGAGGCTCGGGCCTTTGGCGGCTGGTGAACTTTCCTGATGAGGCAGGAATGGTGCTTTGGTATCGATTGCAGGCGCCCCTCGGGCTGGGTACCCATGCAATGAAGTGTGATCCTTCAGGACCTGACTTGAGCTGCGGCAGCTGTCGTGCGTAGCCAAACAGTCAAGAGAAGTTATCTGTACACTTTCACAAACAGCGCCAGATTGTATTCGAGCTCATGCTCTCAGCATGAGCTCGTGTGGACATGAAGTTGAATCAGGCGGCCGCGAGTATTCCAGCAAGCGCTCAGAAGCCGTTGCAGCAGCATTAAATCCTTCCTCGACCGAGTACCGCCTTATGCCAGACGTCAGAAACGTTTCCTACCATCTTGTCAATCGAAATATGGCAAGAATGAGCAGCGTAGAAAGAGCTCCTTCTGGGTTTATCTTGGCGATCTAATCTAATCTCATCACCGCCCACCGCCGAACTGGCCACGACCCCTGCGACTAGAGGCCAGAGCATCACATCAACGTTGCAGGCTTCCAACACAACCCGCAGCAGTCCTCCGGGCACGCCTCTTCCCTTACCTAGTTCTGTTCAATTCTCCTTTCAGTACGTTGAAGCGACCGCTACACCAACAAGATGGTAACTACATCCCCGCATCAGTCGCGCAAATGCGCTTGCCCGAGCTTCACCCGCTGACTTCACTCCAGGCGAACGTAATAGCGAACTCAGGTCACGATGATATGATTGTACGTCTACGTTTCCGCCTCAATTTTACCTCGACCTAGCAACACGCGCAACACTACGATTCCCCATCTACGAGCTCGAACGACCAAAGCGCAATGACCGCCAACAGTGTTGATTTACTGTCAATAGAGGCTAACCAAGCTCAGCACGACGCCGTTCTGGATTATTATGGCAGGCGGTTAGCGACATGTTCCTCGGACAAGACGATCAAGATCTTCGAGGTCGAGGGCGAGTCCCACAGACTGATAGAGACCCTGAAGGGGTACGTCACCGTGGAACACCGACGTGGCATGTTGTTGACAGCTTGACAGACACGAAGGCGCTGTATGGTGTGTAGCCTGGGCGCATCCCAAATACGGCAACATTCTCGCATCTTCCTCCTACGACGGCAAAGTCCTCATCTGGCGCGAACAAGGCGGCGCCTGGCAGAAGATCTACGATGTTGCGCTCCACACCGCTTCTGTTAATCACGTCGCTTGGGCTCCCCACGAGGCCGGCTGCCTCCTCGCTTGCGCTTCCTCTGACGGCAACGTTTCGGTTCTCGAGTTCAAGGACAACAACTGGACACACCAGATCTTCCAGGCCTGCGGCTCTGGTGTAAACAGTGTTTCTTGGGCGCCTGCTGTTGCACCTGGCCAGGTTGTCAGTGCAAGTGGAAACCAGGCCGGCACCGCACGCCGATTCGTCACCGGTGGCAGCGACTGCCAAGTCAAGCTTTGGGAGTTCAGCGCGGAGACAGGAAGCTGGCAAAACACACAGATCCTGCCGGGCCACACAGATTGGGTTCGCGATGTCGCATGGTCACCAACAGTCCTTTCCAAGTCTTACATTGCTTCTGCCTCGCAGGACAAGACTGTGCGCATCTGGACATCCTCCGATCTGCGTATGTATAATTTCTACAACAAAACCAATGTTTTACTGACAGCTCTTAGGCGACTGGA
Source organism: Didymella pomorum (assembly GCA_022225945.1). Classification (NCBI taxonomy): domain Eukaryota; kingdom Fungi; phylum Ascomycota; class Dothideomycetes; order Pleosporales; family Didymellaceae; genus Didymella; species Didymella pomorum. Next base: position 166,373 of record JAKJXN010000011.1, on the reverse strand, counting down.
AATCCACCGTTCTCAACGTCGACGCTGCCGCATGGCGTGTAAGCTGGAGCCTCAGCGGCAATGTGCTTGCGGTCAGCACTGGCGATAACCGGGTTAGTCTGTGGAAGGAGAGACTGAGCGGCGGATGGGACTGTGTCAAGACAATCGAGGAGTAGATGTTTGGAACTGGGACATGACGAAGACACATGAAAAGCACAGCGATAGAAGAGCGTTGGCTGGCACCGCATAATTGCTGGCAGATACCAAGCAGGTCATCAGGCCTTGAATACAGGATACCACCATTTCGAGTCCCTTGTACCTGTTGACATGCTCAAGGATGCAACAGAAGACCATATCGATGCTATGTCAGAAGCGACACGTGTCGTTTGAATCTCTCGCGGCCAATCTCCTATGCGACAATTTGAGGGCATGGAGTGGCTCAGGGCCGCCGATGCGAAGTCGTGGTGTCAACCTCGAGAGCAATGTTAACACGTGCTGAACCGCAGATACACCGCCTCTCGCTTCTCAATACAGAAGCGGGTCTCTTGCCATGTGAATCCTTCAGGAACGCGGAACGATAGTCTCGATTCGATTGCAGATTCCAGAGACGTTCCATCCTGATTGTGGTGGTTGCACTGCGCATGCAATTGACGCAGCGACCGACAGTCCGACTGTCCAGCGCTAGTGAATTGCGACGCCCCGTACACCAAGCTGTCAGCGGCAAACCACACGCTCCTTGTCTCCAGATCTAGCCCGCCGTAAACGTGGGGAGTTGATCAATGAGAACGGAAGTTGAGCCTTAGGTAGTGGGCTAGGAAATGACGACAGCAACAAGCGAGAGGCACTAACAGCTAACAGGTCAAGGGCATGCCCCCCAACAACCTGAGAAACACTGGATTTATGGTGCACATGCACTTTTCCCTAGCGGCGGATCCCGGTACAGGTACGGTATACAAGCGAATAAATAGACGTCAATTGCTTGGGCTTTGCATCACTCTTCACGCCCCTCCCTCCCCCACTTACTACTAGACAATGTCTATCATCGATACCACCAAAGACTTGTCAGCACTCTTTACGCAGCAGGTCAAGGCAACACCTGATGCGATTGCGCTAGAGGACGAGAAGAACACATATACATATCAGCAGCTCCACGACAAGGTCTCCGAGCTTGCTCTACAGCTCCGCGGTCATGGCGTGGGTCGTGACAGCCTAGTCGGTGTACTGCTACCACGTTCCGCCGACTATGTTATCGCATGTTTGGCGGCGTTGGCAGCTGGTGGAGCTTTCCTGGTGCTCGAACTAGCTTATCCGCCGGATCTGCTTGCCGATGTGCTGGAGGATGCCCGACCTACTGCTGTTGTCACGATCAGCGCCGAGGTGGGCAAGATTTCTGCAGGAGTACCGCTCGTGGTTCTCGATGAGCAAGATTCGAAGACAAATGGCCACCTGGACGAGTCAGAGCTGCCGCCCCTACCAGAAGATACGGACTTGGAGCGACTATGCTTCGTTGCCTACTCCAGCGGCACAACAGGCAAGCCTAAGGGCATTGCCAACCCACACAAGGCAGCGGTGCTCTCTTACAACCTCAGATTTGGCTTCTCGGATATTCAACCGGGGGATCGAGTTGCCTGCAACGTGTTCTTTGTATGGGAGATCATCCGCCCATTGTTGCGCGGAGCGACCGTCATTGCTGTCCCAGATGAGGCCAGCTATGACCCCCGCATGCTTGTTGACCTTCTCAGCACCAAGAAAGTCACCGAGACACTGTTCACACCCACTCTGTTCGCCGCTGTACTAGCCCGTCACCAAGCGCTGGAGACGCGCCTTCCCAATCTGAAGACAGTATGGCTGAATGGTGAGGTAGTGACTACCGATCTGGCACGAAGGGGATTGAAAGCTCTACCAAACACAAGACTCCTCAATGTCTACAGCGCTTGCGAAACACACGAAATCGCTTGCGGCGACATCAAGGAGATGCTGGGGCAACTCGAGAAGGATGCCGCTTATTGTCCAGTTGGACCACCTCTGGTTGACAAGAAGTATGTCTACATTCTCAACGAGAGTGGTCAGAGAGTCGACGAGGGCGAGAACGGGGAGCTCTTCATTGGTGGCCATCTCCTTGCCCGTGGCTACCTCAATCTCCCAGAGGTCACCGCAAAGGCTTTCACACCGAACCCCTTCAGCTCGAAGACAGGTGCACGGATGTACAGGACTGGGGATAAAGCCAGACTACTACCAAATGGCCTCCTCGAGATCACCGGACGTGTCGGTGCGATGATCAAGATTCGTGGTTACTCAGTTGTCCCTGGGAAGGTTGAGAGCGAGATCCGGAACCACCTTGCCGTTAGCCACTGCGCAGTCATCGCTCATGGCGAGGGCATTGATAGGCAGCTTGTCGCCTACATTGTCCGCGATAAGGACTCGTCCGAGGAGCGCCCAGTGGTCGAGATTGACAAGGCTGGACGCAGCTCGACCGCGCGCCGCATGCTCCAAGCATATCTCGCCCACTACATGTTGCCCGCTCTTTGGGTAGAGCTTGAGACACTGCCCACTAACGATGTTTCCGGAAAGGTGAACGTGAAGGCATTGCCACCGCCCAGATCCAGCTCACCAACCGGAAGTGCTCGCAAGTACGAACAGAGTCCCATTGATATCGAACAGATCCAGACGATCTGGGCTTCCATCCTCGGCATTAGTGCAAGCTCAATCACTCCTGAGTACAACTTCTTCGATCTCGGCGGACACTCGCTCTTGCTCGCTGACCTTGCAGCACGTCTATCGAACACTTTTGGTTTCCGAGTCCCGGTCGCTCGTCTTGCCACTCCTGCAACACTTAACGGTCATCTAGACACCGTTCGCAAGATCCGAGATGGTGCGGTGGCTGAGGTCCAGGACAATCTACCTGCAGTGCTCAAGGCCGACGCCATTTTGGACAAGGACATCCAGCCAAAGGATGCCAAGTTTGTCGCACTCAAGGACGCTAAGACCGTGCTCTTGACTGGTGTCACCGGTTTCTTGGGAGCGTTCCTCCTCAGGGACCTTCTTGAGCACACATCAGCGACGATCATCTGCATGGTCCGTTTCTCTGATGCATCGCAGGATGATGTTCCGGCTGCCATAGCAAGGATCCGTAGCAATCTCCTTGATTTCGGCTTATGGAGCGATTCCGTGATGGAGCGTGTCGAGATTCTGCCTGGCAATTTGTCCAGGAAACGATTTGGTCTACCGCCAGACACATTTCAGAAGCTCGCTGATCGACTCGATGTTATCATCCACGCTGCTGCTACCGTCAACTTGGTGTACCCATACGCTGCTTTGCAGAAACCCAACGTCGGTGGTACAAGAGAAATTCTCCGTCTCGCCAGCGCCGGCGGTGTCACGGTTCAATATGTATCCACAAACGGTGTGCTTCCTCCCGCCGAGGGCCGCAAAGGATGGTCTGAGGACAGTATGATCGGTGCAGAAGATGTGCCGACCAAACTCGCGGATGGTTACGGCCAGACCAAGTGGGTCGCTGAACAGCTTGCCCTGGAGGCGCAAAAGCGTGGCCTGCCCATCAAGATTCACCGCCTCGGTACCATCAGTGGTCACAGCGAGACCGGTGCTGCCAACGCCTGGGATCTGTTGACCGCTCTGATCGTCGAGTCAATCCGCATTGGCCACTACCCAGATGTCAAGGGCTGGCGTGCGGAGATGACACCTGTCGACTTTGTCAGCAAGGCCATCCTTCATCTCAGTGATCAGACCGAGACCGACCAGACGATCTTCCATATTGGTGACCCGGACCCAGTAGACATCAGCAAGGTCTTCGAAGATGTCGAGAAGCTCGGCTACCCCACTAAGCCTCTGGAGTTCTCGAAGTGGGTTGCCCTCTGGGACGAGAAGCGTGGTTCTGCCAAGGGTGGTGTCGGTGCCTTCACAGTCGATATCCTCCGCAGCGGTATGCCCAGCATCGAGTTCCTGAGAGACGTCGTTGTCCTTGATAACAGCAAGACACGACCTCTCCGCTCGGCTGTTGAGCGTCCCAAGGTTGATGAGGCTCTTCTCGAGACCTACACACGCCACTGGTACGCACGTGGTTGGTTGGCATCGCCGCCTCAGACCCAGAACGCTGTAGGCGGTGAGGCCAGGACACTCCCACGCCGCGGGCCCCTCTACGGCAAGGTCGCTATTGTTATGGGTGCCTCCTCAGGTATCGGTGCCGCCACCGCCGCAGCACTCACACGAGAAGGCTGTCACGTCGCTCTCGCAGCGCGTCGCATTGACGCTCTCGAGAGCCTTAAGAAGCGCCTCACCATCCGCGAGGGCAAGATCATCACCCAGAAAACTGACGTCACCGACAAGGCGCAGGTCGCAGCTCTCGTTACCGCAACAGAAGAGAAGCTCGGCCCGGTCGACATCTTCGTCAACGTCTCTGGTGTCATGTACTTCACTATGATGGCCAATGCTCTCACAGATCAGTGGGACCAGACTGTCGATGTCAACTGCAAGGGCATCTGCAATACGATTGCCGCCGTTGTGCCGGGCATGCTCAAGCGCGGAAAGGGTCACTTCGTTGCCATCTCCTCGGACGCTGGTCGCAAGGTATTCCCAGGTCTTGGTGTGTACTCTGCTTCAAAGTTCTTTGTTGAGGCGACACTGCAGGCTCTGCGTGTCGAGACTGCTGGTACTGGATTGAGGGTTACCGCGGTACAGCCAGGTAATGTTGCAACTGATTTGTTGGGTATGAGCACGGACAAGGAAGCGCTGAAGAAGTATGGTGAGCCGAGTGGCGCGAAGGTTCTGGATCCGGAGGATGTTGCTGGCAGCATCGTGTATGCGCTCAAGCAGCCAGAGCATGTTGCTGTCAACGAGATTATGATCGAGCCGAGAGATGAGCCGATCTAGAGAAGCGCGAGACACCTAGAGATTTACAACGTAGTTAGAGCCTTTGTTATGAATATCAAATCATGAGTTCATTATGACAACACCACTGCAGTGCCATGGCTTAGCTACGCTTCTGCTGTGGTAGTTCATCGTGTACCGCCTTGCCTATCCTCGATATGCTGTTTGCGAACCCTCTGAAGCCGGCTGCAGCATTTTGCGCACTCTCCTGAGCGTGTTCTACGGTCTCTCGAGCCCTCTGGGCCTCCAGCTCGATGTCCCGTTGTGCTTCAGCGAGTCTCGCGCCTTGCGCGTCGACTTCTTGTCTTACTCCTCGCCCAAGCTGGGCAACGTCGTTTCGTGCAGCATCAACGCCACGCTCAATTTCTCTGCGCCCTTCGTCAATGTTGCCTCGTGTATACTCAATTTCGCGTTCGGTCGCTTGTAGACCCCTTTTCTCCATGCTCTGCTCCCAGTCCCGGCCAGTCTGTAGCGCATTCGCAGTCGTAGCCGTTACACTCCTCTCGAAGTCGGTACGTCTTTGTGTCAAATCACCTCGAGCGTGCTCGATCTCACGTTCCGCAGCTCTTATACCCTTCTCTTCCATCTCTTTCTCCCAATCTCTGCCACTCTGCATGGTGTCCCTGCCGACTTCTACCACTCTCCCTCTGGTGGCGGCAAGTTCACCCTCGAGCTTCTTCAGTCGCTCCTCTTCCTTGTGCGCTAGGCTCTCAAGGAAGTCTGTGAATTTGTGCCCATACTTCAGCTCCAGTTCTTGTAACTTGCTCTGCCCTTGGATGTGCGCGCCCTGCATCAAGTTCTTGATGTCTGGAACCTGAGGGTTCTGTGGCTGACCCCGGTTTCGCAGGTCACTCGAGCTGATGTATGCGTCTGGCGTGTTGTTCGCAATGTCGGCCTTGACTTCTTCGTACATGGCTTCAATGACTTGGACGACCTGCTGGACATCCAACTGGCAATTGGGCCGCGAGAAGTCACGCTCGCGCTGCTCGATGTACTCTCGGATTTTCTTCCACTCATTCTCCGCCCAGCGGATCCGGTTTGGTAGCCCGGAGCCCTTCAGGTATGTGAGAAGGCCAGCGATTACGGTGTTGATTGCACCAAAGGCGGTGATGGAGACGTGATTCGTGTTCGCCGCGCCCATGGCTGTCAGAGCAGCAGCGACAATGACTTGCAGGCCTAAGCAACCATTGATCAGGACTGAAGCGAACTTGAAGCCACGCTTCGCAGCACCTTCCCGGTGGCAGACTCGGTTGTATATGCCCACGTTGGGCGCGGCGCGGCCGTCGAAGTGGAGGTTGTTGCGACTTGGGTCTGCGGTACCAGAGAAGCCTTTCGTGCTGTGAATGCCGACCATGTGTCTGAAGTTGGCGAGCTGCTCATTCATTACGCTCTCCATGGTCTGAATGTGGTGTCAGTCTGATAGCAAAGAATCATGGGGTGTGCTTTGTGGTAGGAAAGCTGGTTCCGTACCACTGGATTGACTCTTGCTTGAGGTGGCGAGCCGAATGCGATTGGAATGGTGCTTCCAGAAAGGCCATCCTCAACGCTGCGCACGCGTTCTCGACCTTGTGGTCGCAATGCTTGAGGGACGAAGTTCATACTTGGCCAAAGGACTATTCGGCGGTCGGAGAGGGAGGTCAAATCTCACTCGACATACAGGAGACCATGGCGACAGTATATACGCGACGAAAAGTAAAGTTCAGCTCCCCACGCGCTCACCCATACCCAGGAATTATCATCCATTTGAGGAATCCCATGCCCACCATTTCATGGGTGAGGCGCCATCTGCAAGCCAGTCGCATGTTCCGACCGCCAGAACTTCCACAAGGGAGTGAGCTGTCAAGCACGCATTTCGAAGATCGCCCAATGGGAGAGCGAGGAGGTCTTCGAAGATCTAAATTGTGTGGGTCAAAGCTGAAGGAGGATGAAGGTCTCTCCGAATTGGGATGGAGCCCTACATGGCAGCCTACAAAGGGGTGCAGAGCGGCTCGTGCCCGGTCCGGCGAGGCTCAGCCTGCAGAAAGAAGAAGGCAGAACACTTCTCAGATCTACTGCACCAGGTACCTCAATATTTAACACTCCCGCTATATTTCAAGCTTTTGCCCGCGCCGGTGGTGTCTTGCAATTTGGTCTGCGAGCTGTAACGCGCGAACACGAGCTTATGCATGTATAGCCAGCCTTGCCAGTGCGCCTGGCGGCGGTTCAGCTGGCTCGGCACAACGCCACGCTCGGATGAGCCGCGATAGGGTCCCTAAGTGCAAGCTGACAGTCAGCATGATGCGCTGCGTGATCGGCCGCAGACTGGAGACCGGCCTTTGCCTGCGTTGGGATAGAGGATGCCTCACATAGGTACTGAGGGTGCTTACAATTCAACCTCGTTACACCTCTCCGTCGTGGCTCAGTGCCGCAGCGAGCTGGACAGATTTGCTAACACCTACAGTTTGTCGGAGGTCCTCAGACATATCCCAAAGGATCATGGCAGACGAACGGGCTTGCTGAAGACTACGGGCTGCTTTGTTATCATGTTCAGCTATCCTGAAAGCACGGAGTGTGGGTTGTACAAGAAGTGATCTGGCGCGTGATGCGTGTTCTACACGCACTTCACAATACATTGGACCTCTGAACCTCTCCGCGAGCGTGCGCTAGAAGGAGCGGCGACCGTTGCTGCACGATCGATTTCGGCAACGGCTACATGCAGCCTTGACAGAATCTCAACCGCTGGATTTCGACCGCATTGTGTCCACACCAAACATCGAGGCCTGAATCAACGCAAAGATACCAATCGCTCCAGCGCACACGGCCAATCCTATCTTGACGTCCTTAGTCCAGAAGCCAACAGCCAACCCGCACATGATTGAAAACAACACGACCACTGCAAGAGCCACGGCCACGGTTGCTTTACTAGTAGCAGTCTTAATGAGAATTGCATGGCATGGGCGAACGATGTCGTCGGGGTTTGTGACCACAGCGAACTGATTATTCATCGGTACGAACGCCGTTCCACGAAGGACAGACGGGTTTTTGAAAGCCTCGGTGAGGTCTGCGCGAGGAGTGCTGCTATCGACGATGACTTCGCGAGGGTAATCCTGGGTTTCAGGATCGCCGACACACCACTGGTAATGTCAGGAAAGAACAATAAGGGCTGCGACCTGTTTCGCTTACTGGAGATATAACGGCATCCTCAATGACCACACGAGTATGGAACCAGCGTCTCGCTGGTATGACCTCTTTGCACTCTTTCTTGAGTACCTGCATGATAGTCGCACCAGTCTGTGTAGGCTTGACCGGCAGCGCGTGCAGACGGACACGACCGTTATGAGAAAGGGCAAACAGCCATTCTATTTCTGCAGTCGTCAGGCGGCTTGGACCTGTATTCTTCTGACCAGCCCCAGCAGTGCCGCTGTTTGAGGGGGCGCATGCCACCATTTCCACGTCCGTCATTCTTCTTCTGATGAATAAATTGGTTTTTGGGTCAGATGTTTGTATTGTTCCAGAAAGTTAGAACGTGAAAGCCCGACCGGTTTCACTTTGTATACACACATCCTGAATGCGAAGATTCGCCTCCTGGAGTGGATATGGCGCTTCGAATGTTCGCAACTATCAAGCACAGGGTCCCGGCCAGACAACAAACATCCGCAAGTGTGACATTGTAGCGTAAAGACATAAGTGCGATTCTTCGCGACCAACTCCCGGGGCGGCTCGAGTCTCTCAGCCAATCGAGACACAAAGCTGAAGAGCAAGGGTATCGGTCAGGCTATTTCTCGCACCTACGTCACTGCGCAGCCGAATGAGCGCTGCGGCTGTGTTGTATTGGATGGAGGACTTCGGCATGCAAGTATGCGAATATGTGAATCTGCGAGGTTTCGCGTTTTGTATACTTCGCGCCAATGGCGCACCACTCCGCTTCAGCCTGCTCCTCAACATGGATCTCTTCTCCTACTTCAAAACACACCAAACATACGACCGTCGATTGTTGTGTTGAATCAAATTGTCATTTTGAAAGATGTCCTCTTTCCATGAATCCGGTTCTTCCACGCACTACTTGGACGATCCCGAAGCATATGCATACCCGAGTGTTACTGGGTCTAGCCTCTCACACATAGACACAGGCAATTTACCGCTTGGATACAGTGAACACAAGGCTGCTTTCGACTTTGCATCGAGCGAGGACATGACATGGGCCGGTCTTCCTGCTACTAACGACACCTCGCAGCCTTGGACGGACTGCATACAAAGCGTTGTGTACTGTCCGTCCGACCCCCTCTACGCAGTACCCATGAACTATCCATGGCTTGGGAATGAGGACTGTTTCCCCTTCTCTGACGAAAGAGTCGACTCTTGGGACTTTGTCGAGCCACCAACCGAGGTCAGGACAGAAGAATCTGGGCACGTCGCGTGGGACATTCGGGTCGTTCCACAGCGCTCTTCTACTGAGCCTACTGGGGCTCAGCAATCAAGACACGCATCCATTCCGAGTCTTTACAACTCTGCTCCATTGTCCCATTCTCCGACAAGCGATGGCCTCTTTTCCACATGGCAATCGTATCAATCGCACTACAACCCATCTCTAGCTGGCTCGGCGGCTAGTCGGTGGTCAGGCAAACAACGGGCATCAAGGCTTCATTCACCGCGTCAGTGGATGTCACAAGGCATAGATGAGGAGGTCTTGGAAGTCGAAAGGATCTCCTCCCATTATTTACACCGCGATCTTTCAGCAACCTCCCAACTGTTCCAGTATATTCCGGTCTCTTCGCCTGAGTCCCGGCATGGTAATGAGCTCAGCGACTATTGCGCGTCTACTCCTTCAGCTGATAGTGGCTATGTGTCACAAAGCTATGCCTCGACAGTTGCGTCCATCATATCCCCTGCCGTATCCGCCACACCATCTGCAAATGGCTCAGAGACATCCCATCAGAGGCGAAGGGGACGAAAAAAGAGACGCGCCGCTCCTGGCGAGGTCTGCCGGGACGGGAGTACCGATACTGCTGCAACGTCCTCGTCGTATCTTTCGCACGATGATGCACACAACAAACACGTAGATGCGCAGCACGTGTATGAGTCGTTTTCAGGAACAAACACGAAGTCGACTGTCGAAGCAACCACGTCTTTCGAGGCTCATGGACAACTAGAGCCAGATCCCCGAGATTCTGCGAATACCGGATACCCGGGTGATTACGAGTTAAAAGATCATTCAAGCGATATGGTGGACTCAGTGATGAATGATTATGAAGGAGAAAAATCGGCTGATTGCGATACTGAAGACCACTCGGAGCGTTACACTGACGCGGATGATACCTTTGACGACAACAACAACAACAATTACGCTGGGGCTTTCAAACATTTCAGACTCCAAGAGGCAGTGGAACAAGCAGAGCAAGCGGATGCTCAAGAGACACCGGGTAGGGCTGATGGTAGTAGCTCAAGTGCCGGTAGCAGTGTCCCATCAACCATCAGCTCGTTCATGTCGTCGAGAAGCGGGTTGACTTCGACAACTACTTTCAGTGGCGGAACGTCGAGCAGCCAGTCGAAAGACAGGAACGGACTGAAGATCGCCGCTTTCGCTCCAAACGAAGGCAATACGAAGCCACTGGACCTCATCTGTTGGCATGCGGCACTCGGGATGAGGTGTAAGGGACAGACGGGACGCAGCCATGAGGCACGTCGATTGTACAGGTCAGTCCATGGTTCTAGACATAAGATGTACCTGACTGACTATTCTGAGTGATCACTCTTGGTCTAAGAAAAGCTCGAACAATCACAGACTTTCTGCGCGATGCAAACGCTGTGGTCTATTGTTTCCGGATGATGCTAGAACGGCTGCACACGATGAGCTCCTTCGATCACCGCTCTCTTGCCCAATATTGGATGAGCAAGAGGTCGCGAGGCTGAATGCCGAGTTCGAACGAGATGGGATCACTGTTGAAACAGATGCTTTGATCACCAAAGCACTCAAGGAGTTTCGCGGCAACAAAGCAAGGCCTTCGAAGCTGCCAGATAGTTGCGATCAAGAGCATTATCGCACCTGGGTAGGCAACAATGTTCGACTGTACATCGGCGAGTCCAAGACATCGAGTGCGGATGCCATGAAAGAACTCAGCCACTGGTATATCTACTTCTGCGTACTTTTCCCAGGCGCAAGTATACCTAACAACCCATGTAAGTGAGATCAACATCTACAAACACTGGGTCATACTTATGAAGTCTCTAGTCGCCGAGTCGACTGAGTTCCAACATCGGCGACTACTAGAAATACTCAAGTCACTCTTGGTCCAGGCGGCAGGAAGTCACATCATGCCTCAATTTACCCCTCAGCAGGATATCATCTTCAGCAATCTCTTCAATGACGCAACTGGTCAGCTCGAAGCCGAGATTTTAGAGGAGAAGAGTCGAAGAGGAAGTGTGAAGTCCAACAAACGGCGTCGATCCGATGAACTTGACTTTGTGCCGGCCACACCAGCCCCGCCCGTCATGACAGATGCTGCTCGACAGAGGCTACAGGCTTTATGGCTGGCAACGACGACGCAGAGCCCAAACACTCCGATGCCTCCGCCCGCTTCTCCATTTATCTGCTCAACCCCAGGTGTCCCACCTCATACGGTCGTTCCGCAAAACATCATTGCGCCATCATGCACAACTGGAAACCTCATAGTACCAAATTTCGAACATCCGAGGGGTTTTACTATGACTGGTAATGGCGCGACGGAGGATCATCAGCACGAAGAGTTCATGAACTGGCCTGTGGAAGGCTCAACTCAACCGTTTCAGTAGACCCTGCAACGAATCTTATCTCACACGTTACCCTTACATTGATACAACTCGTACGAAGCCGGCTTCCTCTTTCGGTTGAGATTGATATAAGACGACATGTCACGCTGTAATTGTAGCTCCTTGCCGAAGGTGTGCTCCGGTCATATGCACTTGCGGTATCCTTGACTGGTGCAGCTCGAGCCGAGACTTTGCATTTCTTGCTTCGCGGCGTGCTGAACTCAGTCTATTGTAATATTCGCATACAACCCGAAGTGGTCACGCATATCACATACTTCATCTGGTAAGCTCTATCGGATACCATCCGATTGGTCGCGCATATCCTCATTGGCGGTGGTGAGCTCATGATGAGAAAGTGTATGCATGCTGACGAGGAGCTTGATTGGGACATTGGGCGTCGATCCTAGACCACATCGCCAGTATACGAGCTAACCTGTGAGTATCTTCCACGAGTCCGTAAAGTTGGCCTCCTAAGCCACCTTGTTGGTAACCTCGACAAAGGCTTGCCACTGCTTGTAGGCCTCCCCACTTGAGATGGCCCACTTGGCCCTCCTGACACCCTCCTTCCAGCGTCCGCCGCCGGGACCGACTTCCTTGATAACGTTGCCGTCATCGCCTTCGCCCATGTTGCTCGTGTCTGCGTCGCAGATACCGCTGATGACGAGCAGAGCAGCTGTGTTGATGTAGACGAAGTGTAGGATTGGGTCGTCTGGCGAAACCTCTCCTGTCAAGATCTTCATCAAAATTTCAGCGTTCCTCTCTGGCGACTGTCCAGGCGAGACTTCGCTCAGAGGGTGCTCCGGCAATCCGAAATCTGCAGGAGACAGCTTGAAGAAATTGATGTTGACTTCGCCAGATGAGTTCTCGACCAGTCTCCAGCAGTGTGTTGGTCCAGCGCAGGACAGCTCGTCGAGCTCTTCGTCACCGCACATGACCAGAGCTTTCCTTGCACCTGACTGACGAAGCGCTTCGGCGAAGTCGGGGGCGATCTCCTTACGCGCGACTCCGAGTACTCGTGCCTCGATCTGGTCGTGCAAGGGGTTTGCGAGAGGTCCGAGGAGATTGAAGATTGTGCGCCAGCCGAGCTGCTTGCGGATCGAGGCAGCATGCCTTGCGCCAGGGTGGAAAATTGGTGCGTACAGGAAGGCGTAGTTAGTCTCCGAGTAGACTTCGTTGATGGTTCTTGGTGCGACTGCAGTGATGATTGGTGCCTTTGGTGGTGTGCAGGCCAAGAGGTCCGCTGAGCCGGAGCGTGACGTAGAAGCTTTATTGCCGTGCTTTGCGACCATAAGCAGGGCACTAGCGAGGATTGATGATGTTGTCGAGATGTTGAAGGTGTTGTGCGAGTCTCCTCCTGTGCCAACGATGTCGACCTAAGCAAATGTCAGTCGACAAAGACAAGGGATCACCATGAGATCGAAGAGCTTGAGGGAGGTGTGATGTCGCAGTACATACCAGACCTCCATTGTAGTTGCCCTCTTTCCTTCCACGCTTTTGCAGGACTTGGCTGAGTGCATCGAAATCAATCTTGGTGGAGAAGTCCCTCATTGCCTTTGAGCATTTTGCGAGGACTTCAGCCTGTCTGTCTTCGTCCGTGAAATGAAGACATGTCAACAGCGCACCAGTCTGGACCTCTGATAGGCTGTTTGTGAAGATCAAAGAGAGAGCAGCAGCAATTTCATCTGCGGTGGGTTTCGTCGACGATGTTTCGTGCCAAAGACGTTTGAGAAGTGGTGTGATCGAGACCTTGGGGTCCTCATCGTTCGCTGTCGATACTGTGGACGCCATCTTTGTTGTGGTACCGTATGGTCCTTCCTGATGCTTTACCTAAGCAGACGCAGCAGCTGTCGGCGGGGTAGGAGGGGTAGTTTGGGCTTGCAGTGGCGGCAGATTGTGAAAGTCAATTGACTCCAAATAAGGTTCGGTTGAGGTTCAATCACACTTCAAGAAGTCGCAGGTGCCCCTTTCATATACCTGAAGAGCTTCGCCGTGTTGACTCACTAATCCGGAGATCCCAATGGGTTCCGCAATGAAGGCGAGACGCAGGGTGCACTCGAGGCTACACCCTGTCAGGCTAGCGTGAAAGACACGAGGAGAAATGATTCACCGGCCCCGTCTCAAATTTCGAACTACGCGACGGTCGCAAACGGCGTGTTCAAGGTCAAGACGTGTCAGAGTTCCTCTCTGATAGACCTTGCAGCGAAATCCCTTCGCGACGCCGAATATCTCAAATGGGGAAGAAGCGGACCCATGCTGAGACTAAGGATGGCTTTGCGAAGCCGCCTCCGGGCCAGGACCGGGTGAAGAATGACAAGAAGGATGCGCGCAAGGGTGGAGATGGCGGAAAGAAGCGTTCGGCCTTGGTAGGATGCTGTCGCGATGCCTAGGAGATGGTATGCTAACGTTTGCGCCAGATCTTCAAAGTGCAGCCTGAATGGCACACCGTCGAGCTGCCGAAGCTTCCCATAGTCGAGAACCCTACGATACCCCCGAAATATATTCTTGACGACCTTCACTCTTATGCCGACGAACTGCTGGAAGCCGAGACGACCGAATATGCCGCCTCTCACATGTCCAAGGATGCGTCGCACAAGTTCATGTCCACCATCATGGCATCTGGTACTATGGAAGACAAGGTCTCGGCCTTGACTTTGTTGGTCCAGGAATCACCTCTGCACACCACTCGCGCCTTTGAACAGCTGCTTGGATTGTCGCGCAAAAAGAGCAGAAGCGCTGCGATGATGGCCTTGGCTGCGCTGAAGGATTTGCTGGGTCAGGGTGTTCTGCTACCACCGGACAGGAAGCTAAAGGCTTTCGCGCGCCAGCCTGGTCTTCTGAGCGCACTGCAGGGAAAGAACATGCACTGGAAGTACGGCGAGAAGCTGCCCGGAGAGCTACAGAAGGTCCACCTGATTGCATGGTCCTATGAGGACTGGTTGAAGAAACAGTACTTTGAGATGCTCAAGATCATCGAGGGCTGGACCAACGACGAAGTCGAGTACTCGCGAAACCGCGCCGTGACCTTTGTCTGGGAGCTGTTGAAGGAGAAGCCCGAACAGGAAGAGAACTTACTCAGGCTGCTTATCAACAAGCTCGGAGACAAAGAGAAGAAGGTTTCGTCGCGTGCATCATACCTGCTGTTGCAGCTTCAGATCACCCACCCGTTGATGAAGAGCGTCATCATCAACTCGATCGAATCAGACCTAATCTTCCGGCCGAACCAGAGCGCGCACGCCAAGTACTACGCCGTCATCACCCTCAACCAGACAGTCCTCAGTGTGAGGGAGCAGGAAGTCGCCAACAAGCTGCTGGAGATCTACTTCAGCATCTTCCTTGGTTTGCTCAAGAAGCAAAAAGATCACGAGAAGGAAGAGAAGAAGATCGCTGTGCTGAACAAGAAGGGCGAGGTACAAGGTGGTGGCGCCTTGCCCGGCAAGATGGCGAAGAAGAAGGCTGAGAAGGAAGCTACCATGGCGTTCAAGGTCGCAGACGAGTCAAGAGAAAAGCTGATCTCTGCCATCCTCACGGGTGTCAACCGCGCTTTTCCCTTCGCTAAAACGGACGATGCCAACTTTGAGGAACAGCTCAACACCATCTACCAGGTCACACACTCTTCCAACTTCAACACGGGTATCCAGGCCATGACTCTCATCCAGCAAATCTCCACTACCAAGAACATCTCCACCGACCGATTCTACCGGACACTGTACGAATCGCTCCTCGACCCACGCCTCATTACGACCTCCAAGCACATCATGTACCTCAACCTCCTCTATCGGTCGCTCAAGGCGGATACCAGCATCAAGCGCGTCAAAGCATTCGTCAAGCGCTTACTTCAGATCATTCACATGCACGAGCCACCATTCATCTGCGGTGTTTTGTATCTGATCAACGAACTCATCGCGACCTTCCCCAGCATCAAGGCTATGTTGTCGACACCAGAAGACCATGTCGATGATGGCGAGGATGAGCACTTTGAGGACGTACCTGAGGATGGCGTAGATAAGGCCGACGAGAAGAAGCCTGTCAAGCCTGCTTATGATGCCCGAAAACGAGACCCTGAGCACGCTCAAGCAGACTTGTCGTGTTTGTGGGAGCTGCTGCCGCTCCAGGCACACTACCACCCTTCAGTACATGTTCTGGCCTCGAAGATCATCAACCAGGATACCATCAAGGAGAAGCCAGACCCCACTCTATACACTCTCATGAACTTCCTCGACAAGTTCGCTTTCCGCAACGCAAAGACCAAGACCCAAGGCGTGCACGGATCCTCGATCATGCAACCTATGTCTGGTACCTCCAAGGCTGCTGACTTGCTTATCACAAATCGCGATGGCGACCGCACTCACGATCCTCTCAACTCAGAAGCCTTTTGGCGCAAGAAGGTCGACGATGTCCGCGACGACGAAGTTTTCTTCCATACCTACTTCGAGAAGGCCGGCAAAGCCAAGCAGGCCGACAAGAAGGCGAAGAAGAAGAGCAAGAAGGACGCCGACAGCGATGACGAGAGTGGCGAAGACGAGATCTGGAAGGCACTTGTCAAGTCACGACCGGATGTCGAGGGCGACGGTGGCGACGACGACTTCGACGATATCGACATGGAAGACATGATGTCCGACTCGGACGCCGAGGGCGGTGTCACCATGGACGATGGCGTCGAACTCAACCTCGGCAGCGATGACGAGGGAGATGCTCCTGCGCCTGCGGCTGACGATGACGATGATGATGACTTCGAGAACTTCGATCTCGACGATGAAGACGCTTTCATGGACGACGAAGACGACATCCCCGTCGACATCAGCGGCCTTGTCGAAGACGAAGGCGATGAAGATACCAAGGACGGCAGGAAGAAGAAGAAGAGGAAGCTCAAGCAGCTCCCCACCTTTGCTTCTGCGGACGACTACGCGAAGCTCATTGGCGACGACAGCGAGTAGAGCGAGCCGTGGTAGTAGATATAATTACTGGTTATGTATAGGACACCTGTGGAGCCAGCCGATACAGGCGTTAGGCTATGATGACAGGCGCATCGGGACGTTCTCGGAGTTCTTTGCATGCTTCTGGGCGACTTCATGTAGATATCCTTTGCGCGTGTAATGGCAACCCTTGAAGACACACAACATCTCCCTCACAAGTGACGCCTATGTGTGCTCTCCGCGCGCGTTCCTCCTCAGTATTATCCTAGACCTTGACTTCTCTAGTCCAAATCAGTAATTATTGTGTGCCACCAACATGATCAAGCGAGCAGTCACTCCGCAAAGCACAGTGTCAACCACGCGAAGTTATCATCAGACGACCCTCGGGAAACAAATGGTACTTCCGGTCATTGCCTCAAGGTCCAGAGGCTTGATCATTCTCTAGGACTGTTCTACAAATCAACGGCTGTCCTGATCGCCACAAAGAATTCGCCATGGCAGTCAGGACTAATGAGTTTCACGTGTACCTGGTGACTACTCAAGAGCTCTTGACTGCGATACTCAGCCGTAGTGTCCCTATCTTGAAGAGCGTACACAAGAGTAAGCGCAGCAACGAGACTTAGCAATAGTTTCATTTGTGAAGCCATTACTTCCGTTGCAGCTTTGGACCATGCCAACCACGGCCTACAGATATTATGATAAGAAGGCAGCTTGATCGCGTATCTAGTAGATACCGTCCTCTCGCATCGCATACAGGTTTAGGTACACAAGGCCTTGAGCGAGAATGATCCAAAGACGTGCGCAGTTAAGGCACTTCGCTCAAGGCTCGGAGTAGGCAGAGACTGCGTAGCAAGATAAAGGTCTTCGCGCAGAGAGGCGGTAAGAGTGTATTCCAAAAGGCAGGGACTGTTGCGCGGATACGTATTGTTCCTGTCCCTCTCCTTCCTTCACGCGTTAGTCTTCATCTATGCGCCTGCTCTGTCCTCCACAACAGCCACGCGATGCTAAGACTTTAGACCTGGTCAAGACAGCTAATTAGGCTTCCTGTTCTCATGTTACAGTGTTAGGGTAAAGTGCTTGCTTCGTCGCTTCGCTTCTCAGCTGCACAACACGCAGCTCAGGCAAATAGGGCGCAGTCAGTTTTTGTCTATACCTCGTTTGCTCAGTGCTGAGCAGAGGTCTCAACTGTCGCGAGTCAGATGGTATACTGTTCTTCTCAGGTCATTTGCGCAACATAGAGCCATGCTGAAACGTTTTGCGTGCTGAGTGTCCGAATCGTTCGTAACGCTGTACACCATGGTTGTTGTTCGTGCTGTAGTTTGGCCCTGTGCGTACCCTCGTAAGTCTTTCAGGAAGATGCAGGAAGACAGACAGATGTGACTACTCTGCATCGACGGCGTCAACTGTGGCACAAACTATTCTGTATGACAACCAAATAGCATTCCGGTTCCGATGCTATAAAAACGACATCGGTACTGTTAACTTTGATCGTCAAATGATGCGCGTATATCAGTCTTGGAAGGTTGTTTGTTGATGCATTGAGAGCCCCAGAGTTTGGCTTGAGGGCTACTGCCTGTGGTGTCAAAGATATCGTGGCGTTCGTGCTGATAACTTTCTGGCCTGTGCTACAGCTTCTGCACTGCCCGTGTTGCGAAGAAGACGCGTCATAGAATGTCGCAGTACAGTCCGAGCCCAACAGAAGCAGCAACTATATGTGATGAACCGCGTACGCACGCAGGATGAATATGTGATTGACCTTGATAGGCAACATTGAAGTCGCCCAGCTGTGTCGTCTGGCGTGGCAAAGTTATGTTCACGATCTTCAGCCCTCTCTTTTGTTATTCTGTCAAGCACACATATTTGCCTAGATGTTGTGGCTTGAACCCTAAGATTTACACAAAAGGGGTCGATATATGGTGGAGCGATAAGAACTAAACGCTAAGTATTGGCTGTTACTTAATAATTCTCACCCCGGCAATAGTGATACTTGCCCTTGCACGATATCACAAGACGGCCCGAAATCGATACGGTACCTCTTTAGTGATTTCTGATCGATGCCCGAGTAGCACCGGTAGGATTGCATTTCTACGTCCCGGAAGCTGAAGGGAGTAGGATAACGGAACGTGGCTGTATTTGAAGAATCAAGATAGCGTTACTCGTGCCATGCCATTGAAGAGGACGGAGCCAGAAACCCTTCGTAGAAGCCGGGAGCCTCAGAGACCCCGAAAGTGGGCAGTTGCTGTTTCGTCTTTCGGAAGGCGGCATCCATGACGCAGAAACAAGAGGCGGGAAACAGTGATCGCGATCCGCGTCTCTGTTCCATAGCTGCTCGCCTGTCGCGGCAGACATGTTCACAAAACTTGTATCATCTTTGCAGGAATGCTTTCTGGGATCTATGCGTAATGTGACCGTGACTGTGAAGTCGATGTTGTAGTTTTGCAAAAGTCGTGATCCTAGTGCAAACGGCGACGATGGTGTGGGGTACATGTCACTGGTGCGCCTGACAGGTCTGGAGCGGATGCTTGCTGCCGCAACTCAATCTGGCTAGCTATGATTCATCACTTGCATCAATTCTTGGCAGTAGTTCATGCTCTTGTGGGTTTCTTGGTGTTTTGCAGTTGATCGGTGAGAGCTGCAAAGAACGAAGGGGTCCGCCTGTGATCGACATGGGATTCGCGGATCATCCGTGCCGTCAAGGTGACCTGTGGTACGGCTGGTCTGTTTGGCTGTTCTGTTTTCCTGCTATCATTTAGTATCAACAACGATAAGGGGACGGTAGCAGCTGAGATGTGAGATGGACCGCCTGTAAGCGCCTCGGATCGGCCGAGCCGTGCGGCGAACTGTCGATAGCGCTGGTCGTTTGAGAGGGTGCAAGCCGATTCGCAGTACCGTAGTTGACAGCCTCATACAACCGTAGTCGAATGCACGACATGCAGATCAACGCAGCTTGAGTAATGTCAACCCGCAGGGCTCCACAGCCTGACTGACACCTTCACTGCAGCATCTAGAGGTTCGGTGGAGACATCAAGAACAAACGGTGGCTGTGTAGGGTCCCTGCCTGTAGCTTGGATTTGTTATTCGTCCAGAGATTGCTTATTATGCGACGTAATCAGGGCAAGCGCAAGCCGACTGATGCATAAACTCCATCACTCGCACGTTCTCTTGTGGAGATCGACATGCGAGTGACCAGTGGCTACACAGCCGTAGGAGGGGTCTGCCTGTCGACGTGAACCTGCTTCTGTTGCGACCTTGGACAGGGCAGCCATAACCGAGTGTACTCCTTCCCTCACCGTTTGCGATGTCGAGCTTGATGTGCCGTGCTGAAGCCACCGTGCCGCTCCATGATCCACTGTCGATCACCCGCTCCAGTCAGGGCTTTGAGAGAGGTTCTTCAGCTTCAGAGCCGAGTTTTGTCAAACGATAGCGGCCCACCCGACCAGTGTTCGACAGTGCTAGGACCGAAGAGAGAAGCGAAGACCTCCAGAGTGAGTTAGAGGTGTAGGCATGAGAAACTTGTTGCCGCCCGTAACGAGGTGCAACGATTGGAGGCCATGGTCCCTCTTGGTATGAGTGGAGCGAGAGCAGTCGCGGTACCGGGGCGTCCGAGCCTCTTCTACCAAAGATGAGGCAGAAGCTGTGATACAGTATGCTAGTGGAGTACTCTAGCGTGGTGTTGAAAGAGTCTCGAGCGACGACGTGGAGCGCAGGCGTTGCGAAGTGGACGACGTGTGGGGGGAACTTTTGCTTCTTACCAGCTCTCTCCCTGCTCTTGCCTTGTGCGTGGTGCTGGCTCCCTGCCGTGAGCTGGAAGGGAACGCATGATTTGAGTTCCCAGGAATAGAGATGGCAATGGCGACTTTTGCGGCTATGGTGTGATGTGTTGCATGCGGACGCCTGTGATAGCAAATCCTCACTCTTGGGAACATCGAGACTTGAGGTTGGGATGATGACCCATCGCAGTGGAAGTCGGGTTCCAGCACAACAGCCTCATACACCTACCCTGTCAATAACAAACATCTCTAGTCAGTGCCGTCTTGATGCATCTCGATAGAACTCAACATGGGCCCGTTCGATGTACTCATGGTTGAGCTGAAGAGCTAGGGCGGTGTCTCTGGGAAGCGGGTGCATGTTCATGCCATCTTCTGCCTGAGGTCAGGTCTGATGGGCACGCCAGACTCCCTGAATTCTAACTTCGCTCCCTCTGACTAGGCTTCTTCCACGTGTGTCAGCTCAAGGTGGACTGATCCGGAGTCTCCAGTCTCAACAAGACCATCATTACTGCAATGGCTTTTACCGTCAAGCCGACCTCACGATGTTCCAAGAATGATTATTATATTGAGGTAAGCGGGTACGGGTCTGTTCTCCCCGTACCATTCAAGAATGGTGGTGATAAGTGAAGGGTGGATATATGTGGCGGTAGTGCAACCGTCGAACTCAGGGTGCCTAGGACAGGGGCTTGCAGTGGACCGCGGATGGTTCTCCCGGAGGATGCGGGGATGATGAAGCGCTGACCGAAGGAAAAGGTCGCCGGGCCGTTGACAATGTCTGATAGGTCATGGTATCCAGATTGGAGAATGTTGCGAGGCTGAGGTATGGCTGCGTACTGGCAAGTGCCATGGCATGGTGTCTCGTTGATCGGCGGTCAATAGTCGGTGGATTCGGTACTTCTTCCTCCGATGCCTTGATAGGCTGTTGAGGCGGATTAGTTCGAACGCGAGTGCAAAGCACGAAGGGTCACCTTGTTTGATGCTTTGGTGAGGCTGGAGCCGACGGCATCTCGACTCGGGGTCAACAGGTGTTCCTTTCTAACAGTCCGGGAGCCCCTGCTCTCTCGGCTTTGTTGGCCCCTCAGGGTCGTCATTAAGGTTTGAGTCTGTAGCCTCTTCGGAGGACTGACTGTCATCGGTAGAGTTGTACCAAACTTCCTCGTGAACCTGTTATGTGGGGCGTATGAGAAACTGTTCCAGACTTACTGTTGCTGCCCAGTCAGTATGGTGTGTGAAGATCATAGCTGACGCTGTTTGCCATCGGTGAGGCTTGCTCGTCAACCAATACGTTCTTGCAGATACGATGAGCAGTTCATATTCAGAGAAAGTATCATGAAACACTAATGTCCGGAGAGAAGTCCTGATTCGGCACCTCGCCTGTAGACTTTCGCCCTGCGCTCATCTCGGCACTTTGACAAATGTATGTTGGATCGTCAATAGGGCTTAGGATAGTCACAGACGCTTGACGCATCCTCACGTAGGCGCAGTCCGAAGCGCCTTGCACGCGTTGCCCTGCAAGATGAAGCAGCTTGCAGTGGAGCGCGAAGGAGTCCCCCACGTTTTTCTCGGTGCTGGGTTCCGTTCAATGGCAGGGTCTGGATAACGACTTCAGGGTTACTGCGTCTGGAAAGGGGACGTAAGCCAGCTCCACAATGTCGTTGCATGAATGCATGACTAGCGCAAAGTCAGTGAGAATATTCGGAGAGTAAATTGGAGAAGATCACGGCCGAGTCGCCCGCAGTGAATGAAGACTCATTGAGTGGGTTACGCAATGTGGACAGGCATCAGAGCCCTATCGGAACGAGCGCCGAAAGGCGTCACGAAGGATTGAGGGCCTGTATGATCTTCGAAGTGTCTCCTAACCGGTGAAGTATTCCCGGAGTGCTCCCACGTGGATGTCTATTAAAGAGTGGAACGGGGAACCGGAAGATGCATTTGGCGTCTAGCACATAAAGAAAGAGGTGCAGTGAACGGTGGACGCCGTGGACGCCCTGTTTTACGGCGTGTATAGCCGTTGCCAAGTCGTTCTGAAGATACAGAATGAAGCCTAGACATGGCGCTTGAGCTAGCGAATCAACGCCGCGGAGCAACCTATAGAATAATCCCTGAACTTGTTTCTGCTGCGGCAACGTGCGGTGGCTTTCGTCGAACCCCTCTTTTCGACTTCAGAGTTTTGTCGCTTTGCAAGCGTAGCCTGCCCTTGAGCTGAAGTTGACTCGTGATGTTCGAAGGAGTCACTAACGAAGTCTGGACCCTGACAAATCGCGCCCGACGAATTTCGGTTACTATTCGTGTGCCAGTTCTCCACCGTGATGTAAGAGTGCTGTAAAACTTTCAACAGCCGGCGCTTCGCTACGAGACGGAGCGCATGAAGTTTTGTTGTGATGTATAAGCTCCTTGCATTTGCCGTGCTTCGAGGCTGAGCTTGAGCTGTAGCGAAAGTTGCCCTGTAAGGGTCTAAAGAGGGTCTTTTGGTTGATGTCCTGACTGGCGATTCCGAAAAAGGGTGCGTGAGGTGTGCGGGGCAGTTCCTGAGCGTGCAGCTGACGTGCATCTGCCATTAGCGAAGACGGGACGACGTTGCGCGTCGATACCATTGATTGGGTGGGAGAAATCCCCAGCAGCCATCAATTACTCTCTTCGCTTGAAGCAGACGTTGAAACGGCTGCGACGAGGCAAACGACAAGAGCAAGGGTTCAGTCGGGTTGGTTGTGCAATTTTGTCGCTGAAGCTGTGGGCCATCTCGGCGAAACCACAGGCATCGAATCTCACGATCTATGACATCACTTTGACCGCACGAATCGCTCTTTCTGACAGGTTGAAAATCGATCTGCTGTCGAACAGGTGACTACTTTGCAGCGAAGTTGTCAGATCAGGCTGTGAGAGCGAGACTAAGGCTCGGCTAGAGACTCCATATGAACGCTATCCGAGCCGGCCGTTGTTGAGTGATCAAGTATCTCGGCTGTTGTCCAGTCGTTGCGGCGATGCCGGTTGGCCTGAAGAGCTGCTATTCTGAAAGAGGAAAGCAGCTATCTTGCATGAGCGGGCGTTGCCAAGGACCTGCATGCAGCTTGCTCGGTGGCTGCAGCGCGGAATTGGAGCCGCAAGGTTTCAGAGGCTTGTGTAATCGTCGATTGTAATTGTGGCTAAGGCATTTTGAAGAATAGAGTTCTGGTAGTGCAGACCTGCATTGCCTGAAAGTGCGCCAGACTGGTAGAAGATTTGAAGGACAAGGCGTATCCACGCCAAAACTACTGCAGGGTGGAGGCGCGTCGCGGAGATGGCAGCCATACCGGCGACCGATGAGAAAAGCGCCGTTACATTCGATATATCACTTTGTAACTTTCCAAGGAAACGGTCAGCAGCAACCGCCAATGGGCTGGTGCTTACAGTATAGTTTAGAGAAGGTCTACCAACGACAGACAGCAAGGACGCTGCTATCTGCGAGCTTAACACAAAAACGAGAAGGGGCCGGCGAGTGTAGGAGGAGTTGGATAATTCCGGGAACAGTCCCGATCACGACTCGTTGAGTTGCGGTGGAGGATTTCACGACGTCTTACTTGTATTGGAGTTGGCGGACCTTTATTGGCAGCCCTGTCTGTAAATGGCAGGATCTCGTGGCAGGGCGCAAAGCCGCAAACAAGGGATTTCGAGGGCTTGCAGAGCCTCAATCCATCGAGCCAATGAGTACACGATCCGCCGCTGTTACCATATCCGCGGGACTGTGCCTGTGGATACATCGTGAATTGGAAGAAGCTGCATGTCTGGGAATTGCACTGGAACAGGCACTGTTTGTGTTGTTTCGACATCCTGCGCGATCGCCGAGATGCTGCGGGGTGATCAGATGTTTTTGGAGATGGCATCCAGCATGGCGTGAGACGCTTGTATAGCATCGATTATGCCTTTGCTTAGCAGGCCTTCAATCAGGAATTGAGGCTCTAAACTAGCCATCTGACTTGGTCCTTCGGCACCTGAGTCGTCGCTGTGGTTACAGGAAATGACTGCCGTGTTCAGCACAGTGTTAAGTCTGCTGTCCCTGATCTGATGGCTGGCTGTCATGTACCAGTGCGTTCTTCGCTGGTGATCAAACAGCACCGCCTCTGGCAAGTCGGCTGCATGGGTGAGAGCGCTACGGACGGGGGCTAAGAGCAAAACAGCCATTCAGCAGCAGCCCCGGCAACCAGGAACATGTTCCTCAGCTTGTGATTCGGTGGATCCTCTGACATCATCCCTTGATCTGCCACGGAGCTTTCCTATAAGAGGTCGTCGGATGCTTCGGAAACGCAGGGCAGCACCTCTTTTCGGCGGGTTCCTGGCCATCACGCCTTGGAAGGACACCTCTTGGCACGCGATGGGTAGAGGAGGGTCTGCAAATCGAGATGAGGCAGCGAGAAGGACCGGTATGTGGCTTCAGAGTGGGTTGAGCTACTGGAAGGGGTCCGAATAGAGCGACGATCGCGCTGGAATCTCGATCCTCTCTGTCGTCGTCTGTGGCAGCGTGTGGGAAACCGCGTGGAAGAGAGGCCTAGACCCTGAGACGACAAGGTTTGTGGCTGAACAGGAGACCAGTAGTGGGGCGCGGTGGGGCATGACGTCGCTGCCGTTAGTCGTTTTCCCGATTGCCCCCCAGAATCTCGATGGGCTAGGGGAGTGCACTGGCCAGCGTTTTGCTGTTCGCGGAGAGCAGCAACAAGGCTGCGACAGGGGCCCTGGCGCTGTAAGACCCTGATTTCGCATTACATCAGACATCGCAACGTTCGCCCGTGTGCCTCCCTCGGGCAGCCTGCAGGCGAGGCGTCGCTGCGAAGCTGCGTGCGGCGCCCAGGGGCTGGGCAGCCGGTGCGACCTCAGCATTACCACATTCTGTACGCATTCTGTGCGCATTTCGCGCAACGTTGGCCAACCTGACGCCTCCGCATCCGTGGGCGACACGCGCTGCTGCGACGGCCAGCTTCAGTCAACGGAGCAGCCTGCGTGCGCCGCATCTGGCACGGCGGTGCTGGGGCCCAGCAGGCGCGTGAGCTGGCAGACGGTCAGCGTGCGAGCCCATTGGTGCCCTGCCGTCGCGGGCAGAGTGCGCTGCTGTTCCCTGAATTGCTGCTGCTCTCCCATCTCGATCTGAAAATCCACCATTGCTAGTGCGGCCGACGTCCGTCTGGCGATAGTGGCTCCCAGCGCTGCCCACGCCCACGCTGCCGTTGCTAAGCAGCGAGGGCCCTTTGCTTTGCCGGAACCCGCTCTGAGCTGTGCCGCAAGTGCGCGCTGCGAGCGGTGGATAGTTGTGGATTGCAGCCGCCTCCGCGCGCTGAACTCTGTTGCGCGGTGTTGAGTGCCGTGCCGCCTGCATTCGCTTTTGCAAAGACAGGCGCTCCCTGGACGTGCAGGTCGCGCGCGGCGGGTCTCCTCGTCAGGCCCTGGACGATCGCCGGGACCAGCATCCTTGCGCGCTGCTGCAGCGCGCTAGTGTTTAGCACGGCCTGCATGTCAAGATGGGATTTTGCATCGACTTTTTCAGTTCCGGCTGATCCTTGTTCGAGGAACCCTGCTCATACTAGGTCCAATCTGCTCTGCGTCCTATATCTGTCTCTGCTGTCCCGCGCCCTGGAGTGAATGCCCAGTAAGCTCACCCACCAAAACACTCACCACCTACGGATCCCTCTCTCTCCACCAAAGTTGCCTGTTCCCCAGCATCGTCACAGCCCAACCTCGCTGCCAATCCGCCTCTCTTCTCTACATTCAATATTGCTTGCTCTGCCTTGTTGTGTGGTAACGAATATTGTCTTCGTTGTTGAGAAGCACCTGTACCATACATCGCCCTTTGCGCTCCTCACGTGTGCGCAAGATTACACCGCGAATCTGGTCGCATTCCTTTCACTGGCGCGTTCGCGTATCTGTGCCTTGCCTGGTACTTAAAGAAACATGGACGGCAAGAACTCTTCTGGACGCCGCGTGTCATTGTTAAACGACGGCCCTGAGGCACCAGCTTTAATTCGCCTGCCTTCCATAACTCCTTCCCTCCGCTCCCGCACGTCCAGCTACACATCCTCCCCAATTGGAAGCCCACCGACGCCGCGGTTAATTCGCAGCGACTCTTCGGATTCAGTCACAATGCACACACCTTCCCCAATCACCCCAGATTTCGCACACAACTACGAGGTCACTGAGGGTGGCCAAATGATGTCCTCGGACTATGCCCAGGACCATTATTTCGCCTATCAGCAACAGCAAACCCTCACTCTGGGCCCTGATATGAAGCAAAACACCTACACCAACTACCAACCTCAGATCGTCAACCAGCCAGCATATCACGCTCAGCAGGTCTTCTACAACAACGCCCAGATGTCTGATCAGCAGCACGTCCCAGCACCGGCTCCTGTTGCTGCGGCCGCCAGCATCCGTCCCAAGAAGAACAGCTACCCTTGTCCTCTGGCCAAGACCTACCAGTGCTCGGACTACTTCACCACCTCTGGACACGCAGCACGCCACGCAAAGAAGCACACAGGCAAGAAGGATGCCTTCTGCCCCGAGTGCAACAAGGCCTTCACTCGCAAGGACAACATGGAGCAGCACCGCCGCACCCACTCGAGCGGTCGCAGCGCCAAAGGCAGTGATAACGGCGTCAAGAAAACAAAGACCGCAGCTAAGCGCCCGAGACCCTCGCCTCTGCAGTCCTCTGCGCAAGTGCAGCTCCACAACATCGACCCTGCCATTAATCTCTCGCCACACTCTACAGGCTCTCACTCCATGGACTTCATCGCACCTGCTGTGCAGCCGGCCATGGAGATGAACCAGTTCGCCGCGCAGTACTCCCCAACCCAGGAGCAGCGTTCCCACGCTTACCCTGACCCATCTCAGTACTCGCTGAACCCTTACCACGTTGGCTCCTCTTCGGGTCTCGACGCTCTCGCCATTGCGGCAAGCGGCGAGAAGCGCAAATTTCAGTAACTTGTCGCTTACATTCTGGCGTTCAGGGCTTCATCATCATCCCATCGCCCCTTCAGCGCGGCGTTGTAGGATACCTTTCGGATTTCACGGCGTTCAAAAATCTTTCGGAGCAAGAAATAGACGCATTGCCGTCATGGCTACGAATGGTGGGAAGGGTCTACGACGGACTCTCCACCACATTTTCCTTTCTTCCGGGTGCAGGCTTCGGCCACCTTGTCTGGGATACAGCACGGGTTCCAGGTGGATTTAGGGAACATGACTGCATTCGTCAAGTAATGTATGTACAAAGCCGGGTGGTAGTCATTAAGGATACCCCGCCCATCGTCAATATCAACGATGAGGCTATAGTTTTTGAGTATACAACTGGTACATTACTACCTGAATAAAGAATCAAACTTCTTCAAAACACGTCTACCTGCCATTTCCAAATTGCTTTGTGTGTTGATTCGCTTTCCCTCACTTTCCGTTCCTTGGTTCACTAACGAGCTCATTTTGCTCAACGCACATACGGTGAGAAGCCCGCGGCCCTTTTCATGAGCCGTAATAATGCGAACCTCCTACACAGTGTACACGTATAGATGACGACTGCGACCTCTACAATCGTTTGCCGCTGTCAGGATGCAATTCGCGCTAGATTATGCTATCCGCGCGCAACCTTGGTACTTTGGCTGGGCACCATTGGTTACGGTCTTTGACGACATGCAAGAGGATAACGAGAATTCCAGGGTCCACAGCCCCAAACTCCTCATCTAACGGGTCCTTTCCAAACGGCAACTCCACCTTCCACGGAGCTGGCACAAAGAGATCGCGCAACACCAACACTCGCCAATTCAGTCCAATCCAATCCCTCTCCGGCGCTCTTCGTGCCCAACATTCTGCTCCGCGAAACTTACGTTGTGCGGTGGTTCGCGCCAGTTCCTGCCGCTTGATGTGTAGACCCTGCAGACGGCAGTCCAGACCAACCACCCCATGATCTGCCGAGCTAGGAGCATCTCCCGTTCTCTCTGATTGGTGTCGAGCTCAAATGACCGTTGCGGCAACATACCACGCACCAAAAGCGGTCACAGACGAGCGCTGATTGTTCCTTTTGCGAACGAATTATTGGACGCGTAGCTGCGGATACAATCCCCAGCAGTCGTTCGCGCTGGACGGTACTTGACGGGAGCTCTTGTCCCTCCTCGGACAGCCCCGCGCTTAGTATTACAAGCTTGACGTCGAGATGAGAAGTGCAACCGCAACCGGCAGTGCCAACAACCACGGATTGGAATCCTTCGGCTGACTTGCCCGCAGCAGCTCAATTACACATCCAGGAATCAAGATTACAATTCCCGCAGCGTATCAGGCCATTTTCCTGAACGCGAAGCCCAAGTGCGCCCGCGTTGTGTCCGGCACGCACATGCAAGGACAACACGGACCGAACGACCAGCGACAACAGGGTCTTGTGGTAGCACCGCGTCTCGCTACGATAACAGCCATCTCCCTGTCGCGGCACATCGGATGGTGCCCCTTTGAGCTTCAGTTCTTATTTCCTTGCATCAAAGGCCGGCAGGAGCGGCGATTTCCGAGCTGCCTCAGGCCTTCCACCCGAGCGCGAACATCAGGTCATCAATTGCTGAAGGATGCACTCGAAGTGAGCTCAATATCAGCCTCCCTGGAGGCCCTCAAGCCACACCTTTGGCGCCAAGTTCTGTTCCATGGACCCATATTCAACACCCTGCCAGTACCCGTCCGTTTCTATTCCAAACCATGATCAACGCAGTGGTTGCGCAACGTGACAGCCACGCAAATGTCGAGTACCCATCGTTCGCCTACCATAATGGTAGCACACGCAACACGAGACTGCCCTGACCACTCCTGTGGTCATCTATTGCTTCTCTTCGCCTGACTGAAGGCCTCCAGCATGCTGTGACACCTCGTTTCAAGCTCGTTTATCTACGTGCAGATCTCGAAATAGCACGACAGAACATGGGCGCATGCGGGGAAACGCAGAAATCGGGAGCGAGACGCAGGCCATGGTTTCAGGTCGGTGACCACGTCATGTCATTGCCGCTTCCCCGGTCCATGGTCAGGACGACAGATTGGCGATGAGGGGACCGGGTGCCTGTGCAGGTGTCGATGCGGAAGAAGGCGAGGTTCCCATGTTGATCTCGGATATTTGGATGTGTTCCCACGAACGGCGACATCACCTGGACTGACAGGTCGTCATCATGGAGGCGTTGGAGAGCCGATGTTTGATGCTCTGTTTGCTCAAAGCAGAACGCCAGACTCACCCTCAGACATCCCTCGCGGGCAGCGAGTTGTGCAGAAGAGCCATGTGTGAGCTCGTACGAATACCACATCTTCCTGTCTCACTCTCCACATGCAGATTCTTCTTACCACACATTTCCCACGCGCCAATTTAGCAGCCTGAAACAGCAGCCGCCCGCCTCTGTACACGCCACACGAGAAGATTTGAGACCAGAGATGAGCACTACGAGACTGGGAATTCTCAACACTAGTTTCCAAGCAAGGTGAGGGGTGTGATAAATGTTCTGACAGTATCTGTCGTCGTCATTTGACAGGCGAGTATACATGAAGCCTACAAGGAACTTACCCTCATGGTTCTAGACAGCACACTAACACACAACCCTGTCACAACATCGCGCGCTGTCAGGGACAAACCCAAAATGCCAAAAATATCGCGATCCTCCCGAGCGACACGATCCACACTCAACACCTCGTCCAGGAAAACATGCAGTCAACAGCTGATTCCCCACATGTGCACCTCAACAAGCATAACTCGCGCAAGAACCACTCAGCACACACCACCGCCATGCCAAAGCGACTTACAAATCCTCAAGTACCACTACGCATACATGTTCACCAGCGAGTCCAGCCGACCTGTAATTTTTGCCCAAGAGTCCAGGTCCGCGTATTGTACCCACCGCCTTCGTCCCTTGTCCTTTAGACCCCTCGCGCGGACCCCGTCGTGCAGGCCCGGTCAATCAGGCACTGTGGTGCAGGCTCAGTCGCGCAGGTCCTGTTGTGCAAGGCCCGTCGTACAAGCCCGGCAGCCACGCGATGTCGCGCAGGGATGCGCGCTGCAACGGCCAGCCGTCGCTGTCGTTCCTGTCAAGGTACTTTTGTGCGTGCCACGGGGCCTGTCAAGGGGGTTTCGTTCGGGTGCTGTGCAGACGCTGTGCGACGGATGTCTGTGCTACAGACATATATGTGCTACGAACATGGACTGGGGTTCGTTGACGGCTGAGCGAGGGCGCTCAAGGCTGTGTATCAGCCGCAGTGACACGGCATGGAGGGGTGGGAAGCATCCCATGTGTTGAGCTGTGGGACGGCGTGGAAGACATGTGTGTGCGCTCGCTTCTGAGGATCACGGCAGGATTGTGCGATGGGACAAAGGGTTTGCGGGGCCATGGCGAGCGGTTGTGGAGCGTGGGAAGGTAGGGAAGCGTTGTCATGATCATGGCTTGCGAGGTGTAGACTCGGCAGAATACCTTCTTTATGACCACAAATACTGCGCTCCGGAGTCCAGAGTCTAAGTGACAGGCACTCGCCGTATATCGAATGGTATCTTAGGTCGTTGATCGCTTGGGCATCGAGCCGTCACAAACACCTCTTGACTTCACGCGTCGCTGCGAATATATAGTAGCAAGGTACAACACTGCGCAGCACAGCGCCAGGTCTGACACTGACATTGACAACTACACATACCAATCCCTGCACCAATTCTCGTTCTGCATCTCTATTCACTGCCCTGCGTGCACCGTGGAACGCGACCAGACCACTTCCAACTCTGCGCTTCGTGCCGGCCCGCTTTTGGCCACGATATTCCCGGCGCCGTGATCGAGACAAATACCCGGTTGAGGGAATGAGAAGTCACGCCATGGCAGCTATCAGCTGCGCGAGCCTACACACTGGGCTCTGAGGACATATTGCGAGATGGTGGAGATGTGCTGGCGATGCAGGTGTAAGTAGAATTGGACGCTGCTAACTTTGGCACCACGTTGCATGCCAATGTGGATGCGGATATCCGTGTTTGAGCGTTCTCGCCACCGTAGACATGCAGTGACTTCCGACTTGGACCGGGATTTGGGAAGCGAGATCGGGGGTTGTTGGGGGCCGTGTGGATAACCGGGGCATCGAGGTTCGAGGGGCAGATCACTCAAGGGATTGAATTCGGCTTTTTGCTGCGGTCGACGATTGTTGAGTCCGCGCTCTCGTCTGGGAGAATACCGTTCAGGTGAACTTGGCCGTCTGTACGTACTTGGCGAAGCTCATGTCCTCACCCGAAGGTGCGCCGCTGTCCCTCAGAGCCTGCGAGTAGCGCGCCTTTAGATTGCTGTCTGGGTCCATGGCATCCTCCTCCGAGTCGAAGTCGTCGTCAAAGTCGTTAGCTGCGTTCTCGTCATCATCGTCATCCATATCTTCTGCGTCGCTGACAGTCTCAGGTTCTTCCTTCCGCGGCGCCTTCTTCGGTTTTGTGCCCGCACCGCCGACTTTCATGTCCTTCATGAGCTTGTCAAGCTCTTTCTGTCGAGACGCCTCCTTCTCTTGCTCACGCTCAGCTCTCCTTCGCTCCAATTCTGGCTTGTAGTCGCGCTCGAACTCTGCCTTCTTGTCTTGTACGCCCTTGAAAAAGTCGTCCATCCCGTCACCTGTCATGGAGCTGACACCAACAACGCTCAAGTGCTTGTAAAATTCCTCGAGAACGAGAGACATGCTGTTAAGCAGACTGCTCATGTATCCACTTCCACCAGTGATGCCGTCGCCACCGAATGTGCCACCCTCCTCCTCATTGCGCAACGCGGCCTGGAAGGCCTCGAAGTCTGTCATCCACTCCTTGGCGAACTCGGCGTCCTGTGCGTCTGTTTTGTTGAAGACCAGGATCATGGGCAGCTTCGTCTTGTACAAGATCGAGCAGGCATAGAGCATGTTCGACATGAAGGTGCTCGTGCTCGTGGTCCGTGGGGTGTCTATAACATATGCAATGACGGTAGGAAACGTGCTCGCCAAACTTGACAGCAAAATCTCTCCACTAGCCGACCAGACAAAGACCTCGATTTGGCCTGGTGTGTCTACCAGGATGTGCTTGACTTGCGGCTGCTGGGCAGGTGCTGCTGCCTGCTTCTCTTTCCCACTGTTGGTCATGAACTCGACAGTTGTCTGCTCGGGCTCCGGGATTGGCGCAGGAGCCTGCGTCCGCTTTTCCAAAAGTCCAATCACCTGATCAATCTTGGTGCTGAAGAGGTTCAGACTGGTTAAGATACCGCCGTTCGGCCCAAGATTGAACTGCTTCATGACCTCCTTATAGTTGACACTGTCGCGGATGTCGATGTTCGGCGTGAAGGGAACGTGGTGGACGGCTGGATCGAGGTTGATGATGTACGGCGGGGTGGGCGAGATCTTCGAAACGGCAGGCTCTTTTGAGGTAGGGTCTGGGTGCGTGTAGATGTGCGAGACAAGGCGTTGCATGAATGTTGTCTTCCCAGAGCCGGCCATGCCTACGCAGACAATCGCGACTGGCTGCTCTGAGCTTGCGGGCGCGCCGCTCGTGGCTGTCGAGCTCTCTGGAGCTTGTGTAGACGCCATAGTGCTGACGTGTGAGGGTATGCGGTGAAGTCTAGTAGCTCTGCAGTCCAGCGATGTTGGCTCTTGAAGTATCTGTAGCAGTAATAAAGAGCGTAGTGTCAGTCGAAGTGGAGCGTGTAAAGTTGTCGTGAAATTCTTAGTGGGGCGGACGCGCTAAGGAAGGCGCGCCGGTGATGTCAACCCATGCTTCCTAAACCTTCGTCACTCGTGGACCCTTGCATTAGATCCTCACCAGTTCACCAAACTGCCCAGATCACAGCTCAGCAATGGGCTTGGAGGACTTCGAGAAGGAGCTTGCCGCGAGCAAGTCCAAGGAAGATAGAAAGAAGCGCAACAGAAGTCGCAGTCGAGACAGGCACCACCGCTCGAGCAAGCACCATTCCTCGCGCCATCACCGCGACGACCGCGACCGGGACGGGCATCACCGAGACAAGCGATCGCGACACCATCGAGAAACCTCTGAAGAGCGCTCGAGGCGGAAGCGCAAAGAGCGAGAGCGCGACGACAAGTACGATGACCGCTCGCGGCGCAAGGACAAGGACAGGCGCAGTCGTTCTCCATCCTCCGATGACGAGGACCGCACGACGCGAAAGCGCAAGTCGCGCCATTTCGAGGAAGACGAATCTTCTGGCGACGATGTTCCACAGGAGAAGGACTATGCGCCGCATGACGACGAGCTGCTGGACGAACAGCTCGAGGAAGCCGCAGGCGCAAACGTGCAGCGAGACGACTGGATGCAGGCGCCATCGACTATGGACATAGACTATGTCCAGAGGAAGAAGAGGGAAGAGAAAACGACCTATGTCGCAGCGTCTGCAGAAAAGCAACACGCCCTGAAGATCCACAAGGCTGAGCTGAACCACCACCTTGCCGATCTCGATAAAGACGAAGGAGGGACAACCGAGGACCCAGCGCAGAGAGAAGTCGATTACATGTTTGGAGACTCAGGATCACAATGGCGCATGACAAAGCTCAAGGGCATCTACAGGGACGCCCAAGAGACAGGACGATCGGTAGAGGAAGTAGCACTGCAAAAGTATGGCGATCTGCGCGACTTCGATGAAGCACGAGAGGAAGAAATCGAGCTAGACAGGCGCAATATGTACGGCAAAGACTATGTTGGCAAAGAAAAGCCTTCAGGTGAGTTGTACGAGGAGCGCAGGCTGAAAGCAGGCATCCACCGTCCTTCTCGCGAAGCTCCTGAGATGGAAGACTTGCCTCAAGGCCAGACAGTACCAGATCCTCGACCTACGACAAACCATGTTGCGCTCAGCCAGACAGAGCTGAACAAGCTGAAAGCCCAGATGATGAAGGCAAAGCTGAAGAAATCGCCAGACGCAGCCAGGCTCGAGGCTGAGTACAACACAGCGATTGCAGGCTCTGCCGGCAGCACAGACCGTGACGTGGTTATGTTAAATGCCATGGACAACCGTATGCTGGCTGGAGGTCGACAGGGCGAAGTCATTGCGCTCGAGAACAAGCGCGGTGTTGAGCGAGGGCTGGTCAAGGAGAACGAGGACATGAGCATCGAGGACATGGTACGGCAAGAGCGACGTACGAAGGGCCAAAATGAGGGCCTTCTTCTTGCTGAGAAGATCGGCAAGGATGTCAAATTCGATGTAAGTGCTGCCGGTTTCTCTGCCTATTCACTGTACTGACTTCAAACAGAACGATCTCGATTACATGGACGAGAACGCTACAAGACTTGCTGCTCGCGCTCCTAAATCATCTATCAACCTCCGCAACGCTGCAATTCAGGACTACCAGAAAACGAATCGCATTCTCGACTCGTGTCCGCTCTGTCATCACGAGGACAAGTCACCTCCTCAGCCTCCCATCGCTCCCATAATATCGCTGGGTACACGCGCTTTCCTCACCTTGCCCACCGAGCCAGAAATCAGCGACGGTGGCGCGGTCATAGTGCCCATCCAGCACCGCACCAATCTGCTTGAGTGTGACGACGACGAATGGGAGGAGATCCGCAACTTCATGAAGTCACTCACCCGCATGTATCACGATCAGGGCCGCGACGTTCTGTTTTACGAGAATGCTGCCAACCCTGGCCGTAAACTGCATGCCGCCATGAATGCAGTTCCAATTCCCTTTGAGCTCGGCGAGACGGCGCCTGCCTTCTTCCGAGAAGCAATTCTCACCTCGGACAACGAGTGGAGCCAGCACAAGCCCATCATCGATACACTGAAGGCCTCTAGGTCAGGCCACGGTAAGCAAGCTTTCCGCAGGAGCCTAGCGAAGGAGATGCCATACTTTCATGTGTGGTTTGAGCTCGATGGGGGAATGGGGCACATCGTGGAAGACGAGCGCCAGTGGCCACGTGCCGACCTGTTTGCACGAGAGGTTCTGGGAGGAATGCTGGATGTAGACATTGAGGTCCAGAAGAGACAAGGCCGGTGGGTCAAGGGCGATCGCAGGCCGGAGAGGTGGAGGAAAGGGTGGAGGAAGTTTGACTGGACTCGGGTGCTTACTGAAGGGTAGTCTCTCAGGACTACCCTAGACAGAGGCATTCAGCTTGACTTTGAATCAACAACAACGCTTGCCTGGGCAGCCACGCATATAAGACGTCGGATAACTTCCCCTAGGAATGCTGTACGCGTTGAGGGTTTCAGATGGTGGCGCAAAGTTGGATATGAGAGCAGCAGTCACGCTTTGGAAATAAGCCTCCAGCGATCATACCATGTCGCACATGCCAAATGCTTTTACGTTCGGCCCAATCAACGATGACGTCTGACGTTGCATGATAAGCGTTCTGTCAACAACAAGACATGCGTGTCTCAGAATTTCTTGGAGCTCTTCATCCTCATTCATGCTCTGTAATCCTGGGAAGGGTCCCGCGCCTGCGCCACAAAGGATTTCGTGGTTGTTTTGATTAACACGATAGACACCCCGCGGCTGCATTGGCCCCACTACCAACATCTGCTGCGTCTCCGTCCTCCCGCCTTTTCTGCCAGGCGAGCTCTTCGCAGTGCACTTCCTCCACAGCGCCTCTCCACGTCAGATTCAGGGGCAAGCGTCTGTCAGGCATCAACTGCGGGCTTTGGCATCTGGGACGACTGTCGACCCACATTTGGCGCCACAGCCACCTTCAGTCCACGCGCCAGCACTAAGAGGCAGTGCCTTTTGACGACATCTCCGCCCACTACCGTCATTGCTAGAACCCGGCAGCCCCAGCAACACCTCGACACCCCATATTCTTTGCCTGCGCTTACGACGCGGCTCCTTCCGCGCACAGCGTTACACTGCACCATCGGCGCCTGTTTGGGCTCCGAGCCTCCGAGCAATACGACAGCGCGAGCACCAGGCACCACCACCCCTCGCCGCACCTGTCGGCGGAGAGACGCAGCTTGCAGCACCGCCCTCCCCGCCGAATAGAGCGCCCAGCGAGCCCCCGTCACCATGGCGAGCGTCGACGAGACCGTTGCCAATGTGCAGCGCAAGATTGACAGGGAGCGAGCCCTGATCAACGCCGCCAATGCCATGCGCCAGTCGACCAACAACCCGGCTGTGCTGTCGCGCCTGGACGGGCAGATCAAGGATGGCCGCCGCAACATCGAGTATTTTGAGTCGAAGCTGCGCGACCTGAGCGTGCAGCGCACCGCCGCAGGCGTCGAGAACATGAGCTTGCAGCAGCCCGGTGGGTTTGGCATTCGCAAGGGAGATAATCCGCTGACTCCTCCCCCCAAAGACGGCTGGAATGGCTACATGCCGAACGAGCAGGGAGGATATGGCGGGCAACAGGGCCTCAGTGGCGGCACAGGGCTCATGCCACCGCGCGCCCCATATGCCCCGCCAGCACCTGGCGCGCCGAATAAGAGGCCCAACTACAGCAAGCTGGGTATGAGCACTGCCAGTACCCTATGGAGCACCTACTGACGCATATTAGACCTCATTCGCTATGATACACAGCATCTGGGACCTCGCATCCAGCTCATGTTGTCCCAGCTCGAGTTCAAGCTAAGCGTCGAGAAGCAGTACAAGGATGGTATCGAGAAAATGGTCCGCCTCTACCAGATGGAGGGCGACCGCAGGAGCAAGCAGGACGCCGAGACTAAGCGCATCGAGAGTAACCAGAAGATTCAATTGCTGAAGCACTCCCTCAAGCGCTACGAGGACCTGCACGTGGACATCGATGGCGCAGACGACGGTGATGGTAAGTACTTGCTAATATACATGCTAGCTTGACTGACGTACTCTTTTGTAGATGAGAGCTTGAACGTACCCAGTCAGAGGAAGCCCCTCAGCGGCCACCTTTCCCTCACAATTCACGCAGTTGCCGATGTTGACCACGCTGCTACCGGTCGCTTTAGTCGAGGACCGGAGACCTTCATCAACATCAAAGTCGAAGACACAATCAAAGGACGCACGAAACCCACAAGGAACGACCGCTGGATTGACGAAAGGCACGATTTCGACATCGACAAGGCGAACGAGATTGAGATTACGGTATACGACAAGACTGGTGACCACGCTTTGCCCATTGGAATGCTCTGGGTGCGCATCTCAGATATTGCGGAGGAGATGCGCCGAAAGAAGATTGAGACCGAGCTGCAGACCTCTGGATGGGTTGCGGCGGATAAGATGGGAGGCCACGCAGGCATTCAGCCCGACCTCCAGTTCCAGCCACCCCCTGGACAGGATTCTGCCGGAGGAGCTGGTGCCGGGCCAGGTGGTATGAGACCCGCGGGAGCTGGACAACCCCAGACAGGACCCATCCTGATCGACGATTGGTTTTCGCTGGAACCTGTTGGCCGTATTCACCTCACGATGGCGTTCGCGAAGCACACGAACAACAAAACACCGTTCGATGTTGGTCTCGGTCGAAAGGGCGCCGTCCGTCAGCGCAAGGAGGATGTTGTCGAACAGTACGGACACAAGTTTGTACAACAGCAGTTCTACAACATCATGCGCTGCGCGCTCTGTGGCGACTTCTTGAAGTACTCTGCAGGCATGCAGTGTACTGATTGCAACTACACATGTCACAAAAAGTGTTACCCTAAGGTGGTCACCAAGTGCATCACACAATCAAATGCCGAAACAGACCCGGACGAAGCCAAGCTGAACCATCGCATTCCCCATCGTTTCGAAACCTTCTCGAACATGGGAGCCAACTGGTGCTGTCATTGTGGTTATGTCCTCCCGCTGGGACGGAAGCAAACCAAGAAGTGTGCAGGTATGTTAGTCGAAGACATTGGTCGCATGCTGCTACTGACGATCCATAGAATGTAGCCTTACTTGCCACGCTCACTGCGTGCACTTCGTACCTGACTTCTGCGGCATGTCGATGGAAACCGCCAACCAGATTCTTATGGAAATCAAGAAGACCAGAAGAGGACAATCGGCCTCTGGCTCGACGATGACTAACCGCACATTGCGTCAGCCGCAGAAGCCTCTACCTCCAACGCAACCCCCTCAGCCTGGCCAGGAAGCGTCGCAGACCGACAGGTACTCGTACGGTAAGAACGAGAGCATTGCACCGCCTGCGAACCAACGAACGCAATCGTATGCCCCGTCATCACAGGCATCTGGCGCCGCACGCACTTCCTACTCTTCGGGTGGTTCGACCGCGCCCACGTCGCCAACTTCTTCGCAACGACCTTCTTCAGGACAACGAACGCAGTCTTCACAGTCCGCGATTGCAGCCGCAGCCGCAGTCATGTCGAAGCCTCCTGGCGGGAACACTAAACCCGAGTATGGACGCTCCCAGACAGCAGGTGGGTATCCCCAGGACCAGCGTATGCCGCAGCAACCCCCGCAACAGGCTACATACAATCCACAACATTATGCAGATGTCGATAAGAGACAACAACCACCGTATTCTCCTCAGTCAGGAGCGCAGTACGGTAGGAGTGAATCATATGCACACCCTCAACCACCACAACCTGCACCCGCGCAGCAGCTTCCTCAGCCCCCAGCAAAAGATCCTCGACAGCAGCAACAGCAGCCGCCGCCGCCGCAGCCTGCATCAGCCTTGACAAAGGCTCCTGAGAATAAGGTTACTCCACCAGCCAACACACAAGGTACTGGAAGAAGGATAGGTCTTGACCACTTCAACTTCCTTGCAGTCCTAGGAAAGGGCAACTTCGGTAAGGTCATGCTTGCAGAGACCAAGAGTACAAAGCAGTTGTATGCCATCAAGGTCTTGAAGAAGGAGTTCATCATTGAGAACGACGAAGTCGAGAGCACACGCTCTGAGAAGAGAGTGTTCTTGATTGCGAACAAGGAGCGACACCCGTTCTTGCTTAGCCTGCACGCTTGTTTCCAGACAGAGACTCGTGTCTACTTCGTCATGGAGTACATCAGCGGTGGTGATCTGATGTTGCACATCCAAAGGGGCCAATTCGGCACTAAGCGAGCTCAGTAAGTCACCCATGACAGGAGCTTCACCTACAAGGGATGCTAATTGTCCATCAGGTTCTATGCAGCCGAGGTCTGTCTTGCGTTGAAGTACTTCCACGAGAACGGTGTTATCTACCGTGATCTGAAGCTTGACAACATCCTTCTGACCTTGGATGGGCACATCAAGATCGCCGATTATGGACTGTGCAAGGAAGAGATGTGGTACGGCTCGACTACGAGCACCTTCTGCGGTACACCTGAATTTATGGCACCTGAAGTAAGTTCTGTTCACCTACTTTCCGGTCCTCAGTCTAATGCATTGCAGATTCTCCTTGACAAGAAATACGGGCGTGCTGTCGACTGGTGGGCATTCGGTGTCTTGATCTACCAAATGCTTCTCCAGCAGTCGCCTTTCCGGGGTGAAGACGAGGACGAGATCTACGACGCCATTCTTGCCGACGAGCCTCTCTACCCCATCCACATGCCTCGCGACTCTGTCTCGATTCTCCAGAAGCTGCTCACTCGTGAGCCCGAGCTACGACTCGGATCAGGCCCCACGGATGCTCAGGAGATCATGTCTCACGCCTTTTTCCGGAACATCAATTGGGACGACATCTACCACAAACGTGTTGCGCCACCCTTCGTCCCAACGATCACGAGCGCCACCGACACCAGCAACTTCGATACAGAATTCACAAGTGTAACGCCGGTCCTTACGCCTGTGCAATCTGTCCTGTCGCAAGCAATGCAGGAAGAGTTTAGGGGCTTCTCCTACTCCGCCGATTTCAATTAAGGATGTTTGGTTTTCCTCGGATACCCTAGGCTTACTTGCAGTGCGTCATTTTGCGACTGGCCGAAGCACAAAGGATAAGGTGCGATGCATGCAGCACCCCAATACATAGCTGCAAGCATTTCTCGTTATCTGGGCGAGTCGCGGTTGCCCGTGGAGGTGGAATTTGCTGGGACTGTGGACCTTCTTTCTCTTCGTTCTTCGAAAGCAACAATTGTAATGCATCAGTAGCGGAGCAAGTCTGGGGCCAGCGCACTACGAAGCAGCCCGGTTTTGGCGGAAGGTGTTGGTCGGCTTCACGAGTAGTTGATGTTGTGAAACGTTGTAAGCATGAGCGATGTCGTGCTCCAAAAGATAGTAGCGTGCGATGGTTGAGGTGTTTGGAGACGATGATTCGCCACGAGTTACAGGATAGATGAAACAATCATTTGCGCACTTCTGGCGTTGAGACAGGCTCCGTGGCGACTGGTCGAGTAGCCGTGTGGCCGTTTGCTCTTTCCTTCTTCTACACCTGATCTTGGTACCAGCAACTTCGTTCTCGTCTGTAGTCTTTTGTTTACTCTGCGCAACCTCATCAACGCTTGCCAAACTTTGGCACCTTTTCGTCTACCTGCATGCGTCTGCAGCATTCCATGAAACGACTGTCACAGATGCCGCTCGGTTTTCGTACCCACCCTCTCATCGACCAGACCGAATGGCGCACGAGAACGCCACACCTACAACAACTACCGGGCATTCGCGCATTTAGCGCAC
Source organism: Didymella pomorum (assembly GCA_022225945.1). Lineage (NCBI taxonomy): Eukaryota > Fungi > Ascomycota > Dothideomycetes > Pleosporales > Didymellaceae > Didymella > Didymella pomorum. The sequence continues at coordinate 125,640 of JAKJXN010000011.1, read as the reverse complement.
AGTTCTCTCAACTGTCGCCTCGCTTCCCCGGTAGCCGAATCCCTTTAGCCTTAGAAGTGGATGCCTCGCCTGCCTCTCCTCCGGAACATAGGCTAGGTGCGTTCTGATAAGTAAGTGTAGTGGAGAGCGGTCAGGGTTCAGAGTAGCACAAGCGATCCTACACCACGCCCTGTCAGCTTTCAAGATACGTTGACTCTGGTCCAGATGTTGTCGATGTATCACAGGCTATACCTGACCGGTGTGGACAACAAATCGAAGGATAGGATGGTGATCCTACGCATTGCAAGACTATCTCGATTGCGACATCCGAGGAAGTGACGGCTTATGTCAGGGTTGCAAATGCCGTTGCCAATGCCATATAACACCGGACACAATCTGCTTCGGGTTGGTTGCAGTGCATTACGTGCAGGTAGGCACGGCGATCGACTGAGCATTGAAACAGACCGTGTGCACCTCGCTGACCTATCGTAAGCAGGCAAAGGATTCATCGTGCAGCCATCTCACATCCTTGGTGAAAGCCTTGAGAACAGACGCTTCGTTGTGAACCATCAGATCGGCTCCAGATGCCTACGATACGTCCGTCGAATCGACGTTGGGCGCCGACGTGAGAAGTCTTTCTCTATGCTGTCGAAAATGACCTCATCAGCCAGCAAGTCACCTATCCAGTGAGGCAGTAGCGATTATGCACAGCCGTCTTAATCGAGTAACGGATACGCACAGGATCTCTGCGGAGCCTGGCCCGATCATACCACCAAGCGACAGGCCCCGTGTCAGGCCGGCGGACAAGGAGAGAGATGCAAGGTGTGCTGTCAAACGCTCACGGAACATTTGTTCTGGGACATATTTGAGGACTTGATCAGATGATGACCTCTATCTCTGTGGTCGGTGAAGCTGGATGCGGCTGACTGGCAAGCGGACGACTTGATTGATCGTAGGGGTTGGGCGCGCTACGTGCGCCATCCAGCGGTGACACCTTGTTGCTGCACGCAATCGAACCCACGTGTCAGCGCCTTCCCTCGAGAATGACAGATCGCATTACCGGCACGTCAGAAACGTCCCTCAGTTCAAATTATTGCGGGATAGGGAAAATCCGGAGCATGTGGTTCCTGTGTCCGGCCCGCAGGTGGTCCCGCTAGCATTGCGATCCTAGCTCTGGGAGTTGGGTTGAAGTTGAAGCCCAGAGTCCGAAGGCGCCGTCTACCTGAGTCTGTTCCCGATGAACAAGAGGCATTGATCGAGGCCGGATAAGCGAAGAACAAAGGAAGCGATTTTCGACGTGCATACGGCGGCACGGCAAATGACTGCGATTTATCATTTCTTGCGGTAGAAAGGTACCGGCGGCCCAAGCAATTCGGGCGCCTGTTGATGCAAGGAGACTTAGTGCCAAAGTTCCAGCCTATCGACCGAAGGGAAGCGCGACGTTAATACCGAACGCCCACCCGGCAGCATACCTTCCTGGCTCTCGCAGCAATTACACACATCCAAGTCTCAGCACACACGTCAGACAGTAAAGGGAGACGTCGCGACACGGCGCAGCCCTTGCATATCATCGCGAACCCGTCCCCACCCGCACGTTTCGGCTCAGCTCCCCGCATCTCATGTCACAAACTCGCTGAACATTAAGCGCGAGGCTGGTCGTCGCAGGCGAGGCGCGCCAACATCTAGACCTCGCTCAGAGGTTGCACCTTCAGCCTGGTGATCTTCGCAAACAACCGTCAAAATTAACGGCTTCACGGCTCCCAGCGCCGCAGGCGCGCGATCGCCGAGGGCGAACGGTGCTGAGCGTCAGATCTTGAATACATTCAATGCTCAGCAAATACCGCCGTCGCCGTCTGTACAGCAATCGCCAATAACACAAGCAACGCCGTCGACCGTGGGGGCTGCCGGTTCTCCAATGCAGACTCCTGGGCCTCTCATCGCCAATGCTGATGGCGGTGTGGAGGCCAAAGGTAGGCGGCAAGAAAAAGAGACGAGGATGCGCTCGTCGATTGCTTGCTGTGCATGCCGGCGCAGCAAAACCAAATGCGACAACAACGGCATCCGCCTCGGTGATGGCAGTCTTGCGCCGTGCAAGTCGTGTGTAGACCACAAGAAAGAATGCACGTATCCCGCACCGGCTCCAGCAACCAGTCAATCCCAGCGGCGTGAAAGTACAGCGACGACGGCTGGCGAAGAGGTACGTAGAGACGGTTTCTTGTCATCCGCCGTCAAAAATTCTACGCCCATGAAGGATATCTTCTTCGACTTGTTATTCGGCACGGAATGCAGAGATTGCTCCGTCATGTCATTTCACTCCGGTTCAAAACATAATTAACACCGTTGTGCAACGACTTCGTACTGATTGTTCGGCAGGCTCCTCCAAAGAAGCGTAAACGTCCTGTCGTACCTACGATAGGACCCTCTCTACGCGGCAAAGGTCGTCTGGGAAGTCCTGAGGATGCTCTCAACTCTGCTCTACTGACACCCAAACTCTGGGATGAGCTCTGGGCTATTCACGAGCGACATTATTCGATGGAATTCCCATTCTTGCACAAGAGAACCTTTCTTGGTCCTCTCCAGCGACTCCCGCCTGTTTCATCCTCGGACACGGGCCATACTGTCCCAGGCCAACGTACTCATGATCCCGCTTTGGTGCTGGCGTTCCTAACGCAAACGTCTCCTTTCCACCCCGAGCTTGTAGCCCAGACTGGCAGTCCTCACGATACAGCAGAGTTCTATGCGGCAGCTGCGCTCAAACACCTGGACTACTCATGGAGCAAGAAAGGCGAAGCAGCCATGCAACAGATTCAGGCGTTTCTCATGCTGGGATATCATGCGTGGTCTGCATGTCACAGCATACCCGGCTACATGATGATTCGACAAGCAATCGCTTTTGCAGGGGTACACAAATATGCGTACGACGAAGACTCCACCAAGAGGCCTTCGGGAGACGATCCGGCTGCACGTCGTGATCGGTTCATCCGGCAGGAATCTCAACGCCGCACGTTTTGGAGTTGCTTCATCCTCGATCGCATTCTGAGTGTGGGAAAGGGTCGGCCCCGAGTCATACAGGTAAAGGATCTGACTGCTCTGCAGATCCCTTGCAGCGACAAGAACTTCATTTCTGGTAGAGCAGTAAGAACGAGACTGTTTGGGGAGACCGACGAGGCCTACGCGAAGCGGCGCAAAGAGATCCGTGAACAAGCTCTGCAACGAGACGATGGGCATGAACCTCCGCGGATCGAATGGGAAGACCGGCGTGACGACGGTATGCTCGGTCGCTGGATCTTTGCACTGGACCACTTCGCCGACGTGAACGAATGGTCCAACAATGGTGGCAGAAGGTAGGTGCGGAAGACGCTGGTCTAAGGAGACATTTCACTAAAATCTGCAGATCTGAAAAGCCAAATATTGGACCATGGAATCCAGATACGAAGTACTATCAACTCGAAAAACGGTTGAGGGACATCAAGGAAGAACTGCCGGATGAGCTTCAGCTCACCTCCATTAACACAGAAAATCACGTTTACGAAACACCCTCCACTACTTCGCGAACCTACTATCTCATCCACGCCATCCTCCAGCTTTCAACAGCGTACCTCTACCCCGAGTATCTTCCAACCTATGGCTTCAGGCTGAAGAAGCCACAAGGGCCAATGGACGCGCCCTTAGTGACCGATCCAGTCCCCGAGGATCAGCCCCACTATTGGGAAGATAAGGCCAAAGAATGCTTCGAGTATGTCAGAGACTTCGTCAGCATGCTTCGATCTTTCAAGGACAGAGACCTCGTAGTCGAGTCTCCCTTCATTGCGCACGCTGTCTACAAGGCGGCATGGTGTGGTAAGTGGACCACATTCCTATGTGAATGAAAGCTGAACAATGTAGCTATGTACTGCTTCCACGTCCCCAAGATGGATCCATCGCGAGCATTGGACGCCAAGCTTGAGCCGAACGCTTGGGACATCACCAATCAAGTTTTGGGCAACATGAGGAAGAAGTTCAAGGTGGTGAATGGGATGTCCAAGGATCTTGCGACAACTGCTTCCGTCTACACAGACAGACTAAGAGAATGGAGAAACTCTGGAGGGACACCTACCAGCAACTTCAGCGACAGCGATGGCGGCCTCAACGAATACGCCGAAAAGTTTGAAAGAGCCCACAAACAATTCGGCAGCTTCGAGCATGACCAGGAAGATCTGGCATATCCAACCGACAAGCCCTACAGCAGGTTGAAGCACGAGGAAGATCTGTCAGATCCTGCCTCGGCGCAAAGTCCTATTGCGTCCTTCAAAGCCGAGCCGGAAGATGCACGGAGGAGCACATCGAGCCACTCCGGATTCACGTCAGTCAACGCAGGCAGCGCAGCCATATCTGTGCAGACACCGCAGCCGAACAATACCATGAGACCATCTCAAAGTGCACAGCCGATGTATAGTCCGCAAGCGCCACAGCAACCGCAGGCATCGCAGCCATACTCTGCCCAGACGCTTTCGTACGAACAATCTCCAGGTTATGGATACTCCAGCACAACACCTACCTTCCCTCAAACAGCGACACATTACGGTGTTCAGACAGCCTATGCCCGGACGTCTGGCCCTGCTGCAGGTCAGAACAACGTATCATACAATCCTCAAAGGATGATGGAGCTGGAGAAAGAAGGCAATGTATCACTCAGGACCGGCGACGTCTTCTTTTATCAGAATGAGGAGCTCTTCCCAAATCCCGACCAATGGCCGCCAGGTGGCAACTTCGCAGTCGACCAGCTATCAGCCTCGCAGTATATGTATGGCCAACAGGCTCCGTACTCCTCATACCCTGGGTGGTCCGGTCAGTAACCTGCGAAGACCGACGGTCGACTTCATTTTGGTCGCGTCCTCAATTGGCACGGCTGCCTACTTAGCACCATTACTGCTTCTCGCATTCGCTGTATCAATATTTTGCTGGATGGCTTCTGGCGCACTCACGACTTCTTGCTATATATCCACAGCATTTCCCAAGCGACACATTGCAGCGTAGACTATGCATCGCGCGCTCGTTGATTTACTGTTCTTCAATCCATCTCAATCTTGGTGGAAGGCGTTCTTTGTATCTAGATATATCAGTCGTAGATCGGGAGGTTGGGATTGCGCATGGGGGGCAATATAGCGGATACGTATCTAGAGGAGCCACGGTGGCAGGTTTTTGTGAACGCGTGAAGGGTTCTTGGCTGACGGCAGTTCTTATCATTGTGTGTTCTGTAGTTGGCTGCAGACTTGTAGGCAACGATCCCAATTACATGTTCAGGGCGTCCATTGTCGACTTTTATTGGTTGAGGAAGAACCTTCCATGAAAGTAATATTGCGTCCGTTATTTGCACACCGAATACGAACACTGACTGAAGTCATCTTTCATATGCTCTGTCGCAGGTAAGGACTTCAACAAAGCATCAGCCATTCCCTCCAAGCTCTATAAATTCATCTACACCCATATGTACTTACATAACCAGACCTCTACACGTACTTCGCTCTTCTCATAGATCCGACAGCACCTTTCTAGCACTTGAGCGAGAACTTAGCCTTGCGGTCCGCAGTCATAGCGCCCCAAGCCGTCTCATCAGCAGCCTTTCCATTGTCACCGATCGAAGCAGGCTTCCAGGGCTCATCAAAGGCCTCGAAGTAGAAAGCGTTGAAGCCCCAGTCGAGCAGCGCGCAGAAACCGTGCTGGTAGAAGTGCTTGGCATTGTCCAGGCCACCCTTGGCCTCGTCGTAGTCGGTGCCCTCGGCTGTCGGCCAGCCTGTCTCGCCCGTCCATACCTCGGGCGCCTTGGATGCGCCGCCGGCAATCTTCTCGATGTGCACCGAGGCTTGGTACATGTCGTCGAGGTAGGTGTGCGTCTGGATGTGTTAGCACGTACTACTGGTGCATCATCACTTAGATGTTGCTTTCAGCATTGGAGGCTTACGGCGTTGTCGCGGCTGGCGCCCTGCCAAAAGGCAAACGCGTTGACCATGATGATGTCGGCGGCGCTGACAACAGCATCACCCGTTCCGTCGGCGAACTTGTTCCACGAGTCGGCGGTGCCGACCTTGATACCCTTGGGCAGCTTGCCCTTGACGGTGTTGATCTTGTCCGCCAGCTCGGGGCCGGTGAAGTTGCCGCGGTACAGCGTCTCGGAGCCGACAGTCACGGCATAGATGGAGTCGGTGTAGGAGCTGGCGACGTCGGTAATGGCCTTGAGGTCCTTCTGGAACGAGTCCTCGACATCGGGCCTGGTTGTGTTAGCTATGCTACCAACTTGGTAGGGATTTGAAGTCTGCCTACCAGATACCTAGCACGACTTTGAAGCCCTTGCTCTTGGCAGCGGGCAGGATGGTCTTTGCGCTGTCGCAGTCCGAGGCAGAGTATCCGCGGACAATGGTGGCGCCGGAGCCGCTCTTGATGGCATCGAAGTCGTCCTCGTAGTCGGCCTGGGTCTTGCAGCTGCCGGAGGGCTGCTTGGTACCGAGGGCAAAGCCCATGGAACCCTTGGCGGCAGCGACAATGACAGGGCTGGCCGCAAGGGCGGTGGCAGCGACGGTGGAGAAACGCATGGTGGAGTGAGGCTTGAAAACGCGTGGAAGACAGGGGTCGGTCTGGGGAGGTGGAGAGAGGGTGGGGCAGTAGCGGTGGGTTGTCTAAAGAATGACTGGATTAAGAATGACACACACAAAGGAGCGACTGTACAGCGACTGTACGGGTGTAGAGATGGGGACAAGAAGAGTTGATGGTTCCCGGCGAAGCTTGATTCAAGGGGAAGGCGCGCTAGTGCAGGGCGCCATCCCGTTGTTCCAATTCAGGAACACCAATCATCTCAGGGGACTCCAAGTGGGTCTGCGGAGTTAGCGGCACTGTCTGGCTTTGTGCATCACCATGCAGAAGATCCCGAGAATGCAGACAGCAAATCTTGAGTTCTCTCTTGTAAAATGCTAACTCCTATCCATGCCTTTGATCTCAAAACTCTGCTTCGCCTTCGATAATCGGAACGGATGTGCTTCTGTATTCAGCACAAACTCGTCCAAGCTAATGAGATCAGTGTCCGCAAAGCACAGGTAGAAGTACTTTAGCGTCTCCGCCATCCAGAAGCTCTCCATGTAGTCCTCTTTCTCGCCTCCACCCGGTGCGTTGACATCCATAATTGCTGCATTCGCGTACGCTGTGTCCGTTGCCTTGGCTACGGCTTGGAACATGTTCCATGCTATGTCGCGCCATGCCGGATCGCCGGTGATGCGCCAGAGGATGAAGACCGACTCGATAGCCTCAGGGCGCAGGATATATCTGGGGTCCTTCGCAGTAGTAAAGCCCTTGGGGAGATCTTCTTTGTACTGCGGACGATCGGCGGCTGCTTCGGTAAAAGTAGCCTCATCCCAGGCGCAGCCTTTTCTGTGATCTTCGCCAGGGCACAGCGCCATGTTGTAGCGCTCCGGCATGATTCCCGTTGGGAAAGACTTGTATGCGTACGCACAACCACGAGCCAGCTTCCCTCCGACATCCAGGTACTCATCGCTGTTGAATAGACGTCCGGCCAAAGCATAGAGCCCGCCAATGAAGCATGACAAGTGCTCACTCTCAGGGTCGAGGCGTGGTCCATCCTGCAAGACATCGCAGTTGCCTGAAATGAGGATGTCTTCCTCTCCAGGGATCATAGGCTTGAAGAATAGGTTGTTCATGGCTGTGTCCATGAAGAAGCGAGACATGGCCTCGTACTTCTTCGAGCTTGGATCTGCTGAACCAAGTAGTGCATGTGCCTTAGGGAGATACTCATACAGTGAATCTGCGTTGCCGCCGATGGTGAACTGATAGCCAAATGTCACATCCTTCTTGCTCATCGATACCATCATCGGCCACATTCCTGGCAGCCGAGTCGCATTCTGATTCTTGTGGAACAAATCCATGACCTGCGACACCGCCGCATAGTACTTGCTGTTGCCCGTGAGTTGGCTCAGCCTGCTGAACTCGAGCGTGATAGTGCCGGGACTCGCGCTGACGACTTGGCTCTCCACTCGCAGCCCTGTGCCTTCTTTCGCGCTTTCGAAATTGATAAAGTCCACAGGCATACCGTTCTCCGTATTGAAGCCCGCATACAACATATCGCCCACCTCTACAGCCTTCTGTAGGAGCACCGGATGCCCGCTCAGATCGTACGCCGCAATGAATCCGCCGAGGTAGCGAATGCACGTCTCAAACGTGTTGACAGTAGCGGATGTGCTCTTGCCAAAGTCGATCATGGCAACAGCCTCCACTGCTTCGTAGAACCCCTCTCTCATGCCCATCATCCACAGCGTGTCCAGACTATCCACCAGCGTCGCAGCCCAGCCCGAGAACTGATCGACATGATCTCCGCTTATAGGCTTCAGGGCGTCTTTCATCCATGCCTTGGATCTGTAGCTCGTCCAGCTCTTCTCGAAGGCACGCTTCACCTCCAAGCGTCTCTGCTCCTGTACAGCGGCGACGTCTGCGCGGTCGGGCTTGAACCGGTGCTGGATGCGGGGTCTGTGGGCGACGGGCGGAGGTAGCAGCGGCGTTTGGGGTAGCGGGTATGCGAATTTGACAGAGCTCCAGTCGAAGCTGCTGTTCTTTGCGCTGATGGCAGAGCCGTGGGTGGGACCGTTCATGTATTTCGCGAGCGCATGCGTTCCTGCTGAAGACGAGGAGCCATAATTGAATTGCGGCAGGTATGACGACGCATTGTCTCGTGGCAGGAAGAAGTATGTTCCGAGGATAAGAATGGCGCATACAGCGATGTGTCGTGTGCGGAGTCGAGCCATTGTGGCAATTCTCAAGCATTGTCGTACAACAAAGAGCAGGTGGCTGCAGCACGCATTGCTCCAGACGGAAGCATTGGACGTTGAGCAATGCAGGAGCAAGGGCGATCGCAAGCGGTCATGTTGAAGGGCCGAGAGCGCACAATGTGTCCGGAGATGGTAGGTGCTGGTTGCTAGGTCGGAGCGTGAAACGAGGTTCCATATTAAATGTTAGTCAGCGCATAGCAAATGATCATCTCAAACTCATCAGCGACAGAATTTGAGTGCTTGTATCAACATGATGAACTTTTGAATATTATGACTATAGACGACTCGGAGGGTATTCAATGCAATGCGACCGTAAATGCGAGAACGCTCAATCAAACCAAACGACATGCAAGACCACCTATTTCATCGACTTCTTGCTCCGTGTGCTGTTCGCCCTATTGCGGCCTACAAAGCTCTCTCGTGTATGCACACGATCGATCTCGTACGGGTTGTCGTAATACTCCTCGACGGGGTTGACCGACCTCCTGCTCCTTGTCGAGCGTCCTGTCGCAACCTTCTTGAGCGGGTTCTCGGTCTCCTTCTCGGTCTTCATCTCAGCAAATCGAGGAGCGCTGTCATCGTACGCGTCATGCTCGGCCTCCTCTTCGGCGGCAAGGGTGGCGGTGCGAGATGTATTGGCCGAATCGTCTCCAGCAGCGGCTTCTTGCTGAGCGCGAGCTGCCATCTGGTTGCGGATCTTCTCCATGAAAGCCTCGGACTGAGCGGCATACTTGCACTTCTGGCGTATGCTAGCTCCGTACTTGTAGAAGAGGAAGGGTAGCGGAATGCAGGCGACGGCCAGGAAAGCGGGAACTGAGGATGCCCAGTGAATACCAAGACCGTCGTACATCTGCTTGGTGAACAGAGGGAACGCCGCACCGAAAACGGATCGGATAATACCATTGCCAGCCAGGACAGAGGCCGCGAAGATGGTGTAGGAATCGATGAGGTAATTCATGATGGACAGGAAAATGAGAACCATGCCGAAGCCGAAGGGAATGGCGGCGCAAACACTGGCAGCCCATGGGAGGCTGGGTGAATTGGTCCAGGCGAACCAGAAAAGACCGGCAGGGAGGACGATGCCACCGACAATGCACATGGGCAAACGAGCCTCAGGTGTTGTGTAGCCCTTGCCAGAATCGTTGACCTTCTTCATGTATTGCTTGTTGTCGACAACGATGACGTAGGTGATAGCAAGCAGGACACCGATGGCAACCGCGACGAAGGGAAGGCCGCTGATACCCTCGTTCCAGCCGCGGCCTACGCGGTAGACGATAGGGAAGGCGCCGAAAAGCATGTAGAGGATACCATAGATGATGGCGTGGTACAGCGACAGCAGCAAGACGATGGGCTCGCAGAACAAGAGAATCCAGGGGCGCTTGAGACCAGTAGAGAACGCCTCGCCAAGGGAGACCTTGCCTTGGTCGATGTCGGTGCGGGACCTGTAGACCTTTCCAGAGAGTTTGGAGAGCTTCTCGGCGCGCTTGCGGAGCAGAACGGGAGGGTAAGTCTCGGGAACGATGCAGGCAGTAACAATGAGGAGGACGCCAGACCAGATAGCCATGAGGCCGTTAACCCAGCGCCAACCCTCAGTCATACCCAAGAACCCTCCAATGATCGGACCAAGAACAGGACCCATGAAGGGCGCGGCGCTGAAGATACTCATTGCCAGACCACGCTCGTTGGCACTGAACAGATCGGCGATGACGCCTCCAGCGTTGGTAAGAGGACTGGATCCGAAAGCGGCGGCGAAGAATCGGAGGATCAGAACGGACCAGATGTTTCCAGCACCGGCGACGGCAGCGTTGAAGGCCATGAAGCACAAGTAAGTTCCAGCGAAAACAATCTGTCGTCCGTACATCTCGGAGAAGGGAGCCCACAGGAGCGGTCCAAGAGCGAAACCCAGAACGAAGAGCGATACACCAAGCGTGACAACCTCCTGGCTGACGCTGAACTCGATCATGATCTGCTGAATGCCTCCAGAGAAAGCTGATGAACAGAAAGAAACGACCAGAACGGAGTTGGCGACGGCGATGGCCATGATCCACTTCTTCGTCTTTGCGAACGTCATGGGGTTACGGGGGTCATTGGGCAGCCATTCGACGGCGTAGGGATCCTCTTCTGTGCCAGAGCCTTCGTAGTCCCAGTTCTTTATCTCCTCGGTCACGACACCCTGATCAAGGATCATCTTCCAGTGCGAAATGCCCTCTCTTCCTGACTCGACGTCCACGGGGGACCGTTGCGGCTCGGCGGCTGTCTTCTCAGACATCTTGGTTGTAGAATTCGTTATCGATGGCTGTGTGTGTTATGGTGTGCGTGTGATGAAGCGAGTGTACGAAAGGCGTGAATGGATGACGGGTACTATTAGTAGATAGGTAAGGGATGGTACAACACAACAACAACAGACTGACGATGATCCCAGCGGGACACGCCACATATAAAGTCCTACCACGAAAACTCCTACCCGCCTGGTACACGCACGGGTCCCCTTTTCCCAGCGATAGAACAACGCCGAAGGTCCGGCATCCATGAGGCGATGACACCATAAATTGAGCTTGTCCAAAAGTCTTCAAGCTGTTCGGCCGAGGGACAGGACTAGACCGCATCTTGCACCACTGCCGCACCTCAGTACTCAAAATACAGCGAGAGGAGCCAATGACAGCGCCGCAGGTGTGAAACAGCCACTGAGAAAAATGGATCCCACAGCTCTTTCTCAAGCGTTGCTCAGGCGTTGCGCGCCATCTAACTCCCGGTTGCCGATCTGGGCCGTGCGTCGTAGGGCTTTTCTGCTGGCGCAGCCATAAACGTGACCTGTACCGAGATGCCGAGGCAGTACGACTCGAAGATTGCTGGGTTTGTCGAGCGTTTTAAAGCGGACAACACGCGCAGCGGAGGATCGGACGCTGCAAGGCGTGTTGAGAAATTGGTGGGGACCTCTGCTTACTGATGAGGGGCCTTTCGTGCGTACGCGCAATTATCGTACATGTACATCAACACCAGAAACTGCGTGGATTTTCGATGGAGAAACAGAAAGCCTCGGAGGCAATAAGCAGTCCCGATGCCGGTCATTTTTAGAACAGTAAGGGAGGTGCCGTTGACCGTGCTTTCTGCACTACGCTGACAACAGTGACATTCAATGACACTCATGCGCAGCCTGTAGACAACCAAATGTGCATTTGCTCGACTTGCACACTCTTCAACATCATCTCAACGCTTAACAACCGTCCGCCAAGTCTTCAAGCTTTGACAAGGCGGCTCAAATAAGGTCCGGCTATCGAGCCACGAGCGAACGGGGCTCCCGAGCGGGGTGGAGCCTCACACGATTCATGAGTGTTCTGGAAGGCACGTCGAGCCGTATCATGAAATTGCCAATCCCAGCGCATTACTTGCCGAGGCCCAACGCTGTTTCTTTATCATTGTACAAGTGCAATGTTTCGCGAGCTTTGTCACTATCATTTCGTTCTATTCTCATATCAATTAACTACCTTACTCAAGCTTTTAATATCATCACCCGTAGGTGGTGCGGACCCAAACGCCGTGCCAAATGCTAAATCCAGATGCGCCGTAGATCAGTTTACAGCATAGTTCCACTGACGTCTCAGACCTCGTTGCTGGGGTACTGGACCTTGTCAGTAGCAACGAACTCCTCCTTGATCGCCCTCATGTTGACGAAGCGGGACAACAGAGTAGCGCTGCCGGCCTTGTCGTTGGTGCCGCTGGCCCTCGAGCCACCGAACGGCTGCTGGCCAACCACAGCTCCGGTGCACTTGGTGTTGAGGTAGAAATTACCAGCTGCGTTCCTGAGCTTGTTCTCGGCGAAGTTGAGATCCTTCCTCTCCTTGGCGAAGACAGCGCCGGTCAGAGCGTACTCGGAGGTTTCGTCGATTTGCTTGATGATCTTCTCGAAGGCTTCAGGAGCAGCATCGTCGTAGACGTAGGCTACGAGGACAGGACCGAAAAGTTCGCGAGATAAGAGAGGGTGGTTGGGGTTGGTGGTCTTGTAGATGGTGGGGTGGATGTAGTAACCCTTGCTGCTGTCGTACTTGCCACCGACGAGGAGCTCGAGCTCACTGTCGTTCTTGGCCTCGTCGATGACACCAGACAGCTTCTTGAAGCTAGCCTCGTGAATAACGGGACCGATGAAGTTGTCGAACTTAGAAGGCTCGCCGATCTTGAGAGCCTCTGTCTCCGCAACCAGAATCTTCTGGAACTCAGGCCACTGGGATTTGGGGACATACAAACGCGAGCAAGCGCTGCACTTCTGACCCTGGTACTCAAAGGCTCCGCGGACGGTCTGGAGGGCGGCGTTCTTCACGTCGACATTGGGGTGAATCAAATGGAAGTTTTTGCCTCCGGTCTCTCCAACAATGCGAGGGTAGCTCTGGTACTTGCCATCTGCCACGCCGTTGGCAATCGTTCCGTACAGCTGGCGGAAAACTGCTGTGCTACCAGTGTAGTGGAGGGCAGCGAATTGTCTGTGGGAGAGGACCTCCTTTGTGACCTCAACGGCATCGCCAGGCACCCATTGGATGACGTTCGGTGGAAGCCCGGCTTCGATGAGGATCTGGTACAGGAGCCAGTTCGAGGCGATAGCTGAAGGAGATGGCTTCCAGATAACAACGTTACCCATCAAAGCTGGCGCAGCTGGGAGGTTTCCACCAATAGCGGTAAAGTTGAAGGGCGATACGGCGTACACGAATCCCTCAAGCGGACGGTATTCGACACGATTCCAGACGCCCGGTGAGTTGTGCACAGGTTGTTCGCCGTATGTCTCCTCGGCGTACTTGACGTTGAACCTCAAGAAGTCGCACAGCTCAGCAGCCGAATCAATTTCAGCCTGCCATGCGTTCTTGCCCTGACCCACCATGGTCGCTGCCATGATCTCGTATCGGTACTTTCCAGATACCAAGTCAGCCGCCTTGAGGAAGACTGCAGCGCGGTCCGCGAAGGGGAGGGCCTCCCAATCAGCCTTGGCTGCGAGCGCTGAGTCGATGGCCTTCTTGACATCTGCAGTGCTGGCGTTCGAGTATTTGGCGACGACATCGGCGTGCGAGGAAGGGTCGTGCTGTGTAAGGATGGAGGAGTTGTTAATCTGGATGTTGTCGTCAGTATGAAGGGACAAGTCCTGCTTCTAGTGTACTCACGTGCTCGCCGCCAATTGCGAGAGGAACCGTAACAGCTCCCTTCCTCTTCAATGCTGCAATGGCATCCTGGAGCTTCTGCCTGTCCACCGAGCCCTTGGTGTAGTGTTGCTGTCACATTGGTAAGCACGTTTTCGATAGCAAGTCTATGATAGCGTCAATACCTACATTGGGCTCGTTGTTGACGGTAGGAATCTTGAAGTTTGCGATTGTGCCAGCATTCCTTCTCGATGTGACCTGCGCGCCGGCATATGCAGCGGGAAGCGCGTTGAAGGTCCTCGAGACCGGGCGAATGGACTGCAGACCCCTGGAAGAACTCATTTTTATCTGTACTGAGAAACTGCTGCTACAATGTGGGCAGTTTAATTATTTGTATCTGGAGCTGTCAAGCTGCGTAACGATGGTCGCAGTAGCTCTACCGCATCTAACCGCGGTGGGGCGGAAAGCGGAGAAGCTTGGGGCGGCCAACACCTGGACTGAGCCCTGGCACGATCAGAGAAAAAGTTCAAAACACGGCCGATGTCGCAAAAATGGCATGCGGTCAGAGTCGGATGAACGATTGCGCCTATGCTTCTTGTCTGAAGGTTGACAAAGATTCTCCACTTAGGGCACAAGCCCTGTCGAAGGAAGATAACGGAATTGCAGCTCGGTCTGCACCGTCGGAGTTCACGTGACCTGGAAACAACATGCATTGGTATCGTCGTGATATATACCTACAAGATCCTGACCCAGCAAATGCATAAAGGTCTTGCAATGCCCAACGCCAATTCGCCGAACTCGACCTTTCAGTCAGAGAAGCTTTACTCTTCCATGGCTTCAGCAGCCTCAGGCTCGTCACCCCACAGACCGTCAAGCTTGAACTCAGCTGCCCACTGAGTGACAATCTCCTTCTGATCTCCAACGAGGCCAGCAGTCTTCGAAGCAGGTGCAGTCTTGGTTGAAGCAACTGGCTCTGCAGGCTTGTACTTCGAAGGGTCGGTCCAGCCCTGGATACGGCCATCTCTCCAGTCATTAATGACTGTGGCTGCTGCGCTGTGGAGATTGGGAACGCCGCCCTTACCGAGTCTCCCCCTCTTGCGTGCGACTTGAACCAGGAAGTCAGTTGTCAGCTCCTTGCCGGTTCCGTTGAGGGCAGGCAGGTCGTAGACTTCCATGAGCTTTCCGTAAAGCTCTTCAGACCCTGATAGCCTCTTGAGTAGGAGTGTGACAGCCGGCACAGGATCGGTGATTTCCCTCGGCGGTACTGCGTTCAGCAAGATGCGTCGAGCCTGCTGCTGTACCTTGTTCTCCTTTGTGCCCTCTGGGTCGTTCGGGAAGACAATACCAGGCGAATCGAGCAACTTGAGCTTGTTGTCGAGCTTGACTTCCCTCAGGCTTGTGGTGACACCAGCCTCTGCACCAGTCGGGCAAGCACCGACGCGTCCACCCATTCTTTGGGCCAGAGCGTTGATGACTGATGATTTACCAACGTTGGGGTATCCAATGATTCCAACCTTGATGGAGCGCTTGAGCTGCCGGGACTCGGCAAATGTCTTGAGAGCCTTGAAAAGCGTCTCAGATGTCCCCTTCATTGTGAGGTCTTTATGCTCGAAAGTCTTCGCGTTCGGCGCAGGCTTCGAAGCGCGCAGAGGGAGCGTAGGGAACGATCGACGCAAATTAACAAGCCACTGGCGGAGGACTGGCGGCGGTACCAGATCGATCTTGTTCAGGATAAAGATCAAACGCTTGCTTCCACCGTCGGCCGACATGACAAGCTGCTCGACGTCCTTGGAGCGTGTTCCGATAGGGTCTCGTGCATCGAGTACGTAGAGGACAACATCGGCGGAATCAACGACCTGCTTGTAGATCTTGTCGAACTGCTTCCTCGAAGCATCCTTGCGAACGCCAGAAGCACCCTCCTCGTCCGAATCGTCGGTCTCCATGTCTTCGTCGTTTCCGTTCTTCGACTCAAACTCGGCGGCGCGGGCCTTGGCTGATGCGAGTAGCGCAGCCATGGGATTTGTGTCCACCTGCATAGACTCGTCCTCGTCACTGTCTTCGGCCAGAAGCTCATCGCCCTCAGCATCGAATTGCTCGAACTCTTCGTCATCATCCTCCATAACATCCGCAGAAGCTCCTCCGTTGGCCTTCTGTTGCCTGGCAAGCTCGCGGCGACGGACAGCATCCTCCTCCTTCTGCCTTCGCTGCTCTTCAACCTCCGCGAGAATCTTGTCTTTGTATGGGAACAGGTTCGGGATTCCGGGATCCTTCTTTGCCTTGGAGCGCCATTCTGGGTTCTGGAGTCTCGTTAAATCTATGCAGTAGCACATGCGCGTATCCACATACCTTCTTTGCGAGCTTCTTCGCCTTCTTCTGCTTTTGCGCCGACGCCTTCTCGATCCTGTGTCGCAGACGTACGGGCTGACGCTTCGACTTGGGCTCTACAACATGTGTTAGATATTGCTATAGGATACTTTCTATATCTACACATACTTCCGACCTTCATTGTGCGTGACTAGTGTTGTGGTGTTCTTGCACCTCTCCGCCCCGAAACTTTTCTTAGATGCACGCCCCACAGAATATTATTCTGCCGCTGTTCACCGACGTTAAATTTGGGCCCCGGGCCTGCCTGTCCTCGGAGGCAGCTGCCCCTCAACTCTCACTTGCAACAGCCATTTCTCAGCGATGAGTCAGAAATAGCCGACTGATCATACTGCATTCCGTAACGCTTATCACGATAAATCACTCCAGGCGGAGCTCATACCCACTCCGACTGCCAAAAGCCCTAAAGCTCAGCCTCTTCATCCACGCTCGTCGGTGACAATTCTGATTGGCCATCGTCGCGCGGGATGCCAATTCAGGCTAGCTAACTTTCTCGTCACCATCTGTCAACAGTCACGTATATCAAGGTCATATTCACCAAGCCAACGTTCAGTATCAAGCATTTTCATCTCACATCCCATTCTCTCACAATGACCGTCTCCGAAGCCAACTTCTCTGCACCTGCCCAGAGCATCGAATGCCATGGCTTGGTGAGTAACAGACGCGAATGCTCGAGGAAACCATCGTACTGACTGACTCAGTTGTTTGACATGGAGTACGCGACGACAGCCGATATCCCAGAATTGCTCGCTGATTGAGATAGTGGTACTATCATCGACTCAACGCCAGCCATTGTCAAGCATTGGCAAAAGTAAGTCACACTTCATCGAAACTCGCAACAATGGCTGACTGAGAAGTGCAGGATTGGAAAAGAGATCGGGGTCGACCCAGAAGTGATTCTTGCAACGTCACACGGCAGGCGCTCAATCGACGTTCTCCAAATTTACGAGCCCAAGCTCGCCAATTGGGAGTGTAAGTAGTAACTCGACTCAACTCGCACGATAACGACTGACGTCTATGTTCAGATATCAGCCACGCTGAAGGTCAAATACCGAACCAGTTCGGCTCAGATGCCGTGGAGATTCCAGGTTCACGCGCCATGCTGGATCAACTTGAAGAGCAGTCTGTCCCATGGGCCATCGTCACCTCAGGCACGCGACCGCTAGTTACCGGCTGGCTGGACGTCATGGAGCTGGCGCATCCTAAGAACATTGTGACCGCCGAAGACGTGCCGAATGGTAAACCAGATCCAGCGTGCTACAAGATGGGCGAGAAGAAGCTGCTTCTCCAGAATCAGAGGCCGTCTGTCGTCGTATTCGAAGACGCCCCGGCTGGTGTTCGATCCGGGAAGGCAGCTGGCTTCACTGTTGTCGCGCTTCACACCACGCACTCATTGGAGCAGCTCGTCGAAGCCGGCGCCGACTACATCGTCAAAGACATGCGCAGTGTGACACTGAAATCGTGGGATCAGACCACTGGGTCAGGGCAGCTTGAGATCACCAACGCTCTGGTATAGGCGCGATTTAGGTGTGAAAATAGACGACTTATCAGCATCAGTCCTACATGTCAGCCATGTGAACGATTGCTAACTGTAACTCTCTAGTTCGGTCGTCAACGCCCTTGCATAACTCTCGGTTAGTCAGCTCCGGTCAGACGTCGCGGCCTTTGACGGCGTCGCCGAGTCGGTCTCCGAGTGTGTGGCGATGCAGCGATGTCTAGACCAGCAGGAACCTTCAACAACTCAGCTCGACATAGCCAGTTTTTGTCACAGGCCTCAGAACTCTTGCTGCTTTTCCAGGTTCAAAATCAATGCTAATCACAAACTGGAATCGTGCGTCGCATGGCAGCTCTTCTTGCCATGCCCTCGGAAAGAGCCTCTCTTCTAGAAAGGTTACGGACGCTGCATGCGAAGACGTCAGCACTTAGTGCCTTTCCTCTTTGTTCGTGGGGCACCGTGGCTGTGGTGCGACCCTGAGCTTCTTGGTACTGTATGTGGTGCGACCGGGAAGACAACAATTGACCGAGCAGTTGACATGCGAACGTGAGGGTTCAAAGTGACGAAGTGATGTGAAAACGAGCTCCCTTGCTGCCGCGGTATCCACAGCTATAGACATTGTTTTCGGGGCAAGTGCGCATCGTACCTCACGACTGAGTTTAGGTCAGCATAACGCCCAGTCTGGCGAACCTTGTGGGACGAACCGGGGCCTATTTGAATTCTTCATGTTCCACCGCGGCCAAGGCGACTCAGACCTGCAAGGTACAATCAGGAACAGCTTGCGCCGCTTTCGAGAAGCGAACACAAGGCGCACGATGCCTCCTTGGACATGCAGATTTGCGAAAGCCGTGGAGCAGCTATCGTCACACAGGTGCTTATCAAGTACCTTAAGCAGTCGCTGACAGGGGTGCCCTCGGCGACTCGTGCAATGGCAGGAGAAGCCAGCGACTGACGGCGAGCGCATTGCTCGCTTGACGCTTTGAAGACTCGCGATAGAGAAGAGCGGAGCCTGCGCGGACTTGATAGCGGCGCTTCGCCAGCGTGATGGGATCATGATCGGAAGGGAAAAGGGGCGGCCGAGTTGGCGCCCGCTTCTCAGGCAGCCTTACCCTCGCCTCTGCGGTAGAGAGCCACACTTTGAGGACCCTTAATGCCGCATCTACAGCTGAGGAAATGGCTCGACGGAGAGGCCTCTGAGATCGTCAGGATGTTTGCCGCGTTGTGCAGACGTCTTTCGG
Source organism: Didymella pomorum (assembly GCA_022225945.1). Taxonomy (NCBI): domain Eukaryota; kingdom Fungi; phylum Ascomycota; class Dothideomycetes; order Pleosporales; family Didymellaceae; genus Didymella; species Didymella pomorum. The sequence goes on along the minus strand of JAKJXN010000011.1, from coordinate 106,619 downwards.
ACTGAAGGCCTGGGCGATGGACCTCGTGCGTGAGCATTGAGCACTTCGGCATGACGATGCCCGTTGCCGTCAGGCGCATCGAGGGGACATCCTTCCACACGTTCCTACGTTAGGGGCAAGCCAAGCTTCCGCGAGTAGTGGGCCACCCAACGCCGCTCCAATGAGGCTGCTGCGCAGCGACCGCCTGTGCCAGCCCGCGAGGCGTCACAAACGTTGGGTGGGCAGCGAGCGTGAGGCCGTCGGTCCTCGACGCGGGAGACTGACAGCTCGAACATGTGTGTCAAGGCGCTATCGAGGGCGAGTGTGCTCTGAGGACAGCCAGTGTCACAACTATGCAGGTTATTTTTGTGCCGGGGATGCAGGCTGGTGGCTTAGCGGAGGGGAGGGGACGGGGCGCCGCTGCCATTCGCTGTGGCCGCCCTGCTGTAACTGGACATCATCGGTCGCTCGCTCCCCCATCTCGTCGTGCCTCACGCTTCAGGGGACCGCGCTTTCTACACTCACGCCTCGCTCACCCACACTCGTTTTTGGTTCGCGCGCCCGTGTCCCGCCTCTGTCGCTCGCTTTTGCACAGCTCTGCAAGACAACTTTCGCGCTCCAGCATCGATAGCGACGATATAATATCTCCGTGCCGCACATTCATCTCATCTCGGTGCAGCCCGCGGCCCCGTGCTCAACGACTTACCGCCCAGCTCTGGGTCGCCTATTGATACCTGTCGACAATACCTGTTCCCAGCGACTGCGCGACCGCGCTGTGCATTGCAGAGCATTCGAGCGGCTGTGATCGTCTGAAATCTTTCCACCTGCACGACAGCTCGCCGTGTTGCGGCGCGCGCCGAGGATGGACCCTCACAACCCCAATATGCAGCACCCGTACACAGCGAACGGCGACGAGATGCCACCGCCAGACAGCGCAGCGGCAGGACCGAAGCCTGCTGGCGGCGACGTCAAACCGCGCCTTACGAAGGACCAACACGACATCCTCGAGCAGCACTTCCAGCAGCAGCACAAGCCCACGACCGGCGTAAAGAAGGCATTCGCCGACCGTCTAGGGGTTCCCCTCGACAAGATCAACGTCAGTGTGCATCCGTCTCATGCAACGCCTGCAGCTAACAGCGCACAGAACTGGTTTCAGAACCGCCGGGCAAAAGTCAAGCAGGACCGCAAGAAAGCCCTCAACCAATACAACATGCAGATTGGCATGGGCATGTACGGCCACCAGCAGGTACCGGTTATGCCCGGACAGCACTTCGCTCCTCCCCACCACCCAGAGATGTACCAGCACCACCAGCAACACCAACCGGTCCCGCAGCCTCAGCCTCACATCCCCATGCCCCAAGAGTATGGCCCCGTGACTGCTGACATCAGCCCTGCCAGCCTACCTGTCCAGAACATGGACGGACCGTCAGCCCTAGACTTGGGTCCCCAGAACTCACTGCAGCAATCATTCGACATGCACCAGTACAATCTACGGACGATCTCGGAGGCCGACCGCACCACGTCTTACCCTCCACAGATGATGATGCACTCGGCACTCATGGCTGCGACTGCTGGTCCCAGCTACATGCAGCAGGGCATGTCCAGCAACAACCAGGACCAGGGTTTCCCTTATAGTAACGGCTTGACCAGCCAATACGCCAACGGTGTTGCCTTCTCCATGCCACAGACTGTGCCCAATGGACTGCCCAATGGACCTGCACTGCCACATGATACCTTCAATGGTTTCGCTGACTTCAATCTCGACTACACTGCTCTTGCTGCATCGCAACCTGAGCCTAACCAAGGAGAGGGTCAGAACAGCACAGGTACAGGCTCGACGGGACAGTCTCCTTACTCAGGCAATCAGTCAGCAACGCCCCAATCATCGAACGGCCCTACACCTCCCATTGCTCCTGTCGCTTCCATCACCTCCATGTACTCTGGCTGGAAGGGAGACCCCGCCTCAGACGCTCAGCTGGAGCAGAGCAATGATAATGATGACTTCGCGGCAACATTCAACTTTGATCAACATACGCCTTCAGAGAACGCCATGCCTTTCTGGGGTTCGAACGGCAGCGTCCCTTCATTCCCGCAAAGCAGCTTCTACCAACAGCTTAACAACTCATCCCAGGCTATTCTCTCTTCTCCAGAACATGACTTGCACCGAAAACATAGCGCGGCCGCGTCTGATCTGGAAATGCCTCCGATGTTCGGCGAAGATGGCTTCCGACGTAGGAATTCCTCTACAAGCAACCTTGCCAGTAACATGGATGCTGTTCACATCCGTAACGGGACACCAGATGATTTCAAGCACGTGGCTCAGACATCCAGCATCGCTGTGAGAAGACAAAAGCGTCCCGTCAATCTGAGCTCGAGCGCGATGAGAAGCGCTTCATACACCCCAGGCATGGGGTCAAGCATGCCATCTCCAGCAGGTAACCCCGACCACACGCTTAGGAGGATTCGGTCAACAGGTATTCCGAACGCCGGAGGGCGGGTTCAAAAGTCAAGGCCAGGCTCTGCTCAACCCTCACCAATGGTATCCAGCTTCTCCGAAGCTGCTGGATCTCCAAAGTTTGCAAGGACATTCTCAACCTCAAGTGCAACGACTCTAGGCAACAATGGAAGCTTGGCACCACCCACGCCTCTCACTCCACAAGAAATGGGATTCTACTGGCAGCCTCAGGGAGCCGCGAGACCAAATGGCATGCCGGAGCACAGCAGTCCGTCAGAAAGTTTGAACACGACTTGGTCCGCCGAGCCTTTCAATGCCAGTCTCAACATCAAAGGCTCACCACCTGTTACACCGCTGGACCTGCAGCGCTTGAACCAGGCTCGACTTGCCAATGAGAGCCTCTATCGCGACACTCCACCACAATCAGCGCCGCCTACACAGCAAAGCTTCCCCAACACCGGCTTTATGCAACCGCCTCGAATGCGTTCGGCTTTTCATTCGTCCACCGACCTTACCCTGCAACAGCCAAAGCCCTCGCATTTCCGGCGCCCGTCGTTGCCTGATACGGCTCAGAATCAGTCAGAAGAAGCCAACAACCTTGACTACTCGTACGGAGGCAACTTTGCTTACAACGAGATATCGCTACAGGGAATCTCGCACAACGTGCCATTTGCACCTCCCGTATCTTCGATGCCTGAGTTCTTAGTCCATCAGTACACACCCTCGCAAGGCACGACCGACATGCATGGCAACGCAATTCGTCGCATGGATGCTCCAAAGAGCTATGTCTTTGCAAATCAAAGTGCTAGCGACTTCAAGTCCTAGATTCATATGATGTCGCTGAACTTTCGCTTCTGGATATCCCTGTTCCAAGGTTTGCAATACCCTTTCCATGCGTGTAGCTGTTTTTGCAGCGAGTCAGATCGAGTCGCGCAGTATTTTTCCCTTTTCACGTTGTTTTCATTCAATACCACCACTTGGTCAGCTTCGCACCTCGGTGATGATTGGCTTTGACCCCCGCCACCAATACTAATTTTTGGCCGTTGTATCAATTTCCTCTTTATACACGGCGTAAGCGTTGCATCACAAGGAGTTGCAACATGAGATGACGCATGGCCTTGGCCGAATCACGAATTTCTCAAAGTACATTGTCATGGGCTGGAACTGTCTCATATCTTTTCATAATTGTCTCTGGAGCAGGACATGAGTCTCTTGCCCTTCGATTCTTAATGGCATCGCCAGCTTAGCTGGCTGACGGAGGATCGGTGTGTGTAGAAGAAGCAGCGTTATGCATCTCTCGTCCCGTTGCAAAGGGTCGATGCGTACGCGCAAATACAAAATGGCAATCACTGCCTGATTTTCCACATCTCGTGCCAGCTTCAATCATCGTGTTTCAACTCCTTCGACATTACGCGTACTGTGCGACCACCCACCTCGTTTTGCATCGCTGTCCACATCCTGGAAGAATTGTTTCCGTCCATTCACCTGGCTTGGCCTTTGCTTTTTTCACCCCAGACGGACTGATCAACAACGTTTGTGGCTAGCTGCCACACGGTCATTCTCTCCACCCGTCCGCCCTCGTACCCAACAGGGCCTGCATGTAACATGCCCCTGGGCCCTGCAGCGATCAATTCCCCCAGCCTACCCCGACGGAATGCATTTCTTCAGCTCGAAATCTCCCATGATGCCAATCGGAGCTCGGCCATGGAAGCGTTGAATCAAGCAGAAGACCCGCTGGGTCTACACAGTCTCCTTTTCGGACGCGGCTTATCTGTAGAGAGCTAGGCGGACTCGCCTATCGCGCCTCGAGAACGATACGAGGGCGCTGAGGTTATCTTAGCGCGTGCGGATTGTGGTGGAAGGCGTGCGGTAATGCAGGTACGCAGCGCCGCAACGCAACGCGGCAGAAAAATTGCTTTTGCACCGGATTCGTTCACGAACTTTTGCCAGCTTTCGCCGAGTGCATGACTACTACTGTTAGCAAATCTACTTCTCCATCCCCCGGAAACTTTGCTATGACGCTGGGTCCGTACAAACGTCCGCGGAGCGTCCCGCAGTTAAATGCTAGTGCGCAGTCCGCAACTTCCCTGGTCTGACTCAACAGTTGCAGGAGCAGCCGAGGTTCAGATGGGTAGGTTTGATGAAGCGCTACTGCTAGCGACTGGTGGCCGGAATCTTGTTGATGGTGTGGAGAGACGTCCGCGCCGAATATGCGGATCATCGAGTGTCGAGCGAGTCCGGTGCCGGATTCGGTTCCGAAGGGTGCGTACGGCTGAGATTCGGATCGGGCAGGAGGTGTGAAGGGTCGGCAGTTCTGTGCAGGTTCGCCGTGTTGGAGACGGGCGTTGTTATAGTGCCGGTCCTGTCTTCAGATGCAAGACTTGAATCGTGTGCACAACTTGTCGTTGAATGAGCAAGCAGCTGACTTCTCATGCTATCTGAGCGACTTCGTCCTAATCTTATCATCTGTACAAATGCCAACTCGCGCAGAGGATGCTTTTGCGAGTCATTTGCATTCAATCGGATTACGACGTGGGTATACATCTGATGCTTGGAAACATAAGTCAACAATGCCTTTCCAAAACTTCCACGTCCAGAGTCAATCTACGAGCCTGCATGCTTCGGTGCCGGGCTGTGGATGTGCGGTAGTTCGGAAATCGCCGGAGTTGCATTTACTGGCAATTCGTGGGTGAATTCTTGCTGATGTTTGGCGGGAGACTGCGAAGGATCTGGCGGCGGAGGATAGTAAGGCTGGGACGGACTGTAGCCGCCCTGTTGTGGTGACAGGCCTTGGTAGTGGTGCTCGCTATTCCAGCCCTGCGGTGAGTACGCTGGTGCTTCTACCATCGGAGAATGCATCGAGCCGCCCTGCACAGCGTAGTTACCGCCAGTCTTAGGTCCGTTCGGGCCTATTGCCGGCGTATGTGCCAGCTCGGCTCGACTGGGTTCAGCTCCTGTTTGCTTGCTCTTGCGTCTCCTCCGCAGGATGAGGAAGATGATGCCTATGATAGCGGCCAAGCCAATCACTCCTCCTACGACTCCGCCAGCTATAGCACCAGTATGCGACTCCGACTTCGATCCGCTCTGTGGTGTTGCTGTAGCAGTTGTCGGGATGACTCTTGAGGCGGTCCGCGGTGCTGCGGAGGCCGTGGTGCCGAAGTATACGGACAGGTCGCGTGCTGCGAAGCCTGCTGCTGGTGCTGTTGCTGTAGCATGTCCATCAACGCTAGATCTGTGTAAGCTCGAAGATTCGACCGTGGTACGCGAAGTACTTACTTGCCACCCACAAGAGAGACGATGTTGTCAGGTACTCTGTATCCTGTCGTGTTGTCCTGAATCGCGTGCCACCATACACCTTCTTCAATAGCTTCTTGCCCAAGTAGAAGACCATGCTGTCCCCCGATTTTGGGTACGTCGCACTCTGTCAGCGTGGCGTTCGGGATCTGTCCTCCAATGAAGAGCATCTGCGAGTCTCGAATCACGTCGCAAGACATCCAGGCCTTACCTCCGAGATAGTTTGGAACCGTCGCTGGATATACCAATTTCCACTGAAACGAGGGTAGGGTGAGGATGTACAGTTCGTCGACTGCTTGCTCATTGTCGGTGATACCGCCGTAAACATAACTACGCGCTGTCAGGATCTACACGTCGTCTCGATTGTGAGCCTTACAAGTTGTACGAGGATTTATCTTTGGCCCAGATCACGTTGGCGCAGGCGCCTCGTCTTGGCGATGGGACATCGCCCGTCGCAGTTTGAGTGAACCACCGGTTGTTCGCTATGTCGAAAAGCTGAATGTTCTATGGCTATGATCAGTAACGGCGCGGCTGCAATTCCCCTCAAGCAGCTTACGCTCATATTTGCCTGCGATATATTAGCAATGACCATCTCCGAAGTCAATATCGGACTCACATAGCTAGACGTGCCGTTGTCCATTTCCACGCCTCCGAAGTACACAAGCATACCGGCATCCGAAGCCGGGATGAAATGCATTGACCCTTCAGCACGTGGTGTCTGATCATAGGTGTTGTTCTGCCAGCTCCGTGTGTTCATGTTGAATGAGATCAATGAGTTCAACATCAGACGATCGCCAGGCCACTTCGGCATCGACAGGTTGGTCAAATATCCGCCATAGTAGTACGCGACTCCTACGTCTGTGACGGTGCCAGCGCCGAGAGCGGGCCAATTGATGCCAGTTAAGGAACCATCGGAAGCGCTGGACCGATTCCAGGTGTTGTACATGATGTCGTACAGCCATAGCGTGGTGAAAGACTGCACAGCATTCGTGTTGTCGTACTCTCCGCCAAACAGATAGAACAGTTTGTTGGTAGAATCAGGCCATAGCACTCCGCCACTTACTGAAGGTACGTCAGGATCCTGCGTGTGGTCAATATCTAAGAGCCTTCGTGCTGGACATCAAGAGCCCAACAGGCAACATACCTTGGTCAGGTTGGTGTTTTGTGGTGGAAATTTGTAATCGTTCTTGGTATCCAGGACGTTCTCCCACATAAGCCGAGTGTCTACACAAGTCAGCCGTATCCATTCCTCTGCGACCACGCCGCAGACTTACTTTGCTCAGCAACGCTCCCGTTGTCCACGGATCCTCCATAGTAGATCTTCCCACCGTCTATGTACAGCTTGTTGTCGACTATGCATGTCTGATGCAGATGCCGTCGACAGAAATCATTTACAGGATCTCCCACGTTTGTTTGTGCGACTGCTACAGCCAATAACGCGCTGGATATCATGTAGCGGAGGGCCATTTCGATGGGTGGAGGGTCGAAATCGTCGAACAGGTGGAACCACCGAAGTGTCAGGCTTTTGTTCACGTCTGACCGCGCGGTCTCTAACGGGGAGCTGAAAGAACTCAGCCGAGAGGCGGACACGATATTGGGGATCCACTGACCCATATCAGTCTCGCCTCGTGCAGTAAGGCTAACATAAATGTAGCTTGTCTGTGCTCAGCCGTGCATAAGGCCCTTCTCTCACACCATTCGTCAGTGTTAACGATGTAGGGCGTCGTGTGTCGTAGCGTGCAGATAGGGGCGATCAGGCAATGATCAAGCTTTACCCATAAGGTTGTCAGCGGCTTGATGCTCGAGCAATTTGTTCGTTGGCAGCCTTTCATTCTGTCTACACCTTGTGCTCTGGGTCGGTATACACAGTCCTGATGCATGATCAGCTATGACAATCTCAACAGCATTGTCAAGATTCAGTGATGTCGCACGTATGTCAGCTGAGTCGGAAGCTGCAGTGATCACTCTTACGTGGGGCCTGACTGCCAATCGATTGACATTGCCTGGAATGCGCTAGCATGAGGTAGTGTACAGCATGGGAGCCCTTGCGAGGATCTTCCGCCATTCTGACGAAGCCTATATAGAGGTCATTGCCAGTTCGAGTTGCGTCGATGCCGACTTCCTTCGCACAAGGCTCGACTGTCGCAAATAGCCTGGAATGCGTGTATTGGAGGACGATCGAGCATCAGGCCTTCTGCGGGAGGCTGACATCGAAGTAAGGAGTGTTGTACAGCCCTTTGTTCCGTAAACGTTCCGAGGCCTCCCATGCTGACGGGCTGGCGACTTGCCCTGTGGGCTTGCATGTCTGCAGGCTGACAGCCTACTGACAGGGTTCTCGCGATTGTTGAAATCATCTCCGCTCAGGCATTTGCGGAAGAACAGCATGGTGCACGTGTGTTGGACAAGCGAGCTGCTCTGTCAAAGGCCTACTACTCAATTCGCACAGGAGGCGTGGAACGCTTCTCTCCAATTAAGTGTGTGAGCATTCATACCCGTAAACAAATGCCCACAGCTCGCTTTCGAAATCCTAGCCGACATGATGCATCGACGATCGGCAACGACGTGTCACGGTAAGACGCAGGTGCGCGGGAGGCTGGGAACCTTGGAAAGGAAAGGACCCTGAACCGTAAGCGATCACGTGACGTCACGGCAACGGCTTTGCTTCTTTACAGCCTCTCTTCTTAGAAAGACACAGTTGTGCCTTCGCAGCAGACGCTCGTCAGCCACTACAGAAGAGGCACGATCGCCAAACATATCTTCTATTCTTTCCACGTTACATCAGACAAGCTAGAACCCACAATGGCGATGCGTGATCTCCAGAGCTCGGGCCTTCTACGTGCTGAGCTGAGAGCCTTCGATAACCCAAAGACATTGACACATTGAGTGCTTGGACTCTGCAACACTCCTTTTCCTCCAGTTCAGATGCCCAAGTTCGGCGGAACTACGTGCTGGTCTTCGAGGTGAATGGACATGCTCACGCCTGTATAATGCGAATTCGAAGTTCAAAGGCAACACCAAATCCGCATCCTCGTGGCACATGCTCCTCACGTGTCGTAAGCCGACACGACTGCAAATGTCTAGCGAATGAGTCATCTGACTTGAGCTGTTACTTCCCTTCGCTGAACTCGACAAGCAACAAAGCACGAGACAGATGACCCACACAGCTAGGAGCAGTGCCTGCGTCATGGGATTATGCTGCTCCAATGAGACCGCCTGACGGCGTTTACAGTGTTCTTCTCATCGGAGCGTCGCTCTCGTTCGCGACAGTCTGCTGGGGACGCGATCACGTGGAGGTACGAGTTTGCGTTTAGCGATTCAACACTGAGCTCAGTCATGACCGGTTGTGCCGCAGCATCTACCTGGGGCTCTGAAGTAGCTGGAGACGGCTGTGTGGCCTGGGGTCCAGTATGAGCAGGTGGGAGCGACGAGAAGAGATCCTGCGAACCCGGTGAAGGTGGTGGACGACGGCCACTGCGATTCTGCTCTGGAAGCAGTGCCGACTGGGCATCCAGATAGCGATACAGAGCATCAATGACTCCAGGGTGAGCCTGCTCGTTGCAGCTTTCGTTGAAGTCCGTCAACAGCAGCAATAGCTCTCCCAAGACATCTTCTCCATAGGCAATGCCTGGGCGTGACTCTTGTTCCGCCATTGTGAATGGATGCTGACTGTTGTACCAATGACCTGAATGAAGTCAGCAATGCCTCACTCGAAGGGCTGTATCCACGAAACTTGCCCGACAAGTACAAGCGAGCTGTACTGCTAAGAGCTGAGTTGCTTAAGTGAAGAAGACGTGCTCGCTCAAATGTAAGATGCATGTGGGTCCACATTTTGCTCTTCCATTTTGAGCCGCCCTAACGTCGCGAATTGATATACTTCTACACTGAAACAATGCTCAGACGGGACTTCTCTTCCTCTCTTAATTTTTAGGAACCTGGTGCTTCGGCCCCTTCTTTTGTACAGAATCTCATCTATTGACTTGACAGACATTGGATCAGGATGCGCCCGGAGCGACAACGTCGCCATTGGTAGTCCCAGAGACACCTGTATGCTGAGCGATTACAGCGAGTTGACCAGGATCTGGAAGCTCGTTTACCTCAATCCCCGATTTCAACATTCGAAGCCGATACCAAAGATCCTTGAGTGCCAAGAACGGACTGGTCCAGCTATCACTATTCGCCAGACAAGTCCACCCTTCATCGTGATCGGATCAGCCTTCGCGTAGACCTTCTGCAGTAGCGGGGCCAACCCAACCCTCCGGAACAGAGTGGACGAATACATTGAAGTTCGCCCATCCATCGTCGCCACTTGTGGCACTGTGGTTCATTTGAACATCGGCTGGCAGCTCATCGGGTCCTTCATGGTATGTGTGTGGGAATTGACTTACCAAGTACAGTATCCCTCAGAGACTTTCTTAAGGCCAGCTCATAAGACTTGAGTTTCGCTATGACCGAATCGTGAGTGGCATAAGTGCAAGGGGCTTACGCTAGCATTGATCTGTGTGAAATCCTTACATGGGCGTGTTTGCCATCCGCAAACGTTGCCACTCTTCAGATGGACCGAACGAGTAGGACTTTTTATTTGCCACAACGAGACTAACGTCTACCTGCATGGTGCGTTCAATTCGTTCTTCCCATCCCTAAGCTACGCTGTGTTGATACATTTTCTCGTTCACTTGCATCACGGCGCATCAGAGCGAATCCTCTTAGCCTCCAGAACACCCTGCATCACTGCGACAAGGTCAGCGTCAGAAATGCAGTATATTGAGCAGTACGTACTCCCATCCTTACTCCGAGGTATCATGCAGCGAAGCTGATTGTAAAGATCCCTCACTGCCTCGAAAGCGTTTGACTTCACGTCGCTCTCCATCAAGATGGCCCACTCGTCGTTGAAGGCAGGCCACTCGTCTTTCTTGCCCTCACCAAGGGCTCGGGCCAAGAAACAAGAGCCACAATTTTCGATACATACAGTGAATACCTCCTGGCAAGGCGAAATACTTCCGTTCATTGGGCTGTGCAACATTCGAAGATACTCTGAGTAGGGTCAGTGGTAGTCCATCAGCGTCACTTATTACGCATTGTGACGAACCGATGATAGGTTCTACTGTGCTCGGCGATGACATCATCTGCTCAGCAGTAAGGTCCTCGGGCTTGGTTGTCATTGTATCTTGAGAAGACGGCAAAGCAGCTACTTGAGAAGCAAGGCGGTGAGTGACCTACAGTATTGCTTCACCTTCTCTCCTTAGCTTAAGTAAGATGTTGTTTTGACTGCAACACAAAGAATTTGCTATGTTCTACACGCTTCGACAAGACAGGTCCAACAGTAATGTCTCAGCCAAGAGAAAGACACCTAGCAAACAGTATCGTCCTTGCAGAAGCTGAGATTACTTAAAGCTTATGCATACTATTGGCTACTTCCAGAAGCGAGCAACTAGTTGACCAGTCCCATCCCTGGTGCCTGTGGGTTCAGCAGTTCTCACGCCCTCCTCCAGATCGCGCAAGAGGCTCTGCAGCGTATCGACAGATCCTGAGTTACCTGTAGCCTGGTCAAGTACACTGCGTTCTCCGTTGTTGTATCCAATAACGCGGGCGTGGCATAATCTTATTTCGTGAAGTTTGAATACAGCCATCGTTGATTAGATCCTTGAAATGTTTGATTGTGGCGACGTTCCCATGTCGGAGACCTTTGAACATTGCCACCTTGGGTAGTCTTGTAAAAAGAAAGAGCGATTCGGTCCGCACTGATGAGATGCCGCGGTGACCTGCCGCTCCTTTGTAGCATTCTGTGATTGCAGATCAGCTTGTGAGTCGTGTCACCAGACCTGCCGCGTGAACTTTTTTGGAGATGTTCGTGCAAATAGCTCGCGCTATCTTGGTGTTGGGTTCCTTGCGCAAGAAGAGCACGTCGAGACGCTTTGAGGCGGATGGAGCTTGTAGGAGCACCCTGAGTGTGTTCATACAAAAGTCGCGCAGAACCGGGGCCGTAGATGTTCGCGAGCTGTGCTGTTACTCGTTACTGAATTGCACCTAGTCATAAGCATCTTGACCTACAAACAACGAGTTCCTTAAGATCCTTTACTCTGGTGATATCTTGGAGATCCATGATAGTCTGAGCGGTCGAGCGCGCTTCCTTCGCCTCGTTAGACCAGTCTCTACTTGCTGGCAAGCCTGCCAGATCATCTGCAAGCCTGCGCCTGTAAGCATTGTAGTCTTTATGTTGTGTCACTGATTGCGGCGAGACACTTTCCAACTGACGTGGAGACACGACCAAAAAGATAGATCCATGGGAATGTATAAATTTATAGAAGCGGCCCCATGGGAATGGACTGCAAGCGCTTCGCAGATAGAACGGTTGGATAGGAGTGCCAAAAGAAGTGCGCAGACATACTCCCAAGACTTAGGCACCATAGTCCTATAGCTGATAGCTCATGCTACCAAAATCATTAGGACCAATTTTCATAAGAAGGACATCGAATCGAGTCCACTCTAGCGAGCTGGCACCATAGATGCTTGGAAGCTGAGCTGGAAAGCGTTAGCTATGAAGGTTCATCGTTGGAATCAGAGCTTACCAACGACTAAGTTCTTGACATACGTCACCGGGTGGATGTTGTCCCTTGAGATCTTCTCGGAAAACCCATCCATCTTGAGTTGAGTTGGACGCAAGCCGAACGTCAATGGGATCGGTACCGTGACTCAGGTCATTAGCCCGTATATATTGAGTTCATACCCTATACATTCACAATCTTCAGGCGCTGCGAACAAACACAGTCGTCACTGCCCGCACACTCGCACGAAGCAAGCATGAGTTGACGGAGAGCCCCGAAATCTCCAACTTTCTCAATTCTCGATCGCAGCCTTCTCCAGCAAGTCCTCGATCTCGCCTTCATACTCTCTCTCCCTTCTCTCAGACACCTCCTCCAAGCTCTCCAACGCCCCAAGCACGCCCTTCTTACTTAAGCCCGTTGCAAGCACAATGCAGTATTTATCAAACCCACCATCAGACGAATGCTGATAAGCAGAAGCCCTCGCAATGTAGGCAGATCCTCCAGCATGCTTGAAGTGCTGGATGTAGAACTTGCCGTTCGGATTGGGACGATACCAGGATGGGCGGGTAGACTGCTCGCGCGCCATGTGCAGGATGTACTTGCAGACGCGTTCGGCGGACGGGACCTGGAAGGTAGAGAGGTCGGTCATGGGCGTGTAGGGTTCTGCGGCACGCGGGGCGAATGGCATGGCTTTGGTGGGGGTTGGTTGGGCGCGGTGTGTTGGGGGAAGGGCGCTGGCTGTGTGGTAGGCCAGTGGCAGATTGTAAGGCAGGCAGGATGGTGCGGTGTGCATGTATTTTGGGTCACATCGAGTACATAGTGAAAGACGCATTAGGTGACCTGCCTGGACGGAGGTCAGCATGTCAGTGAAAATGTTAACCCCGAGCAGTGAAGCTCGACGTAACTTTTGATTACGGTATTCGCTAAGACAAAGATAGTGTTCTTGATGCCATCCTTGAGACTACTGTGCCTCGTCGAAAGCTCACATAAGTCCAGTCACGCCATCGAGACGCATGTCCAGCCTCCACTGGGGCGAACTTGCACGCCGCGCTTGTGCTTCTCCATGTCGATCTCCTTGCTTGAAGTGTCCTTCTTAGTCAAGTTCTTTACTTGGACATCGACAGCTTGCTGGATGCGATCCCCAAAGGTAGTATCAATGCAGCGGGGTTTGGTAGGTGTAGTGGTGCCGGACATTCTGGATGTGCATCGCTGGATGCGGGTTGTATGCGTGACAATCGTGACAGTCTTAGGAATCGCCCCCACCTATATGACCGAGCAACTGTGGTGAAATGGCGCACACTGAGTGATAGGGAAACCATGTTGGCGCTCGATGTCCAGGGCACAATGCTTGCTCCTCTCAAGCATCTATAGCGAGACCTTGGGCCTGAAAGCTTGCTGACGAACTCGCACATCACGATTGTAAGCCCAGGCCTACGGTTGCCAAATCGTGTTTGGAAATACTGGTTTGGACCGCAAGTCGAATGCCACAACGCCTGGCTGTGCTGATATTCAGAGATGGTATAGGTGGTACATTTTGTTTTGACAAAGCCGATGAACGTGTAGATGTATCTACTCATCATCCTCATCGTCATCGACGACCCGTCTGCGTTTTGTACGGTTGCTGGGAACCACCTCCTCGTCATCGTCGTCGTCGTTACCGCCGCTCTTCCTCTTGGGGCTCGGTGCAATACCCTCATCTGGATCGTCGTCATCTGAAACGATCTCTGGCTCCTCGTCACTTCCGGCAATGAAGTCGTCTTCCTCATCGTAATCATCCTCGCGGTTTCTGGGACCACCGCGTCCGTAGTCCTCGTCGTCGCTCCAGTCTCGTCGTAGACCAGATTTGGGCTTAGATTTTCTTGCGCGTGGCGCGCCGTCGTCATCTTCCAGATCGCCAATGCTAAGGCCTGCGGTGCGTACTCGGCCTCCGGCGCCACGGTTCGCACGCTCAGCCTGTCGCTCGGCGTGCTTCTCCTTTGCTCTTTGCTGCCGTTGCCTCTCCTTGAATGTAGCCTCCTCTCGCTGCCTGATGAGATCCGGATCTTCGTCGACGTTCACAAAGGAAATAGCTTGATCAGCTTCGTCACGGCCACGGGTGGCTGCAGCTGCCAAGTCGTTCTGTAACTTCTCGAGCGCTGCATCCTTCATGTTCACCGCAGGTACAACATTGAGAGCTGTCGTGAACTTGTTGGTCACGCGCATAATTTGGGCCTCCTCATAGGGGGCCACAAGATAAGTGTAGCTCTCCTTATCACCCTTTGCGCTTCTCTTCGACGAGGTAGGTGTGGGTATTCTGGGATTGACCTGCGGCGGCGCGAGTGTATTCGCATCGATATCGAACTGTGTGGTAGGGTCGTTGGCGAACTGCAGGGTGAACGAGCCGTCAGACCACCTCAGGACGCGTGCATTGGATTGCAGCTCGGCGTGGTTCGAGGGAGATCGTCGCCAGCGAATGGTAGACATCGCGGTATCGTACGCGGAGAAGTGCTCAGAAGCCGCGAATTTGGAGTGGTGATCCGTCGTCGGCGCCTGGAACGTCTTGTGGTTGAAAGCGTTTGGCTCGAATGCCAGGAATCGCGGGACCTTCAGCAAATACAGCTCGCCATCACTGGGTTCTGGAATGGCGTGTCGTGCGATGTCTGTCTCCATAAAGGATAGCGTTTGCTGCTCTTGCTCGTACTCGACAGCTGCTGGCGCCCGGTCGGCGCGTCCCTCATCATCACCAGAGTCAAGCTCTTCGTCATCAAGCTGTCGCTGCTCACTTTTAGGTTTGTTAGACCGAGGCAAACCCTCCTGCAATACCTCGCACTTACGGTGCTGGTTCCTCTGCATCTCCGCCGTCGCCGAACAAATCGTCCTCATCGTCAAGGCCGTTCTCTTCGACTGTGTCGCGCGGCGTCCCTCCACTTTCGCTCTCTACTTGCGCTGTCGCACCGCCAACTTCATCGTCTGAGAGACCTTTCCCAGCATCACTACCCGCGTCAGACATCGCTGCGGTCGATGAAGCGCCTCGTTGCGCAATTCGTGTTGATTCTGATTGTATCCGAATGAAGCTGCTCACGCGATCGTGATAATGCAGCGTTCGAAATGCAGAGTCGGTCGAGGGTTGAGGAACGCGTCGTCGAAGTGATGGTTGGAGGTAGACAAAGTTGTCGACAATGAGCTCTGGAGTCGCGCTTGCCCAAAGTGTCCGCTAGCGCGTTGGCCCCTTCTCGAATGCGGGCCCAAAAAGCTGGCCGCTCGAGACAACGATACGTGTATCACCATACTCGACGCCCCTCTATCTTCTTCATAACGCACTCGTTTGCCCGTCAGCGCGCTACAGACAGCCCCATCCGCCCTCAGGCTCACAGTATACCCTTCCACAGCTGAATATGGCGTCCTTCTTCTCCAGCGTGTAAGTCTTGGCGCTGCTCCCTTCCCCAAATGCTCCTGGTTCCCCCCATAGTTGCGGCTCGTATGCGTATCTGATACAGGCACTTGGTTGCCTATGTTTCACACTCGCCGTTATTCCCGCCTTCTTCTCATTCGACATTGTTTGCTTCTTCACATTAAATACGTCCGGTCTCGGAATCGTGTGGTTCTCCTCTAACGTACATCCACCAGACGCCAAGGGTTAGCTGGTCGATCCAATAAGAGCAATCAACAACAGCAACCAGGCAAAAGCGGCACACCCCCGCCGTCTGGACAGTATTCCCAGTCTCCCACATCCCAGCAGGCACCTCAACCTCCTATGCCGCACTCGCCAGCAATGTCGGCTTCCATGTCGTTTGATGCTGGTGCGGAGAGTCCCGCCCAATCTGGCAACCGCAGACCGCCTTTCTTCTTCCGCGAGGAGTACTCCAACTTGATTGTCAAGGGTAACTTTATGACTCTGGCTGCTAAGCCCAAGCTTGTTGAAGAGGGGGAATGGCTCGCACATCAAGGTTCGTCTAAATGTTACTATTCCTCGTGCATTTAGCTGATCTCGTGATAAGTCGTCGAACAATACCGGTTGCTTGAACAGATGATCGAAGTCATCAAAGTTATCGACGACCGAACTGGCAAGCCAATCTGTAACCCAGATGTCTGCCCAACCATGTCAGCCAGCGGGTAAGTCAACCAAACATGAACCTCGTCTACCAATTCTGACATGTGCAGCCACACATACACCTGGCTCGACAACAACAAGAAACCCATTAAGATCCCTGCCATTCAATACATCAATCTGGTACAAAAATGGATCGTCGGCAAGATCAACGATCCCAGTATCTTCCCCACAGACACCACTCCCTTGAACCTAAACCCCTCAACCTACGCCTCCGGCTCCGCAACCCCAGGAAACTCCACTCCCCAAGCGCTCCCCCCATCCAGCCTCAACGCGCCCCTCTCGCAGCTCTCCGGGCGCGAATGGCTCGGCAAATCGTCCGGGTTTCCCGAGACCTTCGAGGGGGACATTAAAAGCATCTACCGGCAGATGATGCGGTGCTACGCCCACATCTACCACGGGCACTGGCTGGAGCCGTTCTGGAATGTGAACGCGTACAAGGAGCTGAACACGTGCTTCATCCACTTCATCAACGTCGGCCGCTTGTACGGCTTGATTGGTGACAAGGAGATCGAGCCCATGCAGCCGCTGATCGAGCTGTGGACTGAGAAGGGATTGCTTCCTGCGCCTGTCAAGGCGGACGCGCCTGCTGCTGCTTGAGCGATGGAGGTGGAGTTGGGTAAGGGTTTGGCTATTGCGTAGGGCGAGCTTGGGGTCTGTGACCGCATGTCGCAGTGTTGCTTGCACAGCAATGTCGACTTTTTTGCGGCGTTCTGGAATCATATAAGCATGCACAGCATAGAACAATGAAGAAACTCATGAGCAACACTGCTTCCGTCTGATCGATGTCTCTGCTTGCTGCTCAATCGAGCCCTTCACGACTGAAGTCATTACGTTATCCGACTGATTGTACCAGGTTCTCCTGGTCAGACCCAGACCCTAGATTTAGTGCGGGGACATCTTGATTTGTGTTGAACCAGACGTCGTCAGCCCACGAAAGGCGTTCCACATAGTTCAGCACGACTGGAGCAATACAGTTCTATAGCAAAAGAGGCTCAAATTGGATAGTACCACGTAAAGTAACCAGAGAGACTGTTTCCGTATGACACCACCAACGATCCGTGAGACGCAAATCAGATCCGTATCGCATCGCATTGCATTTCACACAAACTCCAATGGTGAAAAGGAAATGTGTTAGCTCCACCACCAATTCGTTAAACATTGATGCACGCATTCCGGAGGAAGCCATGGCCGAGACCGGCCTCGGCCACGGCCACAGAGAGAGGTACTATTTGTGGTATGTCTGGGCTGGCAGACGTTGACATTGTCGCGTCGCTACGTACGGGTGGAGAGGACTTAGTTGTGGCCGGCCTTGCGGAGGGAGTTGGACAACCACTCGAGACCCTCGTACAGACCGTCACCGGATGTAGCGCAGGTCGACTGGATGTACTGTGGACGTTATTAGCGCGTGGTCAACACAGAAATCTGCGATTGGACTTACCCAGGCGCGTTGTCGGAGGCTGTGGAGGCCAAGCTTGTCGGTGATCTCAGCAGCGTTCATGGCGTTCTAGGATTCTATGTCAGCGGTGTCATTGGCGATCCTGCGCAAGAGCATGAGCTTACGGGCAAATCCTGCTTGTTGGCAAAGACAAGGAGGAGGGCATCCCTCAGCTCGTCCTCGTTCAACATCCTCTGGAGCTCCTCGCGGGCCTCGACAACACGGTCGCGATCGTTGCTGTCGACGACGAAGATAATACCCTGGGTGTTCTGGAAGTAATGCCTCCAGAGAGGACGGATCTTGTCCTGGCCTCCGACATCCCACACGGTGAAGGAGATGTTCTTGTATTCGACTGTCTCGACGTTGAAACCTGGACGGCGGTCAGCGCATTGTTTTCGGTCGCGCTAAGGCGGGCAGCAACGCACCAATGGTGGGGATGGTGGTGACGATTTCACCAAGCTTGAGCTTGTAGAGAATTGTGGTCTTTCCGGCAGCGTCGAGACCGACCATCAGAATGCGCATCTCCTTCTTTCCCCATAGCTTATCGAAAAGCTTCGAGAATGTGAGACCCATGTTGGCGGCGGTTGTGGTGCGTGTGTGGAAGGTATAGAGGCGGTGAAAAGACTCTCGAACCTAGAGCGCACGCAAGTCAGACTCAAATACCAAGAGGCAGTCGGCGGGTGTCAAGGACAGCAAGGAGGCGTGTCGAGGGTGTGTTGTCGGCGCAGGGCAGTATTGAGCGCCTGATGCGGGCTGCAGCAGCGTGCACGTCTGTAATCGCCGAGGTGTGCTGGGCAAGTATACAAAGACCGCGGAGCGACGCGGGGCGGCAGCGATTGACTTACGGACGATGTTCAACAGAGCCTGTGCGTGCTGGTGATGGTGTGGGTGGGTTGACGATGTAGTCTAATTGATGCACAGGAAAGGGCTGGGTTGATGAGACGTGTGGACTTGCTTGGGAAGTCCGTGCGGCGCCACTGACACGTGACAAAAGTGGCACAATTGCTTATCAAAGTGGATGGAGTGATGGCGGTGAGACTGCCAGATTGAAGATGTCCTTTGCGCCTGAGTTCCCCTTTATGAGCGTCTGCTACAATATTGACACGTTGTGGTTCCCCTTCTACACGGAAGCTGGAACCCACCGAACCCTGGAGGCAACCATTTGTTTCGGCGATCGACCCCAGTATCCACTTCTCATTGCGTGTTGACGGATCCACATTTGCTCGCGCCATCATGAGCCAAGGCGAACAGTGGTAAAGGCACAAAGCAGCTCTGTTCTAGATGATCTGGGAATTAGTTAAAGCGAGATGCTGCTTCAATCTGGGGCATCGACGTTGGTGAGGTCGAGTCAGCAACCACCTCGATGACGTCTCTACCAGGCAACACTTTTTGCAAGTGAGATGCACTAGGAAGACACAGCCCAAAGCTTACAGTTCGAGAACCATGGTTAACTGGCCTCTTCAACCTTCATCACTTCCATGTTTCATTCGATGACGCTACAAGTACACCGCATCCCCTGCACCCCATTGGCCTACAATTGCGCCAG
The DNA here is from genome assembly GCA_022225945.1 of Didymella pomorum. Taxonomy (NCBI): domain Eukaryota; kingdom Fungi; phylum Ascomycota; class Dothideomycetes; order Pleosporales; family Didymellaceae; genus Didymella; species Didymella pomorum. The sequence goes on along the minus strand of JAKJXN010000011.1, from coordinate 87,278 downwards.
ATGCCGTGCACCTTATGACCCATCTAGTCCAGAGACACTCCACACGCTATCGATGCTTTTGATACAATGCCAACCCAAAGAAACGCTAAGTCGGGAAGAAACGCCAGTAGGATATGCCACAAGAACACCTCGACAGCCTACAGATCGGTGACCATAGCCTCGTCCTGCTGCTGACTTTCGTGGACGATACCGAGAAGGCGTGCATATGGTACGGTGATGCGCTGGAGGTCGCGATGTTTACCTGGTGAAGCGTTAGAAGAGCAGTCACGTAGGGTCAGGCAATTGAGCTTACCAAGAATCAACACTGCCTCCTTCAGGAGCTCTTCCTTCTTCCAGCCGCAGACTGTGTCATCCGCCTTCTCCTTCTCCTCCTCGTCTTCCGCAACAAGGCCATCAGACAGGCTGCGCAGAAGCTCTTCAATCTTGCCCTTCAAGCCTTCTGCTCCGATGCGCTTGACGTACATAGAAAGGTAGATCTTGAACTCCTCCCTTGCGCCCAGCGTCTTTGCAGCCGCGACTCGGTTCTCCAAATGTGCCACGCTGACGCAGCTCTCGAACGTTTCGTAGCCCTCAGCACTAATGAGAGCCTTGATGAGTCGCTGAAGATAAAATGCTCTCCCTTGCAACAAGAACTGATTTGTAGTGTTCCGCTCCAGCGATGGGATGATGCCCGCGGAGATATTCTCCAGCGAGACTTGATCGTCCTTCTCTTTCGGAGCGGCCTTGTCAGTCGATGATTTGATGTTGCCGAGAGACGAGTCTGTGGTGTTCCAGTACTGACTACCGACGGCGAACCAGGGCTCAGAAATCCGTTGCCAGATGTACATATTTGGGTTGTATGTATAGCCGTCACCATTCGACATAGCCACAACGATTCGGCCCTCGGTGTTGAGGCGAGCAAAGACGATACCGGGAGATCTTGTCAAGTGCGGACCTTGAGTATGCGCCGCAACGTCCAGGATCGGTGCGACTGAGATCGGTGGGTGTGGCGCAGACATGTCCTTGAGGTTCCATACGTAGCACATGCCGACCGCAGAGATAGCCATCAGCCACCATCCACGACAGTCCATGATCACTGGTTGTGCTTCCAGGATGAGAGCGTTAAGTGTCCTTCGGCCTGCTGGAGACCACGCATATACAGAGCCGTCCTCACATGCTGCCGCAAAGAAGTTCGTGTTGCCCGTTACAAGAAGGACGGCCTTCGGGAGATAGTCTTGCCACAACGCTTGGCCCTTCTTCGTGCAGCTGATCCTGACAGGATCATGATCTTGGAATCGACCTGTTCTTGATGGGCCAGTAGCGTTGCGTGCCTCAAGCATGACAGTGTCAGAAAGCTCTGCTTTCCCTGTATTGGGATCTACGCCGTTCTGCTGTGGTGGTTCGCTGCCGTCCATTGTGCGGATGATAACACTTCGTACTTTTGGTACAGACAGTCTCAGCTGGCTTACACTCAAGGAAGGGTTGACGATTGCAGGTCGGAGAACCTTCGGTACCTCATGCTCGTTGGTCTTCAAAGCAGCAGCAGCGGGTGGAACAAGGCCGTTCTCGCTGTTCAGCACTATTGCTGCACCGCCAGGTCGAACTGTGGCAGCAAGCCTTCGCTCAACCTGGCGATCTTCATCGCCCTCAATTTCGGCGAATTTTCTCTTGTTGCCAACCAGCATTGATGCGAGGCCGCCTTTGGGGAAACCGTCGTACGGCTTTGACAGGTCGAGGATGTTATGTGGGTTGTCGCTCCTGCCTACCGATGTGGCAGCTGCGGAGATGAGTTGGGTTTGCGGCAACGACGATTCGCCAACACCAGACGACGAAGAAACGAGCATGGGAGCTATGCGCTTCTTGCCCTCCTTCGTCACAGTGACTCGCTGCTTGAGCTTTTCGACGCGTTGATCCGCTGGCGGCTCAGCCGGCGCTGCTGGTGTTGTCGTACCATTCGTCAGGCTCGCTGATGCAATCGCGCCGTTGGTCCCATTTGTTGTGATCGTTGGAGCTTGCACAGCACCACCATCACCCATCAGAGCACCCATGCGACCCTGGACGCCTTTCAATTCCCCGCTCTTAGCGCTTTCTTCCAGCAATAGAGCATCTGTGCCTTCCACAATCCCGACTCTTCGGCCTGCACCGAACTTCGAGAGAGTCTTATCGTTCTCGTCCAGCGATGCAGGGTAGCCAAGCTCACCAGGTTCGAAGACGAGGGTCAGGATACTGCCGTCAAGGCTGGTGGCGTACAAGACTTCTCCCCCTGGCGCCCAAGCCAGATCCGAGATGGACTTCCCGGCGAGCTCCTGCGAGATCATGAATGGCCTTGGGAAGCTCGTATTCCAAACGCTAAGGCACTTGTCTTGACCGGCGCATGCGACAATTGTGACTGTTGGCTGGTAGACAGTTCCGTCGACCTCCTTCGGTGGGTCCTTGTAAAACAGTCGAGGAGAAAAAGCAGCGACCTCGACAGGGCCTTCGTGTCCGACCAGACTGATATCGCCATCCCAGGTTCCTCGCGCAAGAATCGCTACAGAGCTGACCGGTCCATTTGTCGCGTTGGCAGCTGCGATATGAGCTCCGTCTGGTGACCAGGAACATCGGCGGAAGTATGTGGTAAGCGGTGAGGTCTGGAATGGGGCGGTGATGGTATGCTCGAGCATGAAGTTGTTCACTTGATCTTGCTGAGTGGCATTTGTGGGCGGCGAGTTGAATCGGTAAACCTTGATGGTACGGTCATCGCTTGCGGTTGCGAAGTACTTATTCGCAGGGTCGAATGTGATGCCTTTGACGTGACTCTGGTGGTTCGACAGCGTCTTGAGCTTCTCAAAGGAGTGTCCTGACCAGACGACTACTTTCGAATCCAAGCCCACTGACACCAGAATCGACGAGTCGAAGGACCACCCGATATCCTGCACATCGTTATCATGCCCTATAAGACGGCGAATGACACGCCAGTTCTCAACAGGAGGCGCTTCGTTCGAGCCTGGACCGGTTGTTAGCGATGCCTTCGATGCTTCTCGAGCCTCTCCACCCACCAAAGGCAGCATGAGTGGGAGCATTGGGGTCCAGCGCATATACACAGACAATCTTGTCATCTGCGCCGGAAGCCAAGTACTTGTTGTTCGAGGAGAACCGCACCGCGTGGATCGTGCCAGAGTGATGGCTAACGGCCGCGAGCTGTTTCGGTTTGGTATATTCGGCGTTGTTCGAGTTCAGGATAGCTTCGGTAGACCAGATGCGTACGTAGCCGTCTATTTGCTTTGGTCAGTCATAGTGGCCAGCAAAGCGCATCGTGTACGCGCGCTGCGCTCGTGGGTTTACGGACCTCCGGCGGCGGTTACGAGGCGCTTTCCATCCGGCGAGACGTGGCAGCTGTACACTTCATGGTCTTTTAAATCGCCTAAAATGCGCGCATGCGGTCAGCGGATTGCTCAAATGCGCACTGGGAGGTCTAGATAGCTTTCAGGCTGCGGAGCAACACTCACCAGAGTGGGTCAACCATTGCGGCTTGATCAGATGCATGGCTGCGTGTGAATTTATGGCAGATTCAGCATGCTATGATGCTACCATGGAAGTTATTCCGAAAGCGGAGAAGATGGTGGAGGCGCGTGGTGGGCGTTGGGCTTGTCGCGACAGCTCTCTGGCGTGGCAGACGCGAAGTTCAAGGTCGCGGTTTGGAGCAGGGGTCCATTAAGGTTTAGGTGCATGCGCCGATCTTTAAAGTGGGCTCCTTTTCACAAGCCACCATTGGACGTACAGTGAGTATTCTGATATAGATTCTGAGCACCCACGGACTGCTAGATCTTCTATGGGCCATAGTTTATCCCTATGCATAGACAAGTCTTAAGACATGATCATCCTGCAGTGATCTTGTGCTCCCAATTCATCTGCTTCCATCCCTGCCTTCCATAACCTGTATCTTACCTGAGCTGCTGCGTATGAATCTGCGCGCTAGTCTCTTGCTTGCTTCTTATCCATCTGGGTTCCTGATAGACCCTGTCACGCGCAGACTGGCACAGATGTGCGGCCGTTACCGCACGATAAGACTGATGCATGAGCTGTGAGTTCGTTCTTTTTGGCGAGCCATCCTGTGAGTGACAGCTCAGACCTTGGTCTTCTTCCTCTTCTTGAACACAATAGTAGGCGCAGCTTGCGCATCCTCCTCTTGTTTTACTGGCGCAGCAACAGCGCTCGCTTCTGCTTCCTCTGTTGTGGGTATGTCTTGCAGCGTTTTGGCATCTTCTTCGTCCTTGACTGGCTCTTCTGTCTTAACTTTGGACTCCTCTTTGACCTCTGGTGTCTTCTTCGCCCCTAGAAGCGCATCGAGATCATCATCATCATTGCTCTTACTTCCAGGGAATGATTTGTACGTATGCCCCCAGCCTTTTTTCTTCGTGATCAAGCCTTCAGCAGCTATTCGATCTTCCTCTGTCTCATCGATCTTTCGCTTGTGCACACCCTTGTTCAGCTGCTTCTCCTCGAACTCTCCCTGCTCGTTGACCTCTCCCACCACCTTCTTGGTCACCACCTTCCAGTCGCCGGCCATGCCCATGTCCTGCCGTGCTTCCTCAGGTAGCGCGACACCCATAGCCGCTAGTTGTTCCCATTGTCTCTTTCTGTCTTCGACCGTGGCGCGTTTCTGAGGCTCCTTCTTTGCGAATGTCGCTTTGTCGCCAACGCCTGCAGCGACTGACGGACCCGCGCCGCTGGCTCCTGGAACGAGGCCATTGAGTCGCGCAACTTCTGCTTTCGCTTGCGCTTGCTTGCGCGCTTCGATCTCTTGTTCGCGGTGCAGGCCCTTGAGAGAGCGCCGGATGTTGCCTTGGTGGCGGCCAGTAGCTTCGTGCTGCTGCTTTTCGAACTTGGTGTCTTTGACGAAGACCTCGCAGTATTTGCACCAGTATTTTGGCTGTATGGTCATTAGCTTGACCCCGTACTTTCAATGCGCAACATTCACCGTCGATTTCCAGTACTCGGCCATCTTGTCTGTGGATGTCAAAGATGACGCAGTTGCGCGCACAAGAAAGATTGAGACCGGGAGAGCTAGCCAGAACCAGCACAAGGCTGAATGTGGAGAAGCCGCGGCCGAGCGCGCCTTCCCCAGGTTATTGATTGAGCTTCCCCTCCCAACAGGGTGCTCTGGACTTCTCACTGCAATCCACACTCTCACCAAACCTTCTCCTTTCAGCCGGCTGGATACACAAGCCATACCCCTTTTGCAACTCCAAAACGCCTGAAACCCATCTTGATCATGGCTTCCGTCGCAGTAGGCCTCGACCGCACTAGGCTCTTGAAGCCGCTCATCGTGTTGGCGGGCTGGACTTTCGTGCAGGAGGTACGCTCACAAACATTTTACCCACCACACTTCGTCACTGATGACCTTAAGGCTTGGATGTACGCGACCCGACTCCCTGCCATCTCCAAGTACAATGTCAGTCCCGACCAGGAGAAAATTGGCGACGAGATGAAGACCAAGGTCCCCATCGAGATCCGCCGCATCGCCGACAACTACAACCACCTCCACGAGCAGCCAACGGTCTTCTACTCTGTTGCTATCGCCTTGACGCTCCTCGGCGACAATCACGAGTACACGTATCTCGCGGCCTGGGGCTACACGGGATTGAGGATCGTTCACTCCCTTTTCCAGAGCTTGGTCAACAACGTGTTCACTAGGTTCTACATATTCGCGAGCAGCTCGATTGTGCTTGCGGGTCTGACAGGCCGTGCTGCGGCACTACTCTTCTAGATGGATGTTGCGAGTCGAGAGGTCGAAGTATGGATGCCGGTGCACGATGCCTTGTGCGCTCACTGACATGAATTGACGATGCGGGATTTAAACTCTATGATGTACGAAAGACAATGGGTTTACAAAGTGACCACTTCCAGAATGCGATACACTGGTCAGCTCCGCATTCATGGCCCTCTACAGGCGACAGGCCCTCTTACATGTCAGCTTCCCGTTCGTCTTACTCTGCGCCTTGCTCTTTCTTGCTCTGCTCCTCGTTCTTACTCCTCGCTCTGGCTCTTGCTCGCCCTCTCACGCTTGCACTTCCTCTCGTGCCTGCACATCCTCTTGTATTTGCACTCCCGCTCGTGCGTGCTCTTCTTCCTGCCTAGCTCTTTACTCTCCATCGCTCTCCTTGCCATTACTCGCCCCCATCCCTCCCCAACGCCCTCCCCTCCGACAAATCCTCTGCTGATAATACAGCGCCGTCGATCTTGCTCATCCAAGCGCAGCAGTAGTCACAGAGATCGGGAATATTGCAGTCGCCGCGACACATCCTGATCGCGCGACCGCTCTCACAAACATCATCGAGAGGACCGCCACCGCCGATCAAGGTCACCGCACTTTCAACGCAGTCGCGATACCGACAAGAAAGAGCAACCGGTGGCCCTGCAGGCTGACACAGCAGTAACGGAGAGGCAGCGCAAGCAGACCGAGCAGCTGCGCAAGGAGCGCGTAGAAGAGTGCGCTCTCGAGCAATTTCAAAGATTACAAGAAGCCGCTGGCGGTAAGACTGTCATACGGCGCGTCGATTGGATGTACTCTGGGCCCGGCGGCAAAGGCGCAACCTCAGAGGCCATAAGAATCCCAGAGAGGAGCGACTCGCAAGAAGACGGGCTCACGCGGATCTATCGTAGAAGCGAACCTTGGAAACAAAGGACAGGGACACCGATGAGGAGAATCACATCCAGAACAACTCAGTTGTCTCCAGCAGGTTGCACTGTGGCGTGGAACTGTGGTGGTTCTGGGCGACGCCCTCTTCAGGGGCCGTAGAAGGACAGAGGTCTATGCAGAGTAAGCAGTCGTCAAGATCTTTCGAGCAACATCGTAATTCAATGCACTCTTTTCTGAGACCGGGCGTTGATGCAGTGTGAACAAAGCTGGGCATGCGCTTCTGGAAAGGTTTTGCCAAAGTGTGATCGCATCTTGGATAAGAAGCTTTTCAGATCGTCCAGACGCACAGGTACCACTCTCATGCCACATCTCAAAATACGAGCTATTGAATACTTTGCATTTGGTTGGATGTGCCTGTCGCGAAGCGAGTATGACGTCAGCGCTCCTCTCCTGTACCGTTACTTGCAGTTGTGACCTTCGAGCACGCTTCACCCCGATTTACACATGCAATTTACAATTCAAGGACGCGATAGCTTAGAGCGATCAAGCATTGTCTCCGACTTTGCTGTTTGAACACGGCAAGCACACAATCATCGGCACGTGTGTACCCATGATAGTAAGCATGCTGCGCCTGATGGCGATCCGGCGGCTGTGCACTCACACGGTCGGACATCCATACGGAGGTCTACCAACAACATCTGAACTGCCACGAATGCTGTCGCGGCTTTGAACAACGCAACGTCCTTGTGTGGCTCTGACCAAGGGCTCATGGGTATTAGTATATAGAGGAGGTTAAAGGTGAGCATTTGGTTCTCGTCCGACTCACAACAAAGCCTGCACATCGAGTCTACAACCTTGAAAAATCAAAATCAATCCACAAGCGCCTGTATTCGAGACCTGACGCCTAGCCTATCGCGATTTCCATCTAGCAAATCGTCCTCCTACCCACCAAGTCATCAACATGGGACAACGCGGATCCAAGATGCACATCCAAGAGCCCGTACACTACGCCGGTGCTCACTCGAACGGCTATTCCCATGGATACCCCAACCCATCTCATCACGATTCAAGTTACACCGAACATTACAGGAAAGAACAGAGAAGACAGCAGAAGAAGAAACGCAGCCGAAAGAACGGGGTTATCGCTGCAACGGCGGGCGCAGCTTAAAAAGACTGAAAGAGAGGCGTGGGAGGGAAGTGCCAACACTCTTTGTTTGTCCTAGACCAATTCAGGTTTTGTTTTCAACAACCATCAACTCCCAATGTTTTGCCGGCAACTGTGTGACAAACGATTTATGCTCGCGTGCGGGTCTGACGCTCGATGCGTACTCACTGGCTGCTTATCTTCCCTCCTTGTGGTTGCTACGTGTGCGATAGATGCCTGGATTCTTCAACTCTTCACCTGGAATCTGGGATATCTGTGTGCTCTCAGGTCCCTCTCTATTTAACACGCCGGGAGGGTCGGATTCGGGTAACGCAAGTTTCTTCTGAGTCGAATTCTGGCAAGTCAGTAATAGGGTCATTTGCGAATCCTTGTCGCTTCTTCATGATGTCTGAAATTCTTGGAAATTCAAGGAAGCTGCCTTTCGATGGATTAGGGTCAACATAGGGAGGCAACTTTGGAATCTTTTGCTGCTCCCTCAAAGGTCGATCTGTAGGAGGAACGTGACGAAGTACCACTATGCAAGACTCGTCGCAGGGTCTATAACGGTCGCTCATAGCAACAGTGTGAGGACAGTAGACTAACAGTTGTAGAGCTAGGTGAACACGGTCATGCGCCACATCGAGGACAATCCCTCAGCGTGGAGCAGGAAAGTCTATCTGATAACCTTTGGCGCCTGACAACCAGTTCAGCATGTTCGCCAGCTTCTGTAACTCGTCTTGAGGCAACGGTTCGGGATCGATGTTTGGGTACCCAAGGCTGACCAGTGCATCTCCACCGACGCTTGTGCTCGCAAATGTCTCCGGGCCAAGCATCTGAGTCGCGATCGCAAGGGAAATGAGTTGGTCGACATCTCGTTTCAACTCCGATGACAAAGATCTACGCATTCGGAGCTTCTTGGGATCAGACTTCGCTGCCTTGTCGTATTTGTCGAAGAGTGTTTGGAAGACATACGATCTTTACATAATTTTCTTGCTGTCTCGGTGAGGCATCTGCATTGCTGCAGAGTCTTCGACAGGTTCTGCCATGGCCTCGATTGAGGGGAACACCTGCGACTTCGGCGGGTTCTGCGGCTTCGTGCGCGAGGCTACGTCCCTCTCCATATACCTCCAGAGTCGCAGACGAATTATTTCGAATCGTACAAACCGCTCTGAAGGCATCAGTCGAGCGGTTAACTATCTTCAGCAGAAGGCAGCGGCCGCGCCTGTGGAAGTAATTCTTCCAGAAGTGGAAAATGTAACAGAGGACGATGTGTGCGCTGATCATGTGCAGAAAATGCTCTGCCCTGTGCATCAGACTGGATCGAATGTTGCAGTTGCGCGGAAGATGCTAAATTGTTGTCCGTCTCACGACAGTCGATCTTCTGCGCTTGAGTCGTGGAAGGACATGCCTGCGCAACATTCTCGGTAGACGACTTCAGGATGAGTGAAGCAGGGTCACAGTCCGTTCGGGTGGCAGCATCCACTTGAGCTTTCGCCTTGCTCCTCTTGGACTTGTGAGAATGCTACGATCCAAGGGCTCCTTGCTCGTTAAGGAAGTGACGCAACTCTTCGACGAGACCCTGTCGCTGCTGCTCGTCGAAGCGCTGGATGAGTTCTCTGAGTCGCGGAATCTTAGAGTCTTGGTCTGCCATTTGGAGACAGATAGTTGATTATTATAAGTATGCCTGAGCAAAGATCAGTTGTAGTGCGCTTAAGGGACTCCGGGGCTTCGAACAGTGTTTTTGGGCGTAGGTGAAACCAGCGAGACGGTCGAAGTTGGATTTCTGGAGGGAAAGGAAGATGCGAGTGTGTGGTGCTACTTAAGCGGCAGGAAGAGGTCTACACATCGCTGTTTCAGTTTGAGTGCCTTCCAGGTGCGCTCTCCCCAAATCGCGGGGTATTTTGATCGATCTTGTAGCCAATAGAACTCATGTTCACTATTAGATATTACAAAGATATTGTCTGATAGGTATTGACCAATCTCTGGAACAAAAAGCTCATATCTGATTATCTCTACAATGGCACTCCTATCACTGTTACGGAGATGTAGCCTCTTCGAACTTCGTTCAGGCCTTGCTCAAGTACTGGGCTCTGTAGCTTCTGAATCACTGCTGTCATCAGCCCCGAATCTTCTCAAGAACATGATTGCACGTGTAGAGACTTCTCAAATTCGAGACGCCATGTGCAATGTCATGCGGTTCAGCTGACATCCGAGTCACTGCTGAAGACAGAGACTCAGACTCGGCTTAAAGTAGTGTCCAGCAAGCTTCGCAGGCATCGACCAGTCCCGTCAGACCATCTGTTACTGTCGTCACTTGCCCAAAGACTTGACGGAAGGCTTTCGCATTGGCAACGAGGGTCTCACAGTCCCATGTAAGCATCCTTTGACACGTCAGATAATGGTCACTGGGCATCCTTAAATATGACTTACGCATCCGAGTTGTCGTTTGGAAAGACGTAAAGGCTGCCCATCCCAAACGTTCGTCGCAGCGCAAACATTGGCGCAGCGTTTCGAAGCTGCTTCGCAAGTGTCGCCGATGATCTGAACTTTTTGATATCTACGTATCTGACTACTTAGCTTGGATCAGAGCTTAATGTGTTTGTAGCAGCTGTTGGTGAGGCATGGCTCGTGTGCTTCGTTCTGTCTTCTTGAAGAGGATCATCGAACATACAGCCCGCTTGCGAAATCAACTGAGCAGTCTCGCCGCCCACAGAAATAGTGACGACGTCTGTCGTCTGTGTTCTAGACCTATTGCGATCGGGAGAGTGACGCGGTTTGTAAGATGTCTGTTGGAACGTGTCCGCAAGACATAACAGACAGTCCTCCGTAACCGTATTCCAAGTGTTGTTAGCAGGCTTCTCGTATCTCAGCACTACGATTATGGTCTTGACATTTTCTCCACTTCTAATGTCTGATACAATTCTGTGGTGAAATTCGTAGAATCTCGATAAAGTCAGTCTGTGTTCTGCTCAGTACCAATGAGTATTCTCGAGCCTTGCTTTGAGAACAACGTACAGTTGTGCCGCCTGGAGTGGCAGGTCGAGACCTGGCAGGTCGCTGACCGTTGCTGTGGCGCTGGTTCAAAGCCCAAGGAAGGCTAACTGCAGTCTTTCTTCGACCAATTCTATGGGTTCGTCACCGTAAGCAAGGAAGGCGCGACTACGCGGTAAGAAAACACCTCTGCAGTGAGCCAGAGCTGCAGAGTTGCCTGCGATGCCTATTTCTCTGCTTTGTGCACTTTTGCGACGTTCGGACAGAGACAAAGATGTAGTAGCGGCCGCTTGCTGCTTGGATAGAATGCTTCGACGAAGTAGCACATGTGGTCTGTGATATGCCTTTCCAGCTCGTTGCTCTCCACTCGCTTATAATTACTCTCGGGAAGTTGACCTGATGTAATGACCGAAAGTTGGATGCTGATCTGCTCATCAACGTATTTGAGAGCTAGCCTTCGAGCTTCAGTCAGAGCTGCAGCAACGGGACTAACGGGCTTATTCTGGACTCATGATGTCTCTTGTTCAGTAGATAGACCGGGTCCTGCGACTGGGCGCTCGTGCTCCGTATTCATTGATGTCGTGGAAGATGAGAGGGGCCGAGTGGCGTAGGTCAAGGCACTTGCACCACGTGATGAAGCAATCGGCGACAAACGAGACTCGTTTTCACCTTGCTGTAATGCGGGAGCTGTGTAGTCATCCAGATACTTGTGTACCTTCTAGAAAACAGCAAGCCGAGCCTGATCGCTGCACATGGAAGAAAAGAGTAGATACAACTTGTGCAGCACTTCTTCGCCGTAGGAGACACGTGAGTCCGGGTATTGCTTCGTCATCGAGAAGACTGCCTCAGATTGTGCCTGGTCGTGGATTTGTTGAGCTCGTGCTGGCTGGAGGTAGAGTTCCTAATCCAAGAATACAGCTTAAAGTAGGACTTCAGTGAGGGTAAGATGTCTCCGACTGGAATTCCCTATTTCAGATTGCTTTCTCATGTTTGTTGCCAGTCCATGAATGTACGGCAAGCATTGCTTGGTCAGACGACCAGACAATGCTATAAACCAATCATGACGCTGCCACCGATGCCCTCATGCATTTTATATCTCAATGGCCGTCTTAGTCTCGCAGTGATTTGTAGGTAGATTTTGATTAGCTTTGAGTGATTGGAGTTGTCATGTATTCGGATCGGGATGACATGATCCCCCGGGACGAGTCAAACAGACCTACCCATGAGCACTCCAACATCGTTCATGTATAGCGTGTAGGCTATTTCAGTGGCGACGCTGGGGGCTGAACGATGAGCTCTCACGATTTTGAAACCGGGGCACTGCGGACTTGCGGACTTGCGGACTGTGCCTTGGTGGTCTTAAGAGCCAACAAACTTCGGATCCGTGTTGCGTCAGAGTCAGACTGGGCCCGGAAAACTCTGCAGCTACCCCAACGTCATCCACGTTCCGAGTATTGGCTGTCGATGCCAGTGAGGGGCATTGTTTATGAAGAATATAAATATAATTTTCGTCCAAATTTACATCAAAGAAACATCAGGTCGCTTAGCTCAGTTGGTTAGAGCGTGGTGCTAATAGCTTTCATCCTTGATACGCCAAGGTCGCGAGTTCGACCCTCGTAGTGACCATTCTTTTTTTGCGCTGCTCCTGGCCTCAGGTCGTGGATCCAGTGCGTCCTTCTACTATTTTGGCTGGCTTCGATCGTCGCCCGTGGGCTTGCTATTGCATTTTTGCTTGGCAGACTGTTGGTCCACGGCTGCAATTGGTGAGCATTAGTGGCTGCGGATACTGATGTTAAAAACGCTGCAGGCAGGCAATGTTCAGCTGTATAAGCCCTGCAGTCGCACGGGTCTACAAAAGGAGACGACTTCGTGACGGTGGCAGTGGTGAATCTGAAGCTTTCGCGTCTTGCACGCAACAGGTGAGCTCTTGTGAGCTCCTCTGCTGTTGCAGGCAGTCTGGCTTCAGCGCCAGGCACCCACGGCCAGCTGTTCTTGAGTCGCAGTATTTTGGCGCGCACAGCCTCTCGTCATCACAGCAGTGATACCGAGGAGACCTGTACGATGAAGCTGTCGACAATCCCCGAAAGATCCCATTGGAATGCGTCGATTTTGCTGTGTTGTCGACATTCACGAAGCCCTCAAGTCGGTCTCTGTACACGGCATCGTTATCGAGCACATTTTGACGCGCCCTTCGTACGAGGCTGTCTCGATCAAGTCGTTCTGAGCGTCTCCAGCCTCATGGATAGCATTTGCGGGAGATGCAGCCGTCGGAATGTGGGGAATTGACGAAGCTCGACGAGCGAGCTAACTCCGCGCGGCATCATAACCGGCTTGCCTTTGAAGCAGGAGCGTTGGCTGACTGAGCGGCGCAGGTGACTCGTCAAGACGTTCGGCTTCGATAAAGAAGGGCCATGCCTGATGTGGCCGCGTTTAATCCGAAAGCGTGTACCGTCTTGGCGGCCAAAGTGCCGTGCAGCCATTCCGCCCGCACTCCCCGCAACATGACGGCACGCCAGAACGGCGCGTCCACCTAGGTCCAGCTTCGCGATCACCTACAACCGATTTTATTGCCGGCCAGATTCCAGTCCCGTGTTTCTTGCCATGATGCCGTCTGACACTAGCGGCTTCCTTGCTGGATGTCTCTTAAAGCTGTCGACGCCGCTGCTTCCAAGCTGATCAGCGCTGTATACTATTCTACCAATTGATACCCACGAGAGCGTCTTTGTTGATTGCCTCGAACCCTAACGTTCTGTCCACTCCTATATACACTAGCGAATACAATGACAGTCGAAAATTACGACGTCGTCATCGTCGGTGCTGGACCTGTCGGTCTCACCCTCTCGACATGTCTGTCAAGATGGGGTTACAAGATCAAGCACATCGATAACCGACCGGAGCCAACAGCAACTGGGCGCGCAGATGGGATCCAGCCCCGATCGCTGGATCTCCTGCGCAACATGGGTCTGAAGCGTCAGATCATGGCTCACGAGCCTGCGAAGGTCTACGAAGTTGCTTTCTGGGATCCGAGTTCAAAGGGCGGCATTATGCAGACCGGTACTTGGGCTAGTTGCCCAAAGTTCATCGATGCACGCTACCCGTTCACAACGCTGTTACATCAGGGTCTGATTGAGCGAGTGTTCATTGAGGACATAGAGAAGCATGGAAACACAGTCCAGCGCCCCTGGACAATCACAGGGTTCAAGAACGATGGAAAGGACGTCACATACCCGGTCGAGGTCAACCTTGCTCATGTTGATGGCACACACTCGGAGACAGTACGAGCGAAGTACCTCTTCAGTGGAGAGGGCGCAAGGAGCTTCGTCAGGGACCAGCTCGGTGTCAAGATCAGGTACAAGGACCCGATTGCTCACGTCTGGGGTGTCATGGACGGAGTTGTCAGGACCAACTTCCCTGATATCAAGGTATGTCAACTGCGATCTATGAAGTTCCGAGCAGTGACTAACGAGGCCAGATGAAATGCACAATCCACTCGGACGCCGGCTCCATCATGATCATTCCCCGCGAGGACAACATGGTCCGTCTCTACATTCAGGTTGCCAGCTCAACAGACAAGGACTGGGATCCTCGCAAGCAGGCAACTGCAGAGGAGGTACAAGAGAAGGCGAAGGCGATCTTTAAGCCTTATGACATTACATGGGACCGCATTGAGTGGTTCTCAGTCTACCCTATCGGCCAGGGTATTGCTGAGAAGTACACACTTGACGAGCGCGTCTTCATGGGTGGAGACGCTTGCCACACACATTCGCCCAAGGCTGGTCAGGGCATGAACACAGCATTCCTCGACGCTGTCAATCTGGCCTGGAAGATTCACCACGTTGAGTCTGGGTGGGCGCCGCGTTCCAGTCTTTCAACCTACGAGTCTGAACGCCAGGCGATTGCTGAGAGTCTACTTGACTTCGACGCCCGCTACGCAAAGCTCTTCTCCACACGCATTCCCTCGGCTGGCGAAGTCGCAGGTGCATCAGCAGCTTCCAACGAGGCTGAGGAGAACGAGTTCATCAAGACATTCAAGGCTAGCTGCGAGTTCACATCCGGCTACGGTGTGGCATACAATCCCAACTCCATCAACTGGGGCCCAGAGCACCCTGCACAGCACCCTCTTCTCCTCCAGTACGAGAAGGGTACTAAGCTGCGAACCGGCCGCATCCTGGTTCCGGCAACCGTCACCCGTGTCGTCGACGCCAATGTGGTCCACCTCGAGCAGGAGATCCCTCTCAACGGCTCCTACCGCGTCTTCATCTTCGGTGGCGCTCTCGGCCAAACATCCACCGCACTCAAGGACCTTGCCTCCCACATGTCCGCCTCATCGTCATTCTTCTCCAACTTCCTCTACAAGGACCTCGATGCCACAGATCGCTACCACGAGAAGCACAACCCCCACTCCTCCTTCCTCTCGCTCGCCATCATCCTCAACGCTCCTCGCGCAAAGATTCACATCGATGAGCAACTGCCCAAGATCCTTGCCCGCTATGCCGACCACGTCTATGCGGACGACGTTTGGGATGTGCGCGTCCCAGACGCGAAGGCGGCGGCACACGCGAAGATGGGGCTGGACGAGGAGAAGGGTGGTGTCGTTGTCGTCAGGCCTGATGGGTATGTCAGTGCTGTTGTCAAGCTTGAGGAGGGCAGTGGCACGGCGGATGCGCTGAACAAGTACTTCAGTGCTGTGACAGGGAAGAAGCTCGGTGGCGAGAGGGCGAGCTTGTAAAGTCTTTTGTGATGGTGAATGTTCTTTGTGTTGCATAGCGTGTCGTTGAATACCTCTATCCATGGACTGTACATAGGAAAATCGATACATGATATCCATAACGCTTATCTAGGTTCACTGAATGTTACGTACTTTATTCGACGTGGTGTCAGTACACGATTATGCTTTGCGACTGTTGCTACACTACGCCATATGTACTCTTCATCATCGATGGCCAATGAATGAGTATGTTCATCTACAATATCTTCAACCTTTCTCATCAATCGGCTCTAGTCGGCACGCTCTTCGTTTGATATTTGCCGAATGCCTCCCGCGTTCGCCGGAGAGACTTGACGTTGAAGTTGATCCGCAATTGGAGGATGGAACCGTGGTTTGCAGCAACTCGAAAAGGTACCTTCTTGTAACCGCCGGTGCTACACAGCCAGGTAAGAAGGCATGTTGTTATCCAGTCGTGAATGGCAAAGCGTCACGAGTGACAGATCTTGTACTGGAACAATAATAGCTCGCCTAGGCTTTCTGACCTCCAAAAGATTAGTCGTGTGTTAATGGGCTCACTTTTTGTCACCGTCGATGATCCGAGGCTCAGGGTGTGGAGCGATCTTCACAGCAATCTCATCCCAATTACCACTCGTCTGGGCCTGTATCTCTTTAGCCTCTACAATATCAAACCCGAAGGTTTTGTCTGTCTCGGCACCGCATTTGCCTCGATTGCGATGTTGTCGCTTCCACGTGCTTCCCCAGATGAGGGTAACAAGGAACGCATAAGGGTTGCGGGAGTGCCAATGACATTGAAACGCTTAACCGGCAGCACATCCCTGCTACAGACGGTTGTCCCACCGGGCGTGCTGCGAAAACAATCAAAACGCATGAGAACATGTGGATTGGGTAATCTTCCGCGTCTCATAATTGTGGGCTGGCAAACGACAGCGGAGAGAAACAAAGATTGCGAGCAATCGTAATAGACAGCTTGACGTCAATTCGATAGTCGTTGGAAGAATAGTGGTCAGCGGTGGAAGGAAGATCAGCGACTTCGTGGCAGCTCGCCGTTGGAGTGTTGCGATAGGGTGACCCCAGAAGGATTGCCGTTGATGAAGGTTCTCGAAGGAAGGGTTCCATGTTCTGCAGACGCCGCAGCCAAGGCCATGCTTCAAATTGATGAGTTGCAATTGTGGCAATGTCGCCATGTCGCCATGCATTGAGGAAGTCGCCGCCTTCTCGCCCTCTCGTGTGTTGCAAAGCTAGTCTCAATATTGACTGTCCGCGACGGAGAGCTGCCGCAAGGCGAGTCGCCAGCGAAGCCGTATTGCGTTGGGTCCAATACGGGAGCGGCCTAGCTAATGGCTCGTGAGAGTTAAATTTGGACGCATCAGTCCTCTGGTCGATAAATGCAAGCGAAGTGAAAACCGTTTATCATAATGTGCAGTGCGTCAAGATGATGCTGAAGATCGTGAAGGAAGGCTGACTGAAGTGGCAGCTACGCTCAGCTCAGCTCATTGTAGTGGTTCCGCCAATTGGTAGCGGGGGTTGTTTCAACGCCCGCCCCGGCTGCAGCCTCCGGGCTCCACTCACCAGCGCCCACTGCTTGAGCGCGCGCCTCCGACATTGCAATCATCATGCCCTTCGGCTGTCAGCTGCGAATCGCTTGGAACGCAGTGTGATAGCAAGTGTGACAGCAATTGACAACAAGAGCGACTCGCCATGCAGCATCGCCATCAAAAACCCGGACTAGAGAGGTCAGATGGTCATCCGTCCGTATCAAGGGAGCGTTCGCTAGAACTCCACTTGGGTGCATCCTTCGACTCCAGCTTGCGCACCTTGACGAACGCCGCCGAGAGGAACAGGTCGACGTGCATGCAGTGAGGTTTCAAGTCTTGCTTGTGTTCACGATGCCACTACGCTTCATACCTCTTGCGGCAAGGTGCTCGCGGATGCAGGCAGAGACTCAAGCCAGGTCGTGCTGATTCGTGAACTCTAGGAAGGAGCGGAAGGTGATAAACATCCTTGCAAATGCATTCGTGTCGAAGTTTCACGAATGCTGGGACACGAATCGAGCCACCAAACGGGCGCTCCAAAATAAAACTTCACGATAGCTTCTGCGTGGGCCGTATTCCACAGATACAGTTCGACAGTTCGCCGTTGACCCCGCAGCTGAACTGCTCAACAGAGTCACCTCTGCCACCGTCAGCGTAGCTGGCCCAGGACGATGTTCCGACAGTCGATGGTGTGTGTTCCTGCAGGGCGAGGAGATGCAGCTAAGCGTTAGGTCGGGCGTGGCAGGGGGAGCCGGACTTTCATTGGGCTGTCTCACTGTTTGCCCCTGAATGGTCCGTCTGCTAGCCCGTTTCGAAGGGATGTCCACCGCAGCCACCCTTGCACGACCATGAGCGCGGACGGACCCCCTGTGAGGCCGCTGCGGACTCCTCGCAGTCGCTCAGGCTCACGTCTCTTCCCCAGCCGCTGCAGACCAATGTCTGAATAGCCTCACCTTGACGGCACACCACCGCACACGCACAGCTGTGCTGCTTTCCCTCTTTTCAGCATATCACTCGCTCGTACCACCCACTCTCTTTGATAGAGAGCTCTCTGATAGCTCGCTGTGCATTCTCCAGCTGCCTGTCTCAGGCCAACGCTCGTTTGACATCTATTGTCGCGCTCCATCCTGGTACCTGTCTTCGATTCGAGTACGTTTATCGCAATCCGGCTTGAATCAACAACACTGACTTCGCGTCTTCCTCCAGCTTACCTAGCTGACGGCCTTGGACAAGATCAGACCATCGCAGTATCCGTATCTATTCTCGTACCTCGCCTCCACCGACGGACCTGGTACCTAAGACGACTCTGTCGACCCCCATCGCCCCATCGCTTGGTCCGGTTACGACTAAGTCCAATTGCACTGCCTGCTGTTGTCCTGCAAATAGCCACCGCGTGCTCAACACTCACGCCAGCCTTTGTTTCTTGATCTCTCCAGTCGATATGCGCAGCCTGTCTGAACACTAGCCGCTTATTGTTTGCTATTGCTGGTGTCTTGACTTGGTACTCGGGTACCCTGTCCCTTACTTTCGCCTACCTACCTTTTGGATACATTAATTAGCCGTCTGCATCATGAACGACAACATGATGGCCAAGGACGGCCACCCCACGCCCGTGTACGACCTCACCAGCCATTGCTCAATCATACGCGATAACACGCTTTACGCCTACTCACCCGCGGGGTTCCAGTCGCTGGCATTGAAAGAGGGAGCAAAATGGGAGAAGCTGCCTATGGACATCTCGTTGACGGGAGCACAGTGTGTGAAGACACCGGATAAACTTTACGTCGTTGGAGGATCACCGAATGCAACTGCTGCGGACTGGAACTACCCGGGGTTGATGCACTACACGTTCTCGACGAAGAAATGGGATTGGCAACGATCGGAAAGCTGGAACACGCAGAACCGACAAAACCATGGCGCCACATATCTTGCCGGATCTGAGAAAATAATGGTCTTTTCTGGCTCTCAGAAGACGGGGGACACGAGCCCCTCTCCTGAGACCTTTTTGTTTTCCACAAAGGAGCCGTTTTGGGTGCAGAGTTTCTCCTCGAATGGCGTGCCACCGTCTGTAAAGCCTATGCTTATGGCATGGGACACGACTTCTGCCTTGATGATTGGAGGTGGCGCAGCAAATTCAGCTGCTTGGACATTCAGCGAAGAGAAAGGATGGCAAAACCTGGGCGTCACCTTAGAATCTGGCATCGTGAACCAGGACTCTGTTCAATGCTCCGTTCAGATTGGTACAGATGGAAGCAAGGTCTTGCAGAAGTTTGACATGGGTGTCTCACCCAACAAGGTCGAACGCATCGTCCTCTTGGGCGCAGGCGGAGTCGTGGCTAAGACTGGTACGACAGTTGGCGACAAGGCCAAGCGGAACACCATCGCCGACTGGCCAGCATACAACGCGACCGAGGCGCCGTCATACACGCGGTCAGGCTTCACGCTCGCCGAGGGTGATGATGGTATGACCGTTGCTCTTGGAGGCAACACACAAGACCCGCTGTGCTTGTTTCAAGCGAAGGAGAACGCATGGATCAATGCGACGACCTTCTTCGGTGGACAACAAGTTATCACTGAGTCGACCTCTTCTTCCATCGCGACCAGTAGCCCTACAGCGACTGTCTCTTTGACTGCGCTACCCAGTGCGTCTGCGACAGACTCAACTGCGGCAGCTGCGACGCCACCAAACAACAAGTCCAAGATGCTGACGGTTCTTGGCGCCACCCTCGGCACAATCTTTGGTATCGCTGTTGTCCTGATCCTGATCTTGTTCTGCCTGAAGTACAGGAAGAACAAGGTCAAGAAGGCACAGCAGGCTGGATATGTGGAGCGTGAGAAGGACCGTCTAAGCTTTGCCGACCGCGGTGTTGGCGACGCAGCCTTCATGAAGGAAGCTGGCGGCTCCGTAGCTGCCTATAACCTCCCCCAGGGCAACGACTCTGTAACATCATTAGCCATCATCCAAGGCAAGGGTGGCTACGGTCACAAGAAGAACATGGCCAGCGATGCCAGCACAGCAGGCCTCGTCAAGAAGCCCAGCCCGCTTGCGTACTCGCAAGAGCCTTACGAGCTGGCCAAATTTGATCTGAAGCCTGAGCCCGTTGAGGAGAAGATGATTCGTCAAAACTCTGGCCGCAACCCACCTGCCAACAAGGGCAATGGCCGCAGTCGCAGCTCTGGCTGGAGCCGGTACTTCGCTAACAATGAAGCTACCAACCTCGCCATGCCGGCTAACAACGACAACCGATCCACATTTGCCTCGGACAGGAGTAGCATGCTCAGCCAG
This sequence comes from Didymella pomorum, assembly GCA_022225945.1. Classification (NCBI taxonomy): domain Eukaryota; kingdom Fungi; phylum Ascomycota; class Dothideomycetes; order Pleosporales; family Didymellaceae; genus Didymella; species Didymella pomorum. The sequence goes on along the minus strand of JAKJXN010000011.1, from coordinate 66,995 downwards.
TCACAGTACACTAGCTCGCGTATGCCGAGCCAACACCCCTCGACTTACGTCCCTCCTCTTGAGATTCCTAAATTCGATGGCCAGCGTCTCAGCCGAGTAGCCAGTGGAAGTCCTACACTTGGAAGTATCCAGAGTCAGTCTCTTCCACATCAACCCATGCAGGCAACACTTGGTCGTACCAACTCGAATGGCAGCTCAAGAAATTCCGCGTTGAGCCTCGACGAGCCGCATTACTTCCGTAAGCCTGTGGATAGCTGGACACCGGTTGGTGATGATGGTCGACCGCCCAGCAGCACGTACACTGGCAGTATGGTTATCGAACCAAACAACAACAACCACAAGTTCGATGCCGCCAGCTCGTATTACCCCGATGATGGTAACTCGTTCTACCCGAAGAGCAACTTCAGCTCGTTCTACCCCGGCCAAGGGAAAAACTCGCTCGATGTGCCTGACCTCCGGGATAGCACATTCACCACGTTCCCCTCGGCGCAGGCTTCAAATGCTCACGTCGAAGAGATGCCTAAGAGCAAGTTCAGCTCCATGTATCCTGTACCGCCTCGCCTGGGTCTGAATCTGAACCCACAGGATCGTGAGAGCACGGTCACTGTCTTCCCTGGCCTCCATCAGCCTCAGAGCGCACAGATCGAAAACGCTATGCCGAGCCCTATTCAGAACTCTTTCCACCCTGGTGTCCCACGCATAGGCCACGAGAGCACAGTCACTATGTTCCCAGGAGGACCACCCGGCGGACCAAACCCTCCTAACAACAAGGAAGGTGACAACATGTCATGGCTCAACCTAGGCGCCAGCCGATGAAGTCTCACTCTCTCCATATCCCTGCCCACATGAGGGCACATGCATATACACAGACGGTTCCGGAAAAGCATTACCATCAGTCAGCGACGGATCTCCTATTGCTTGTACAACCAGCTGTTCTCTTCATTGATCGAGCATGCATTCTTAGCGCCGGGCGTCTGCTTTCGTTTGAATTTCTCGCACCTTCGAAGCCCATGCTTCACGACCACACACCTGGTCCTACAGATACCCGACGCAGTACCCGCTTGCGTCAATGCCCCCTACCACCCTCCACTACACCACCGTATCTGTAAATACTCTCCATAGCTTCTCGTCTCTCGTTGACCACCATTTCCTCTTCTCTTCTTGTCTGCTTGAGCTGCATTCCATTCACCTGTGCATATGAGCGCACATTTCCTTGTCCGAGAGTTACAGGCGTCGCAAGATGGAGGCAGATTCTCTGTATGTAGCTAGTAGATACTGCCTTGTTGCAGCAATGCGTCCAAGATGGACGAACAATAGTAATGATGAAGTCGAGTTGATCAAGCGTTCTCCTGTGATATGGCGACTCCTGAGCGCGATGGCACTGAAGCCAAGATGGAAACGGACGACTGGCGCATAGACGTCATGCGGATACCCTCTCACATGAAGCATCGGCCGAGTCACCCTCCTAGTTGAGGCTCAAACCTCTTGGCTGAGAAAACGCCAATCACGCGCTTTTCTCGAACCAAACGACTGCTCCGGGCCTCGGCAATCGCGACCCTTGCCCCGAGCGCCATCTAACAGTCGCAGAGCCGCTCACCGACTCAACACGCAACACTGCTAGCGGCCGGCAATTTTCTTCTAGGCGCACGTAGCCATGTATACCGCCGCAAGGTTCGCCGTATCGAGACATGTGGGACTCGGGATTGCGCGTGGCAGAATTGCACTTGCGCCTGCACGGGGCGAGTTCGGCCGTGGAGGTGTCAAATGTATAAAAGAGATAGGCCCAAAACGCGTGAGCCACGTCCGGTATCAGAGTAGCAGTGCTGGTGAGTACATTCGTTTCTTGCGGACAGCAGTGTCCAATCGAGACGCATTGCAATTGCACCGCGTAGCTAATACCTCCCAGCTTCAGAAACTCCTACCAATACCCAGATCCCAACTCCGCCGACTGCTACCAAAAGACCCCTCTACGTCCGCTTCCCGATCGCACTCGCCCTCACTCTCTTCACTTTCGGAGCAGGCTTCATCATGGCCGGCGCGCCCGCGGTAGAATCCCTCCGGGCCCTCGCGAACCCCCCAAGCGACGAAGAAACCCTGACACTCTTCACGCCCTCCACCGCGGAACTCGCAGAAATCGAGAAATCCATCTTCACACATCCATACACAAAGACACTCCTCGACGACTCCACATTCATCGCCTCGCGCCCGCACCTCAAGATCCCAGAACAACTGCGCGCGCAAAACCTCACAGGCGGCACCCTCCTAGGCGCAGACAAGATTGCCGTCCCGCCACTACAGTTCAGCACCGCCGACGGCAGCAAGTTCGTCTCCATCCAATACCTCGGTTCGGCGCTCTGCGGACACCCGGGCATCGTTCACGGCGGCTTGTTGGGCACACTGCTCGACGAAGGGCTGGCGCGGTGTTGCTTCCCCGCGCTCCCGAATAAGGTGGGCGTCACGGCGAGTCTGAATATCACGTACAAGGCGCCGTGCATGGCGAATCAGATTGTGGTGTTGGTTGCGGAGACGACCAAGGTTGAGGGCAGGAAGGCGTGGGTTAAGGGGCGCTTGGAGACGTTGCCGAAGGAGGGGGAGAAGCCGCTTGTGCTGACTGAGGCGGAGGCGTTGTTCATTGAGCCGAGGCAGGCGGCGCAGTTGAAGAGGGTTGTTGTGTAGAGGGATGCATTGGGTGGAGTTTGGAGTTGGGTTTGAGGACTGAGAGTGCGCTTTTGAGGACAAGGGTGGCAGCTCGTCTGGAAGACTGAATAGATTAGACCGATTGCTTGTATGAGATATATACAGCTGCTGGCACTCGACCCCGGAACCTGTTTTGTGCGAACGCTCTGCGATCTAGAGTTGTTCAGCTCCACAGCACCCATAAATTCAGTTGCTTGTATTGTGGAGTCTCCACTACGGTCCATGCAATCAACCTTCCGCCAGCAGTAGATCCAGCAGTAGATCAGCAAAGAAATATAGAAGGCAGAGTGCTAAGTGGATGCATCGAGTCTCCATCTGCTGGACACCGGCCAGCATGTATGGCTTTCCAATAGACGTAAGTGTGGGGAAGCGGAGGCTTCAACCGTGGTTCACGGCGCTGCCGAAGCAACCGCATAGCAAACAAATCTTAGAAAAAAAGGAGGCGGTCATGGTCTCTACAAGCACAGATTGATTGATTGAGAATAGGTCCTCTGTTGGCTACGTTATGGAAAGAATTCATTGGGTATCATGCTGCTCTAGACAAACTCGAAAAGACTACTGCTGCTTACTCTACGTTAACCTCCGCCCTCCTGCGACCCCTTGAGAGTGAGTCGCCTAAGGCCATATCGCTGCCCATGCCGGCATTCAGACGCCTGGAGGAATTCAGATTGTTTTGGACCCGCCTTTCCTCCTCAGCGTCGCGGCCTTCCTGCTCCCGAACGCGGTCCGTGCGCTGCTTCTCAGTCGCGAGAGCGTCAGCCTGCATAGCGGCCAAGCGCTCCTCTCTGTCTCGCTGACCATCTCCACGGTGGTGTGAGCGGTGGTGGCGGTCCTCTCGATGATGTCTGTGAGAGCGGTCGCGTGATCGAGATCTATCACGGCGACTGCGGTATTCTCGGTCTCTGTGACTACTTCTACGCTCGGGTGAGCGTGATCGGCGGCGTTCGCGATGTCGCCTCTCCTTGCTATGTTTCTCCTTGCTATGCTTCTCCTCGTATTTCGCTTGCTTCTGCGCATCCTTCATGGCTTTCAGTTGCATCTCCATTTTCTGCTTTTGGATGATCAGGAGTGGATCTTCGAGGACCTTCTTCTGTGTGTCGCGCGCCGAATTTGCGTTTGCGTTGCCGAGCGCATCGATGCCGACGGAGGCGCCTTTCTGGAGGTCTTTGGTGTCGCTGGACTTGAGGAGTTGGTCGATTCTGCGCTTGCCGAGTAGGTAGCCCTCGCGCTCTTCCGTGACGGCCGCACCGTCACCGCCGGGGCCCGAGTACATCCAGTCGACGCGCCGTGTGACAGTCTTACCGCCAGCGGCCTCCTGTAGCTTCTGAAGTTCTTCGAGTGCACGCTCTTCTTCGCGTTCTTTGCGCAGCTTTTCGATTTGTTTGCGTTCCTCGAGCGCGGACTTCTCTTCTTTCCATACGCGCTCTTGGTTCTTGCGCAAATGGGGATGCCATGACTTCTTGAGGTTGAGATCGCCACCCATGATGAAGGTGTGTGTATGTGTGTAGCTGAGGTCGGCAAATGACTCTGAGTGCCTCGAGGCTTGCGTACGTGGGCGAGAGGTATGTGGGCGGTTGGTGAGGAGCGCGTGGTGTGGGAGTGTGGAAGGGTGATGGTGTTTCGAAGGCAGATGGGAAGGCGGACAAGCATTGTTACCCATGTCGCCTTGGCGCGCTAGTACGGCCCCGCTGAAATTCACGATCCAAAGTTGCGCGCGTTCGTAGAACCAATTCTCGATCTTTCCAGCGGAACGATTGCGTCGAACCAGGGATTTCAACCGAATCGAACAAAATCGTTTCGACACCCACCAAATCCACTCCGAATCCGAGAAGGAGCGACCCAAAACACACCATGTCCACACGCAAGCGCAACGAATGGCTCGAAGCCGAGGAAAGTGAGGACGAGGAGCGCGGTTACGAATCAGAAGAGGAAAGCAGAGCGCGCACGCTGCCCTCCGCAAAACGCCAAAAGACCACACACTCAGACGACGAAGCCTCAGACTACAACTCCGAAGACGACGCCGAACCCGAAGACCACACCGACGACCCCATATCCAGCAAAAACGCCGAGCTCAAGCGCCTGGAAGAAATCGCCGCAGGCCTCCCACAAGACCTGAAACTCGCCGCAGACAAAATATCAGGGAAACCAATCGACCTCAAAGCGCCCAAGAAGGACAAATCCGGCGTCGTGTACATCTCCCGCGTCCCGCCCTTCATGAAGCCCACCGTCATGCGCTCGCTCCTCACGCCCTACGGCGCCGTCGGCCGCATTTTCCTGACGCCCGAAGACACAACATCAAGGCAGCAGCGCTTGCGGGGCGGCGGCACACGGCGCAAGCTGTTCCTGGACGGGTGGGTAGAATTTACGCACAAGCGGGACGCGAAGTTTGTAGCGGAGAATCTGAATGCGCAGACCATGGGCGGCAAGAAGCGCGGGCGCTGGCACGACGAGGTCTGGAATATCAAGTACCTGAGCGGTGTGAAGTGGGCGCATCTGGTTGAACAGATCCAGAATGAGAATGCGGAGCGCGCGGCGAGACTCAGGTTTGAGATCACGCAGAGCAAGAAGGAGAATAAGCAGTTCCTGGAGAATGTGGAGAGGGGGAAGATGGAGAGCGGGATCAAGGCGACGAGGGAAAGGAGAGGAGACGGAGTGGGTGAGAAGCAGGAGAGCGCGCCGGCGGAGGGGAAGAAGAAGGGCAAGAGGAAGCTGGAGTTCAAGCAGCATGCGGCGACGAGCAAGAGTGAGAAGAAACCTGAGCCTGGGCAGGACGTGCACAGGGTGTTGAGCAGCATCTTTTGAGCGAGCGCATAGACCGATGATACCAGATGCAATTTCAAGCAAGAACTCCGTGCATGCAGCCGTTGTACTAAGTGATAGTTTCCAGACCCATAACGCCATCAATCGTACAATGCCGGGGTATCTCCTTCTTCCTCTCTTCCACTCCTTCGAGCTCCTATATCGCTGTTCCCCGCTCGAAGCTCTCCCTAATCTCTGTCGTATATCTGTTGTAGAACCGCCCCAGCTTGTCGTTAAACTGCTTGTTCTTCTGGTTGATGTAGGTAATATCGCCCTGATCCTGCTCATCCCTAATTCCCCTCTTCCTCCTCGCCTCCAACCTCGCCTTCTCGCTCTTCTCAATATCGCCCACCAGCCGATCAATCGCCTCCTTGCTCGGCTTATGATCATGCGAATACTCCTCCTCGACCGCCGTGTTGACGCGGCCCAGCGAATCCACCGTGTAAATCTCCCCCGCATCCGTCTCCACAAGCTGCAGCAGCCCCGCCTGCACCTGGCGCTGCAACTTGGTCGCCTTCTCCTCTGCGTACGCCGCTAGATCGACCTTGCTCATCTGTCCAATCTGCCGCTTGTACACCTTGTTCGCCTCGCCGCGGTAGTCCGCAAACGCATTGTTGTCGCGCGCGCGCGTCTTCTTCGCGAGCCGCTTGTCCCACGACTCGCTCTCCTCGACCGTGTAGTCCCAGTTGCGCTTGCGCTCGAAGTCCGGGTCGTCGGTTTTGAGCAGCTTGTAGGAGGCTTTGGTATGTGCGTCGGCTAGTTTTGAGAGTTTTGCGAGTCGCTCCGACCGGTCTTCGGCGTCGCGCACTTCGCGCTCGGTTGCTTTGCGTCCGGATTCTTTGGCGGCTTGGAGCGATTTGAAGCGGGCCATGCGTGCGGCCAGGGCGGCTTTTGCGTCGGTAGGCGCATCGGTGGCTGTGACTTCTGTGACTGGCTTTGCGTCTTGTTCTGTGGTGTCGGCCATGTTGTGAGATATTGGTATCGATTGTGTGCAAGGAACATGTACAAAGTTGAGAAGTCGCATTGCATATGCCAAGACACTAGTGTCGTCGGTACCTTCAATGGTTCCTCTGCCCTTGGCCTTACTCACTTCTTGTCTACTCCACACTTCGCCAATCTCACCGAACACTTGTGTGACGATCAGCTTACTATCTTGCCTCGGTGATGACGACCCTCAATCCCGTATGACACCTGGTGGGTGGCAGTCTGTCCAGCATGCAGGTGCTCCTGTCTGGCCGCTGACCAAATCTCAACTCTGCCAACAAGGATATCTCTGGCGTCAATGAGAGTTGACATCAACGTGGTTCTAATGTTCGATTCAATTTCCTTCCAACATGCGAGAGTGAGGTGACGTTCACCCGCCACGCAGGGCCAGAGCACCGTTCCGGAGCTAATGCACGCTTCGACGCAGCCTGGATCGTAGCCCGTCCTGTCAGCCAACGGCGAGGCGACACAGTAGTTTCGCGACACCAGAGTCGACCCTAGTGTCCGCGATATGGATACGGAAATGCAAGTATGACTTGATAGGCCTAGTCTTGCTGCCAGGTAAGACCTTGCTTACGTTCCGCGAGAATCACCCCCTCATCGTCTCGCTCTTTCGCTCTCTCGTCTAGTCGTTACGAGCACTACGTTTGCTCTCCTCCGCTACGAATCCGGGCTTGAGAAGAAGATAAGGAACGAGAAGTCCAACACGACGTACATTGGCAGATCAAGAATCATCACTATTGCAAGAAGAACAGGCAACACACCGTCTGTTGTCCCAAGCCGTCAGCCACATCAACCCGAAGAATACCATGGCACCCATATCCGTCCCGCTGTTGACACTGTTGCCTGTGACAGCTATCGCCATCCACGAGGCCGTCCTTCGACGAGTTGAGGTTGATCATCTGACATTACCAATCATGGCTGTGAGCAGCATCGGGTATCTGAGCCTTACATATTTTACTGGATTCCTTCAAGCGACGACGCTGTTCCTGACGTTCTGGTCTTCCCTTTGGATATACATTGGACTCTATCGTGTCTTCTTTCACCCTCTTCGAAAATACCCAGGGCCGCCAGGGGCGAGCTTGTCGAAATGGTGGACCGTGAACAAGGTGGTCACAACGCGATGGCATTATTACAGAGTACAGCAAGAAATGCAGAAACAGTACGGGGACTACGTCCGAACCGGACCTCGCGAGTTGACGATCTTTGACCCTGGAGCGTTGCAGGCACTCCTAGGTCCCCAGTCCAAGACCACCAAAGGCCCGTTCTACGACATACTCGACAAGTCACTTAATCTCAACCGTGACAGGGTGTGGCATCGGCAGAGGAGGAATGTCTGGGACAACGCTTACAAGAAGTCCTTGCCCTATGCCACACCGCAGATTGAAGATGTCTGCGATCGACTGCTCGATCGTTTGAGGAAGGTTGCGGGCAAGCCACTTCTGCTCCTTGAGATCATGACCTACTTCAGCTACGACGTCATGTGCGCGCTTGCTTTCGGAAAGCCACCTGGTTATACCGCTGGCGAATCCAGTGCAGATGCAGAGCATATCTTGAACACATTGACGCAAGGCATAAGCGCGATGGGCATAATGTACCACATGCCGTGGTTGATGAATGCTCTTGCTGTGCTCACATCTCTTGCAGGTCCAATGAAGGACTGGACGGACTGGAGCGTCAGTCAAGTAAAAGCTCGCATGGCAGTGAGTCAAACGTACACACTTCACCTCCTCAAGTACACTGACATTACCAGATCAAAAACGGCCCCGTTGACTTGATGGGGGAGTTGATTAAGAACACGTCAGACGATGACGCAGGCCATGCTCTGCTTTACGGCGATTCTCGTCTCATCATCAGCGCAGGCAGCGAGACCACGTCCTCAGCACTGACCTTCGTCTTCATGCACCTCGCATTATATCCCCATTACATGCGAGCAATTCGCGAGGAGCATCGCGCGAACCTCTCTGACTACCATTGCTCCACGCCACTGCCCCTTCTCGACGCTGTCATCAACGAGTCAATGCGCCTTTGGCCATCTATCTTCTTTGCTACGCCACGCGTCACTCCTCCTGAAGGACTCACCATCAATGGACATTTCATCCCGGGTGATATGATCGTGCAAATACCACCATTCTCTCTGACTCGCGACGCTCGCAGTTTTGTCAGACCCGACGACTTCATACCTGAACGATGGACAACCAAGCCAGAGCTCATCCTCAACAGATCGGCGTTCTTCCCATTCCTGATAGGACCGTACAGCTGCGTAGGTAAGACGCTGGCTTACATGGAGTTGCGGAGCGTAATCAGGCGCGTCATTAACGAATTCGATGTCATCTTACCGGAGGGTTTCGTAGCAGAAGAGTACTGGGATCGAGTCAAGGACCATTTCACTGCAGGGCCTCCAAAACAGGAGGTGAGCTTCGTGCCGGCAGGGTTTTTTTGATCAAGCACGTGGATTCGGTGTCACGCATCAGCGGTTATAGCGGATCGAGGAATGGCGATGTACACAAATGGCTTGCCATATACGGTATCTTTGCAGTTCGCATTGATTGCAGCGGGTAGTGCACCCTGCGCAGCGGAGCCACGGGGGTTTTCTCAAATTACCGGATGTGGAAGGTTTGCGGGTTGGCATCAATCACAGCGAAAGTTCGAGTGAAGACTATCCCTCGCCCTCGGCTCAAAAAGCTCTCGGAAACCGCCGGCGAACCTCCCACGTCATTGATCGCGTCTGTGCTTTCGTCCTTCCGTCTGACCTTCCGACAGCCATCCGCATCTCACCTCCATCCGCAACTAGGGTTGCCCTTTTACGTTACACAATACGAAGGTACGATCGATCTCGCAGCGAAAACAAAGATCAATCAGTGTGAATTGACGAGACTCGCGCAGCACCTGTGATATATGCAGCCATCAAGGAAGAGACACGGACTGCCGCCACATTGCACCGCGAACTGCACGTTCCGTCGGCTTCAAAGTGCGAAGTCATCAAGAAGAGTAGCAAAACGCACAGTGACGCACCTGCGAATCTACAAATGACTTCAGAAGGTCACACAGAGCCCCCAGAGAAGCGCCGCAGAGTAGACAGAGTCGTCGCAGCATGTGATCTTTGCAAGAAGCGAAAAGTCAAATGTGATGGAGCGCTCCCTTGTGCGTACTGTGTGCGCAAAAGCCGAGCAGAGACGTGCAAGTTCACAGCTCCAAAGGTCCGCGGCGCACCTGCACCTCGATCTGCCGGACACACTCCAAATGGCCCGACGCCTTCGCATGGGTGAGTGATTAGAAGCTTGTAGCAAACGGAAGCTGTGTGGGGTTGCGGGATATTTGCACAGATGGTCCTGGAGACCTCCCTGGTTTGGATTGTATTGCACAACTGACTCGACGAAAGCAACGAACACCAAACCGCACACTCAACACCGCGTAACAGAAGCCATGACGGCGGTGTAGCAGCTATCGGAACATCTCTGTCGCCCACCGTCAGCCGAGACGAACACCCAGAAGACACAGCAGTACCTCTCGAAGGCCGCATCCTACGCGATGCGCAAGGCAAAGTGATATTCGTCGGCGACTGCGCGCCTCTATCTTTCCTACAGACAGTCAGGCACCTCATCGCCTCGGCCGTTGACGCCGATGCACTGCCCGCCCAGTCCTCCCGAGACTCCATCATCGAAGTTGCCAGGCCCGGATCAGCCTCCCAGCAACACTCGCTCTCTGTGTCTCTGCAAGAAGTGCGGCCGCTCGTGCAGCAGTACACCGTTGCTGTCAGCGGGCTCGTTGACTTGTTCGAGCACGATGAACTGCTGGGCGAGATCAGCTCGTGGGCTTCGGGTGCTATTGTACATCCGCATGAGTCGGCGGCCGCCGTATTTTATCTCGTGCTTGCGATCGGCGCGCAGGAGACGGATGAGGGAAAGGCTGAAGCGTGGTTTACGTATGCGAGGGATACACTCTTGAAACATCTTGTCAACAGTATGAATGTCTCTACGGTGCAAGGGTTTGCGTTGGTGGCTGTTTACATGCTCCGCGCTTTCCAGCCGAATGGCGCGTATCTCTACTTCTGTAAGTGTATTCAGCTCCACATTGTCATGTCTCACAAGAGGTCGGTCCCACAGACGTGAAGCCACCAGATGGATTGTCGAGTTGCGAAGCTTTCGCTGTTATCGATCGACTGTTTCCGAGATCCCGGATCTGACTGACCTGGTGTAGCTCTGGCCGCTCGAACTGCATACGCTATCGGTCTGCATCGGACAGAAGTCAACGCCTCGTTCGGAGAACCCATCAAGATCGTCAGAGATCGCATATGGAAGAGCATCCGCGTGGTGGATCAGCTCATCAGTAACTTGCTAGGCCGACCACCCTCCACATCAGACGTTGACTGTACCGTCAAGTATGGTGTTGGCGAAATTGGTGACAATATGGACGTCCAGATCATCGATGCAAGCGTACAGATATTTATGATTATCGAGCGCGTGGTGGTGGAAGTCTATTCACGCAAGAGAATCTCGCTTCGCATCGCCAACTACGTGTCTCGCCAGCTCAAGACGTGGGCATCAAATTGGCTGCAGCCCTTGCACGAAGCTACTGGACGAGCGGATCCAGGCAGATCGTCACCAGAGGAAGCCATTGGTGCCTGCTCTACGTTGTGCTCTTACTACTATGGTATAATGTTGTTGACAAGGCCATTTCTGATCTACGAACTGTACGAGTACATGGGCGCTTCACTGAAAGGTGGCGGTACTCAAGTTGAGCACGAAGAGAAGCGCAGATACGCTGATGCAGCGCTTGACGCCGCATCCTCTTTTGTTGACACGCTGCAAACCGTCATACATACTGGCAAAATGCCTCGAAGGATGCCACTAATAGTGTAAGTCAAATTCACACTTCCACATCGTGGAGCTTACAACTGACATGCAAAGATCATGGCTCTTTACTACATCACTTGTTCTGGCAGTCGGTGTACTTGGTCACTCAGGAATGACCTTCAGAGATGATTGCCAAGCCTCGATTCAGTGTCTCGACTACTTTGGCAAGGTCGATCCGCACGCTCGACAATACTCTCTTACCGTGCAGTCTCTTCTCAAGACAACTTCCGCACACATCAGACAACGCGAGGAGCAATTGCGATTGCAACAGAAGCAAGCTTCGTCGCAACTGTTCGGTTTAATTCCTTCGACTGCCTCTACGCCGCGACAAGACATCATTCACCGTCGCCGACACTCGACTGTGCAGTCGTTAACCTCATCAATGCCGGAGCAGGAGAATGTTATGGCTCCCGCGCCATCTGACTGGACCATCTATGACGCCGATTTCTTCTCCATGCCGTGGATGAACGAGAATGACCAGGGCTTGCAAGGCTTCTTGCAACCGGGTACCCACACTTTTGATGGTGCATCAATTGCAGACATACCATTGTTCCCTATGTATGACCAACAGAGCGGCGCCAGCTTTCTATAAGCTGGACCACTGAGTAGCAGGAGACGTCAGCTATAGCTCAAAATGCTGTAGCCTACAGAGTGTTGGAACAAGCTGCAAGGCGCTCAAAAATGATTAGTGGCTTCCTCCACCATTCTGTTACCCTAAACCGTACAGCTCCCGTTTCGTTACTGGAGATCTCCAACCAAACGCCTTTTTCTATGCAATGCTCGGAACGCCCACAAAACCAAAAATGTCACCGCGATCACGCTCGATCCGCGGACCCTTGATCAAGCCACCACAACGGGTTCTTGCAGCGGGTGCTTATCTTCATACCACACACGAGACTTGCTCACGATACGGTGGCTTCTTTTGTCTCGTCCCTAGACGTGCGCAGGAACGGAATGAGCTTCGTCCCGCCTGTACCAACCAATTCCTGCGTTTGTCCCTTCTCCGCCGCCATCTTTGTGCTCATGGACGCGATGTCGTTCCGCTCCGGGAATCGACTCGGCCTTCCCTGACGCGCGGGGATGATAATGAACCTCGTGACAAGAGCGATGTGAATATCGCGGAAGCGACTCAACGCAGCAACAGCCTCATTGTACGCTCCAAGAAGCTCAGTGTCTTCTTGATGAGCATCGACGTAGCTGCGGATATTCGCAATGGCCTCAATATCGTCCAAAAACCGCTTATGCGGACCCGGCATATACCCGCGCATCTCAGCGTGGAAATCGCCACATCGCGTATGCGACACGCTCAGCGCAGCATCGAAGAATTGCAGCAGCGAGCTCTGCCCATTGCTACCACCGCGGTACTTCCTCCACTCTCCCTTCCCGTTCCCCTCGTCGTAGAACACGCCCCGAGGCAGCCCAGCGGCCTCCATGTTCATGCTCCCCGCCAGCAGCGGGCGGATGGTGTAGTAGAACTTCTTCGGCTCGCAGCGCTCATCCATACGCTCGAGCAGCGCACCGATGTCCGCCATGGCGGCGGTGAAGTACCGCAGTCCCGAGACGATGGCGGGCACGTCGTGCGTGGACACAGCTTCCATGGCTGCGAGCAGGATGTGCAGTAAAGGCCCGGCCCGGGCTTCCATGGCGTTTGAGATGATCAGGAACCACGATTCGTCGTCGGATCCTGTCGCGGTGTGTAGCGCGACCAGGTTGTCTGGCAGTGTTATGTTGGCGCCCTTTGAGAGGGGCCGCCAGTTCCATAGATTCAGCGCTGCGTAGGTGGCGATGGGATGGACTTCAAGCCTCTCAGCGGCTGCGAGGAAGGGGATTGAGATGCAGGGGGGTAAGCGCTGGATCACGCGTTAGCGAAGGGTATCCCTGAGGAAGGGTGGTACGAAACTTACTTCTGACGGCTCGGGGCCTTGCCAAACGTAGCCCTGTGTGATGACGGCTAGCATTGAGTATGCTCGCTGCCATTCTGCTTCGGTCTCGAGGTATTCTGCGGAAAGGACTGGAAGCTCGTCGACACGTTGGCGAATTTGTCGTGTCTCGATTAATGCAGGTAACACTTCGATGATAGACTCCCATGGTTGGTAATATTCGCTCGGTAGACGAGTCAGCGGTGGGCTTGCGGGCAAGAAGCCATTCTTCGAGATGCTGTATGAGGGTAGAGCAGCTGCGGAGGGCAAGTCTTCGATCTTGTGAGGGCTCATGGTGGATTGTTGGTGTAGAAGTGAAGACTGGATCGGGGTTGCGAAGAAATCATTGCTACTTAACGGATTCTCACGGTCCCTGACACCGCTTTCACACGCAAAACAGGGATCCACTCCAGTTTTACGACCCATGAATCTCATGATCGCGGCGCGGTGAAGTAAGAGACGGATCGGATCTTTGACGGAAGCGAGATTTCACTGCTTCCGAAAGCGGAAGGTTACGTCCGCGTGTTGTTGGCTATTGTCGGGCGCCCAACTCACCTAGTGGCGCTGGCTCGTCGGACGCAACATCGACGGAACGAACACCTCCACGATTTTCGCAAGACGTAGTGTATATATTCAAGCAACGTGTCACCCCAACATCTGCTCAATCGCATCCTACACTTCTCTACGGCTTTGCATATCCACTTCGACTTCAAGTGCTGAATCACGATGGACGCCACTTCCGCAATCAACCAGCTCAGGCAGGGCCAGAAGCCGGAGTTCCCAGCAAATGCCAACACGCTGGAATTCGCGCAATCTCTCGACAACAGCAACCAGATCCTGAGGACCTTTCGCGACGATTTTATTGTACCTACCAAGGCTCAGCTCGCGCGGAAACAGCTCAAGGATGACGCGAAGACCGCGGCGAAAGCCAACAGCGCCGATGACGAAGGCATTTACTTTTGCGGCAATTCGCTTGGCCTGCAGCCTAATGCTGTCGGTGAGCACCTGAACGCTTACTTGAAGACTTGGGGATCTATAGCTGTCGGTGGTCACTTCACAAACTTCGCAGACTCGCCATTGCCCGCATACCAGGACCTCGCAGCACAATGTTCGGAGCAGATGGCCGACATTGTTGGTGCGTCCCCCTCAGAGATCGTCGCGATGAACACATTGACAATCAATCTGCACTTGATGATGGCTGCATTCTACAAGCCTACAGAAAAGAAGCACAAGATCATGTGCGAGTGGCGACCGTTTCCTAGCGACTGGTACGCTATCGAATCGCAAATCGAGTGGCACGGTCTGGATCCCAAGAAGTCTATGTTGACTGTCGAGCCGGACGAGGGCTACCTCATGACCACCGAGCACATCTGCAAGCTCATCACCGAAAACGCCGACGAGATCGCCCTGGTTATGCTTCCCGGTATTCAATACTACTCTGGGCAGCTCCTCGACATCCCGACCATCACCGCACACGCACATAAGCACGGTCTGACGATCGGATGGGATCTTGCGCACGCTGCTGGAAACGTCGAACTGAAGCTGCACGAGTGGGACGTTGATTTCGCCTGCTGGTGCACCTACAAGTACATGAACACCGGAGCCGGCTCAGTCGCCGGCGCCTTCATCCACTCGAAGCACGGCAACAACGACCACAACGTCGGCCTCAAGGGCTGGTACGGCCACGACAAGTCCTCGCGCTTCCTCATGGACAACAACTTCAAGCCCACGCCCGGCGCGCAAGGCTTCCAGTGCTCGAACCCCTCTATCGTGGATCTGACGTGTCTGTCTGGAAGTCTGAGCGTCTTCAACAAGACCACAATGGCGGACCTGCGATCAAAGTCCCTGCTTCTTACCGCGTATGCTGAACACCTGCTCTCTGCCATCGCAACACGCAACATTAAGGACGGCGACTTCCCGTTCAAGATCATCTCGCCGTCCGACCCGCGCTTCCGTGGCGCGCAGCTTAGCGTTCTCCTGCAGGAAGATCTGATGGAGGATGTAGCTGCAGCGCTCGAGAAGAACAGTGTTATCTGCGACAAGAGGAAGCCAGGCATCATTCGCGTAGCGCCTGCACCGCTGTACAATACCTTCGCCGATGTGCAGAAGTTCATGAGCATCTTCGAGAATGCGCTGCAGCCGAAGACTGAGCAGAGCGAGGCACAGTCGGGGAGCGTGAATGCGAATGTGGAGGCACGGCTATGAAAAGTTATGACGTGATGAGTTTTGCATAGTTAGCGTTTAGTAGTAATGCAATTGATACCATACATGAGAGACAGTCTAGCCTTGCCATTTGGTCCGCCTCTGGCGGAATTGGCTCACCATACCAATCGGCAGCCAACCAGGGTCGACTATGTTGAAACCTCCAAACCGGGCAATCATGTCTGGACCATACATCTGCGCGATCCACTTCCAATACGCATCCATGCTGTACCAGCTCGACATAATGCCGCGTAGATTGCTTTGTCTGAGCTCTTGCAGCGCCTGTTGAACCTGATTACTCGGCTCGACGGGCTGTTCAGACGGACGCTTGAGCAGCTCGAGATACACGCTGCGTAGGTTCGCTTTGCCCATGCTGGCGAACGCCTCGCGGTACTGCGTGAATTCCTCGAGGCTGAAGAACACGTCTGCGTCCTCCGGGCGGAAGTCCGGCTTCTCGTTGGATCGGCGCATGTGCTCCAGGTCGCCTTTGTCGAAGCGACGCTTTGCATCGGCGTAGTCGTCCTTCTCCTTCTCTTCATACTCGTCCAGCAAATTGTAGGGGTTTACCTTGACAGAGTCGCGGATCTGCAAAAGATCTACGAAGGGTGACTTGAGATCGAGACCGCCAAGCTCGACGGGGAAGTACAGGAAACCATCAGGTAGATCAGACACGTTGAAGCGATTTTTGATCATCTGCTTGAGGTGCTGCACGACGTTGCCGCCGTCGAACACGCTTTCTTGGATGTGCCGGTGGGTGGCCAGCATCGTGTCGATGTGTTCGCGGCCGAAGCAATTCGCGGCTTTGCCGAAGTTGGCGCTGAAGAAAGTAGCAGCGTAGGAGTTCCAGGCTAGAGGATGTCAGTGATCGTACGTTTGGCCAGCGATTTGAGCTTGCAAAAAGTAGCCCTCAATAAGCAGCAAACCGAGCTGGAGGCCGCAAGCTCCCCGATTTTGGGAGGCAGTCAACGACTGCCGCTGGGTCTCTCGTGATCTGTTCGTGCCTCTGGTGGCTACAAGGAATTGGGCCTCTGAACAACGAAATGCAAGAGGTCTTACCTTGGATCCAATCGATGACACTCTTTGATTTGCTTTGCAGTTGCTTTCGCAGCTCAGATATGTGGGAGTCGACCATCTTTCTGTCGATGTCGAAGCGGCCGTTGCAGGGATTCAGGTATAGGAAGCCCCAGCGAATGTCGCCCTGAGGCAAGCGTTCATCGATCTCCAACTCGCCCTCTTGGCCAACTCGTATACTGCCTGACTTGACGTCGTTGATCTAGGACCAGAGTTAGCACAGTCGCTTCAAGACGCCTAGTATCAACCTGTCGAGTCGCTGAGAAAGCCGACCGCGAAAGATATCTAGATGAATACGGGAGGTAGTCAAAGGCTTCTAGCACCCTATCCGAAATGAGACAGCAGCTTTGGTGGCTACCGAAGGCGTGGGCCATCGTTGACTTGCCTGCGAGACGAGAAATTGACATACCTGTGTTCCAGTGACGTTCGCGAATTCTTGGATGCTCTCCCAAGCCGTGGCGCAAGTTTCATAGTCCATGTTCCAGAACCAGATGTCATCATACAAGCGATGAAGCAGGGCACCATTGCAATTTTGGTTGACGGCGAAGTCCATGCAGAAGAGCAAAGCTTCTCCAAAGACATCGCTCAAAGCGTGTGAGCCTGGCGTTCCTCGGCGTCTTAAACGTGGCTGACTCGCCTCGTCATCCTCTGCGAACTTTAGTGGCGCTTCTAGGAATGTCTCAAAGAAACTGCGCCACTTCGTAGAGACGCCAAAAAAATCGAGCACCGTCAATACGGTATCATGAGGCAGCAAAGGGTTCCACGACTCGAAAGCAGTCCGGAAGCAAGCTATTTCGCCGTTCAGACGAGTGTTGAGGACAATCTCAGTGGCCAGGATGTGAAGGAGCCCCTGCTTCGCTTCCATTGGGTTCTTGTCGGCTTGCCCATCTTCATCTGACCCCGAATCTGAACTGTCGACATCGCGTAAGAAGAGGCTAGGACATGCATCGTCGTCAGACTCTTCCTTTTCTTCGCAGCCCAGATCTGCTTCCATTGTTAACATTGAAGCTGAAGGTGCTAAACGTCTGGCAGCCTTCCCCCCCAGCTGCCTCATCATGGGCCTTTGCACTGATGCCAGGACTGCGCCCGACTGCTTCGCCTTCTTCCGGGGTCTTTCTTCCACGAAATCTGCATAGTCGGCTTCCTCTTCGCCCTCGTTGTGTTGTACTTGTTGGTTCACATGATCCAGGAGCTGGTTTGTGAAGTAACGCTTACGTTGAATCTTGCTACGCTTCGTGTCGACGTTACCACGGACGTTCTGACCCTGAGTTCCGAGAAAGAAGTTGCGTCGCATCCTGTCAGATTTCGACACATCTGGACGATTGCTCTTCCATGCTTTCGAATTGTTCCGCAAAGCAAGGAAAGCGGATTTGAAGAAGACCGACCACTTTACGCCGATGTAGTGCAGGAAGATCGCTTGGAGAACGTCTTCGTGCATGTGAACGTGGAACTGACCGCCAATAGAGCGTCGCTGCTCCAGAAGAACATGGTCTCCCCACCCCCATCGGTCCAGCGCTTCCATACGCATGTTGAGGACATCTGCAATCTCTGCCAGGATGACATCGTTGCTGAGGAAGTCGCTGAGTACATCCCGTTTGTCGTTTGAGAGAAGATCTGAGCCTTGAAGAGACTTGATTACCCAACGCATAGAATGAGGAGTAAATTGCGAGCTGCTGGCCAAGCTGACCTCGAAGTCCGCGACTTTTCTGCGTAGCTCCATTATTGCAGAAGCCACAGCCTTATTGTCAGTAATGAACATACGCTCAAGGTACGTGTTCAAGGCTGGTAGATTGACGACGGCAGGTTCGAAGACCGACTTCTCCCAACCCCTTCTGGCTTCGAGTCTCTTCGCGCTGGGGAGCTCCTCGAAACTCTCTTCCATCTCGACATCTCCGTCGGCAGGAGCGGCCTCCTCTTTCTTCTCAGAAGCGAGCCACTCGGTGACTAATTTTGCGTAAAGGTCGGCGTATTGATACTTTGTAGCCTGTACAGTGACGTAGCGCCGCATCTTGTTCTCCCAATCTTCGAGCACGTCATTTGAGACCGAGGGGTCAAAGCGTGCCTGGTCCAGAAAACGGTCCAGGTTCTTCAAGTCGGTCTCGAGCCGACCGTTGCGCGTTCCGCCGCTTATGACACGACCCGGACGACCGCCTCCATCCGGATGTGCAGCCGTCTTCACCCCGAGACACAGCTTTGTGGAGTCAGTCACGCCGATCAAGCGCTTCAAAGGATCTTTCTCAGCTTCCGCTGCTGATAGTAGAGCCTCATGCTGTTTGTTGAAGGTCGTGCGTTGTTTTGAAAGCTCCTCGAGCTTGGTACTAGTGATGGTCTGCAACGTGCCCGAGAATACGCTTCCAGACGACATAGTGGCTTGTTGTGAGCAGGAAGATTGGAGTTAGTCGAGGTGGATCTGGGTGCCTCTTGACTTGAGGTCCCGCTGTCTGGTAGCTACAATGATCCTGTGGGGCTACGTCGATGATAACTGAGTTGTGACTGGGGATGGAAGACGAAACAAGTGGCTTTTATGCTCTCTTGAGCATTCGTGCTCGATGTGGAGAAAGCGCGCTCAGCCTCGTATACAAAACAGGCAACAATGGCCAAGCTTGGCGAGCGGGAAAGGTACAGTTACGTTCCAACTGTACACTGCGTACTTTAGTGACTCCTCTCTCTTCGCAAGGAAGATTGAGCAATGTAAGTCTAGTCGTAATTAGCAGGGAGTCATCTTGCGCCCGGTTGAGAGCATTGGCGGCGTCTTGGGGTGATCCAGGCAGCAACATCGGACGCCTGATCGACCGATTGACGTAGCAACATTCCAGGCCGTGCAAAAGCTCAGATGCCTCGGCTTCTTTGAAGAGCACAACAATTGAGTGATATCTGCAGCGTCAACCAACTGCACATCAATTGTCCACCAAAATGAGCTCAAGACCAGCTTACTCAAGACAAGTCCGTTCATCAGCAGAAGCATCACAACCTCGTACTGGGTATCATGAGTGTGCGGGGACTCCTGTGAGGTGTTCTCTGACGTTGAAAACGTGCTGCGTGAGGCATTTAGCCATGCTGTGTGTTGAGGCTTTTTCTCGTTTTTGCTCGTTGGCAATTATCACACAGCTGCTATGCGCCGTGATCAGTCTTGGGTCTCAACAGCCTCGAACCGAATCGTACGGGTCTCGAAGAAGTGCACAGCTTGGTCGATGGGTGTACAGCGCAGAGAACCTGCAGCAGGACTTTGGGAGGTGTAATTGACACACGTTAGCGCGTCATGTGACCAACAGAATGCGACTCTGCCTCGGGCTGCTTCTTCAACACGTCTCGAGCCTTTTGCCCGTCATGTTCAGTGTCAATCACCAATACCGACCTGAACTTGTAGCGCGAGATATTTAGATGATCCTGATATTGTTGCGCACTCTACTACGACTTATGCACCCTTCCGTGCAGCCAGGCATGCAGACAGTTCACAAAGCTCATCACGGTCACAACCCTGCGAGAGCGCTCGAGCCTGGATTGTCGAATGGATCCGGGAAGCAGGATTCTTTGCTTGCATACTGACAGGTGTCATGGTCTGCGTTAGCATTGGTGGGAAATTAGGCGTTCGCCTGTCCACGAACCGCGACACCTGCAACAAACGCCAACCCACACGATTTCCGAGAAGGCGTCCCTGACCATCAAGCTACCCCAAGCTGCCCCAAGCTTTACCCAAGGATTCTTAGGGTGCTTGAGGTTAGTGCGCGGGGACCCCGCATATACCGATGCACTGTGGAGATGAACAGCGGCTGACGAGAAGAGATCATGCTCGCGGCGGAAAAATTCATGTACTGTTACTATGGAGCCAAGGACAGCCAAGGCGTGGAAACCCAAAAAACGAGGTCAAAGTACGACTATAAATCGGTCTGGGAGATGGTTGCATTTGAGACAAGTTGATCAGAAACCGTCTGTGATCCATCGGCGCTATGAGATCCATTTCTGTTCTCTTTGCCCTTGCGGCTTCTCTGACTTCGGTCTCTGCGTCGGCTCTTAGCGAAGACTCTGTCCCAGCTGGCGCTTCGGTGCTGATTCCTCGCTCGGACTCTCTGCTACCCAGGAGACCTCGAGAGAAAGACAACTGGGGCAACGCGGTTGCGCATGATCGCAAGAAGATCACCATTCGTGCCTCTAAAAACGACACAGATGATATTAGTGACGACTTTCTCTGGGCGTTGAAGAAAGCCAACAATGGAGGTCTGGTACATCTCAAGAAGAATCACAAGTATGTCATTGGCAAGAAGCTTGATCTCAGCTTCCTAAAAGATATATACGTCAACATCGAGGGAGAGCTGAAGTACACCAACGACATCAAGTACTGGCAGGCCAACAATTTCTACTACCCTTTCCAGAAGAGCATCACCTTCACAGTCTGGGGCGGAAAGTGAGCATTCCAGCAGCTTATATCTGAGTTCTTAGCTAACACATACTAGGGATGTCAAGATCTATTCCGACTCTGGGACTGGCGTTATCAATGGCAACGGCCAGGCCTGGTGGGATGGCTTCTCGGGCGCCGAAATCCTGGATCCAAACAACAAATTCTACCGCCCTATTCTCTTCCTCACAGACAACGCAACCAATGTGGAAGTCTCGGGCCTGCATCTCAAGGACTCTCCCTGCTGGACCACCTTTCTTGTGCGCACAAAGAACGTCATCTTCGACAACATCTACATCGACGCCGTCAGCACCAACGCCTCATCACTACCGAAGAACACTGATGGTTTCGACTCGCTCAACGTCGACGGACTGACTGTAACAAATACCCGCGTCAACGTGGGTGACGACTGCTTCTCCCCTAAGCCCAACACAACCAACATCTTCGTCAAGAATCTTTGGTGCAATGGCACGCATGGCGTATCCATGGGCTCGATCGGCCAATACCCCGGAGTCAAGGACTACATTAGCAACGCCTGGCTCGAGAATATCACTCTACTGAACGGGCAAAACGGCGCACGCCTCAAAGCCTGGGCTGGCCCGGATGTCGGATACGGCTACATCGACAACATCACGTACAAAGATGTAATCATCGAGAACACCGATGCGCCTGTGGTGTTGGATCAATGCTATTTTAACATCAATGAGACGACGTGCGCCAAGTACCCGAGTAAGGTCAACATTACGAATGTCAATTTCATCAACATCTCAGGCAGCTCGAGCGGCAAGAACGGCAAGGTGGTTGCCGATTTGACCTGCTCTCCTGGCGCGACGTGTGACGGGATCCATCTGGAAAACATCAATATCACGAGTCCTGCGGGCTCGCCGTCGCAGATTGTGTGCGAGAACATCAAGGGCGATATTGGTGTCGATTGCATCCCAGCAAGTGAGGCAGATGATTAGATAGAGATTGGTATAGAGAAAGAGAAGTAGACAGCGGTCGTAGTAGTTAAACAACTGTTGCCTCCGCACTGTCTATTGGATTGCGAGACGCTTTTAAAACACTACTAACCACAGGCTTTCTCCTAGTGTAGTATGTGATAGTACGGTGACTGTGCTCGCGCGCATCTTCAGTAGTAAAATGTTAGGGCACGACATACCAGCTCTACATGTCGTGGTAATAGTGCATGAATGACACTGAGAGGTTTCCTGCATCGTTGTTTGAAGTGTGTGCGCTTGCTAGAAAGATGTTGTCAAGTAGGGTAATTATAGCGCGACTGCGGCAGAACTAAGCAGAGAGCAAAAAGAAGAGCAAAAGGCAAAATGTCAGTCGAACCACCAGCCCAACACACGCCCTTCAACCCAAACGGGAGTATTCCAGCGCCGCCGTCTCATGGTGAATACTCGACTGCTGAATTTCTTCACTCGCCAATTGCATTCATTGCTTAGGTTCGTCCAGCATCCCTAGTTACCTAAGGGAGTGAAGCGAACACCACAAGACTCGAACTGGGCTCCTGCTAAGGTGTGCACTGAAAGGTGTACGTGGATAACGGTGAACCTTCTGACGAAGACCCATCACAGGTAACGTGATTGCGGCAATTACTGGATGATAACCTCATACATCGTTGGCACGCACACAGCCGAACACAAAACGTCGCCTCGTCCTCTTCTGCGGTTGTTGTGGGTCTCCGCCTGAGCTTGAGCGGGGCCACCGATTGACAGCTAATTGGTTGTGCAATCAGAACGCCAAAGCAGCGCGACTCCGATTTTCACGATGTCCCTCCTCAGCGCTCATCTCCACCAGCGCCTAGGCCTACCCTTGCCGAGCCATTGCGCAATCGCTCTTCACACCCCACCTGCACCAGCCCCGCAGGACCCTGCAGGACGATGCCTCGGTTTCTTGAGCGCGATCGCGCTTGGAGCTTTCTCCATTGACCATGCGTTTGCTGACCTTCCAGAAAACGCAACACAACCATTCAAAGCCAGATATGTTATGCGCGACAAACGCATACGCTGGCCGTCATTAATAGTACTGAATTCTGTGAATGCCATTGTGAAGGCGGACCGTAATCGTGAACGCGACCGGACAACAAGGTACTCGATTGGACGCGATCATCCATCATGGTCTTCAGCCTTCACGCGTCACTGATATGGGTATAAGATGATGCAACACCGAAATGTACACTTTTGCAAGCTCAAATCAGTGTCAACGAATCGATTGTACCTCCCTTCGATATAGCGATCACGTCAAAGACACAACTTCCTCACATTTCTTCAGCCGCTCTACCCCACACCCTCTGGTTTTGCTCTTTGCGAAAGCACCCTCACTACGTTGTCATAGCATTTCACATATATATATCAGCATGGCTACCCCAGATGCTCCTCCCGGGTCCCCGCTGAATCTGGTCTCGCCCGACATACCACCAGAGATCATCCTCAAGATCATACAGTACCTCCCCTTCCAGAATGGCAGAGAGATCATTCGGCTGCAACAAGTCCACCCGCGGTTGCGAGACCTACTCCGGAACTATGAGCGGTCACTCACACGAGAATTCATGAATCAGGAGCTTCCACATGCTTCGACAGACTTTCCATGCTGCGCAAAGTTCGGCTATCGATGTCTGTCAGAGTGCGTCCAGAGATACGACATTGTAGACGACATTATGGATGCGTTGTCATCACGGCAGAACTACTATGCAGTGGATCGTCATAACGTACCATTGCTGAACACAGGACTATTGCTCCTATACCGAGTTGCGTCTTTAGGTAAGCATCCTGAGAAATTTACTATGCAGGGCACAAGTACTGACACATGCACAGACGATTGTCACGCCCAACTCGCCTTCATCAAGGCGCTTCCTCGCGACCCTCTCACAGCCATGTACCTCACGCTCCACCACTCCACACTTACGGCGCGCTACCACGGTTCGGGCTGGATTCACCAACGCACATATGGACGCTTCATGGACGCGAACCAAATCTCGCTGCGCAACGAACTAGAGTTCTGCTTCGCTGAGGCCGCCCTTACATTAGGGCCAGAGTTCATTTCGGTCCTCTTACTGCGACCCACGAAACCAGGCGCCGAGGCGACGTTTCTAAACTTCTACCATGACCACGGGACACATGACTGGGAGTGGCCGGGGTGGGGCGAGGGGAAGGGCGAGTTCAACCCGCCTAGAACGCAGGGGCCAAAGAAACCGGATGGCAGCATGGGAAGGAGTTTGTTCACGACTTTGCTGGAGAGACTGGCAGACTGCTCGAACTGTTCGCTCGATGAGGTGCGGCTAAAGACAGAGGAAGAGGCAAATGACCCTGAACACCCACTATCGGAACTCACCCTGTACGGCAAGGCGCGGTTGATGTCTGGACAAAATTGGGCCTGGACGGAAGAGGAGCAGCAGAAGGGGCGGCGAGATTCAGTCCATTCCTAGCCTTCTTCTTTGAACAAGCACACTTACTTCAGTGCAGCATACACATCCGTCCGCCTCGTAAGCGGAATCTCCTGCCTGATCTTCTCCACATACCCCGTATCGATCTCCGCCAGCGCGATCTCGCCCTCATCCAACCCACGTCCCTTCTCATCCGCCTCGCCACCCAACTCCGCAATCACCTTACCCCATGGATCAACAATCATGCTATGCCCATAACTATGCCTTTTCCCTTCCTCATCATGCTTTCCCACCTGCGCCGCCGCAATAACATAACTCTGCGTCTCAATCGCCCTCGCTCTTAGCAGCATATGCCAATGCCCTGCCTTCCCCGTCTCGGTGGTAAACGCACTCGGATACGTAACGATATGCGCCCCGCGCTGCGCATACGTAAGCCCCGGCTCCGGGAAGCGCATATCAAAGCAGATCTGCGGGCCGATCTTGCCCAGCGGTGAGTCGAATGGCTCTGGCAGTTCGGACCCGCGCTCGACGGATTTGGATTCTTGTAAAGATGGGCCTCCGGCGATGTCGACGTCGAAGAGGTGTAGTTTTTGGTAGCGGTGCGTTATCTTGCCCTCTTCGTTGATCCAGATCAAAGTATTTTTGGTCTTGTCTCCTGATGCGGGCTCATGGATGCCGACGTGGATGGGTAACCTGTGTTCTCTGGCGGATTTGAGTAGGCCTTGAACGAATTCTGAGTCGTCGACGGATTTGCAGAGTTTAAGGGAGGGGTTGGTGTTGATATAGTCTGCGGCTTCGGGCAGGAAAAGGGCTGCTGCGCCGGCTTCTGAGGCTTTCTTTACGAGGGACTGGCATTGGTGGAGATTGTGGGTTAGATCTGCTGTGGAGCGGATTTGTCCTACTGCCTGGAGGGTGTCAGTGCATGAATCTTTGGGACAGTCTTGCACATTTGTCGTAATGTTTGTGATGTTGTGTCTGTTTGCTCAACATTGCTCGGGAAATCGAATCATGATGGGGTGTTCGGTATGCTTTCCTCCGAACACGCCACACGGAGCAGCGAGATCAAGAACGACAGTCTAGCAAGTTTGGAAAGTGACGAAGTATACCCGTCTTGCGGCTGATAAGACTTACTGCGAGAGGCATCTTGAAAGCTTTCATGTAATACTGGCGGATTGAGCGTTGAAGGATATAGGCGCGGAATACTTTGTGACGAAGAGAAGAAACAAAAA
The DNA here is from genome assembly GCA_022225945.1 of Didymella pomorum. Lineage (NCBI taxonomy): Eukaryota > Fungi > Ascomycota > Dothideomycetes > Pleosporales > Didymellaceae > Didymella > Didymella pomorum. The sequence continues at coordinate 41,457 of JAKJXN010000011.1, read as the reverse complement.
GAAGTCAGTCACGTCGTCACCGATGGCGGCGATGCACTATCAGCAGAAAGACTAAACCGGATCGAGCACACGCGTCAATGTCCGCGGTAGTGCCTGGCGATCTGTTGACACTATTTGCTTGCAGAGTTGGTTCTGCGGCTAACGCATTCAACGCAGGTCACTGCTATCGTGAGATGTCAGGGCGATATGATGTAAGGTGGTGCATCATTTAGGTTGCTCTTCAGGGAGGGCCGGCCCAATGACGGCAGCGCATGCAAGGCTGGCGACCGGGGTCTGCTTAGGTGCATCATCTGGCAGCGCGCCATGCATCTCAGCATTGCGCGGCTTCTGAGGCCACGACGACTCTACTCACACATACTGCGCCTCCAGGCTGCAATTGCCGTCCTCTTCGAGAAAGTCTTCCACAGTGCAGCCTGCTCCTTTGCAGATTAGAGACCCAATCTATAATTGGCTCCAGAACACGATCCTCGTCTCACCTCCGAAGTCCCCGCAACGCGCTCCTCGGCGTACCACGTACACACCCTCCACGCTGGCCTCTGGCGCATACGAGCAATGCATAGATACGGACGAACAACGAGTCCGTGGTGAAAAGCTGATAGACCGCCTCCTTGCTGGGCAAGCACGAACTCTAAGACCCCCAGAACCTCAAGATGAGCAAAGGCTGGTGGAATAACGCCTTGTCTGGTCTCGAGTCGAAGCTCGACACAATCTTAGCTGAGGATGGCACCGCAAAGCCCGCGGATGGCGCTGCAAAGCCCGACGGCAGCGACAAGGCGCCTGTGGACAAGAAGCTGGCGGTCGAGCAGGGCGGACTGTCGCGCAACTCGTCTCGAAGCAGACCGAACTCGAGGTTGCAGGAGCGCCTGGCGAAGGCCGTGACGAAGGGCGCAGACAACGCGAGGACATCGTCGGACTTGGGTTCGCGACCTGAAAGCCCGGCCTTGCGGAGTCCAGCCATAACGGCGGTCGCGGATACAGGACGATCCAGCATCGACTCGAAGGCTTCAGAGCCAGCAGAGGCGCCCAAGCCTGCTGTGCAAGACGAGTCAATCAAGACGGAGGAAGCGAATGATAATGACACGATCGAAGCATTGACTGAGGCCGCAGCGCCTGTAGTCTCACCTCCAGTAGCATCACCGCCGACCACACCACTTGTTTCCGAACAGCCAGCTGCAACGCGCATGCCCGTCATGTCCATGTCCATGCCATCTATCGTTACCCCAAAGCTCTCCTCTCCGCGTCGATCGATCGACAGCAACCCCTCGCGACCGTCCATCGACATTTCTGCCCCAACGGAGCCCTCGATACCTACCACGACAGATCCAGACGAACTTGCGGCGGAGCTGTCGAGCTTGCAGCTAGCACATGAAGAGACTGTCCGCAGCCATAGAGATGAGCTCAATTCTCATCTTGAGCGCATCGACGCTTTACAGTCCAAGCTTACCTACCTCTCACAACAGCTGGCTGCTTCTGCGAAAGCTGCGTCAGCAAATTCCGATATGACACCGCAAGACAAGAAGCTATCAGAAAAGGATGCACAGATCGCGGCGCTCATGGAAGAAGGACAGAAGCTGTCCAAGATCGAGATGAAGCACATGACGACCGTCAAGCAATTGCGCGCAAAAGGGCAGGAGCAGAACAAGGAGTTGACAGCTCTGAAACAGCGCTTGACCAAAGCTGAGAAGAGCATCACAGAGCAGTCAGAGCGAGCGAAGCGAGCAGAAGCCAATGAGAAGGCTGCGCTGGAGAAGCTTAAGGTCGTGGATAAGATCGAGAAAGATATCAGCACCATCAGGGCAGAACGAGAAGAGGCCAATCTTACGATCACAGAATTACGCAGGCAATTGACAGACGCGCTGTCACGAGCGGAGGACGCTGAGAAAAGAATCAAGACCGGGGCTCTGGAGGCTGAGAAGAGGGTCACCGCATCGCTGCAGGAAGACCTTGACAATCTGCGGATTGAGAAGAAGCTCGCCGAAGACCGTGCCAAGAAGGAGATACAGGCTGCCCAGGAGCAGGCAAGAAGCAAGCAAGAAAAGGCCAACGTCACCGAATTGGAGCTTCGCGGCGAGATTGCTGTAAGTTGGTACAGGCTTGTACTCAAACGCGCACTAACGTCGCTGTCAGAACCTTGAGTCGAAGCTCGAGTTATTCCGCAGCCGCTCTGAAGAAGCCACTTCCTCCGCGACGGGCGACTCTCAAGCAAAGCTGCTGAGGCAGATCGAAACACTCCAAACGCAGTACTCGCTTGCTTCGGAGAATTGGCAAGGTATCGAGTCCACCTTGACATCACGAGTGACAGCACTCGAGAGGGACCGAGACGAGACAGCAAAGCGAGAGTCCGACATCAGGCGTAAAGCCAGGGATGTCAATTCCAAAGCCCGCCGGCTCGAAGACGAAGTAGACACTATCAACGAGCGTGCCCAGACTCTCGAGCAGGACTTGAGCGAGCAACGCTCTCTAGCTCAAAAACTACAGACGCGGCTCACAGCAGCCGAAACAGCCGCCTCAGAAGCCAAAGCGGATCTCGAGCGCTCCAAGAAGGTCTGGGAAGCCGAGACGCAATCGCGCCTCGAAGAAGAAAAGCGCCAATGGCAGCTCGAGACCCAGCAACACAACCCGCTCACACTCTCCACCCACCTCCGCACTGACTCTCCTTCCCTCTCGAACCGCCAGCGGTCCCCTGATCCCCTGGGCATATACGACCGTCGCGCGCCGTCGCGGGCAAGCCGCGTAGAGACAACACTATCGCCCATCGATCGAATGCTGGAAGACGCACGTCGCCCGTCCGCCGGCATGGTTCGCGGGAAGTCTTCGCCCAGTGTAAGGACCCCCGAGATCGGCACGCCGGCAAGGCAGGATAGCATCCCATCTGGCCTGTCAAGTCTGAATGGCACAGGCGTGGCGTACACACCGAGCATCCACACCGTCGACTACGATGAGCCATTTGATGGTATGAGCAGCCCGCATCGCACCATCAACGACATGATTTCTGTTTCAACGGTTGGTGCAGGGCCGAGCGTGCAGCTTGTCGAGCGCATGAGTGCGGCAGTGCGACGGCTCGAGAGCGAGAAGGCGACGCATAAAGAGGAGATGCAGCGGCTGAGTGCGCAGCGCGACGAAGCGCGCGAGGAGGTCGTAAATTTGATGCGCGAAGTCGAGGAGAATCGAGGGCAGAAACGCAGACTGGAGGAGTTGGAGAAGGGTCTCGCTGAGGTCCGGGAGCGATATGAGACGACGCTTGAGATGTTGGGTGAGAAAACGGAAAGGGTCGAGGAACTGGAGGAGGATCTTGGTGAGGTGAGGAAGATGTATCGAGAGCTTGCTAGTACGATGGGGAAGGCGTGAGTTGGCGTGCTGGTATTATGGACTTGTTGATCAATGTCTGAATGAACTATGCTGAACGCCGACTATGCTGGGTATATCATTTCCTTCTCGATCTCTTTCTGCGCCCTGTCCCCCACACCCTATTACTCCAAATCAATACCCTCCCTCTCCGCGCTCTGCAAAATAAAACTTCTCGTTTTCACATCCGGCGCGTAATCAAGCGCCACCTTTTCCCACCCATCCTTCTTCTCCCATTCAACGCCCCGCTGCAAAAGCAACATCGCCGCATCACCATGGCCCTCGCTCACCGCATGATGAAGCGCCGTCTGCCCATCGACGTCCGTTGCGTTCAACGGACTCTTTCCCGTGTCCAGCAAAGCTTTCATCATCGGCACGTTGCCTGCTGCCGCGGCGCGGTGCAGGGGAAGCTGCCCCCTCTTGTCCTTCACGCGTGCGCTGGCGGGCGGTTTTTGCGCCATGAGAGTACGCGCTATGTCGAGGTTGTTCTTGGAGGCGCAGAAGTGGAGCGCTGTTTGCCCGGTACTGGTCTTTGCGTTGACGTCGGCGTCTTTGGAGAGTAGGAGATCGACTATTTGCTCTGCGTCTTTCCGCGAGCATGCCATGTGGAGGGCCGTCCAGCCCGAGCCGTCGGTGGCGTCGACGTCGAAGTTCTTGGTTTGCACGAGGGCTTGTACGATGGGGAGATGGTTGTAGGATACGGCCCAGTGGAGGGGCAAGCGCTCGTCGGGGTCGCGGAGGGAGGCGAGCTTGGGGTTTGCGGCGAGAAGGGATTCGACCTTTGATGCTGGAGGCTGTCAGTCTACTGGATCGAGGAATGTGGATTGGGTATGAGCGTACTTTGGCCTTCTCGGCAAGCCTCGTGGATGGCATACTTTGCCTTGTACTCCTCTAGTGCGGCGACAGACATCGTAAAGGACGTCAGTTGGTGTGGGGTAGAAGCTGTCTTGAAGCTGGAAAGAGCTACCCTGAGATGGACCTGAAGGCGGGGCCGGAGGTAAGCTTCACGCTAGAAGATTAACTCCATAAGTTCTTCTTGCATCATCCATCTCGATATCTTCTCTTCATCAACCGCGAGTACTCGAGCATGTGACGCCATCATTGAGCGTGGATGTTTTTAAGTATCAACAATATATCAACGCTCGCAGTGTGTTCTCGTGGGCCTGTCATGCAAGCAGGACATCCTGACGATGGCCTTCCGAAATGAGCTGCACTGCTTCATCTGAAGAGGCCTTCGGCTCAAGGGAGGGTCTATTTCCAAGGCCGAGCTGGATTATTAAGGCGAGAGCAAGATCTGATCACCACCATCATTCAGTGATATTACCGTTACAATATGCAGTCCCCCGCAAATGTTGCTGCCTGCTCGTGTCTCGTATCGTCTACGCGTTCGTCTCACGTGCGGACTCAATATTCTATTGTCAGGTCCAATGTCTGCTGCCTAAGGCATGGGTATAGAAGTCTAGGTAAGCTAGGTTGACTTCGTAAGGTAGCAGAGTAGCTGCGACTGCAGGTGTTACATCAAGATGAAAATTGTTATCGTTGGCGGTGGGATCGCAGGCCTATCTGCCTACCTTCATCTGCGCAAGCACCTTCCGTCTTACTCCGAGCGCGACATCACCATCTACGAGTCACATCGCCCTCGCTCCACGACAGCAAGCTCTTCTGCTCAGGACCATCCGAATCAGTCTGTCAACCTCGATGCATTATCCGAGTCGACCGCGATCGTGGGCGGTGGACTCGGCATCGCTCCAAATGGTATGAGAGTCTTGCGCGACTTGAACCTCGATCTGCACGACCGTGTTGTTACTCAAGGATTTCCGGCGGAGAAGTTCGTCTTCAAAGGTGCGAATGGCTGGACGCTAGGCATGCAAAGCACGAGCGACAAGTTCGTAAGATCAGAGGGCGGACCTGAAGAGGTGTGTATCGCGAGCTCGAGGCATGGGCTTTGGCATACGATGAGGAAATACGTGGTTGAGAAGTATGGAGACGACGTGATGAAACATGGCAAGGTACTGAAGGTGTATCGCGACAAAGGTAGAGCGACGCAGCACTTGCAAGTGCGGCTGTTTAATGAGCAGGGTATGGAAACGATCGTTCCCGCAGATTTGGTGATTGGTGCAGACGGTGTCAAGAGCGTAGTGCGCAGGTGTCTCTTCGGCGATGATGAGAGGTATCGACCGGTCTACAGGTGAGCACACGTTTCAGAAGATCTCGATCGCATGTCACTGACGCTAGGGCAGTGGACAGTCTGGCGTTGGAGGCTTTTATAACACGACCATACCTTCTGTCATTGCGGACAATAAGGCCATGGTCTTCGAGTTTGGTGGCAATGGCTTTTTCGGCTATTCATCTGGCGGACCTATCACCGGGAAGCAACTCATGTGGTGGTCGACGTTCGAGACTTCTTCTTTGCCCGACACCAGAGACGTCGATCCTTGGGACATCAAATATGCGCTGATGGACCGACACAAGCACTGGAAAGACCCCATTATTCAGGACATAATTATCAACGCAGACGTCGAATCCATCTACCCAACTTGGACCATGCCAGAGCTTCCGCACTGGGGTGAGGGAGGTATTGTTCTGATTGGCGACGCCGCGCATGCTCTCGACCCAACGACTGGTCAAGGTGCTAGTCAGGCCATGGAAGATGCGCAGACTTTTGCGTTGCTGTTGGCGGAAGTCTTCAATATTGAACAATGTCGTTCTACGCGACCAAAATGGGCTATCGACCAGGCCATTGAGATGTACTTCGAGATCCGCTCACCGAGGGTTCGGAAGATCGTTGAGCGTGGAAAGAAGCTTTCAGGGAGCAAAGCCAGTGTGGGCATTGTACAGGAGTACTGCATGTATCTCTTCCTGTGGTTGTTGATGAAGTTACCTTGCCTCGGTGAGTCTAAATGCTCCTGTACTTGTTTGGTGCGATCTAACCGTGGATAGGCAAAGCCATAACTGGTAATAATAACCGCGAGCTGTACTGCTGGTCAGCGAAACAGCAGGTTCGAGAAGCTATACAGTCTTCGCAGTTTTTCTCTACACCATATGCAGGCGTGAGCGAAGCCTCGCTACTTCTTGGCTGAAGAGACGTTTGAGTTACTTCACATACTCAGCAAAGTCTCGTCTTCGCCTCTCGTTGATGCGTTCGCCGGCTAATCTTTACTTCGGGCGATTCAATCTCATTAGCTCGTTCTTTCACATAGCGTTTATCGACAGCCATAACTGTGAACGTCCTCATTTTCACTCAGCGGAGTGTTAACAGACATCAAGCCCACTTCCCGCTCTTCTTATCCACCTCATCTGCATCTGCGCCCAGATAGGTACCACTCCTCTCAAAACAGTGCCGTCCCCTCAATCTCAGCATCAGCTTCATCGTCACCCCAAAGTGCCAATCAGCATGCATCCGACTCCCTCGCCGACAACGTGAAAAAGGAGCGACAGCTTCTCCTAAGGATCAAGAGGGTAGAGACCGCGATCATACGACTTCTTGACGCGCAGGCATGGCTCTCGGGGTCCATTAACGCCGAAAGCTGGGAGTGCCTGCCATCTTCAGGGCTAGAATACTCACTATCTGCTTAGCAAAAGCACATTGCACCGAGTATGGGAGATGTAGAGCTAAAGAAGAGCTTTCTAACAGCAGCCTCGCTAGAGAAAGGACCGCAAATAGTAGAGGAGCGCTACTTGCAAGAATCATGTTGTTCTTACTCATACAAATAGTAGGCAACCAGATAAACACATAGGGCAAGCGAATATTGCTACCCCTGGAAAAAATGTCAGAGAACATTTTTGCGCCTTGGAACTGCAGACAAGCCCAAGGGAGAGACAATCTCACAGCGGTTCGGGCATGTAGCGGCAGCGAGGTCGCGACGCGCGCCTCCCCAGATGGGAAGGTGGGGCATGGTCGATGCTGACACCGCATCTACATAGCACCAAGCTTGACCCTCTCAAAGCTCATCTCATGCCGCGTGCCTTGGCCGATTCGGCAGTATGTGCATATGAGAGGCCTCAATGATCCTTCTTGTCAGATGTTGACGCTGGCTCTATGTCCAATTCGAGGCCCGCAATGGCGCAACACGAACACCACCACCGGCCAAATTGATCCCTACGGATCGTGACTCACTCTTAACTGTAATCGAGCTGTGAACATAAAAGTCACCTATTTCCAGCTATCTGTCGTACCAAACATCGCTCGTTCCTGAACAAGCATGCCGCTTGAACTCCGCCCGCTCCGTCCAGCAGACTCGCTGTCATGGATTCGAACACGTGCGCTCGCATATTACGGGCCGACCCATGACCTGCTTCATCGCGGCCCAGTCAGCGAAACGTCCATGCAAGGTGTAGCAGAGGACCGCAAATGCGAGATAGGCAAAGCCAATGTCTGGCACTGGAAGATCGTCGACACAGACCTGACACCAAACAAGGACGATCCGGAAAATAATGGCGGCCGAATCATCGCCGTCGCAGTGTGGAGCATGAAAAATCTCGAGAATGAAAGTGCGCACCGAGAGGAAGAAGAACACAGCTCTAGCGCAGCGCCAGATGAAGCGCCTACCGAGCATGCCTTTGTTCGGGCGGAGAAAGAGCCCCCCGCCAACAACTCGCTGGGCCCCCGCTACCCAACTTTCCTCCCGCCTGAGCTACGACTCGAGGCCCTGGCGTCCCTGTTCGACCCGCTTGACGCTTCGCGTGACGAGATCATGGGCACTGAGAAGCCCTTTTTCATGCTGAACAGCTTGGCTACACACCCTGAACATCAGGGCCGTGGAGCTGGGAAGATGCTTCTTGACTGGGGGTTGAAGAAAGCCGATGACGAGCAACTCATGACGTACTTGGATGGTACGCAAGTTGCGAAGCCAATCTATGAAAAACGAGGGTTCGAAGTGAGAAGAACTGTGGAGTGGGATCGAACGGTATGGGGCGGAGAGGGCGTCGATGTTCATTACTCGATGGTTAGACAGCCAAGAAACGCGAGCATACAGTAAGCCTTAGAAATGCTGACCTAAACGGTGATCTGGAAACTTGGTATGTCGAAAATCCACCGTCACTTGTCACAATCCCCGTTCCGCATCTGCTTTCCTTACGCTTGTCCATTTCTGGGTCATCTGAAGCTTCATCACAGCACGAGCTTTCCCCTTCACCCTTCATTCCGCCATTGAAGAGATTTCGGTACCTTCAACGGGCTACAACCTTGTGAATTTGAAGGAAATTATTTGGCCCAAGTACCTGTTCCTCCACCATAGAAAATTCCCTGGAACTCAAGCTCTCGACAGCACAGGCGTTGACTCCAGCTCCAACGTGTGGCGAGTCAACGTCCATGGGCTCATCTTCCCTTTGCTTCTCGCGAGATACATTCTCGATGTGAAAGACAAGATCCATATACACATCCTCATCGCCTGGTATACCGTCGTTGCGTAAGATTCGTACACCAGTGACATACTTTGACCCCGAGCTCTTTCTTATGCTGCATGAGGAGGAACCCTATGATCGCAACGATAAGTGACCCTGAGTATGTAAATGTTAGCGCCCAAATCACTGCGGCTGATGGAAGGTTAGCTTACCTATTAAAGCAAGGCCTTCGTCTGAGTCCGGGTCGAAATATTGTCCTGCCCAAGACTCGTAGTCACTCCTGCCACGACTCCTTAAGACCCTTGCTATGATCTGAACTGTGGCCTCGTTGTGTGCAGAGTGAGCGATGTAAGTCTTGAGATTGTCGACGCGTGTGCCGGCAACTGTGTCTAGTGAGCGCCAATACAACCAAAACAGGTCAGAGAGTTGTCGAAGTTGCGGCAATTGATCGTCGGTGGGCTTCCTTCCCCAAAGCTTTTCTGCGACATGTTCTGGACCAAGCAGAACAAGGCCCGCAATTGAAGCGACCCAACGTCAGCGTGTATGCCATGGGAAGAAGGGAAGGCCGACCGCCGCTTCGGACATCCATGGCAAAGAAATGCTCAGCCTTTGTTGGCTACATAAGGTCGTCAGTCAAGTAGAGCATACCAGCGTTCATCAGCGGTGCTACGTACATGGTACAACTTTCCGTCAACCGTATACGACAGTTCTAGTGAAGGGCGAGGTGTACCTTTGGGGAATATCGCTTTCTCGTTCTCATGCCCGAGTTGGAAGCATTGTAGACCCGTACCTGCTTTGTTCGACCTCGGATTGACCCTCAATGCCTGGAACGTAGTTCTCAGTCCCCAATATGTGCCCATATTGCAGATATCGGGGTTGAGATTAGCCTCAAATCGATACCAGGCAGCCATGACGTTGAACTTGAGCCACTTGCTCGCGCCAGACGGAGGTTTCCGAGTATTGGATACTTGCCAGCCGGCTGCCGCATCGGTGCCCTGCATGGCGCACACAAGTGACTTATCTTTATTGATATGCTTCTCCCATAAGATATCGTCTGCAGAATAGTCCAGACTTTGGGTAGTGATTACTCCATCAAAGATGCCCTGAACTCCCCCATCCACATCGGGAAGATAATGAGACGACGTGTTCGGGAAAATAGCCGTGTCTAAAAAGGAGAGCGCGAAGGTACTCGCGACGAGGGAGATTCCCGTCCCTTCTCGCGATCGAGAGGAATTGGTGAAGATCTCAGGCGGCAGGTACCTGCTCAATGCAGTTGCGGCAAAGGCTGTGAGAACCGCGCCCTGTGATCTGTGTAGCATTGTAGATAGGTTGCGCTTGAGTCAGTAGTTGAGAGGGGAGAGATTCTGTTTGTAGAAAAAAGGTGGGTGAGTTGCAAGCGGACTGGGGGCTTCGCCCAAGGTCAAAGAAGTCCACTCGGCTCCTGAGCTGGGAGTCGAAGTGAAGGTACGACATATCAACAAGCAAGGGACTTTCTCAAATTACGAGAAGCAGTCAAGGGATGTTTGGAGGTATCTTGTATTTGAAGAAGAGCTCTACTAGCTACATTAGATTCAAGTCAGCCCTCATCTGCAATAGAATTGCGACATTGATTGTTGGATTGGTTCTCCTTAATATCAGTGTGTCGCTCAGTGTGTCGCTCAGTGTGTCGCTCAGTGTGTCGCTCAGTGTGTCGCTCAGCGTGTCGCTCAGTGCATCAAGTCGCCCGCTACTAACGTGAGACTTGAGCTGTCGTGTCGTGGAACAGGCTAGATGTGAATTAGAAGTACCAGAAAAAAGGGGGGTAGTCAATGCTTATCCGAGAATAATTCGACTGCCGATAGATCTCTTGTTGGCTACAACAGATCTGTCGACGAACCAGCCTTTCCCGACGACGCTGGAGTCAGGCTCCACTGTTTCACTTGTGACATAGACAGTGAGAGTAGATCATGTCATGAGGAAGGACTGACATTTACTGAGATGGGCAACCCTGGTGGCCATTGAAGCATGCACAGAGTTGGTAGTGTCGGTGGATCGGAGGGCGTTCCCTGAAGCGCGTGCCCAGCTGAAGCCAGTAGATATCGCGCTGGCTTAAGACTTTCATATGCCTCTCGAAGGTGTTTGAGTACCTCCTGGAGGCAACACAATGCCACAAGGCAATACCAGCTTGACAATTCCGTCAATAGGGGGCCTGGAATGCATCGATGACCAGACTCGTGCCCTGGCTTGAGGGATCATGATTTGTGGGCTACCGACAAGACTTATTTAGGCGATGAGAACAGGAATCATTATGGCTACTGTTGCTTATAGCAAATCTTAGGAAGGCTCAGTGCCGGACGAGATGACCTGCGGAGTCCTTATCCGAAAGACCCTCGCTTTGCTTCGTCATCAGTGGGCTTGTTGTCTCCACTGTCCTCAGGCATATCTCGAATGTGAAAGAACATGTGCATCTCCTGGACGCGAGTCTTTTTCGAAGAAGACCAGTCGTCGGTGACCACAGTCACCTCGTAGATCTCCTTGTTGCCGAGCTCTTCCTTGTGCTGCGCAAGCATGATGGCGATCGTGCCTCCAATGGGTGACCCTGGAGGTAGTTAGCATGGGGTTTAGGTCCAAAAGCCATGGTGGCTCTTACCAATGAGAGCTTGGAACTCCGTCGGGTCCTTCTTCTTGTCGAACAAGGTGCCAGGCCAGAGGTACAGCTTAGGGATGAGCTTGTTGCAAAGAGCTCGCGGGACAATTCTCGAGGTCTCATCATTGATGACGTTGTGAGCCAGGTACCACTGCAGGTTCTTGACGTTCGAATTGCCTCAACTCACTTGCCCCACATCAAGTCTGAACCATGCTGAAGCTGTGGGAGCTCTTCCGGGCGAGAAGTACCGCCGATAGATTTCCAGTGTGACTTGACCGCGTTGCGAGGGCTAGAGATGTCGACAGCGGCAAGGAGGCCGTCGTGCTGGTTGACAATGAACTTGTAGTACCCGCCGGTAGACTGCAGCGAAGATCAGCACTGTGGTTGCACAGGATAATCGCATTGGTATTTACCTTGTAAGTCGTGGCTCCGACCTGGTAGGCCTGCTTGATGATAGGGAGTATGCCGCCGTAATGACCGCTGTCGGGGTCTACTCGGAACTCATCGTAATGCCCAAGCGACCAGTCGTTGTTATGACCACCCTCTTCTTCGCACTCGGTGCTGAGCCCGATGACTTTGAAGGCATCCACGAGATGTAGGTATTGAATATCGCAATCGTCCTTGTCGAAGTAGTTCTGGTGCCAGTTCCAGAGCTCTCGCTCAGCTAAGAGCATCGTTAGTGGGCACCAAGAGTATGGATGCTTCAATAATTACCGTACATGTTGCCCTTCCAGATGCTCTGGGCAGATGGTGGCGTGCGTGTGTCGCCGACCAGTTGGCCAGCGCCCTCGTCATCGGCGACGAACAAGCACTGGTAGTGATCGCCCTTCGCTCGATACTTCTCTCACACTCCATCAGAAGCAATATTTCCGGGGTCGAAGAAGCCCACGGACTGGACGACGCCATCAGAGGTGGAGACATTTACAGGCAAGGCGCGCGCAGCTGCAATGGCTGCGACGCCGGCGAGTACAAAGATGCGGTTGAGATGTATTCTCGCGGAGTAATTTTGATAGAGGAGCTTGGAGGCTACTGAGGTCTTTATTTGTGGTGGGGCTGCGCTCGAGGCGGCGCTAGTGCGGTGAAGAGAAGTGAAGGTGCAAACCGAAGGCGCGCGAGAAAGGCAAATGTGCGAACGGTACTTCGAGGCGTTGTTTCACTCCCAAGCCACACTTACGCGTATAAGAGGCATTGCCGAGCCATCCCAAGTCCTCCAGATCCTATCATCTAACAAGAACGAGTTTGCGAGCCTGCGTGGAGACCTCACAGGCTCAAATGAGATGTGACGAGAGTCGCTTCCAAGCTGTCTGTTGCCAGATGCATACCACAGAACGTTGCTAATAACAGTGCAGATCACACGGAAGGTCTACAGCATCATCTACTCCTTGTAGAACTCCTTCGTTGTTTCTTGGCTGACCTTCGGAACCTTCCTAGCCAGATCACCGGTACCGTCCCTTGGCGATAGTTTTATTTTGAAGGCCCTTGGGATCGCTACCAGTACCCTCTTGATCAGGTTGTAGTCAACATAATCCGTGTTCAGCGGGTCGGCTTTGCTCGCTTCGATTCTGTACGGGCTGAGCAAACGGAACAGGGCTGCATAGATGAGCTTGCTGGCAATAGTGGCCCCTGGACATGACCTTGAACTAGCACCGAAGGACAGATGTGGCGTGCTTGATAAGGTCTTCTCGACTTGCAACGATGACGGCGTTTGAGATGCTTCGAGCCAGCGCTCTGGATTGAATGAGTCGGCGTCTGCTCCCCAATAGTCGGTGTCTATTTCATGTCAGATGGAAGCAGTCCAGATAGTGATGCGAAACGTACCATGATTACCAGCCTGTGCGTTGATCAACACCATTGTGTTCTTTGGAATGACAGCGTTGCCCCAGCGCACGTCGCTCATTGTCTTTCTAGGGAGACTCATGTTGCTCACAGTGTAGTACCGTCCAGCTTCCTTGACGATTGCGTTGAGATATGACACGTCTTCCTTCTCAAAGTTATCTGCCCATACTGTAGCAATGTCGGTATAAAGCTTTCTGATCGCTTCATACGCTCGATCCTGGTATTTTGTCCCTTCTGGTGTACAGAGTGATCCTATGCAGGAAACCATCGTCTCAAACCCTCCAGATACTAAAGAGAGGCAGATAGAGCTCACTTCGACGCCAGAAAGACGGGTCTCTTCGTCTTTCAGTATCACTGCGCTGATGCACGGTTTAAAGGTTTCTCGGTCCCCTTCTTGATCATCCCGCGCACATTGTCAAGTAGCTCGTTCAGATATTTGTCTCGCCTCTCACGGAGCTCTTTCGAGCGGGCGTTCTCCTCGTTGTTGGGCAAATACCGCAGAATGGGAATGTAGTCCTGGTGGTTCTCAGACGCTGAGCGGAGCAAGGAGATGGCAGAGCCCATGTGTATGATTTCACGTAGCAGATCGTCGTACACTTCGTCCATCCTGATTCCGTAGCAGAGCGTGAGCGTCGTGTTGAGCGCGTATCGCTGGATGTACGGTCGAAAGCTGACTTCAATAGTACCGTTCTTGGTGTTCCGGTACAAGTCACGCAATATGCAGTATGATTCCAAATCAAACATTTCCTGGTAATTCTTCATCATCGCCTTGCTCAAAGTTGTAGACGCCGCTTTCCTCTTGTTTCGGCAGCTTTCATCCCATGGCGAGCTGCTAATAGTGAAGCCTTGCGTCGACGAGATGAGGCCATGGAAAGTGTACAGCTTTGGTCGGTCGATAAGCCCTTGTGAATTCTTGATAAGAATGTACTTGCAGTCTTCGAACGAGTTGACTACGACTGCGCGAGTATTGCCTAGTCGTATCTGGAACACCGAGTGGCCATACTGTCGCCACCAATTCTCACACGTTGATGAATGGTCATCCCCCAATTGAATCAAATGACCAGTGACAGGAAGCGCCCCAGGGATCTCGGGTATGCCGCGAATGCAGGGAATGTCAGTCTGAGAGAGCAGCTGCGTACAAAGATGCTCAGCAAGTGATGCGCCGGAGTTGGTCTCGCACCCACCTTATAGATCGTCCAAAGCACTGTTCGTGTCAGTGGGTGGTAAGGATACGTTAAATACATTTCGAACGCCCATTCCCCGCAAGTCTGAATGATGCTATCGCGCGTGTATGTGAGGGGTGTTGCTAATCCGGTGTTATCTCCGGGCGGAGCTTGTGCTTATCAGCCAGTGCATCCCACCTTTGCGCATATAGAATACGATGACTTGGGACTTGATGAGAGAAACTTGATGCATGGCGGGAAGAGGTATGGAATACCATAGCAGAGGTCTTCGATCCTTCGCCTGCTCTCTTGACTGCAATGGAGTATCTTTCGAAAGACGCTCGCGGTACAACCTCTTCCAACAAACTCTCGAAGCAGCAAAGGACTGAGCTAGAGATCGTGCAGCTCCTCATATTGCTAAATGTCCATGATGCGAGCATGCCTGATCTCCGCCCCTTCGATGTGTTCTCGAATTTTGCCATATTCTGCAAATCCATCTGTCTCAGCAGAAGCATGGTGCTGCTCAACGCTCGTCCAGGGTGTCAGCAGTACCCATTCCTCCTTGTCGCCTTCTTTGTCAATGCGCCAGCCTCCTCCTATTGTGCCCTCAGTCACAAAGGCTTGAAGATGGCGCTTCTCGTTCTCATAGGTTTCCTGGAATTGTGTCCTTTGCCCCTTCTTCACAAAATGTCTGACGAGGCCGTAGACGGAAGCTTTCGCCCGGTTCTCACTAGGTTCTGGCAATGGTAGGTCTGCGTGCGGTGCATCGATGTGCAGTAGCCAGCCCACACTGAGCAAGCTCTTCAGATCTTCGAGTAGCGCTTGGTTGTCCGCGCCTGGAATGAAGTCGTTCATGTGTTGGTCGAGAGATTTCCATTCCCCGATTGTGTAGATGTAACTCGGGTCCTCGATCTGTTGGAGGTAATAGAAGGCTCGGCCGGTGTACTGGCGCATGACACTACGGGCATGCGCAAGCTTCGAGCGGACATCTGTATCGTCGGCTGTCGCAATGTGTGCCAGATGGAGGAGAGCGATTTCGGTTACCGTCATCGCGGTTGTGCTTCGGTGGACGATGGGCCGTGAAGATGCTGTTGTGTAACCCGTGCTCTGAGCTGCATGAGCACAACATCATCAAGGTCAGGTCATAAAAAATAGCATCAAGTGTACACTCGACAGCATCAGCAAGAGCTAGGCCGCCAAAATATGGCAGGCGTGCTTGCGTGTGTCCAGGTAGGCATCGTGAATGACGAATGCTTTCTCGAGCCCTAGAGCCAACCGCCTTGCGCTACATAAGCCGACTGTCGGTAGCGCCCGCACCTTTTGCCTCGCGCTCATCGCGCCTTCCTCAAACGCGAGACCGACATCACCTCAACAGATCTCAGGTTTAGACGAAGAAACAAGGCGACTGTGTCCGCAGAACTACCCCTCAGATCTCGATTGACGACGGCTGAATCTCGATGTTCTGTGCGTGCGACCGCTGCAGCAGAGAACTTCCTTGTGCTTAGCAGCATGCTGCTATGATGTACAGCGAGGTTGCACGCAATCGCAACGTCGCTGCCTCCTCTTTCCAGAAGTTGCCCTGGCTCTGTGTCTCTCTTCTCACGTCTTGCGCCCGCCGTGTGTTATGCCGCGTGCCCGAGCACCTATCCTGAACACCCCGTTTCAAGCTGGTTGGAGGTTGCAACAGCTCTCACCGCAGCTCTGCCGTGCATTTACCCTTCCGCCATGACTGCGATTGCTACCAGGCCCGCACTCGGCATAATCTCACGACAACGTGGTCGTGCAAAGGCAACCCTGTCTTGCAGAAGCTTGGCTGCGAGCAAGCAATGCAAGGACGATTCAGGGATCTCGAGATACCTTGATGTGATAGATCCTTCAGCATTTGGCACTGGAATTTCGAGTGTGCCGCGTCTCCCGCACAGTCTGCATGTGCAAGCCGCGGCACAGCAGACCGTTTCCCGCAAGCGATGCAGAACAGGACTTCCTTCGATGTTCGAGGCCCTGAGAATCAAGCCATGCGGGGTGCAGGCATCAGGTCTGGGCATGTTCCTTCGGACTTCCGTGGAGCTTCCAAGACTTCCGTAACAAACAACAACGCCAGACCAGTGACAGCGCTCCGTTGCAAGGTGCGCACACGACTCAGCTCAAGCCAAGATAACCATTGACATTGTCGCACAGCGCGATGCTCACCGGTACAGTAGTGCCAAACGAGGGCCAGCTGGGGCGTTATGACATACCCAGACTACAACAAGCGGCGCCACCATGCTCCCATTTCGTATCTAGGAGTACAGGAACAATGGTCCTAGAGCTCCTACAGATCCAGGATGTAGGCATCCGCGCCTCGATTGCACTCCTACCAGCACGATCCATTGCTGTATTGCCCGCGGGCGGAGACCACCCACTCCAGTGATCCCGAGCCCCCTGATGATCTCCTGAAAAGCACGTGCTTGGTTGCCCTTACACGCCGTAGTGCGCCTTGAGCTGCGCCTGTCATCACCCTGAATAATAGCGCAAGACACGAGGCTGACCCAGCTCCCGTTTTTAGTGGGGACTAGTCCTCTCGTGGCATGGCTCAGCGGTCCCTGGATACCCTGTCAAACTTCTTTCCCGAGATGTGGAGTGCTCTTTTGGAGGCGCCGCCAACACTTCCACTCTCGGGCAGAATGTGCGTCCCGTTGTTTGAAAGCAGGTCGCTTGGGTGGCTGAGCGCTGGGCAATCAGCGGAGTCGAGTGGTCTATGCAGCGAAGCAATTTTTCCAGGCCTCCTATATGTGTGCACGCGCGACCTTGCTCAGAGTGTGCCCCGTATTACTGAGGCAGTGATGTCTCATTGTGAAGAGATCGCTGCTGGTGGCCTCAGAGCTTGATTTCCGCGAGCGTTCGTTTTCTTCTCCACCCTCTGCTGGGCACTCTTGCGCACTCACGATTTACGATCCTACGGCCGCCGTCTGTCCCGATGCGATGCAGGTCAATCTTCTTACGCCTTTTCAGGGCATCCTGAGGCCTAAGAATCAACTTGCCCTGTTCTTTGTCAGCTACTTTACAGCGAAATTGTTGCATTTAGGGAGTCACGCAGGATCCTTGCCAATTCTTCTCTACATTCTTTACTTTCCAACATTCCTACTTGTAGATGTTCTGTTGCTGGTTTTCAGCAAAGTTCTTATTTATAAACAAAATGGCGGTATAGTGCGGAGGGCAATCGGGATGTCCCTTGCGTAAGTTGACCTACTCTTGATATTGGCACACGAGTCACTGAACATGGTCAATAGCCTACTCACAGCAGGTTGCTCCGCTGCTCAAATATCCTTCTTCGTTGAGACAGGTGGCGAGATCCAATGGATGGCAGCAAGCAGAGTTCTTGGCGGCAGCGGAGGCCTGGGTCTGCTACTGTCCGGGTTACCTTCCCTGATCGTTGGGTTCACCATCCTGTACGGCATGTCATGGATCATAGCATCCAGATTTTACGATGCTGTCGAATACCTACTCAACACCATCGGTCGAGCCTTCTGTCGCAGTTATCATCTTACGAAAAAAGCGCCGAAGGTCACCGAGGCCGAAGAGTTACTGATCCCGCTCGAGGATCAGCCGCAGTCCCCCAGCACCCACGAGCAGCAGACAGCGCGCCACAATTCAGCATTGGACACACCGAAAGCTATCGCTGTCTCATTCACTACCTTGACATTTATCATTGTCACATTGTTTCTATACTTCGTTCGGCCAGGGACACCCCCGTACGCCCACATGTCCGGTTCACTTCCGATTACCCTCATTGAAGCAGCGTTATTCCAGCCAATCAACTCTGAGTTCTGTCTGGCCCATCCAGTTGACCGGGTCCTGTTTCCATGGGATCGATTCACAGACTACTTTGGTGAACCTGACTCTCTGGATTGGATGCCTCGCTCACAGACTTGCAAACGAACGAATGGACCTGGTCCGCCACCCTGGGTGACAACGCCTAGTTGTGACGCTCCAAACAGCTGTGCCCCATGGCCACCGGGAGAAGGTCCTGGCAGCCCTGGGTGGCATGGTCCACCGCTGCCTCACGGTCGTCATCGACCTCCGCCGCCATTTCGGGATCATCCTCTGCACCATGGACTCCCTCCACCTCCGCCTCCACCTGATGCAGGGAATGGATTCGAAGTCCCACCTCATTCGCCTCCGCAATTTCGACACGGGTTCGGTCCTGGGTACGATCCGATTTGCGATCCGCTCAAGCTGTCTAATCTCGACGCTGATGTCTTGAGCGTCCTAGCAGACGACATCAAAGCAAGAAAGCTCGTCATTAAGAACGTGCTTTTGCTCACGCTTGAGAGTACACGCAAAGACATGTACCCGCTCAAAAGGGGGAGCCATGCTTACGAGACAATGCTATCTTCTTACGCATCCGCCAATGCGAGTGCGGAGCTGGACGCCAAACTCCGGAATTTGACCAAAGTCGCGAGCTTTCTGTCTGGTGAAAGCAATGGCTTTGGGGCGGACAATGACACTAGTGATGAGAGATCATGGCGTCATGCCTTCAGAGACGGGATGGGTGGCATCAACGTGCAGGGAGCTATTACCCAGGCAGCTTACACTCTTAAGAGTCTGCTGAGTAGCCACTGTGGTGTTGAGCCTCTACCAGTGGACTTCACTGAGGAGACCAAGGGCGAGATTTACCAGTCCTGCCTACCGCAAGTACTTAGGAACATGAACATTCAAGCACGAGCAAAGCATGCGGAAACACCGCGGAGCGGCGATTACAGGACTTGGGTGTGGAAGTCAGCTTTGGTTCAATCAGTCACTGACCAGTTTGACTCGCAAGACATACTGGACGAGCAGATGGGGTTCAGGAACGTGATTTCGGAACGCGTCCTGTCTGACCCAACATCAGAACACTATCCACCAAAGGAGCCATGGGTCAACTACTTCGGATACCCCGAAACAGAGACCTTGGGATACCTGCGCGACATGTTCGTCAATGCGCGACTGCAGCAAAAGCGGCTTTTCGTCTCTCACCTCACAAGCTCCCCGCATCATCCATTCGCAACACCGAAAGATTGGACCGGACACGTGGACTATCTAGCGAAGCAACGCTGGCGTCCTGACGATCCTCTAGACGATTACCTGAACACAATCAAATATCAGGATGACTGGGTGGCAGACATCTTCCAGATGCTGCATGAAGTTGGAGCGCTCAATGAAACGTTGATCATCGTGACCGGGGATCACGGACTCGCTTTCAAGTCGCTTGACAAGTCTCAATCGGCTGTCAATAACGGCCACATCTCCAACTTTGCAATCCCGCTACTCTTCATCCACCCAGACCTACCACGTTTGCAGCTGAAGGCTTCAACCACACCTCTCTCTATCATACCGACCGTTCTAGATCTCTTGCTGCAGACTGACTCCCTCGAGGAATCCGCTGCTGACGCTGCGAAGATACAGTTGCCGAGATATCAAGGCAATTCTTTGATCCGCAATCTCAACTACAGCGTCTTGACCGGCGATGGTGGTGTTGGAAAAGCCTTCTTCCAGCCTTTCCACTTCTCAGCGATCAACCCTGGAGGATCTCTGCTCGCAATCAGCGACGCATCTTCGACATATCGACTTGTCTTCCCCCTCTGCTCGAGCATACCGTTGCGATTCACCGACATCGCGATGGACTCCACCGAATCCGATCCAGTGATTGCATGGACGATGGATGAGCTGGTAGCAATCATAAAGGTCAAGCACGGCGTCAAGGCGACGGAGTGGGCTAAGTTGGCACAGGATCTAGGGCGGTGGTGGTTCTGGGATCAACATGGCAAGTGGGGATACTGGGGTAACGCTCGTGCGACGGGTAGAGGTGGTGCGGAGACTGCAGGCGCTGGACGCGTCAAAAAGAAGCATTGGTGGGAGACAAAGAGATAGTCATCTAGCAACAAACGAAATATACAGATTCAACGTACAGCGTGGCGTTGATTCGCATTGCACATCTAATCTTCCTCCAATGGTTGGATCGAGGATACTCTAGATTAGTCATCGCGTGACCCTTCTAACTTCTCTTGCAATCTTGAGTCCAGCTGGTACCCTACGCTGGTAAAGAAAGGCCTTCCGAATTATACTTTTTCGACACCTGTCCGATGAAGTATACCTTAGCTGACCTATAGCCTATAAGTGGGTCCTTGTCACGGGACGGGGCTGGTTCGTACTAGGCGGCACAGTACACCGTAAGCAGACAGAGTAGGAGCAGCTGTCAGAGTATTGCGTCAATTTAGAATAGCTATCTACGGCAGGCAGAGACCTTATAGGCAGGTTCTATACTAAGAAATAGCTTAAAGAGCTATATGCAGTTTTGATAGGCAGAGAAAGGTTCTTCTTAGGAGTACTTGAGGTACTTAGCAACTCTTAATTAGCTATAGCTATAACTACACTATAACAGTACTCCCTATCTTCAGTTAAAACTCTAGTAAGAAAAGTAATTAGGGTCTAGGTTTATTAGGGTAGTAGTAGTGAAAGTTCCTTATAAGCTTAGCAGCTCCTTCTAAGTATTGAGCAGGTTCTAAGGTTAGGTTAGGGTATCCTACCTACTTTACAGTGTAGTATAAGCGCGGATGGCCTTATCCCTAGTGCTTCTTGGATAAGTCTATCATTTCTTCTACTTTAAACTGTTTAATACCTTTACCTTTAATCGGAGGGGGTAGTAGTTGCTTTTATCTAGGTAGAGGTGTCTTAGAGGTAGGCTATAACAGGCTAATATTAAATATAAAATATATCCTTATAAAGTACCTCACGGGCGAGTCGCTCACACGGGTGAGTCGCTCACTTTTGCCAAGACCCCACTAAAACTTACCCCATTATAGCCTAGAAAACTACAACTTAATGTTATATAAGGTAAAATAAGCTATAATATTACTTAGAGACCTCTTCTACTTTATTCTTATATATTTTTATATTATACCTACCCTCTCTACACTATCTATAGTATCATTAGGAGGGCTTACCTCCTTTAGCGCACACCTACTTCTTTAGCTTCTTACTATTACTACGCGCCCTAAACTCCCTTAGAGCTGTTAATTACTAGCCCTCCTTAATTATTATAGTCCCTTCTAGCTAGATTTACTTTCTTTAATATAATCTATATTATATAGCAGCCTTATTAACTATTTAAAACTTAGTTATCTCCTATTACGCTAATATAAGCTTATACGTAATAATTACTACTTCCTTTGCATAGTACTTAAGAGCGCTAGTAATAGAATTTAGTAAGCTGCCCTACTACTTCTTATACTTCTCTTAAATTAGAGTTAATTATAACTTAAATTCTAGAGTATTTGTAAAAACCACTAAGTTTTATGGGGTAACGTAGGTGTAGGGCGAGCGGCGCACCAGGGCGAGCGGCGCACTTTTGCCAAGACCCCACTAAACCTCCCTCCCTACACCAATGCCTCCCTAACAACTACAATTTAACGCGTTAAAAGAGCGTTAAATTTAGCTTGCGCTTTAAGCTCTAGAACAAGACGCAAAACTCTCTATATAACGCGCTGCAGCTATCTATAGCGCCTCTGAAACTACACTTTGCGCAAGACGCGCTAGACGACCTTTACGCGTTAATACTATAGCTAACTCATAGAACCCAACCTATGATAAGGAGCAAGTCATTGTCACGCACATACTTGAGCTAGTCACGCAAGGAGAATCCCCCCGGCTCGCAGCTGTGACTGATATAGCTAATTCTCTGCAAAAAGAGCGCAGTTTAGCCCCTATTAGCTTAAGGTAGGCTAGTATGTTTATTTTGCATTAGGAGGAGCTTAAAACAGTTTTTAATCGCAAGTATAACTATAGGCGAGCCCTCTGCGAGGATCCTAAGGTTATATAGGGCTGGTTTACCCTTGTATCTAACGTTAAAGCTAAGTATAGCATCCTAGACAACAACACATACAACTTTAACAAGACAGGCTTTATAATAGGCTAAATAAGCACTAGAGTAGTTGTTATAGATGCAGAGAAGCTAGGACGAGCAAAGCAGGTCTAGCTAGGCAACTGGGAGTGGGTGACAATTATCTAGGGCATTAATGCCACTAGATAGCCTATTCTGCCCTACATTATCTTTAAAGCCCGATAACACCTGTCTAATTGGTATAAGGACGATACCTTGCCTTAAGATTAGGTAATCAGCATCTCTGAAAACGGCTAGACTACTAACTAGCTTAGGTTTAACTAGTTAAAGCACTTTAACAGGCATATAAAGACGCGCACTGTTGGCACCTACTATAACGTGTTTCCCAAGCGAGCGCCCCACCCAAGCGAGCGCCTCACCTCCGCCGCGAAAACGCATGCGCAACGACAACACGCAATGTCTCAACTACAACAAGCTGCTAGGCCCTATACTGAAGCTAATGTACAGCTTGCCTTATCAGATATCTTAAAAAACTAAATTAAAAGTATCTAACGCGCGGAAATTGTCTACAAAGTGCCATTATGAACAATCTAACGACAACGCGACAGAACACGCTCTTAACGCGACTGCAAGCTAAACTTAAAGCGCCTAACAAAGCTAGAAGAGGAGGCAATTATTAAACAGATACTTAAGCAAGATCTATAAGGGATATCCCTATTAAAGCTTCTTATACAAGATATAGCTAATAGACTGCTCTGCGCACACAACGCAGAGCCTGTTAGCAAGAATTAGGTTAATAACTTCGTGAAACGCACACCTGAGCTGCAAAAGCAATAGACCTGCCTATACAATCGCCAGCGAGCTGCCTGCAAGGACGCAGCAGTTATCCAGCCCTAGTTCACACGTGTTCAATTAATAAAGGCAAAGTATAGTATTACAGACAAGGACATATACAACTTTAACAAGTCTAGCTTCCTAATAGGCAAGATCTTGTTGCAACTAGTAGTAACAGGCTTAGAGAAGCCTAGGAAGCAGAAGAAACTCTAGCCTAGCGATTGCAAGTAGGTTACCCTAGTACAAGGCGTTAGGTTGACAGGGAAGGTAATCCCACTGTTCCTTATCCTTGCAGGTAAGGTTCTTATCTCCAACTAGTTTACTAAGGACCTCCCACAGGACTAGGTTATTAATGTTAGTCCTACTAGCTGGACTAACAACAATTTGGCGCTTGCCTGGCTTAAACACTTTAACTCGTATGCGAAGCCTGTTAGTACCTATCAGCTACTGATTATTGATGGCTACAAGAGTCACTGCTTAGTAGGTTTCTAGGATCTCTGTATAGAGAAGAAGATAATCACTCTCTGCATGCCCCCACACTCGTCGCACCTGCTGCAGCCACTTAACGTCGCCTGCTTCTCGCCACTGAAGCGCCTATACAGCGACGAGATTTCAGCCTTAGCACGCAGCTGCATAAACTATATTAACAAGGAAACCTTCCTACTAGCCTTTAAAGCAGCTTTTAGTAAGGCGTTTACTGCAGAGAACGTTTGTGCAGGCTTTAGAGGTGCTAGGCTAGTCCTACACAACCTAGAGGCTGTGCTATTGAAGCTTAATATGCGTCTGCGCACGCTAACGCTACTAAAACCTAGCGACGTCGCCTAGGAGCTAAAGACACTATGCAACGCTCACAAAGTAGAGGAGCAGTTAACTCTAGTTTAAAAGCAGATTTAAATTTATTAAGGGTCTCTAGCAAGTTCATTAGATAAGCAAGTTAAACAATTAGCAAAGGGCGCTTAGCAGATAGCTTATAATATAGTGTTAATGCAGGAGGAAATAGGCCGCCTTTAAGACACTATAGAAGCATCTACAAAGCGCAAGACCTATAAGCAACGCTATATATGCGCAGAGGAGACGCTTATAGTTAGCAAAGTAGCTAACTTAATTGCTAAAAAGGAGGGTAGTAGTTATAGTAAAGCCAAGACGCCTGCAAAGAGGGTGCAAGCTAGACAACACTACAGGCGTTGCAGTAAGATTAGACACAATTCCCGCACCTGCAAGGTAGAAGTAGAGGACGCAGATAATAGCAAAGCTTCTAAATAGTATTATTGCGTTCTATTAGCTACAATTTAATTGCGTGGTGTTGCAGCACAGCGCTGCAGAGGCGTTTTCGCGGCAGAGGTAAGGCGCTCGCTTGGGTGGGGCGCTCGCTTGGGAAACACGTTATACTAATTATCAACAGTTATAAGAGCCACAACTCTGCAGAATTCTAGCAATACTGCAAGGATTAGAAGATTATAAGCCTATGTATGCCTGCGCACTTATTGCACCTCCTGCAGCTACTTAACGTGGGTTGTTTTAGCCCTTTAAAGAAGGCGTATAGGGATAAGGTTAACAAGCTTATGCGCAACTAGATTAATTATATTATAAAACAGGAGTTCCTGCTATGCTTTCAAGTAGCTTAGAAGAAAGCTATTACTACTAGTAATATCTAGGGAGGGTTTTAAGGGGCTAGATTAGTCCTGTTTAACCTAGAAAGAGTTATATTAACCCTTAATGTAAAGCTGCGCACTCCATTACTACTACTCCCTATAAATAATAAGCCCTAGCAGTTGCAAACTCTAAGCAATACCCTAGAATTTAAGTTGCAAGTAACTCTAATTTAAGATAAGTATAAGAGCAAGCAGGGTAGCTTACTAAACTCTATTCTTAGCGCGCTTAAGCACTATATAAAGAGGGGAGTAATTCTATTGCATAAGCTAGCTTTAGTATAATAAGAGAATGCTAAGCTTTAAGCAGCTCTAGCAGCTGCTATAGAACATAAATTGCGTAAAAGGAAGTAAATTTAAGCTATAGGAAGCCTTGCAGTTAAAGAGGACTAGCAGTTAACTACTCTAAAGGAGTTTAGCGCGCATAGTAATAGAAAGAGGGGGAAGAAGCAGGTGCGCGCTAAAGGAGGTAAACTATCCTAACAACACTGTAGACAGTGCAGAGAGGGTAGGCATAATGCGCAAATGTGCAAGAATGAAGTAGAAGAGGTCTCTAAGTAATATTACAGCTTCTTCTGCCTTATATAGGGCTAATCTGTGGTATTTTAGGCTACAATAAGGTGTGATAGGGGAGAGTCTTGGCAAAAGTGCGCCGCTCGCCCTAGTGCGCCGCTCGCCCTACACCTACGTTAGTAACCAGAAAACCTATAGTAAATAAGATTGCAAAAATAAAATAATATACTCTAGTAGAGGCTACACTCCGTAAATAAGACTAGCCTTCTTAGACTAAAGTATTTTACATGTAATAAAGCTGTGTAAGCAGTTTCTAAGGTCTATTATTACCATAGCTCACTAAGCTAGAGTCTAAGACAGGCTTTGAAAACAAGAAGGGCACGCAGAGAAAACAGCTAAACTTCATATAATCTTGTGTGTGACCCAACAAACCACACCTAAAGTTTTCAATACAGAGCTATTACATACTAGTACACCTTACCCGAGCTTACCTAGCCTAGGGTACCTAAGCCTAGCCTGTAATTAATTTGTGTAACTCTAAGTCTTCAGCAGACTTATCACAATCGGGCAAACCAAGCACTTTAGAGCTTAAAACAGTAAATGTTTTATAACAAAGCTCAGAAACAGTTCTAAAACCCTAGTGTGTTTTAGAGAGCCTTTAGATATCAAGGTTCTAAACGGATACTTACTTTCCGAACGGATACTTAGTTACCGAACGGATAAGTTATATCCGAATTGGTTGTATATATTGGAGTTGTCAGACGCTGGACAGCCTTTACGCGCTAATACTATGCCTAACTCGCGAAACCTGACTATTACTGAAGAGCGAGTGATTGTTGAGCATATAGTTAACCTAGTTGAGCGAGGATTTCCTCGTTGGCTTCAAGATGTGGCTAATATGGCCAATGCTCTGCGCGCTGAGCGTGGATTAGGCTATATTAGCTTAAACTAGGCTAGTACGTTTGTTTTGCGTTAGGAAGAGCTTAAAGTGAAGTTTAATTGCAAGTACAACTATAAAGGAGCCCTCTGCGAGGATTCTAGGATAATCTAGGGCTAGTTCAGCCTAGTAGCTAACATTAAAGCCAAGTACAGCATCTAGGACAACAACACGTACAACTTCAACAAGACAGGCTTTATAATAGGCCAGATTAGCACTAGAGCAGTTGTTACAGCTTTAGGATTACAAGGACAGCTAAAGCAAATCCAACCAGGCAATAGGAAGTAGGCAACAGTCATCTAGGGCATTAATGCCAAAGGATAGGCTATTCTGCCCTTCATTATCTTCAAAGCGCGCAACTACCTCTCTAACTAGTACAAGGACAAAGATCTACCCTAGGACTAGGTTATTAGCATCTCTAAGAACAGTTAGACTACTAATAATCTTACTTTTAACTAGCTGAAGCACTTTAATGCGCATTCAAAGGGACGTACTGTTAGCACCTACCGCATGCTTATTGTCGATAGCCATAAGAGCCACAACTCCCTCTAATTCTAGCAATACTGCAAGGACAACAAGATTATCCCTATATGCATGCCTCTGCACTTATCGCACCTCCTGCAGCCCCTTAATGTAGGCTGTTTTGCCCCTCTAAGGAAGGTGTACTTGCGCTAAGCTAAAAATGCTATGCGCAACTAGATTAACTATATTATAAAGCTAGAGTTCCTGCTATGCTTTAAAGCAGCCTATAATACTAGTATTACTGCTAGTAATATCTAGGGAGGGTTCTAAGGGGCTAGCTTAGTCTTGTTTAATCTAGAACAGGTTATATTAACCCTTGTTATAAAGCTGCGCACTCTATCACTGCTACTCCCTATAAATAACAAGCCCTAGCAGTTGCAGACCCTAAGCAATACCCTAGAATCTAAGTTGCAATTAACTCCAATTTAAGACAAGTATAAGAGGGAGCAGAGTAGCTTGCCTACTTCTGTTCTTAGCGCAATTAAGCACTATATAAAGGGGGGAGCTATCCTGTTGCATAAGCTTGCGCTTGCACAAAAACAAATCTATAAGCTTAAAGCAGCTGCTAAGGCTACTACACAACGCAAGTTGCATAAAAGAAAGCAGATATAGCAAGAAGGGACTCTTATAGTTAAGGAGGGCTAGCAGTTAACTGCTCTAAAGGAGTTTAGGTCGCGTAGTAATGTAACGACGCAGGATGATAGAGGGCTCCGAAACGTGTGGGAATCCGCTACGAGGTGTATGGGAGCACTGGGACTGGGACACAGGAGATTCCTCTATTCCTATAGATCTTGTACGAAGGATACTGAAAAGCTACCAAACACTACTTGCTACCTACGTGCCTTTATATCCTGTCCTATAGTCAGGGGTAAGGATAGGGGCTTGTGAATAACCAGGATCCGGTTTGAGGCCAATTCGGAAGGGTGTCGGCTCCTGCTCGACTGTGTTCTGACCTGGTTTTCACAAGTAATAGAAAGAAGGTGAAGAAGCAGGTGCGCGCTAAAAGAGGTAAAGCCTCCTAATAATGCTATAGATAGTGCAGAGAGAGTAGTTATAACGCGCAAATGTGTAAGAATGATGTAGAAGAGGTCTCTGAGTAGTATTATAGCTTGTGTTGCCTTATGCAGCGCTATTTTGTGGTGTTTTAGGCCATAATAGGATGAGTTTTGGTGGGGTCTTGGCAAAAGTGATTCTCTCGCCCGTTGATTCTTTCGCCCGTGATGTACGTTACTTGGAATTAATAATAATGGGTCACTTGGTGTCAAGCCCCAGCTCCGGCCACTGCGGCAAGCAAGCCCAAAAGGTATCACGACTCACTCTCATGGTGAGCCCTTGCCGGAACAGTACTATATCGTCAGCCAGCCGTGACACTTGGACCATTGCAACAGCTTAACTAGATTATGCGCATCACGCTGGATAACAGCATCCTAGCGCAGGTACTAGAGGACCTAGAAGAAGAAGTTATAAGCCGTTATTACAATAACCCACTTTATAGACACCTAGGCGTTACGCAAACAATAGAACTTATTAGGAGGCATTACAAGTTCCTAAACATGCAAGATAAGGTTAGCAAGTTTATTAAGAATTGCGTAAGCTGTTAGCAAAACAAACACAGCACGCACGCTAAGTACAGAGAAGCACAAGCAATAGAGCCACTAACAGCACTATAGACGAACATCACGATAGATTTCGTCACACAGCTACCAATCTCCAAGGACCCTGTAACAGGATACGACTACGACTTAATCTTCGTCGTAGTAGACCGATTCACTAAACACGCTGAGATAATACCGTTCAGACATAGCTACACTACAGAACAGCTAGCGCACGTCTTTAAGGACCAGATTATCCGCTATTATAGTATTCCCGAATCGATGATCAGCGATAGAGACAAGCTCTTTACGTTAAACTATTGGACCACGCTCCTGGCAGCGATAGGTACCAAGAAGAAGCTCTCTACGGCCTATCATCCGCAGACGGATAGGCAGACAGAAAGAGTGAACTAGACAATAGAAACGTATCTTCGCATCTACTGCAATTAGCAGCAAGACAACTAGGTTTTACTACTACCTATAGCGCAAATCGCATATAACAACAAGCTTTTAGAAGCAACAGGCTATTCACTGTTCTTCGCAAACTACAGCAGACAGCTAAATCTCTTTATAAGATTATTAGACAGTAACGTGTTTCCCAAGCGAGCGCCCCACCCAAGCGAGCGCCTCACCTCCGCCGCGAAAACGCCTGCGCAGCGCTGTGCTGCAACACCACGCAATTAAATTATAGCTAATAGAACGCAATAATACTATTCAGAAGCTTTGCTATTATCTACGTCCTCTACTTCTACCTTGCAGGTGTAGGAATTGTGTCTAATCTTACTATAACGCCTGCAGTATTGTCTAGCTTGCACCCTCTTTACAGGCGTCTTAGCCTTACTATAACTACTACCCTCCTTTTTAGTAATTAAGTTAGCTACTTTGCTAACTATAAGCGTCTCCTCTGCGCGTATATAGCGTTACTTACAGGTCTTGCGCTTTGTAGACACTTCTACAGCGTCTTAAAGGCAGCCTATTTCCTCCTGCATTAACACTATATTATAAGCTATCTACTAAGCGCCCTTTGCCAATTATTTAACTTGCTTATCTAACAAACTTGCTAGAGACCCTTAATAAATTTAAATCTGCTTTTAAACTAGAGTTAACTACTCCTCTACTTTATAAGCGTTGCATAGTGTCTTTAGCTCCTAGGCAACATCGCTAGGTTTTAGTGGCATTAGCGTGCGCAGACGCATATTAAGCTTCAATAGCACAGCCTCTAGGTTGTGTGGGACTAGCCCAGCACCTCTAAAGCCTGCACAAACGTTCTCTGCAGTAAACGCCTTACTAAAAGCTGCTTTAAAGGCTAGTAGGAAGGTTTCCTTATTAATATAGTTTATGCGGCTGCGTGCTAAGGCCGAAATCTCGTCGCTGTACAGGCGCTTCAGCGGCGAGAAGCAGGCGACGTCAAGTAGCTGCAGCAGGTGCGACAAGTGTAGGGGCATGCAGAGAGTGATTATCTTCTTCTCCATACAGAGATCCTAGAAACCTACTAAGCAGTGACTCTCGTGGCTATTAATAATCAGTAGCCGATAGGTACTAACAGGCTTCGCATGCGAGTCAAAGTGTTTAAGCTAGGCAAGCGCTAAATTGTTGTTAGTCTAGCTAGTAGGACTAACATTAATAACCCAGTCCTATAGGAGGTCCTTAGTAAACTAGTTAGAGATAAGAACCTTACCTGCAAGGATAAGGAATAGTAGGATTACCTTCCCTATTAACCTAACGCCTTATACTAGGGTAACCCACTCGCAATCGCCAGGCTAGAGTTTCTTCCACTTCCTAGGCTTCTCTAAGCCTGTTACTACTAGTTGCAACAAGATCTTGCCTATTAGGAAGCCAGACTCATTAAAGTTATACATGTCCTTGTCTACAATACTATACTTCGCCTTTATTAATTAAACACGTGTAAACTAGGGCTAGATAACCGCCGCGTCCTCGCAGGCAGCTCGCTAGCAACTATATAGGCAGGTCTATTGCTTTTGCAGCTCAGGTGTGCGTTTCACAAAGTTGTTAACCTAATTCTTGCTAACAGGCTCTGCGTCACGTGCGCAGAGCAGTCTATTAGCTATATCTTATATAAGAAGCTTTAATAGGGATATCCCTCATAGATCTTGCTTAAGTATCTATTTAACAATTACCTCCTCTTCTAGCTTTGTCAGGCGCTTTAAGTTTAGCTCGCAGTCGCGTTAAGAGCGTGTTCCATCGCGTTGTCATTAGATCGTTCATAATAGCACTTTGTAGACAATTTCCGCGCGTTAGATACTTTTAATTTAGTTTTTTAAGATATCTAATAAGGCAAGCTGTATATTAGCTTTAGTATAGGGCCTAGCAGCTTATTATAGTTAAGACATTGCGTGTTGTCATTGCGCAGGCGTTTTCGCGGCAGAGGTGAGGCGCTCGCTTGGGTGGGGCGCTCGCTTGGGAAACACGTTAGTATCTAAACAGAGTTAGCAATATCCTTAGTTAAAGCACTAAAGGAAGTACACTAGAAATTACTTCACAACATTACTAAAGCTTAGTTAAGGAGCATCTCTTATATTAATAAGAAATAAAAAACAGCGCCTCTGCTAAAGGAGGAGAATAAAGTATATCTCCTAACAAAAGACCTACGCATACAGCAACTAATAAAAAAACTAGATAAGGTTAAGGTTAGACTATTTTTTATTTCTAAATAAATTAGCCTAGTTAACTATTAACTTGCGCTGCCTAGGGATGTAAAGATCTATCCTGTGTTCTACATCTTACTACTAGAACTAGCTAACCCTAGAACGCTAATCTAGAAAGACTTTTACTACTAGGCAGATAGCTAGGATAAGTAGTGTGATAACCAGCTCGGAACTTAGATCGGAGCAAGACCCGATACCTGTCCGACTCGGACCCTGGCCAGATCCTGGTTACTCACAAGCCCCTATCTTGACCCTGGACTATCAGATGGTATAAAGGCAGCATAGGTAGCAGGGTAGACTAACAGCTTTTGAGTATCCTTCGTACAAGACCTAACGTATTGGATAAGCGAGCGCCGCAGGCAAGCGAGCGCCGCACCCCACCAATTTTGTGCACCTCTCTCATCTTAACGTACAATGGCTCAACGCAGCGCTACTCTATTAGTTTCCAATGAAGCAGATGTCCAGCTTGCTATCTCCTCTATCCAATCCCATCAAATACAGAGTAATCGTAGGGCTGCTGCAGTCTACAACGTCTCTGAACGAACAATCCGCCGCCGACGCGATGGGAAGCTTGCCCAACGCGATTGCCAGCCCAACTCAAAGAAGCTTACCCAGCTAGAAGAGGAGGTGATTATTAAATACATACTTGATCTAGATCTACGTGGATTTGCGCCTACGTACGCAGCTGTACGTAATATGGCTGATAAGCTGCTAGCTGCGCGCGGTGCAGGCCAGGTTGGGCAAAAGTGGCCAGCCAACTTTGTTAAGCGTACAGACAGTCTCAAGACGCGTTTTAACTAAGCGTATGATAGACAGAGAGCTCTTTGTGAGGATCCTGTCCTTATCTGCAGCTGGTTTGAGCTTGTAGAGCAGACAAAGGCCAAGTACGGAATCTGCGACGAAGACGTCTACAACTTCGACGAGGCAGGCTTTATGATGGGCAAGATCACAACGCAGCTTGTTATATTAGGGTTAGAGAGGAGAGGAAGGCCAAAGGCTATCCAGCCTGGCGACCGTGAGTGGGTGACAGTGATAGCAGCTATCAACGCTGCTGGCTGGTTAGTCCCACCGTTCCTGATCTTTGCCGGCAAGTACCATCTCTCTGCCTGGTACGAGGAGGAGGAGATCCCACGCGACTGGGCAATTGCAGTTAGCGACAATAGCTGGACAAACAACGAGCTAGGAGTTGACTGGCTAAAGCACTTCAACGCTTATACAAAGGCTCGTACAGTAGGAGCGCGTCGCCTGCTTATCCTTGACAGCCACGAGAGCCACCACTCCCTTAAGTTTCAAGAACTCTGCAAGGAGAACAATATCTACACGCTCTGTATGCCACCTCACTTATCTCACCTACTCCAGCCTCTTAATATTAGCTGCTTCTCGCCGTTAAAGCGCGCGTATAGTCGTGAGGTAGAGAGCCTGATCCGCGACTACATTAACCACGTTACCAAGCTTGAGTTTCTGCCAGCGTTTAAGGCAGCTTTTGATTGATCGTTTACGTCAGCTAATATCTGCTCAGCCTTCTGAGGAGCAGGCCTTGTGCCTCTTCAGCTAGAGACTGTCCTCTCAAAGCTAGACGTATAGCTACGTACGCCTACTCCTCCAGCTGCTCTTGCAGAGGCGCTCTAGGAGGCTCGTACTCCAAGCAACGCACGCGAGCTTAAGGCTCAATTAACTCTAATTCGTAAGCGCGTACGCCAGCATAAGAGCTCATCACTAGCCTCTATTATAGAGGCGATTAATCAGCTTAAGAAGGGGGCTAAGGTAACAATGCTCTCAGCTAAGCTGATGCGCGATTAGATTGCTAGCCTTGAAAGAGCCAACGAGGCAGCGTTAGCGCGTAGGCAGCGCAAGAAAAAGCAACTACAGAAGCAAGGAGTCTTAACAAAGGGGGCTAGAGAGGATATGCTTGCTCAACGTGAGGCTGACTAGCAGATTGCTTGTGAAGAGCGTTAAGGTGGAGAGCAATTAGGCCTCAGCCGCCAGGCTTTAGCGCGCTGCAAGAGCTGCAGGGAGACTGGGCATAACTCACGTGCGTGCAAAAAGGGGACTGTGGCTACTACTTAATCTATCCTATTAATTTCCATGTACTACACTATTGCGTTGTTGAGATATACCCGTGTAGGGGTGCGCAAAGTTGGTAGGGTGCGGCGCTCGCTTGCCTGCGGCGCTCGCTTATCCAACACGTTATAGGAATAGAGGAATCTCCTGTGTCCTAGTCCCAGTGCTCCCATACACCTCATAGCAGATTTCCACACGTTTCAGAGCCCTCTATTATCCTGCATTGTTACATTATACTCAAAAGCTCGTCCTAGCCGGTGACAGCCTCTAAATAATATCGCAACTTGTTTAGTTGTTACTTTAGACTAACTTAGAGCATTCTGCTACCTAAGTTAGTGCTGCTACCACGCATTATTTAGCAAAACAGTTAGGATACTAGAGACCTCCTAATAACTAAAGCCTTTAGGTTTAGACCTTCCTGTAAAACCTTATTGCAGGATTACTTTAGCAGAAGTTGGGTTAGATTGCGCTAAGGTAGAGACTTAGAGACTACTAATAACCTACCTAACTTAGACCTAACACTAATGTTAGGCACTAACACAGGACCTATATTAAGGTTGCATAATTAATCTTGATTATAGAGATCCTAAGAACTGCTTATGCCTGCGCGTAATTATACTCTAGAACAAATTAGTGTTAATCTAGAGATTAACCCTAACAATCCTGCCCTAGAGATAGCTAAGCTAAGGCAGAAGCTTGCTAAGCTTAGAGCTAGTCTTCTGCTAGTAGACTACCTACTTCCTACTACTAAGACCCCCCTAATGTAATATTAGTAATCCCTAGTTGCTTAACTACCTTCTAAGCCTGTTTTGCTATACACCCTACTAAGGTTATTAAAAAGGACTCTGAATATTAAAGTTCTTACAGATGGCAAGAACCCCACCTTCTCCTAATAGAGGGCGTTAATAGAGGATAGGTTAGAGATTAACTCTAATTACTACTGCACTATAAGAGCACGCATAGCTCTAGTGTAGGGTTATACCTCAGGATTAGCTAAGGAATACCTAGAACTCTAGTATCCATCTAATAATAATGCAAATTAGTTCTGCATAGCAAAAGAGATAATTTAACTTTTTAAATTATACTTTGTTATAGGAAATAAGCAAGCAGAGAGCTAAGTAGTTTTTAATAAGTTATAAATAGATAAGGCAGAAATGTTTCCTGCCTTTAAAAGTAGGTTCCTTAGCGCTGCTATTAAGGGTTAGATACCCTAATTAGAATAGTTTTACTATCTCTAGACTAAACTTACCCTAGGCCTCTAAATACCTAATCTTAGTTTTAAGTAGTAGTAGCATAACTCCTTCCCTTATATAGTAGAACACCTTACCGCCTATAATATAGAACGAAGAAACAACCCCCTCCTACAGAGTTAAGTTATCCTGCCTCTATTACAACTAGCAAGAATGAGTTTAGATGCTAAACAGATCCCTGCCTAGACATACTTATAGGAGAACTTAATACTAAATTATAGTACCTTTATTTAGCCTCCTACCTTGCCTTGTTAGACTCCTAATACTCCTAGTCCTGTATAAGAAGCGCCCCCACCTACGTGCTATAACTGTGGCAAGCTAGGTCACTTTGCGAAGGAGTGCACTGCTCTGCAAGTATGTGAAATTGAGGTGCAGTATAAGGAGTATAAGGATGCTATAGAGGAATTCAAGGATAACACACCTATAGGAAATGGACCTGCCTAGGGGCAAGACTCTACCTAGGCCTAAATTAATATAACTTATCTAACCTTTTGTTGTCTTGCCTTTTTGGCGGACCCTACTTCTTAGTATCTACTATTCTTTGTAGCTAAGGGCTTGGAGTTTGACTCTACTCCTTAGTTAACACTAGAGCCTAAGGTTTCTTATTTCTTAACTTAAATATTGCTTATTCTATTTCCTAAGCTCCTTAGACCCCTCTCTAAAAGCTACCCTTTTAGGTCTGGGTAAAAGGTTTTTAAGACTAAATTATGTCCCTAGTAACCTAGTACCATTAGTTATATATAATTATTAATAGAAGGAAGGTTTATAACTGCCCCTTTATTATTATTAACTTTAGGTTATAGGATTGTATTATTAGCATTAAATAGTTAAAAAGGTTTAAGCTAAAACTTAATATATAGCGCTCTTAGATAATCTAGCTAGAGAAGTACCCCTGCTTGTATAACCCTACTCCTCTATTGCTAATAAGGTTATAATAAAACACCCCATAAGATAGTGTTATATTAGACGTTTAGTAATAAGATTAACTATAGGAATAAGAGGAGTTTTACTAATAGCACAGCCCATAGACTTATATCTAATATTTTTAAGGCTGCCTTAAAATACTAAAGTCTTGAATATGTCTGCTGCCTAGTCCCCCTAGACCTAGACAGATCTGAAACTAGCCCTAACTAATTCTAACCTTAGACACTACTATTTCTGTTATATTAGCAAATGCTTTCTATTACTCTATATAAAAACTATAAAATAAATTCTTTACTACTAGTCTATATAAAATTAACTAAGTTCTAGAAGAGGTTTGTATAGTAGATGACCCTAAGAACGCGTAGTTGTTAAAGGAATAGCTGCCTGTAAGATATAAGAAATATGTGGATGTTTTTAGCAAGCGCAAGGCTGAGAGTCTTCTAGAACACTGCCTATATAACCATAAGATTGTTCTTTAAGAACCTTTGCCTAATTTATACTCTCTGCTATATAAGTCTAACCTAGAGGAACTAGAAGTAATTAAGAAGTTCATATAGGACTAGTTATGTTATAGCTAGATTAAACACAGCTAGAGCCCATTTGCCTCTCCTGTTCTTTGCGTATGTAAGCTAAATAGAAGTCTATGAATCTGTATAGATTATCAAAAGCTTAACAACCTTACCTATAAGGATTCATATCTAATTCCCTGCATAGATGAGTTGTTAGCCCATCCTTCTAAGGCTAAGATCTTTACTAAGTTTAATATCTAACCTGCCTTTAACAGGATCTGCATAGACCTAACTTCTAAGGAGTTTACTATGTTTTATACCTAATATAGCACATATAAGTGCAAGGTGTTGCCCTTTGGATTATGCAATGGCCCTGCGACTTATTAATAATACATGAATAACGTATTAATTGACTATCTTAACGATTTTTGCGTCGCCTACTTGGACAACATCCTAATCTACTCTGAGGACGCTGTGTCCTACAAGAAGCACGTTAAGATAGTGCTAGAAAGACTCTAAACAGTGGGACTCTAGGTTAACATTAAGAAAAGCAAATTCCATATAACGTGTTTCCCAAGCGAGCGCCCCACCCAAGCGAGCGCCTCACCTCTGCCGCAAAAACGCCTGCGCAACAACAACACGCAATGTCTCAACCACAACAAGCTACCAGGCCCTATACTAAAGCTAATATATAGCTTGCCTTATTAGATATCTTAAAAAACTAAATTAAAAGTATCTAACGCGCAAAAATTGTCT
Source organism: Didymella pomorum (assembly GCA_022225945.1). Taxonomy (NCBI): domain Eukaryota; kingdom Fungi; phylum Ascomycota; class Dothideomycetes; order Pleosporales; family Didymellaceae; genus Didymella; species Didymella pomorum. Next base: position 5,073 of record JAKJXN010000011.1, on the reverse strand, counting down.
ACAAAGTGCTATTATAAATAATCTAATAACAACGCGACAGAACACGCTCTTAACGCGACTGCAAGCTAAACTTAAAGCGCCTAACAAAGCTAGAAGAGGAGGCAATTATTAAACAGATACTTAAGCAAGATCTATAAGAGATATCCCTATTAAAGCTTCTTATATAAGATATAGCTAATAGACTGCTCTGCGCACATAACGCAGAGCCTATTAGCAAGAATTAGGTTAACAACTTTGTGAAACACACACCTAAGCTGCAAAAGCAATAGACCCACCTATACAATTGCCAGCAAGCTGCCTGCGAGGACGCGGCAGTTATCCAGCCCTAGTCCACACGTGTTCAATTAATAAAGGCAAAGTATAGTATTGCAGATAAAGACATATATAACTTTAACAAGTCTAGCTTCCTAATAGGCAAGATCTTGTCGCAACTAGTAGTAATAGGCTTAGAGAAGCCTAGGAAGCGGAAGAAACTCTAGCCTAGCAATTATGAGTAGGTTACCCTAGTATAAGGCGTTAGGTTGACAGGGAAGGTAATCCTACTGTTCCTTATCCTTGCAGGTAAGGTTCTTATCTCCAACTAGTTTACTAAGGACCTCCTATAGGACTAGGTTATTAATGTTAGTCCTACTAGCTAGACTAACAACAATTTAGCGCTTGCCTAGCTTAAACACTTTGACTCGCATGCGAAGCCTGTTAGTACCTATCGGCTACTGATTATTAATAGCCACAAGAGTCACTGCTTAGTAGGTTTCCAGGATCTCTGTATAGAGAAGAAGATAATCACTCTCTGTATGCCCCCACACTCATCGCACCTGCTACAGCCACTTAACGTCGCCTGCTTCTCGCTGCTAAAGCGCCTATACAGCGACAAGATTTCGGCCTTAGCACGCAGCTGCATAGACTATATTAACAAGGAAACCTTCCTACTAGCCTTTAAAGCAGCTTTTAGTAAGGCGTTTACTACAGAGAATATTCATACAGGCTTTAGAGGTGCTAGGCTAGTCCCACACAACCTAGAGGCTGTGCTATTGAAGCTTAATATGCGTCTGCGCACGCTAACGCTACTAAAACCTAGCGACGTCGCCTAGGAGCTAAAGACACTATGCAACGCTCACAAAGTAGAGGAGCAGTTAACTCTAGTTTAAAAGCAGATTTAAATTTATTAAGGGTCTCTAGCAAGTTTATTAGATAAGTAAGTTAAACAATTAGCAAAGGGCGCTTAGCAGATAGCTTATAATATAGTGTTAATGCAGGAGGAAATAGGCTGCCTTTAAGAGGCTGTAGAAGCATCTATAAAGCGCAAGACCTGTAAGCAACGCTATATACGCGCAGAGGAGACGCTTATAGTTAGCAAAGTAGCTAACTTAATTGCTAAAAAGGAGGGTAGTAGTTATAGTAAGGCTAAGACGCCTGCAAAGAGGGTGCGAGCTAGACAACGCTGCAGGCGTTGCGGTAAGATTAGACACAATTCCCACACCTACAAGGTAGAAGTAGAGGACGCAGATAATAGCAAAGCTTCTAAATAGTATTATTGCGTTCTATTAGCTATAATTTAATTGCGTAGTGTTGCAGCACAGCGCTGCGCAGGCGTTTTCGCGGCGGAGGTAAGGCGCTCGCTTGGGTGGGGCGCGCGCTTGGGAAACACGTTAACCTGTACTAAGTACCTGGGACATGTGCTTACTAATAAAGGTATTAAAGTTAACCCTAATAAGGTATCTGCACACTACAATTAGTTACTGCCTACTATAGTAACAGGTATTAAGTTGTTCTTAGGCTTTATAAGATTCTATCGCTAATTTGTACCTAAGTTCTTACAGGTAGCAAAGCCGTTAATTGCCTTATAAAGCCTAGCAAACCCATTTAAATAGACCAAGGAATGCTAAACTAGTTTTAACTAACTAAAGGAAAGCTTGTTGAGGATCCTAAGTCTATGCTACTTCAACCCTAAGTACGATACTAAGCTAGAGACTAACGCTTCAGACAGGGTAGTCGCCAGTGTGTTATTACAACAACATCCTAATAAGTAATAGTATCCTGTAGCGTTCTACAGCTGTGTGCTTACTAGAGCTAAGCTTAACTAGGAGATCTATAATAAGGAACTATTTGCTATTCTATAAGTAAAAAGTAGCGCGCTAAGCTAACCTCTGTTAAGAATTAGGTCTAAGTGTACTCTAACTACCACTTGCTGGAGTACTTTATAACTACTAAGGTATTAAACGCTTATTAAGCCTATTAGGCAGAGGTCCTTGCTTTGTTTAACTTTAAGATTAAGTATATACTAGGCAAGCTTAATAAGCAAGCAGATATTCTTAGTTATTAAGAACAAGACCTTAAAAATCTCAAGGTAGCTTAAGTAGATAATTATTCCTATGTACTTTTAGGTCCCTAATAGTTACACAGCTGAATTAACGCTAAGTTAGCCTAGGCGTATATAGAAGGTTTAGCTTTAGCTGCAATACGCACCTTCTAACTAACTATACAACTAGACTTACTAGAGCTCATTAATGCATTATTTTAAGCTAATTGCTGTGCGTTTAAAGATAAGAGAGCTACCCTTCTAGCAGACTATTGGAACTTGTGAGGCTGACATCACGAGCACAAAAGATAGCGATCCGGTTGATAGTTGAATTCAGTGAAAAGACAAAATAGCAGACAGAGAGCTATCTAAGGTGTGGAGGTAGCTGCCTATTTATAGTAGGCAGGGAGCCTCTGTACGAGTGAAACAAACAAAGAAAAGGAAACAAAGAAACAAAGGCTAACTACGCACAGAGGTGCGTTAGTAAGTCTGGAACAAACTTACTGACGCAAGCCTGTGTGGAGGAAAGTCCTGACAGAACTAGAACGGACTACTGTTGTACAAGGATTGATTATGCGTGGCCCTAGACCCCGCACTACGCACCCGCCTCATACGCGAGGCCTATGATCAGCTATCCACGGCCCACCCCAGCGCTAAGAAAACGTACTAGCTAGTATCTCAGCAGTACTATTAGAGAGGTATAGGGGCTAGCTATAAGAGGTATGTGCGGAACTGTATCCCGTGTTGTCAAGGACACCCCTAATAGTCCTAAATTAAGGGGTATTTACATCTGTTACCTATCCTACAACAACTAATGCAGCATCTATGCATAAATTTCAAAGACTTCCCTAAAGACAAGGCTAGGTATAATTAGATCCTTATTATTATTAACTAATTAACTAAACAGGCAATTACAATACTATACTATAAGACTATTACAGTAAGAGGCATAGCTAAGTTATTTATCTAATAGGTGTATTATTTTAGACATACCCCAGAGTCTATTGTCTCTAACTAAGGCCCCTAATTTGTTTCTAGTTTCTAGTCCAAATTCTGTAGGATTATAGGCGTATAAGTCAAGCTATCTACAGCATATCACGAGGAGACTAATAGTTAAACGGAGATTATGAACAAGTATATTAATTAGCATCTCTGCCCATTTGTCACGTACTACTAGGATAACTGGTCTGAGCTGCTACCAATTATGGATCGTGCACAGCTGACCTTGCCTCACTCCGCCATTGGTATAAGCCCATACTAGGTAATCTACGGCAGTGAGCCCAGGCAGAGTTGGCACTAGACCCCTTCTAGGATAGACCTAAAACCCCTTTTTATCTTAATCACTAGGACAAACTCGCCCTTGCTACTCGCATGCACAAGGCCTAGCAGGTTGCGAAGGAGAACATAGAGAAGGCCTAACAGCGCATGCGAATGAACGTTAACTAGCACTGCAGCCCTATGAATTACACTATTAGTGACAAAGTTTACCTATTAATAAAGAATCTTGCTAGTAACAGGCCTAGTTAAAAGCTATCTAACTTATAGGAAGGTCCCTTTAAAGTCACTAAGCAAGTTAGCTACTCTTATAGGTTAAAATTACCTATAGGCTTGCACATCTATAATATGTTTGCTCTAGACATACTATACTAGGACCTAGCTAACCTGCTGCTAGGCCAGGAAAACCCTAAGCCTGTTAGTATCCTAGTTAACAGGGTAGAAGAATAGGAGGTGCAAGAAATCCTTGCCAGCAAGCTAGTACGTGGCAAGCTTATATACTGTACAAGCTGGGTTAGACACAACCCTAATCCTATATAGTATCCTGCAGCAAATTTTAAGGGAGCTCCTCACAAACTATAAGCCTACTATAACAAGTATCTGAAACGTCTAGGTCCGCTATAGGATTTACCTCACTGGTTGCAAGCGTGGGAAGATGATCAGAAATAGTAGGGTTACAGGATCAATTAGTTAAAGACAAAGAAAGTCTATAGTACTAGTCTGCTAGTTTTAACTAGAACAGACCTCACAAACGCCTAAATAAAGAAAACTACTGTATAGACCTACTGCTGAAATAGATCACTTATGCCGCGTCTACTATAGCAGTGTCATTAGCAAGGTCAGACAACGACGAGTTGAGGTCCGAATCCCTGCTAATTAACCCCAGGTCCTCTACAGGCTTGGGACTAGCACGACCCTTCCCCTTATTCTTCCTAGAGGCAGCCTAACCCTAGGTAGACTGCCCTAACTTACTGCTGCCCTCTGCAGCCCTAGAAACTCCTCTGCCCTGCAGGGATACTACTACCTGCCTTAGGGCTTCTACCTTGCCTTTAAGTTTAGCGACAACCTTAACAAGGGACTAAATAGCAGCTAAAGTGCCCTAGTTAGGTAGCGTAAGATGCTAGTAAAGTAGTATATTAGCAGCAGTTAACCCCTTTAGCTGTGCAGAGCCTACTTGCACAAGCTAAGCAAGGTCTTAAGCTATTTAATATAGCTCCTCCTCTGCGCACCTTAGCACTGCCTCTACTGCCTCCTTCTCTCTCTCTCCCAACCCCTCTTCTACCTCTGCCTCCTCCTACGCAATAAATGCAACCTAAAAAGCATTATACTCTGTTCTAGCATATACTAGCACACAGCAACACTTTTCTGCCTGCTTAGTGTAATACTTGTAACGACGCAGGATGATAGAGGGCTCCGAAACGTGTGGGAATCCGCTACGAGGTGTATGGGAGCACTGGGACTGGGACACAGGAGATTCCTCTATTCCTATAGGTCTTGTA